>OY992894.1:15422390-15492390 GCA_963921405.1 Cepaea hortensis
TCACATATCCTCTACCAGTCCCATTTCCCACCAACAATCACTCACCCAATATCCTCCTCCACCCACACACCTCCAACCACCCAACGAAACACACATTCCTCAGCCACACACATGTCTCCCGTCAACTCACATATTCCGCACCTACCCACACACAAATTCCGCACTCACCCACATAATCTCCCATCTCCCCCAGCCCACTCACAGATCCGATCCCGCACCTACAAACATCCCCACCATCTCCTAACCTGCACACACTCACCCACCCACATATCCTCTACCCACCCACACATCCTCTACCCACCATCCCCAACCAAGCATCCCTTAACCACACACCCTTACTCATATACAATCACCCACCCACACATCCTCTACCCACCACACATCATCACCCAACCACACATCCTCCATCCACCCATTCCCCCAGCCACACATCCCTTAACCACACACACCTACCCATATACACACACATCCCCACCCACGCACAATCTCCCCACCCATACAAACATCCCTCACACACATCCCCACCCACCAACACATTCCCCATTCACAAACACACACCTCCCATCCACGCACACACAACCCATACATTCATCCCTCACACATCCCTAGACACACGTACTTATCCCTCAACCACTAACACCCACACATCCCTTACCCACTCATCAACACATACATCTCCTATCTACCCACCCACACTCACACATCCCAACCACCCATCTAAGCACACATCCCCCACCCTCACAAGAAGAAGAAGAAGAAGAAAGAAGAAGAAGAAGAAGAAGAAGAAGAAGAAGAAGAAGAAGAAGAGAAGAAGAAGAAGAAGAAGAAGAAGAAGAAATTACCTTGGACATTTAGAAACAAGTGGCAAACTTAAAGGGAAAAGAGCAAGCGAAAGAGAGAGAGAGAGAGAGAGAGAGAGAGAGAGAGAGAAAGAAAGAGAGAGAGAGAGAGAGAGAGAGAGAGAGAGAGAGAGAGAGAGAGAGAGAGAGAGTGATATTCCTCCATGGTTTGGCCACTTGGTGTAATCGGACCTGAAATACAGATCTTATCTAAGCCGTTGGTGGTCGTATGAGACAGCGAACCGTACTGCCTCCCCGACCAGCCGTCCTATTCTCTATAAATCATTAACCATCAACCACATCCCTATCAGAGAGACGTCCCTGCTTTTATCAAATTAAATGTAATAATTCTGAAGACAACATTAATCATATTTATTCACCGTCTTTTATAAACAGACACAATGTTTTGGTTACTGATGACGTTACAGCTGCGGTCGATTTCAAATTACCATTTGTTTGTTCGCATTGAAATTTTAAATATTTGTTCTAAAAAAAAAATAAACACAACTGAAGGGATGTTTTAAAATGTAATGTTCGTTAAAATGTGATGTGCTTTCATTCTCGATAAATCACAAAATGTCATGTTTATTACAAGTGGATAGGTTTGACTCATTTAACTAAGAGCTGTCACGAAAAAATTGATTAGTTTGTCAGGAGTAAATGTTCCTCTGAAGAATTTAATTTCTATGGCTTTGTTCAGAATAGTTTGCTCATAAGTCTGAATTAGTTTTCTTGGGATTGGTTCTCGAGTTTAGGTTTTCAGCAAACACTTTTGGTCATATCAACATTGTAAAGCTTGTGGGGCTTCATTTGCTGGTCAGAATTGGTCTCGTTTTATATGAGTTCAAGCAACACTTTTAGGTATGTCAATAATGGCTTGATTTTGTATTAGATTATCCGTGTTATCTACGTCAATTGGCGGTTTTTTTTTTTTTTTTTTGGGGGGGGGGGGGGGGGTTCGGTATCGGTTTCCGGTTCTGTGGAGAAGGCGTTAAGAATGCAATTCGTAATCTCGCACACTGAGTTCAAAGCACCGCTGCGTGGCGATTTGGAAGTAAACCACCTTGCGTTGATTTCCACGCAATAGTATGAGTGCCTGTCATTCTGAAAGCAATGGTAAACTGCTGAACGTAAACTAGCCAAGATATGACAAACAGCAAAAATGCTGACGTTGACAGTGACGTCCTGTAAAGGATGTACAATTAGCTTTCATTGGTTGCCATCTCACACTATCACAAGTAAAGGTAATGTCTGTGTGGGTATGTTAATCATGTCATAAGAAAATTACAGATAAATTGTCTAATAAGTCGCTATCACTGAATGTGAGAAGGAAAGTATAGAAATGCTATATAGAACATATTTTACTGTATGGCTGTGAATCTTGGAATGTAAATGAACAAATTAGGAAGGGATTGGAAGCAACAGAGATGTGGTTCCTAAGACGAATATTACGAATTCCTGGCACTGTCAAAGTAACTAACAACGACTGCTTGAAAGAGGCTAATGATACTAGAACATTATATACAACAATATGAATGAGACAAACAGCTTACTTTGGTCACGTGATGAAAGAGAGGCATTGGAGAACATCGTGACGACTGGAAAGATCAACAAGAAATAGAGGCAAGAGGTTTATGGGGGAAAAAACGCGCCTTAAGAGGTTTTTTTGGTATATGGTGCTAAACCCATATGTTTATAGTCCATCGGCACTCCAGAGGTAATGTAGTCAGTATCCCCCCCTCCCCCCTAATCCGTCTACCCCAACATTTACTGACTGTTTACACCTACGTTTTCTAATCAATTTGACGGTTTTCGCCTGTCACATGCAGGAAAGGATGAAGGAATGCTACACCATTGTCTTCTTTGAATTTTTTCCCCCCATAAACCACATTGAAACTGTCATTGGATGTTTCTCAGCTTGTCAACTTACTGTCCCTGTTTTACATGCATACAACAGTATAGGTTCTATTGAGAACTTTTAACACTCTTTTGTTTTCTAACTGCAGTTGGCATTTTTTTTTTTTTTTTTTTTTTGTGAGCGTGTCTTTTATCAAAGTGAGTAACCTACAACACTCACATTCACGCCAAGAATTGTGCTGGGGTTTTTAAGTGTTTTAAAAGGCAAGTCAATCGACTTCATTGCACCGGGTTTTATTCCATATTGCTCGGTCTCTTTCCGGAGGGCGGCCTGTCGAAAGCGTAGCATGAAAGACGAACTCCGTTGCTTCAGCGACGATCTCCGGGAGTCTCCGAAAATATTTCTCTCTTGAACCGAACGACGTAGATCAGTATCGAACCCACAACTTTAGGAGCACGAGGCAGGTGGTATAACTCCTTCACCACGGAGACACCCAGATGGTATAACACCTTCACCACGGAGACACCCACGTCCTGGATATATGGTGCTAATCTCATATGTTTAGGGGGAGCTGAGTGGTCTCGGGGTATGATGTCCGCCTCGAGTGCTGAAGGTCCCGGGTTCACGTGGACTTCTAGTAACAAAATTTCATCTGGTCTCTGGGTAGGGAGGTCGGACGCCCGTGTGTGTTTTTGCGCACGTAAACAATCCCTTAGCCGTTGGAAATCGAAAATGAGTAGCCTAACGGCGCTGCCCGGGCAAAATTTCGAGTTAAAAATTTACCCAAAGTATTTCAGGATCCTCGCCGGTGCTAAGGAGTTCGTGAACTGAGCTGAGATTCTCCGGACTCAGGCTAGAGTTAGGAGTAGAACGGAGCACCGTGTGCTCCCGTGTGCCGTGATGTTGATCCGTCGACTAAACTAAACTAAACTCATAAATTTAGACCACGTGACACTAAAAGTATTGTGCGGTTAGCATCACAACGGCAACTGTTACTTCTCAGATAATATCTTGGTACCCGTTTTCATTTAGGCCCCCTTCCCCCCCCCCCCCACTTTTCCCATTTTCGGTTGCTGGCTTTTAAGAAGAGCATAGTCCACATACGTGCTTTTACAACTAGTAGTTGCTACTAATAATGAGTATGCTGGAGTAATGAATGAGGGTGGATTAGTTTTCCATACCAGTGCCCAACTCCGACTTCTGAGGTACTTGTAATTTAGTCAAGGACGAGAAGTCAACATTTAAATCCAACTGTCCGGCGCAGAGGTTGAACCCATTACCCTAGCAACAGCGCACCAGAAGTTTAAGAGCGAGTGCTCTTATCCTGTGACCAGGGCTCCCGCGCCGATCTAGTCTATAATGAGTATGAGGAAATATTTCAGGAAGTAAAGGCGGCCGACTTGATATTAGCCATATTACCCATCGAGTGCCAACTGGTCTGTACAGAACAAGGAGCTGGCACCATGTACCTATTATGTCCCACGGTGTGGAAGAGGGTCTTGTACTTTCTTTCCCTGCGCGATGAGGGTCTAGAGAATATTGTGACAACATGGAAGCTCGAGGGTGTTACAGACAGTGGTAGACAGAGGGAGGAAATGCTGTATGGGGTGGCTAACTGGCAGGGAAAGAGATCAAGGTTCCAACTTGTGAGTATCATACAGAGCAGATGTTTGTGGAGAAACATGATCAGCTACCTTCGCTCGGCATGGCACGTGAGGATAATAAAGATGACGATGATCGTGGTTATAGTGGTGGTGGTGATGATGATAATGATTATGCTGTTAATGATGATCGTGGTGGGGAGGATGATGATAGCACATGATGATGATGGGACATGATGATGCTGAAGATGACACTTGATGATGGTGATAATGATTATTATGGTACAAGATTATCATGACAGTGGTGGCACATGATGATGATAATGATACATCATGCTGATGATTAGAATGATAATGGCAAATGATAATGATAATGGCAAATGATGATGATGGTAAGGATGATAATGGAAAATTATGATGATGATAATGGCACATTTCAATGATAATAATGATGATTATGACAAGATGTCACGAAAATTCTTGGAGATGTCGATCGATGAAAGACTGTCTCGTCATCCGTCTACAGGCGGCAGCCATCCTTTGATGTGGTAGACAGACTGTCTGGATGGAAGTCGGCAAGATCTTTTGTTGTGGGGAAATTATTCTCCAGATTACAGACCGGCAGGACTTTTTGAAGTACCGGGACAAGTTCTCAGATGAAAGCGGAATAGACGGCTAGTTGTTTACATCGAGGCTAAAATGGAGAGAGAACAATAGATTCTAGACGCCTAATGTCTAGTCAGATTTGTGACGTCATTTAGGCACAATATTAAAACAGTCTGGATAAACAACTTTGGCCAGAGTCGACCAAATGTTGTGACACAACAAGGACGTGTGTGTAGTGTTCCTGGTTTGATTATAGAGAGAGACGACAGTGTCTTGTGTTGATTTACATCGGCGGACATGTATCCATTGTGTGATTTCGTAGTCTCAATTTCAACCGGAATAAATATATGGTATTTAATTTAGTAGACCTAAATTAGATTATTCTTAGGAATCGAGTGTGGTAATGTGCGTGATGAGAAGGTATTATAGGAGTGTCGGCAGCAGTAGGCTATCGCAGTGCTTAAAATAGCTAGTGTGAGATATCAATTAACTCAGTGAGTTAAGGGCAATTTAGTGGGATGATACTTCGGGAGATTGAGGATGGTTGGGGGGGGGTGGATAAAGGAAATGTAAAGTGGTAGGATCTTCCAGTAGTAGTGTGTCTACTGGGTTTCTGCACTTTTCCTTTAGTCTTTCCTTGTCTTACCATGACTCAGACCAATGTGATGAGCTCCTCTGCCTTATGACAGAGTTTAGTTCTCTGTTATATATCTGAGTGCAGCCGTCGGCCTACACTCACCTAATAAAGGTCGGAATCGGGTTGCTCTCACCAGGTGTGTTCTCTCTTCAACAGGTTCCGCTATATTTTACAACAAGCTAGAAGAAAAGTCATGTCTCGATCAGTGAAGGCGGTTTTTTACTCAGCGGCTTTTGCACTGGGCCCATAACCCAGAGGGCTGCAAGAACCTGGCCTCTGCTGAGCAGGAGCTGATGATCATTTCAGAGTGATTCCTCGGTGGTGGTTCTTATTATATTAGAGTGCATACACTTACAATACCACCAGTAACAGGAACAATAGTAGTATATAGAAAACTTGAAAATTAAAACTGTTTTCTAAATGGGGAATTCTTTTTAAACATTACCAATTAACAGTGAGTTTCTAATTGGTGAATTCCTATGACTGTAACTACTAACATTTAGCTTCAAAGTGACAGTCAACATTATTTACTGTACAAGTGTTATCAGATTCCAGAACTGTTAGTGACATATTAGTTACACTGTGTGTGTCAGATTCATGGTCAGTATTGGACTATATCCACTATTGGTGACCAGGCATCCGGACTATCCAAGAGATATTGGAGGAAGTCGACACCTGGCCGGAGAGACGCATCACTTGGTGAGGTCTTTCTGTACTTGATCTATGGTGCTGTTGTGTGGCCAGTGCTGTGATGAAGCAGACTTTGCTCCTGAGCTGTTCGGTCTGATTCTGCATACACACTAGATTATACGACAGACATTCTACACACACACTTTGCACATACCTGACACTTTTCTTTATTAAATTAATTTGTCATTTTGTTAGAAGCTAGTGTTGTGTAATATGTTTTGGAAAAGAATGAGAGGGGGCATGGTCCAGTGGTGAGAGAGAGAGAGAGAGAGAGAGAGAGAGAGAGAGAGAGAGAGAGAGAGAGAGAGAGAGTGATCCAGGGAGTGACGGGGTGTTGTGGACAGAAAGCTAGGAGATCCTCAAGATAATGATATGGGGTTAAAATAATGTGGGTGTTGATTCCCCTCACCCCAGGGACGACACTTATTACGACACAAGTGATGATTATGATAAGAATGAAAATGGCGAATCATGATGATAATAAGGATGATAATGACAAATTATGATGATAATAAAGATGATAATCGCAAATGATGATGATAAGGATGATAATGGCAAATGATGATGATCATACCATGATAATGACAAATGATGATGATTATACGGATGATAATGGCAATAGATGATAATGATGGCAAATAATGATGTGATGGCGCATGATGATGATGATGGTGGTGGTGGTGATGATGATGATGATGATGATGATGATGATGATGATGATGATGATGATGATGGTGGTGGTGGTGGTGGTGGTGGTGGTGGTGGTGGTGGTGGTGGTTGTGGTGGTGGTGGTTATGATGGTGGTGATGATGATGATGATGATGATGATGATGATGATGATGATGATGATGATGATGATGATGATATACCACGGGATTCCGTGGCTTTCTGTACCAATCTTATGTCAAACGACCATTTCTTACAGACCTTTTATTCATACATTAAACAACAGAACACACTGGATTGATTTGACACGGAGCTGCATGGTCATTTTGGGAACTTAGGAAAGGTATGCAACCTCTGGGAACATAACCAGTGTGGGATTTTAAGGAGAAAGAAGGTTATCTTTGATTTTTTTTCTCGACGCATGCCACTCTCTCCAAGGCTAGCATGACATAATGGATAAGATAGTTCGTTCTTAAACTTCCGGTGTGCTGATGCCGAGGTAGCGGGGTTAGCCCTTACACTGGTAAGTTGGACTCAAATGTTGACTTCTTGTCCTTGACTTGGGAACGTAAATTACAAGTACCTCAGAAGTTGGAGTGGGTTTGCCTGATGGCGAGGGATACTGGTACTAGGGAAAGCTAACCCACAGGCAAAAATCAGTCCAGTGCACTAGAAGTAGTAGCAAGTGTATGAACTACGCTTGAGTTCAAAGCGAGCGGACGCATTTTAAAAAAAAAATAAAACATGCCGCGCTCTGGCACCAACAGTTTGGGAACCATTGATGGAAGAGATGGTAACGCGTAGAATAACAGATGGCAATTTTCCCGCGGTCTTTAATTGTTACCAGAAGCCTCGGAAAACGTAGAATCAATTCCAGTCATTACATAATGTTACTGTTAATTCTAGGCGGCTTTGGTTTGGTGTAGGCGTCGTAGACTTGTAAATAGAACACAAATGTAACAACATGGTGGTCAGAGTTCGATTACTGAGCTCATTGCTCTTGATGGGCGTCACTTGCTTCTTGGTTTTGAGAATCCTCATCATAGTAGTACGGGCAAAACATTGATCCATCTCACTCAGCTAGTGGGTTCCAAATGTTGCTGTATGTAGCCGAGGCGCGGTGTTGGGGTGAGCGCCCAACATTGCTCAAATACCTCAATGGCTCGTGAATACATAACCTATGCAGCAAAAGTCCAACTCCTGGCCTTCACGTGGCGGACCTGTTTAAACTAACAGGAGAAGGGGCGACGGCGAGTCTCTGGCGTCGGAAAATAACCAGTATGCTCTAGATGTGTATGCACGTACATGCATGCGCAGACAGGTGTGTGCGCGCGTACACATCTACACTCGAGTGAGACCACAGTCTGCTCTAGCAAAGAAAGGTGCTGAAGACGGAGGCAACCAGCCAAGAGGCGCACCACAGAAATCAGGATGCCACGCAATCACGCAAAATGGAATATGTCGACTACTGCTAATCGTTATGGTGCTCGCCCTGCTTTGGACCCCCAGGCAGGTGCAGTGCCGGGCCCTATGTCTCGAAAGGGTCCAACCCCAACTACTGGAGGTCCTTCTCAGATGTCCTGTGGAGCCAGGGGACATGAGAATAGGACGACTGGCCATACTAAACGAAGACTTAAAATAATGCACTGGAATGCGGAGGGAGTCAGCAACAAAAAAATAGAATTAGAAAAAATCTTGGACCAAGAAAAAGTAAGCATATGTTGCTTGCAAGAAACTCACCTCAATGAAAATATAGCCTTCAAAATCAGAGGCTACCAGTGTTACCGATCTGACCGAAAGAACAGGCGAAAAGGTGGGATACTGACCCTTGTAAGAAATAACATCATGGCTTCCCAAATCAAAGTCTACATGGAAGGGGCTGAGTATCAGACACTTAAACTTAAGACAGGTAATACAGATCTACATCTGATCAATTACTACTGTCCAAGTGACCGCCCACAGGCACTGGACACTCTACCACTAAAAGAAAAAATGATTGTGTGTGGCGATTTCAACAGCCACTCGCAGAGCTGGGGATATGATCACATGGACCAGAGAGGAGAGAGACTGGAAGACTGGCAGGATGAGAATAGATTCATGTTGATTAACAAGCCGTCCGACCCACATACTTTCTACTCGAGATCATGGCACTCTACAACTACACCTGACCTGGCTTTTCATTCACCAGACCTGGAGTGGAACATTACACGAACTGTTGGGAAACAACTTGGTGGCAGTGACCATCGGCCAGTCTTTCTAACCGTAGAAAATGAGCTTGTAAGTGAAAGCAGCACCCTCTCGAGGTGGAACTACAAGAAAGCAGACTGGGCAATGTGCAAGCATCGCACCAGCATACTGGTTAGAAACCTGAACACTGAGAAAGACATAAATAAAGCAGTTGAAGAGTTTGGGAAATGCATACTACAGGCAGCGCGAGAAACAGTACCAAGAGGAGCCCGTAAACAATATAAACCCTACTGGAGTAGTGAACTGGAACAGTTGCATAATGATGTTGAAGTGTGTAGAAAGCAAGCAGAGGCCACACCCAGCCAAGAGCACCACAATAAATTCCAGCATGCAAAAGCCAAATTTCAGAGGGCCAAGCTGCAGGCTAGACGGAAAAGCTGGCAGGAGAAAACGGAGTCTCTGAACTTTGAAAGAGACACAAGGAAATCGTGGAAGCTAATAAAACAGCTTAATGACGAGGGCACAGGGAGAAACTCAAAAATTGCACTACATAAAGATGGAAAAATCTTAACAAGAAAGCAAGCAGCTGACCATTTTGCGGACTCGTTCGCACAAGATAGCAATATCAAAATTAGTCCAGAGAAACAACAAGAGATTCGAGAGAAACGACAACATACAGGACAGAAGGAAATAGTACATGAGGTTCTGGAGGCACCCATCACAATCAGCGAACTGGAGCTAGCCATATCAAAACTGAAAATGAGAAAGTCACCAGGAGCTGATGGTATCTCCAATGAAATGATCAGGAACCTAGGAACAGAAGCCAAAACAAAGCTGTTGCAGATCTTCAATAACAGCTGGACCTTAGGCAGTGTTCCACAAGCCTGGAGAGAAGCAATCATGATACCCCTCCTAAAATCAGGGAAAGATGGTTCCATTGCCTCTAGCTACAGACCAATTAGCCTCACCAGCTGTCTCTGCAAAACACTGGAGCGCATCATCAATCACAGACTGCAGTGGTACATTGAAAGTAAAAACATCCTTGTGCCACAGCAGGCTGGCTTTAGGCAGTGCTACTCTGCGGAAGATCAGACAACCTACCTCTCTCAAGAAATTGAGGATGCATTCCAAGAGAAGAAGCTGGTGCTTGCGGCATGGATAGATCTGAAGAAAGCCTTTGACAAAGTCTGGAAAGAAGGTCTGATGAAGAAACTGAGAAACAGCAAAGTCAATGGAAGAATGTACAAATGGGTGAAAGCATACTTGCACAACAGAAGAGCCCGAGTACAGATAGACGGACTCAAGAGCAAGAAAGTACTACTGCGTCACGGTGTCCCCCAGGGCGGAGTCTTGTCCCCCACACTTTTTCTAATCTTCATCAATGATCTTGTTGCTCACCTACCGCATGGAATTAAAGCGGCAATGTACGCCGATGACCTGGTTCTATGGAGCACAAATGAATATGCATCAGTGGCCACCAGATTGCTACAAAGAGCTGTGGATACATTTGCTGCATGGGCAAATAGATGGTGTGTCAGCATAAACACTGACAAGTGCAGCACCACCCTATTTACCATCTCTCCAAAACAAAAGGCAGGGATCATCCAGATAAATGGAACACCCCTAAGAGAAGATAAAGAACCAACATACCTTGGAGTAACATTTGATGGCAAGCTGACATGGAGAAAGCACATCAACAAAGCAGTAGCAAAAGCCAGAAGGAAAATAGCCATCCTGAGAAAGCTAAGTGGAACCACATGGGGAGCCAGTACGAAAATACTTAGCAAAGTTTACCAACAGAGCATACGACCACACCTGGAATATGGGTCAACTGCGTGGTGTTCAGCATCAAATACCACACTACAAGAGCTGGACAAGGTGCAAAATTAAGCACTTAGAGTCACCACAGGAGGGATGAGATCAACCCCTATAGTGGAAATGGAGAAGATGGGGAGGACACAGGCACTGAGTGAGCGCAGAGATACGAAAACGCTAATACAAGCAGAAAAGTTCCTCAGCTTGATAGGCCACCCTATGAAGAACAGATTTGAAAACCTAGCTATGGGGCGGTTGAAAAGAAGTAGTTTTATCCACCAGGCCAAACGACTCTGCAGAGAAACCACTGATCTGCCCACAGTTGGTATCCCCCAAACAACTATTCCAGAGCGAACTCCATGGAAAGATGAGCATAGACTATCGTTACAAATCCAGACAAAAGTGAGAGGAATATTTGACAAGGAAGAACAGAACAGTGTGCAGCGCAGAACAGCCACTCTCAGCTTCCTTGATGAAGAATACCCACAGGACCTCTGGATCCGAGTCTACACAGATGGGTCAGCACAAAATGCTGTTCGAAATGGAGGAGCGGGAGTGTACATAGAATACCCAAATAATACCAGGGACACAGCCAGAGTACCGACAGGAAAGTACTGCCATAACTATGATGCCGAAATTGAGGCAATCAAGATAGCAACAGAGAAATTACTAAATAACAGCAATGGTACACAACCTGTGGTGCTACTAACAGATGCAAAATCAGTACTCGAGGCGCTCCTCTCTGGGAAATTGCCAGTACTAAGGACACTACTTTCTGAACTTAGCAGTCAGCATAAAGTCACCATACAGTGGATACCATCCCACTGTGGAGTACCCGGAAACGACAGAGCTGATCAATTGGCTAAGGAAGGAGCCAAAGAGGAACAGCCTGATGTGCCCGTTACATACCACCAAAAGAAAAGAATGATCAAATCAGTCAGAAAGCCACCAAAACCTGCTCAAGATGACTACCACATTATGGACAGACCAGAACAAGTCATTATTCTGCGCCTCAGAACAGGACACAATAGATTACGCAACCACATGTATACAAAATTCAAGATTGGTGAAACAGCCATGTGCACATGTGGATTGGCGTCGCAGACAGCAGAGCACATACTCCAAGACTGCCCAAAATATAACATATCTAGGCAAACCTTCTGGCCTAGAGAGACGACAGTGGAAGATAAACTCTATGGACCACTGTGTGAACTGAAAAAAAAAAACAGTTCAATTCATGCAAGAGACGACATTGCAGATATAGATATATTTCAAGCGAACGAAAGAAGAAGAAGAACTCAGCTAGTGGTCGGAATCGGGTTGCTCTCACCAGGTGTGTTCTCTCTTCAAAAGGTTCCACTATATTTTACAACAAGCTAGAAGAAAAGTCATGGCTCGATCAGTGAAGGCGGTTTTTTACTCAGCGGCTTTTGCACTGGGCCCATAACCCAGAGGGACTGCAAGAACCTGGCCTCTGCTGAGCAGGAACTGATGATCATTTCAGAGTGATTCCTCGGTGGTGGTTCTTATTATATTAGAGTGCTGGTATATCCAGTAACAAACTGGCTTCAAGGACGTTGCAGTCGTCTTCTCGTACGACCCTCCTTTCTAGAACCTCACTTAAATTCAGACGCAGACATCCGTGAATGTCTTGTTTCATGTGTATCGTTATCCTCCGTGAATGTTTAGTTTCATATGTATCGTTGGCTTCCGTGAATGTCTTGTCTCGTGTGTATCGATGGTCTCCGTGAATGTCTTGTTTCATGTGTATCGTTGGCCTCCGTGAATGTCTTGTTTCATATGTATCGTTGGCCTCCGTGAATGTCTTGTTTCATGTGTATCGTTGGCCTCCGTGAATGTCTTGTGTCATGTGTATCGTTGGCCTCCGTGAATGTCTTGTTTCATGTGTATCGTTGGCCTCCGTGAATGTTTAGTTTCATATGTATCGTTGGCCTCCGTGAATGTCTTGTTTCATGTGTATCGTTGGCCTCCGTGAATGTCTTGTTTCATGTGTATCGTTGGTCTCCGTGAATATCTTATTTCATGTGTATCGTTGGCCTCCGTGAATGTCTTGTCTCGTGTGTATCGTTGGCCTCCGTGAATGTCTTGTTTCATGTGTATCGTTTGTCTCCGTGAATATCTTATTTCATATGTATCGTTGGCCTCCGTGAATGTCTTGTCTCGTGTGTATCGTTGGCCTCCGTGAATGTCTTGTTTCATGTGTATCGTTATCTTCCGTGAATGCCTTGTTTCATGTGTATCGTTGGCCTCCGTGAATATCTTATTTCATGTGTATCGTTGGGCTCCGTGGCGAAGAGGTTTAGTATCTTGCCTCACGCTTTGAATGCTGTCGGTTCATTTCTGGACTCGGTCGTTTGGCTCATGAGTGCAATTTTCTCAAATACTTTTTTTTTTTTGGGGTCGTCGCTGGAGCTACCAAGTTCGTGCTCTGTGCGACCCTTTCGGCAAGCCGTTTGTTTAATTTTATATTTCAGGGTGAGGTTGGTATGGACTTTCCATAGAGACCTCCGTGGGAACTCTGGTGACATAGTGGTTAACGCTCTTGTTGGGCATGAGTGGTCCGGGTTTAATCCCCAGCACTGGCAAATTATATTTTTCTGATCAGTACGGCTTTGGGATCTATTCAACATCATAAATGTCGTGATCTAGGATGTTCCAAGGCCTAACACTTCACCACCCAAAAGCAATGTCTGTCACGGGACTGTTCCCACATGTAAACTCTTGGGGGGGGGGGGGGGCTGCGTGATCTCGAGGTATGGTGTCCGCCTCGAGTGCTGGAGGTCCCGGGTTCAGGCCCCGGTGAGGACCAGGATTTATTAAAAAAATCCACCGGGACTTCCAGTAATTTCCCCTGGTCTCTGGGTAGTGAGATCGGACGCCCGTGTGTATTGTTGCGCACGTAAAAAATCCCTTGGCAGTTGGAAATCGAAAAAGAGTAGCCTAACGGCGCTGCCCGGGCAATATTTCGAGTTAAAAATCTACCCAAAGTATTTCAGGATCCTCGGCGGTGCTACGGAGTTCGTGCATTGAGCTGAGTTTCTCCAGACTCAGGTTTCAGTTAGGAGAAGAACGGAGCACTTATGGGTTGCATCCGTGTGCCGTGATGTTGATCCATAAACTAAACTAAACTAAACTAAACTAAACTCTTGATCGAGTTCCACTCCGGGGAATTGAGGAAATGTTAAGACAACCCAATGCTACCAAAAGACAAACACTTAGACAGGAGGCAGACAGACATATAGACAGACAGATATAAAAACAAACATACAGAACAGATAGACAGGCAGACAGCAACAGTCAGACATATATTCAAACGGACAAACAGATGCACAGATGGTAAGACAGTCAGATATACAGACATTCGAATAGGCATCTCACAGACAGAGAGGTAGAAATTTAGATAGACGTACAGATAGGCAGGCATGCAGCCAGACAGACAGACAATCAGACAGCAGACAGACAGACAGACAGACAGACAGACAGACAGACAGACAGACAGACAGACAACAGACAGACAGACGGACGGACGGGCGGGCGGGCAGACAGACAGACAGACAGACAGACAGACAACAGACAGACGGACGGACGGACGGACGGGCGGGCGGGCAGACAGACAGACAGACAGACAGACAATCAGACAGGCATACAGTGAGACAGACAGACAATCAGACAGGCATACAGTGACACAGACAAACAATCCGATAAGCATACAATGACACAGACAGACAATCAGACAGGCATACAGTGAGACAGACAGACAATCAGATAGGCATACAGTAACACAGACAGAAAATCAGACAGGCAGACTGGCATATGGTGACACAGACAGACAATCAGATAGCATACATGCAGCCTGGCAGACATACATTCAGACAGACAGACAATCAGACAGCATACATGCAGCCTGACAGACAGACGTTCAGACAGACAAACATTCAGACAGACAGACAATCAGACAGCATACATACAGCCTGACAGACAGACATTCAGAGAGACAGACAATCAGACAGACAAACAATCAGACAGCATACAAACAGCCTGAAAGACAGACATTCAGACAGACAGACAATCAGACAGCATACATACAGCCTGGCAGACAGGCATTCAGACAGACAGACAATCAGACAGACAAACAATCAGACAGCATACAAACAGCCTGAAAGACAGACATTCAGACAGACAGACAATCAGACAGCATACATACAGCCTGGCAGACAGGCATTCAGACAGACAGGCAGGCATACTGTGACACAGACAGACAATTAGACAGGCATACAGTGAGACAGACAATCAGACAGGCATACAGTGAGACAGACAATCAAACAGGCAGACATACATTCATACAGACGGATAAGTAGGTAGACAGACACCCAGCAAGCCAGCCAGACAGACGTAAGACAGACATAACACAAACAGAACACACAGGCAGACAGACAGACATTTTCTATACCAAACACTCTCCCCGTATTTCCAGTTTTGATACTTGTTTTCAAACCAAGCCCTTTCTCCTAGGGATTACATCTGTACACATCCCCATGTCTCAAAACCTATTTTCCACATCCAAGTTGCTCATGGCCATCTATTCCCTTGAATAAATAAAACATCTTTCGCAAAACATGTTCCACTTTCAGATTGTGGTCTCTTGCACCCCAAGACGTCTCACATTTCCTACCCGTCTCATGACACTGAAGCAGATAGAGAAATGAGGACTCATTTTACTCTGATGGAACGTCCAGTTCAGAACAATCTCGATAGCTGGCACAGCTGGCCAAAGTTTCCACGTTGCGGGCCGTCCGAGAACAAAATAAACATTTGCCCTCACCAGAGCGCAATTAGGCAGCCAATCATAACCTCGGGGTAAGCTGGGAGGGGCGGATAAGGGGCTCTTAAGGTCTTATCTTTCTATTATCATTTCAGTTTCTGTCATTTAATGGGCGTGTATTACATCTGTGTGCTTCAGGTAATTGTTTGTGTATCTGTGAAATATCAATCTCTGTTTATCTGGCTATTCGTCCTGTTTTTTTTTCCTCGCTAACTAAAATAACATCCATCTGACACAAATTATTTGTACCTACCATCCTGCTCATGCCACGATCTATCTATCTATCTATCTATCTATCTATCTATCTATCTATCTATCTGTCTGTCTGTCTGTCTGTCGGTCGATCGATCGATCGATCGATCCATCGAACCACCCATCCATCCATCGATCTGTCTATCTGCCTGCCTGCCTGCCTGCCTGCCTGCCTGCCTGTCTGTCTGTCTGTCTGTCTGTCTGTCTGTCTGTCTGTCTGTCTGTCTGTCTGTCTGTCTGTCTGTCTGTCTGAAGAACGTTTTGTGCAATAAGTCACTGTCCTTAAAAGTTAAAAAAAAGTTCTTGCGTGTTACATAGAACCATTTTAACATATGGCTGCGAATCCTGAACAATTAGTAAACTGCGAAAAAAATCCCAGGAGGCCTTGGAGATGTGTTTTATAGAAGAATGCTGAAAATTATTTTTTTTTTAATTCGCATATCCTTTTACAGGACATCGCTGTCAACAGCAGCTTCTTTCAGCTGTCTGTTGATTTCTTGGCAAGATTACGCTCAGTAGTTTGCCATTGCTTTCTGAGCGGCCGGCTCAGTTATCCCGCAAGTCACCAGCGGGGGACGAACCGCTCCCAGTTCTCGCCCGCTACGAGACTGAAAATTAATTGGACAGCCAAAATGAGCAATCAGAATGTTTTAAGGGAAGCTGAGGTGCAAAGACAACTTATCATAAACATCAGAAAAACTCAGTGATCGTGTTTTGGCCACGTTATGAGAAGACGAAAACTGGAACATGGTGTGACAACCGGAAAGATGTGCGGAAGAAGAGATGGAGGAAGACAGCGTGAGAAGATTCTTGACATTCTTGTGTCATGGCACAGAATGGAGGTAACACACGAATTGATCCATAACGTCGGAGATCGTAATTTGCGGAGAGACACGATTGCCCGCGCCAGCCGGCAAGGCATAATGATGATGATGATCTGTCTGTCTGTCTGTCTGTCTGTCTGTCTGTCTGTCTGTCTGTCTGTCTGTCTGTCTGTCTGCCTGCCTGCCTGCCTGCCTGTATGTCTGTCTGTCTGTCTGTGCATTATCAATTCTTTCATTCTGAATTTGTGTAAGGGAATATTTTATCACGTGCATATAAAGCTTGATTTTATTTCTGCCTTGCTGTCCTTTCCGCTCTTAATGACCATTCATTATTATTGTTTCTGATTTAATTATTATAATACTGTTCCATCCAGATCTCGATGTTTTTGCTTTCTTGCATTTATGAGTTTTCGCTGATTGTTTTTTTTTTTCTTTGCCTCTACTTTATTTTTATAATTTTTGTTTCAAAAGTATTCTCTTATATGCTTTATTAATTTATATTTCACGCAGTTTCTATCTCTCTCGCTCGCTCTGTCTCTCCCTCCCTCCCTCTCTCTCTCTCTCTCTCTCTCTCTCTCTCTCTCTCTCTCTCTCTCTCTCTTCATCTCTCTCTCTCTCTTTCTTCATCTATCCCTCTTCATCTCTTTCTCTCTCCCTCTGGGTATATGTGTATATCTCTCTCTTTATCTGTCTCTCTCGCACGCTCTTCCTCACTCTCCCATTTCCTTTGTTTTACTTTTTCCTAATCAATTTGTTAATGATAACATATTTCCTTTCCACCCCAGCGTTTCATTCACTTATTGATGTGATTTATTTGTGTCCATCTCCGGGTGCGCTGGCTCTTTTCCTTTCATACATCTCCGTATCATTACATCACCGTTCTTATTTGCCCTGTTTGATGCCCATGCGTTTAAACTCGATGTATTAATTTTGACAGCCATGCCAGCTTGAAGTAATTGGATGTTTGATGATTGATTTCAGCAGCAAGATGAAAGAGAATCCAGGAGGCATGGAGTATGGCCAGAAGAGAAACACCGTGACAGAGTATTTCATTTTAACACTCCGACCTGCTTTTACATGCGTCCTGGGGCTAGGTAATCTGTCCTGTCTTTTATGAGTAAATTGAAGACGTTTTTGAGTGCCCGTTGAGTTTTCTTTGCTGTTGTTAATTATTGTTGGAGTTTCTTTGCCTTGTGTTGGTTTCTGTGTTTCTGGTGTAAAGAATGTTTGGGGCAAGAGATGGGAATTCTTTCAGTGTGTAGCCACTTCTTACTGTTTTCATTCAGGATGTTTAGAGGTGAATCGATACTCATGGATTTGTTAATCAGGGAGGAATTTAGGGGTGAGTGGGAAAGGTTTCCGTGTCTATGTCTGGAGAGATTAGGTAACATACTTTATGAGAGGAGAACTATTCTAACATATATTTCTTGAGGGGTGGGTAATGAGAAATAATTTAATATATATTTCTTGAGGGGCGGATGTTGATAAATTCTCTAACACATATGTATTGAGGGACGAGTATTGAGAAAGCCTCTAACGTATATTCTTGAGGGGTGGGTATTGATAAATCCTCCAACATATATTTATTGAGGGGCGGGCGTTGAGAAATCTTCTTACACACTGTTCGAGCGGTTAGGGCGTTATTCTGACGTCGGAATGATAGCTGTAGGTAAGAATTATGTACGAGCTCTCACCATTTGCTACAGTAGGTCAAGGCTGGTGTCAGAAATCATTGGGGCGCTGCCGCCTATTTATGTAATATCACGGGCGAGCTATCCCACTTTCTCAACAAGTGAATGATTTTTGACACCTGACAGGCAACCAATTTGTCAGACAACTAATTTGATTCCAGACTTGCCGTTAAAATGTCAGTAGTAACTGTTTCTCACGCTGGTGATTAGTCCTGTGGAAGGTTAAGATTCCTTTACACTCCAGATCCGAGAGAGAGAGATAGAGAGAGAGAGAGAGAGAGAGAGAGAGAGAGAGAGAGAGAGAGAGAGAGAGGGGGGGGGGAGAGAGAGACAAAATCTATATGGCTGAAATAAAGATTAAACCCCTGGATACCCGAGAGTACAGTTGAGAATAGCTCGTTTAAAAGGTAAAAGTAGCTGGACTTTGTCCCCCAAGGAGTGGGAAGGAGACCGTTAGATGCCTAGGTTTAAGTCTACCAATGCACTACTAGGCAGGGCAAGTTTTCCCGCTGACAATACTCCCCTTCCTTGGTTTAATTAATCCCCCATCCATTCATACACACACACACACACACACACACACACACACACACACACACACACACACACACACACTCACACGTATGCACACTTGGAAAACAACAGATAACTATGATTACAACCAACAACAACTCTTTATTACTAGCACCATGAATATTTGCAGGATGATTATGATAATGCTTGCTTGCTTGCTTGTGTTCGTTGGCTTGAGCTCCAACGCGAAGTCCTGTATGTCGGATGAAGGCATCCTGTTGTCCAACATCAGTGTGATGTCATACAGGACCTGAGTTTTGCGTGAGTATCCGTTGTCCCATGTCTGGCTTATTGGTGTGCAGACTGGTGGTTCCTCGCCGTACAGGCAGATACTCTCCGACTTCGGAGGAATCGGCGATCCTACTGACTTTAGCCAGGACCCCGAAGGGACCTGTTGCCCAGGACGCTCGACGAGGACGCGTCAATAGGTCTTGGCCAGTATATAACCCGGCCCTGATGCCTTGGAAACACCTCTGCGTCCCATTATGATAATGAATAATGTAAATATGCATCACCAATGTAATGAAAGACGTAACTGCTGTGGGTATTTGTATGACATCGGGAATCCAGGTGAGAAGATGCCTCAGTCAACTCCCATATAGATCCAATAGGCTTAGCTAGGATCATCTAGGAATTGCTAAGATCCACTATGGTCAGCTAAGATAACCCGGTGATGCCAACGGGTCTCTCCTTGTTGTCATTGAACGAGATAACCTGATGTTCTAGGTGAGAGCTAGGAAACATATTTTTAAAAAGTTTAGTGTGTAAGTACTACATCAATACAATCCTAGTTAATACATACAATCTATCACCCATATACACAATGAGATGTCTGGCAGTGTCTCTATTTCAGCTTTAATTCGTTCACTCTTTTCTCTCTCTCTCTCTCTTCTCTCTCTCTCTCTCTCTCTCTCTCTCTCTCTCTCTCTCTCTCTCTCTCTACATCTCTACCCTACTGTCGAGTCGGGGATGACTTTTCCAGTAGTCGACCACGCCCGTAGTTGCATCTCCTTCTCACACTTTTCCGGTCTGGTCATGAGAAATGAAATGTCATAAGTCCTTGGCGCCCATCCAGACACCCGGTTCTTTGCAGCCGCTCCGTCAAAAGTGGTTTCAGCAAATCAAATGGTTATCGGTGTTAAGTGCCAGTTATCCGTCTCTGTGTCAAGCCTCAGTGAGTGACGATGAACTCTCATTCATCACGCATTTGCTATGAACACAATATACCCGTTAGATAGTTTGGGTAATGTTTGAACCACTATACATCTGCTTCAAACACAACCATGGTAGTAACATATAATATTCACCACGGGGTTAACATATTACTCGTAGATCCTGATACGACAATAAACAATATGCCTATGTGCGCTGCTCATGACACTCGCACACAACTATTCGTCCTGGTCGGTTAACATTTACATTAAATATCTCAAACATATACTAAACATTATGCATAAAATGATATTCCTACATAAGTAATACGAATGCAAAATATGTAGAAATTTAATTATCTTCAACAAACTGAGAAATTAATAGTTTTTATAGAAGTGACAACATCTGAAATACAAATAAAAGTCAATAGAATATCCAGAACATAGCAGCATAGTTAAAATCTGTCTAACCTAAGGTTCCTACTTGTGTAAGCAGAATAACAGAATTATAGCAATAAGCTATATACAGAAAAAATGAGAAATACTAATTATAATTGAAATAGACTTCAACAGACCGACAAATGAAGGTCCTGAATTTACAGACTCTCGTTGGGGGATATAAACTTACACTCCTACACACTTCTATAGGCATAATGATTAGATTTATTAAATGTATACATATAAAAATCGCTTTCTATCTACCTGATCCTAGACCAGGGACATCTACTGAGATTGACAAAGCCTAGTCTACTTATACTGGATCTTAATTACTCTTACCTGTGGAGTAACTTTTATTTTGCTGATCTGGCAGTTGGTGTTAGCCATGTGTTTTTCTGGGTTGAGGCCAGCCCGTCGAGTTCACATTTCCGTCCGATATTCCCCTCTGGCCAGTTCTCATTTCTGCACGTTCGGCAGTACATATGATTCGGACACCTCGCAGGTAATTACAGCTTCTGGCATTTCTTTATCAGCCCAACACTTCACACATTTGATCCTCCAAGCGGCTCCAGTCAGTCTATAGATGTGTTTAAACCGGGGAGTTATGAAGCCGGGATTTTTTACCTATTCTCTACTGGTGACCATATAGCCTTTTAGTGCGTCACATTGGGGATTCCCCAGACGTAGAATCAGACTGCGCTCACTTGTGTGTCGACGGGTTGCATGAGCAATCTTGCGTCATAGATAGGTATAGAATGGCTTTGAACAATGTCGCACAATTTGGTGTCATAGATTGATAGACGCTGAGAAGCGTAATTTAATCTTTATTCCTCTAGTTTCTGAAGTTGCCTATCTTGGTAATAGACCTAAACGCTTGTTGGGATGATATATGCGTGTTCTGTGACAGCTGACCAACTATTTCTCCATGCATCCAGGATCATAAAATGTGATTGTCCCAGCACCTGGCATAACCTACGGGACATAGGGGTGTCAGCATTACTGGAACCATCAGCATCTACATAATACTCAATCTGTACCCCGCCGACAAGCGTGAGCGGTCATGGTCCGCCATCTCATAGAATTTATTTTTCCCCTTTCTGCTGGTGCTTTTCGCAACAGTTATGCCAGGTATCACCAAGTGTTCTGGTTAATTTCTCCTCATAACATCTATGTGCTTTTTTTTCCTCCAGTGTCCAACGTTGACGCATTTGCTGGGCGTTATGGGCTTGTGCGGGGATACCCCGATGCAATAATGTCGAATTTTCAGTAATCATCATCACACGTTTTCTCCGAAACGTCATGGGAAGGGACATTTGACGTTCCAGCGCTTGATCGGTGGCACTGGACAGTATCATTCCGTGTGATTGTACAATGCCTTTGATGTCGTCAATCCATCATTTTCTTCTCTGGCATTCTCTTGCTTAAAAAAGAAAGATTGCCAAACCACTTGATCTTCTGCTTTTCATAGAATGTGGCACAAGGTGTTGATCCCATTGCATGTCTGATAACATTATTTCTTACTCGTTCTCGAATAGTTAAGTTGGAAATTCTGCTCTGGCACCTCATTTCGCTAGTGTTGATTTTGCGTAAGTGTGATTTGGATAATGTCAATGTTTGACATTTGTAGCATAGTGTAGTTATGAATATGTTATTTGTTATCAGTCGGTTTGAGCATACGTGTATATTAGGATGTCTAAGTTTGGGTAAGTGGAGAGTGGAAAAGAAGAAGTAACAAAGACATTTATGATCTGTTTAAGTCCCCGCTAATCACTGGTATCATGAAGGCTAATAGACTACAATGGCTGGGGCATATAGAAAGAATGGAAGATAATAGGGAAACAAAACTCGCTTACACTCAGGAAATAAATGACCGTAGACCCCGAGGTAGACCAAGAAGACGGTGGAGAGATAATACATATACAGACCTACAAGTACTTGGAATCAACGACTGGCAAGAGAAGGTCCACCAGAGAGACGAATGGAGACGGATTGTATCTGCAGCAAAGAACCTCAATGGCTCGGAACGCTGAAGAAGAAGAAGAAGAAGAAGAAGGAGACGTTTGGGTGACCGTTGATATATTAGGGCACTTGCTTTATGAAATCTAATTTTAATTTGTCTGTCTGTTCTGCCTTCTCCTCCGATCATACTTTCTAGCTATTTAAATTCTTTAACTTACTGCAGAGGTTTGCTTGTTATCAATATATTCAGTGGGCAACTAAATCTGCTAATCTGCATTACCTAAGTATTGGTTGTTTTGTATTCATATTGTATCTGCTGTATGTTCAACTCAGCTTATCAATATGAATTTTCAGCCTGCCCTCAACGCACTAATATAGATACTGATTATCTACAAACAAGAAATTAATTATTATGGGTGTGTTGTTTCGTCTAAAGTAAGTTCGTTAGTTAGTTAGTTAGTCGACAGATCATCCTCATTGCACATCGAACCATTCAGTCCATAAGTGCTCAGATCCGCTCCTCAGCAAATCCCGCAGCGTGTAGCGGCTAACGATGCCAGTTCTGTGTTGGTTTATCAATCTTCTTTGGCTTCCTGCGTAGTGTTCTTGTTTGGCCACCCCTCTTTTAATTTGCTGTTCTCGCAGTCTGGCCATGGTTGTAGATTCACAGTCATCACTTGGTGGTTCACGCAAGAGTCTTACTTCTTGCAGAGCATTCAAAATGTCAGCCTGGTTCATGGCGCGTCCACCCTCCACAGTAGCCTCACCTGCGAGCTTGTCAGCCCGCTCATTTCCTTGTACTCCCGCATGACCTGGCACGAAGATGAAACTAATCTTTGTCATCCGAGACCGCCCCAGAGGCAGCAACCATTCTCTTCGGATCGACCCCTCCTCTATCCTCTTGATCATGTTCATTGAGCCGCTAAGGAAACATGCCCTAGTGAATGTCTGTGTCTCGAGCCATGTTATTGCTTTACTTACTGCCATGACTTCCATAGTCAGGCTACTTGTGGTTTCAGTGAAAGCACCAGAGTCCTCCTTCACAATTCCCCCTCCGGCCCGAGCTGTAAAGGCCCATGAGCTTCTCACATGTCGGACGACCGACCCATCTGTGTAGATGACCGCATCACCGTCTAGCGAATTCTCTAAAATCAACGCTTGTACTTCATCCTCCACAGCAGCCGGATTTTCTTGTCTGCATTTTCTATCTAGTTGGATGCAAACTGAAAAGGATGTGCAGAAATCTGTTGGCACTTGCACCCACTCCTCGCCAGGTTCCACAGTCCTCAAGTGAACACACCTGTTGAAGAATGTCTTCGGCTTGACCCATTCACGACCGTCCTCTTTTTAACCTGCTGCCCTTCACCTTCATAATTTCACTATGCAGTGGATGTTGTGTGTTTGCGTTAACTCTGAGGTAGGCGCGTGCCCTGCAAACTTGTATTCTCTCTTCAAGGTTTGGAAAATCAAGAAGGTAGCGCATCGCCCTGCATGCTGTATCTCTTGTACATCCAAGAATAATGCGCATAGCTTCCGTCTGTATCCTTTCCATCCTTTCTATCTGCTTACGGCTGAGAGTCAGGATTGCCATTGCATACTCCAAAACAGACATGACCAGCCCCTCGTACAGAAGACATAGATGGCGCTGCTCACAGTTTGCTGCCGCCATCACCCGCATCGCAGCCAAACCCCGCTTGGCCTTTGTTATCACCTGGTCTATGTGCTCATTATAAGCAAGGCTTCGATCAAACCGTATCCCCAGGTAATTCATTGCCTGCGTTCTTTCCACCGTCTCTGAACACAGCATTACAGTTGGTGTTGGAGTGTTGACAATATGATTATTCAACGAGAACCAAGTCACTGTTGCCTTTGTTGGGTTGACCATTGCCCCAGCTTCATCACACCAAGTACTTATGCGTTTGAGTTCGGTTTGTAGTTAGACAGCAACCTGCTCTCTATCCTTACCCTGACGATACACTAAAACATCATCGGCATATGACAATGTCCTGCCAGGTCCAGTGATCTGCTCACTGGTGATTCTCACTGTGTAGGCGTTGAACAGTACCGGAGATAATGGTGATCCCTGCGGTAGGCCAGGATACAGTGTTGTTGGTCCGAAGTCCAACTGCCACATCTAAAAACTACTTTCCGTTGGAAGAGGGCTGCAGCGATCCAACTAAGGAGGAATGGACTTACTTTTAGTTCAAGAAGCTGAAGCATTAAAACATCCAATGGTACTCTGTTGTATGCGTCCTCAAGATCAATCGCTGCAGCAAAGGTTTCAATGCCTGAGTGGAAACCTTCATAGACATCATGGGCAAAGACTGCTGCATTGGTCCAGGTTTCTCTTTTTGGACGGTACCCACCCAGGGTAGGTGGGAAAACACCTTGCCTCTCTAGCTGGCTTGATATTTTCCTGGCAATTACCTTCTCCAGCAGCTTGCCTATTGTATTCTGCATGGTTATAATTCGATATCCCTGAATTTTTTTGTGATCTTTGTCAGGCTTCGGCAAGGGAATCAGATAGCTATGTAACCACTCCTCCTTGATGCTAGCACTCTCTATACTGTTGTTGTACATGTCTGCTAGTTTCTCTAGCTCATTGTCGGTACACCTATTGATGTCGTCGTATCTTATGCCATCTGGCCCTGGAGCGCTGTTTTTTGATCGTCGAAGTACAGCCTCGTCTAAAGTAAAGAGTTTGAAATGTTCTAAATCAGTTCTATTAAGGTTTGCTTTGGTTTAGTATATTATGTTTATGTAGCGGGGGGGGGGGGGGGGGGCGCACACATCCTTGTATTAGCTGTGAACATATCTGATATATCGTCTTGTGTTGTTATTGCACCTTCTTCTGCCTCTTCTTCTTCTTCTTCTTCTTCTTCTTCTTCTTCTTCTTCTTCTTCTTCTTCTTCTTCTTCTTCTTCTTCTTCTTCTTCTTCTGCTGCTGCTGCTGATGCTGCTGCTGCTGCTGATGCTGCTGCTGATGCTGCTAAAATCGTTTTACTAATATCGTTACTAATGTCAGGGGGTGAGGGAGGGGGATGAAATATTTTTGCGAAATTAAAAGTCACCAAGAGTTAGAAATAACTGTAACGGATTCCTAGAAGAATACTCAGATACCAAGCAACAAGTCGATGGACAAGGCAAATATAGACATACTAGGGATGATAATGCCTCAGGCAAGCGAACTAGCGAAGGATCGAGAATATTTCCGTGCGCTGTTCTGCAAAAGACTGGCTCACATGATTATAAATGCATCATCTGTTACCATCATTTCCTCGTTTATTCTGTGAGTGCTAATCACTACGTTAAAATAAATGTTTATTAGAAGACAGTCCACTTTCTTTGGGCATGTTACAAGAGCGGGAAGGCTTGAGTATGTCGTCACCACGGAAAAGTTGGTGGGCAGGAGAGACCGGAGGAGACCAAGAAAGAAGATACTGGACAGTTTGGCATCATGGCATTGAGGAACATCAGTATCGGAAATGATTGTCAACTTAAGAGACAGACATCTATAACCATTCATAATCACCAACGTCACACGCTGTGAGAAAGAAACACAGAAGATGTTTTTATTGCCAATCTGTTGGCTTCGTGAGTTACTCGGGCAATGCACTTCCATAAATATAACTACATTATTTCTTCTCGGAATTGATTCTCAACCAGAGAACGATAAAATTATATTCACGACATATTTTTTCGTAGGCGTGAGGCAAAAGTCGCAATTCTAACTTGACCTTCGGTTCAGATTTAGAAAGTGCCAATACGATATCTGACAGATGAACAATGTGGAGAGCTTAAGAGAACCACTTTTCATGTCATTAACGATGTCATTCGGTTTCATAGTTTTTGTTTTCCCGCCGATGTTCCCTTGCCAAAAGTTGCACACATGTACAGATATCGATTGACAATCATTCTCCACTGTTCAAAATTGTCGTGCTCTTGAATTCTCTTACCAAAGTTATGAATACATTTTATTGTGTTACTAGTATTTACATTCACAGTGTTAAATGTATGTCCTTCTATCATTCTCCACAAGTCTATAAGGTCGCTTAGATACCGTCAGCCTCCTTTCCTACTCTTTCTCATCATCGTTCTCCTTCTCCTCATCTTCCTCCTCGTCTTCTTCTTCTTCTTCTTCTTCTTCTTCTTCTTCTTCTTCTTCTTCTTCTTCTTCTTCTTCTTCTTCTTCTTCGTCTTTCACGTATGAGTCTGGAACGGGCAATGTCAATAGTCATTGTCCAACACTCCAGATCTGATATGTTAATGTGGTTGGTGCAGCACATATTTATTGCCCGATGTTTAAGCTTACGATATACATCGTTCTCTGTCTTTCTTTGTCTCTCTAGTCCAGTATTTTCCTACGTAAGTACATCTATCGCACCTCTTCTGTTGATGTGCCCCAGAAATAACAATGGTATATTTCAGTTTCAGTATGGTTGTCATGAGTGGTCGGCGCGTTTTACTTTAGGGTTAGTGAAACGCAGTATCACAATTCAATGACATATTAAGTCAACTGTTCGACATAAGCCGTGGGTGATTTCCAAGCTAGCTGTGTGTTGATTTCGATGTATGAGCGTAGACACTTTACATCATCATGTGCCTTGACAGCTGGCGAATGCGTTCATGTCTCTCCACAGATTTCGGTCTTCGGTGTTCAGGATCAAATCTGTTGATGATATTCCACCATGTCACCGGCTCAGCCCATCCAGCATCAATTTGTGGGCATTAACCGTCTACCTTGCCTGTTGACTTGCCCTAGTTATCCTATGCCATTACACATTCCCGTGAAGAAGGGGAGGTGATGCAGCGCTGAAAAAATGTGATTATAAGGGCACGATTGCTTACATGGTTACTGTATTAGTTTTATGTAAATGTCTGTTTGTAGTCAGGGCAGACGGTGATTACAGAATTCTGATGTCCATGAGAAAATGTCCGGCGAGTTTGAGCTTGTGTGTACACAGGCGATGACGTGCGGGAGTTTGCTTCAGCCAGGCTATCTATTTCTTATTTGCCAAATTACATTTTTATTTTTGAAACTTGTATTGAAATGTGAAATTAAGATGGACATTCACAATGTAGAAACGTGGCCAATGGTATACTGCTTTCAAAATCCACTCTTCTAAAATATAATTGTATGTTCTCGAAAAATGAATAAATCTAGTAGTTAAAAATGACGCCTCATTGAAACACGATTAAATGTCTTATATTTTCTTTGCGTGCATTTCTTGTCATTGATCCTTGTGATGTTGACTTTCATCACGAGAGATATATTTGCTGTTTATTTTAAGCCAGTTAAAAAACTAGAGGAAATAGCTATTGTTACAGAGTTCTTGGGTAAATGCAAAGAATTACAATCGAAGGAGAGAATACCAATTAATATTGTTCGGCAAGAAACATATTCTTCTTCTTCTTCTTCTTCTTCTTCTTCTTCTTCTTCTTCAGCGTTCTGAGCCATTGAGGTTCTTTGCTGCAGATACAATCAGTCTCCATTCGTCTCTCTGGTTGACCTTCTCTTGCCAGTCGATGATTCCAAGTGCTTGTAGGTCTGTATATGTATTATCTCTCCACCGTCTTCTTGGTCTACCTTGGGGTCTACGGTCATTTATTTCCTGAGTGTAAGCGAGTTTTGTTTCCCTATTAGCTTCCATTCTTTCTATATGCCTCAGCCATTGTAGTCTATTAGCCTTCATGATACCAGTGATTAGCGGGGACTTAAACAGATCATAAATGTCTTTGTTACTTCTTCTTTTCCAATCTCCACTTTGTGTATCCCTAATGGGTCCAAAGATGCGTCTTAAAATTTTGTTCTCAAAGGTTTGTAACAAGGCTTCGTCTCCTTTCGTTGTACTCCAGGTTTCAGAGCCATACAGCACAACTGGTCTGATCAGTGTTTTGTATATTGTGATTTTGGTGGTACGAGATAGCACCTTTGATTTTAGTAGATGTTGTAGTGCATAGTGTATCTTATTTTCAGAGTTGATTCTAGTTTGTATTTCTTCCCTTATGATGTTGGAGCAGTTGAAGATTGTACCCAGGTATTTGTATATTTCCGTTCTTTTAATGGTAATATTATCTATTTGTATGTGGCCATACGTTTTAGCCATTCCTTCTCTTGAAATTACCATATATTCTGTCTTATCTTGGTTGATAACCAGCCCCATCTGTTGGGCTTTTTCCTTTAAGTGAGTCAATATTTCCAATGTCTTTTGTTCATTTTCCCCTATAATATCTATATCACCTGCATAATCAAGCAGCTTGGATGTTCCTCCAATATCATATTCCTCCTTTACCCTCCTTACAACTTTCTCTAGAGCCAGATTGAAGAGTAGCGGCGATAGTGCATCACCCTGTTTCAAGCCAGATGTTATTTGGAAAGGGTCTGATTTCCTGCCTTTATATGTTACTATATTATAAATATCTTTCATGCATAGTCTGGTCATGTTGATTAACTTCCTTGGTATTCCAAATTCCCGCATAGCATTCCATAGACTATTCCTATGGACACTATCATAAGCCTTTTTAAAATCCACGAACATGTTATGGAGATCTCTTTTATATTCCCAATTTTTCTCGGCTATTTGTCGTAAGATAAATATCTGATCTATTGTTGATCTGTTTTGTCTAAAACCCGCCTGGTAGTCACCTAATATGTCTTCTGAATATGGTTTTAGTCTATTTAGTAATACTGCGGATAGTATCTTATAGCTTGTGGACAGTAGTTATATTCCTCTATAATTTTCACACTGGAACTTGTCTCCTTTCTTAAAGATAGGTAT
Organism: Cepaea hortensis; assembly: GCA_963921405.1. Lineage (NCBI taxonomy): Eukaryota > Metazoa > Mollusca > Gastropoda > Stylommatophora > Helicidae > Cepaea > Cepaea hortensis. The sequence continues at coordinate 15,451,800 of OY992894.1, forward strand.
CAATAATGACTCTTTCCAGTCATGGGGTAATTCTTCAGTCCTCCAGATTTTTATTATTAGTTCGTATAACTTTAGATGTAATGCATGGCCACCCACCTTTATAAATTCAGCAGTAATTCCATCAGCCCCAGTTGCCTTTTTGTTTTTAAGTCGTGTGATTACATATAGGATTTCTTCAAATGTAGGTTCTTCAATTTGTGGTTCACATGTTAGAACCTCTTCCTGTGGGAAAGTGTTACTTGGAGCTTCACAATTTAATAATTCAACAAAATATTCTTTCCATGTGTTGCACATTTCCTCATTGGTATTTATCATATTCCTATTTTTGTCTTTTAAACCATATGTGTTGTGTTGGTGCCCTCGTTTCATTGACTTCAGTTCTTTAAAAAAAAACTTTCTGGATTCGTTTTTCTGGTGATTAGTTTCCATATCTTTGATTATATTACTCATATATTCTCGCTTCTGCTGTCGAACTATTTTTGTAGCCTCTTTACATTCATTTCTATATTGCTCTTCCTTTTGGATGGTGTTGATGTCATTTAGCCATACATGTCTGGCATTCTTTTTCCTAATGACTACTTCTTCACATTTTGGATTGAACCATCTGTTCTTTCTATGCGTGGTTAACACACCGAGACATTCTTCTGCGGTAGATTGAATTGTATTCTTGATGTTCAACCAAGTTTGGTCAACGCTTTCCTTAGCGGATAATGCAACAGATCTACAACAATTGTTGGACATTGTAGTAACAGAGAGTTCAAAGAAAGGACTTTCCTTGAATATCAAGAAAACAGTAACAATGGTGATATCAAAGAAACAGATGACACCCAAATGTGAAATAGAGATAGAAGGGAAAATTCTTCACCAAGTGGATAGTTTTAAATATCTAGGGACATTTATAACATCAGATGGAAGATGCACAACCGAGATTAAGAGCAGAATAGTGCAAGCAAGGGCTGCATTTCAAAAAATGAAAAATATTTTATGCAATAAGATACTCTATCATGACTCTATCATACTCTAAGATCACTCTATCAATGAATGTAAGAAAGAGAATGCTAAAGAGCTATATAGAACATGATTTGCTGTATGGCTGTGAATCTTGGAATATAAATGAACAAATTAGGAAGCAACAGCGATGTGGTTCCTTAGACAAATGTTGCAAATTCTTTGGACTGCCAAAGTAACTAACGACGAATGCCTTAAAGAGGCTGGCGAAACTGGAACATTATATACAACAATAAGAAAGAGACAGACAGCTTTTTTAGGTCATGTGATGAGAAGAGAGGCGCTGGAGAAGATCGTAACAACTGGAAAGATCGAGGGGAAGATAAGCAGAGGCAGACCACGAGAAATGATACTGGATGGATTGCGACGGTGAAATGGAGGAATATCAACGGCAGAGTTGATCTAGAAAACTAAAGACCGAGATCTGTGAAGAGTCATGAACGCCTACACCAGTTGGCAGGGCACTTGATGATGATTATATATATATATATATATATATATATATATATATATATAAACACCACACACACACAGACAGACACAGACACACACACACACACACACACACACACACACACACACACATACGTAAATACATGTCCCGTACACAAACATTCACCCTCAAACCCATACACATGAGAATATGCACACTATAATACACTCTCACATTCAGGAACACTTAACCACACACACACACACACACACACACACACACACACACACACACACACACACACACACACACATTATCAAATAAATGCATACACATACACAGTCACGACATCATTACTCTCTCTCTCTCTTTCTCTCTCTCTTTCTCTCTCTCTCTCTGTTTCTCTCTCTCTCTCTTTCTCTCTCATTATGTTTCTCTATCTATGTTTTTCTCTCTATTTCTGTCTGTGTTTTTTTCTCTGTTCCTCTGTGTGTGTGTGTGTCTCTCTCTCTCTCTCTCTCTCTCTCTCTGTTTCTCTCTCTCTCTGGTTCTCTCTCCCTGTTTCTCTCTGTTTCTTTCTCTTTGTTTCTCTCTCTGTTCTCCCTCTCGGTTTCTCTCTATCTCGGTTTCGCTCTCTCTCTCTCTCTCTCTCTCTCTCTCTCTCTCTCTTTTTCTTTCTCTGTTTCTGTCCCTGTTTCTCTCCCTCTGCCTCTTTCTCTGTTTCACTCCCTCTTTTTCCCTCTCGCCCTCTCTCTGTTTCTCTCTCTCTGTTTCTCTCTCTCTCTGTTTCTCTCTCTCTCGCTCTCTGTTTATCTCTCACTCCCTGTTTCTCTTTCTGTGTCTGTCTCCGTTTCTATATCTCTGCTTCGCTATGTTTCTCTCTTTCTGTTTCTTTCTCAATATTTCGCTCTCTGCGTCTCTCTCCCCTCTCTCTCTCTCTCTCTCTCTCTCTCTCTCTCTCTCTCTCTCTGTGTGTGTGTGGCTATTTATAATACTTTACTTGACAAGAACGGTGTTTTTGCACACTATTTTTGCCTCTAATTAAGCTGCTTCAGACATTCTTACGTCTCCAATATTTAGAAGTGAAAGTTCATGCATGGAATACAAGCTTCTGAAACCATTAGAAAACAAAACAAAATGTGACGGAGTAAGAGAAGTGGAAGATTATTGCACCCTCCGTGAATCAGATCAATTTGTGGGCATTAACCGTCTGTCTACCTTGCCTGTTGACTTGCCCTAGTTATCCTATGCCATTACACATTCCCTAGAAGAAGGGGAGGTAATGCAACGTTGAAAAATGGGATTATAAGGGCACGATTGCTTACATGGTTACTGTATTAGTTTTATGCAAATGTCTGTTTGTAGTCGGGGCAGACGGTGAATACAGAATTCTGATGTCCAAGAGAAAATGTCCGGCTAGTCTGATCTTGTGTGTACACGGGCGATGACGTGCGGGAGTTTCATTCAACCAGGCTATCGTTTTCTTGTTGGCCAAACTACCTTTTTATTTTTGAAACTTTTATCGTTACGTGAAATTAAGATGGGCATTCACAATGTGGAACCGGAGCCAGGGATATTCTTATTTGAAAAGCCACTTTTCTAAAATATAATGTAATATTGTGGTATAATGCACACATTTAATAGTTACAAATGAAACCTCATTGAAATACGAATAAATATCCTAAATTGTCTCTCGATGTATTTCTTGTCGTCGATCCTTGTGATATTCAAATTTATCAGCAGAGATACAGTTGCTGTTTTTATTTTTTATTTTTTTTAAATAAAGTTAATAAACTGAGAAAATAGCTCTTGTTATGAGTTTTTGGGGAAATGTATGGAGTACAAACGACGGACAAACTGATTAGAGAAATTAAGCGTAGATAGTCTAGGTTGTTTGTGTACGTTACAAGGAGAAACAAACAGAAAATTTTGTCAAAACTGGAAAGAATGATAGGAAAAAAGACATACACTTTATTTTCAAATGGTCACACATTCGGCCCATGGAATTACTCATCTTTCACACACAACATTTAGAAGTTATGTAATATGCATGTTACATTCACAACTTTAAAAAAAAACATGGTGTGAATGCCGTGTATTTAAACTATACATAATAAAGTTTTATGAGATACAGATACGGAAAGACGCATTATGTGCGCACACACACACACACACACACACACACACACACACACATACTCTATCTCTCTCTCTCACACACACACACACACACACACAGTAAAGATATGCTCCCATAAACAACCATTCACACACAAACACATATACACACGCGCTCACATTCACAAACACTTGAATACACACACACACACTCACTCACTCACTCACTCGTAGACATAACATAAACGCATACACATAACACTGTCACAACATCCCTTTTCGCTCCCTCTTTCTCCTCTCTATCTCTCTTTTTCCTCTCTCTCTCTCTCTCTCTCTCTCTCTCTCTCTCTCTCTCAGTGTGTGGCTAATTATAATATTTTCCTTAAGAAGAACATTGTGTTTTTACACAGTATTTTCTCCTCTAATTTAGCTTCTTCAGACATTCTTATATACACAATGTTTAGAAGTGATAGTTCGTGCATGGAATCCAAGTTTCAGAAATCATAAATAAAGGGGGGGGGGTGTGCAGGAGAAAATAAGGGGAAGATTATTTATTGCACTCTCTGTGAATCAGATCAATTTGTGGGCATTAACCGTCTACCTTGCCTGTTGACTTGCCCTAGTTATCCTATGCCATTACACATTCTCTGGAAGAAGGGGAGGTAATGCTGCGCAGAAAAATGGGATTATAAGGGCACGATTGCTTACATGGTTACTGTATTAGTTTTATGCAAATGTCTGTTTGTAGTCGGGGCAGACGGTGAATACAGAATTCTGATGTCCAAGAGAAAATGTCCGGCTAGTCTGATCTTGTGTGTACACGGGCGATGACGTGCGGGAGTTTCATTCAACCAGGCTATCGTTTTCTTGTTGGCCAAACTACCTTTTTATTTTTGAAACTTTTATCGTTACGTGAAATTAAGATGGGCATTCACAATGTGGAACCGGAGCCAGGGATATTCTTAGTTGAAAAGCCACTTTTCTAAAATATAATGTAATATTGTGGTATAATGCACACATTTAATAGTTACAAATGAAACCTCATTGAAATACGAATAAATATCCTAAATTGTCTCTCGATGTATTTCTTGTCGTCGATCCTTGTGATATTCAAATTTATCAGCAGAGATACAGATGCTGTTTTTATTTTTTATTTTTTTTTAAATAAAGTTACTAAACTGAGAAAATAGCTCTTGTTATGAGTTTTTGGGGAAATGTATGGAGTACAAACGACGGACAAACTGATTAGAGAAATTAAGCGTAGATAGTCTAGGTTGTTTGTGTACGTTACAAGGAGAAACAAACAGAAAATTTTGTCAAAACTGGAAAGAATGATAGGAAAAAAGACATACACTTTATTTTCAAATGGTCACACATTCGGCCCATGGAATTACTCATCTTTCACACACAACATTTAGAAGTTATGTAATATGCATGTTACATTCACAACTTTAAAAAAAAAACATGGTGTGAATGCCGTGTATTTAAACTATACATAATAAAATTTTATGAGATACAGATACGGAAAGACGCATTATGTGCGCGCACACACACACACACACACACACACACACACACACACACACACACACATACTCTATCTTTCTCTCTCTCTCACACACACACACACACAGAGTAAAGATATGCTCCCATAAACAACCATTCACACACAAACACATATACACACGCGCTCACATTCACAAACACTTGAATACACACACACACACTCACTCACTCACTCACTCGTAGACATAACATAAACGCATACACATAACACTGTCACAACATCCCTTTTCGCTCCCTCTTTCTCCTCTCTATCTCTCTTTTTCCTCTCTCTCTCTCTCTCTCTCTCTCTCTCTCTCTCTCTCTCTCTCTCTCTCTCTCTCTCTCTCTCTCTCTCAGTGTGTGGCTAATTATAATATTTTCCTTAAGAAGAACATTGTGTTTTTACACAGTATTTTCTCCTCTAATTTAGCTTCTTCAGACATTCTTATATACACAATGTTTAGAAGTGATAGTTCGTGCATGGAATCCAAGTTTCAGAAATCATAAATAAAGGGGGTGGGGGGGGGGGGGGTGCAGGAGAAAATAAGGGGAAGATTATTTATTGCACTCTCTGTGAATCAGATCAATTTGTGGGCATTAACCGTCTACCTTGCCTGTTGACTTGCCCTAGTTATCCTATGCCATTACACATTCCCTGGAAGAAGGGGAGGTAATGCAACGCTAAAAAATGGGATTATAAGGGCACGATTGCTTACATGGTTACTGTATTAGTTTTATGTAAATGTCTGTTTGTAGTCGGGGCAGACGGTGAATACAGAATTCTGATGTCCATGAGAAAATGTCCGGCTAGTCTGAGCTTGTGTGTACACGGGCGATGACGTGCGGGAGTTTGATTCAGCCAGGCTATCGTTTTCTTGTTTACCAAACTACCTTTTTATTTTTTGAAACTTTTATCCTAACGTGAAATTGAGACGGGCATTTAAAATGTAGAAGCGTGTCCAGGGGTATTTTGGTTTGAAAAGCCACTCTTATAACATATAATTTAATATTCTGATAAAATGCACACATCTTATAGTTACAAATGAAACCTCGGTGAAACACGGACAATTATTTTATATTCTCTTTTGCCTTTATTTCTTGTCGTTGATTCTTGTGATATTTATTTCGTTCAGGACGAGTGGTACATTTGCTTTTATTTCAAGCCTGTGAGAAAACGAAGAACACAAGTCATGTTATGAAGTCCTTGAAAAGCTGAGAAACATCAAATGGTAGCGAGTAAGTGGTTTCTGGGGAAAATGGAACTAATGCCATGGACAGGCAGGAAAGCAAATGAGATAATTATTCAAGAAACAAATGAAAACTGTAAACTGATTAGAAAAATTAGACGTAGACATTCACAATTACCTGGGCACTAGAAAACTTAGTGTCAACGTGAAAAATTGATGGGAAAAGACCAAGGATAAGTCAGAAGTATACATACAGGGATAACATTACCGCATGACATAATCGGATCACGGAAACAGACCTGAACCAAGTGTCTGGCCATCGCGTGAGTTGGCGAGCCATGGCCGCTAAAGTTCAAATTAATAAACGTCAATTTCATCAACAGATACATAGTTTACAGGCTCTTTTAATTTTTGTTTAACCCCGAAGTTGATCAACTGCATCCACAGCCACATAATTTACACGCTTTTGGATGTGTTGTTTAACCCCTAAGGTGTTTAACTGCATCCACTGCCACATCGTTTACAGATGTTGTTGTTTTTTTTCATGTGTTGTTTAACCCCCAACTTGATCAACTGCATCCACAGCCACATAGTTTACAGGATTTTTAAATATTTTGTTTAACCACGAAGTTTATCAATTGCATCCACAGCCTCATAGTTTACAGGTTTTTTTATATTTTATTTAACCCCAAAGTTGATCACAGATTGTAACAAACAAACATGTAACAAACATGCCACGATGCGTGTGTATGAAACTCTGACCACTCAGTCAAGTTGATCACAGATTGTAACAAACATCCCACGATGGGTGTGTATGAAACTCTGACCACTCAGTCAAGTTGATGACAGATTGTAACAAACATGCCACGATGCGTGTGTATGACACTCTGACCACTCAGTCAAGTTGATCACAGATTGTAACAAACATCCCACGATGGGTGTGTATGACACTCTGACCACTCAGTCAAGTTGATGACAGATTGTAACAAACATGCCACGATGCGTGTGTATGACACTCTGACCACTCAGTCAAGTTGATCACAGATTGTAACAAACATCCCACGATGCGTGTGTATGACACTCTGACCACTCAGTCAAGTTGATGACAGATTGTAACAAACATGCCACGATGCGTGTGTATGACACTCTGACCACTCAGTCAAGTTGATCACAGATTGTAACAAACATCCCACGATGGGTGTGTATGACACTCTGACCACTCAGTCAAGTTGATGACAGATTGTAACAAACATGCCACGATGCGTGTGTATGACACTCTGACCACTCAGTCAAGTTGATCACAGATTGTAACAAACATCCCACGATGGGTGTGTATGAAACTCTGACCACTCAGTCAAGTTGATCACAGACTGTAACAAACATGCCACGATGGGTGTGTATGAAACTCTGACCACTCAGTCAAGTTGATCACAGATTGTAACAAACATCCCACGATGGGTGTGTATGAAACTCTGACCACTCAGTCAAGTTGATCACAGACTGTAACAAACATGCCACGATGGGTGTGTATAAAACTCTGACCACTCACTCAAGTACTCCTAGAATATTATTTTTGTGGCTCTCGCTCGCTTTGAACTCCAGCGTAGTCCGTACATGTGCTACTACTTCTAGTGCACTGGACAGATTTTTGCGTGTGGCAAGTTAGGGGTTAGTCACACGCAGTTCAGCGGTGGGCCATTTAGCATCAGATCGTGTTTTAAGATCCTTGTTGTTGTTCTCAATCAAAGGATAAAGGAGAAGAGTATCGTTAAGTTAGTTTGGTTTTTGTTTTGTAAAGAATCGCTTTCAATACACATACAAATATATAATTTCTTGTTGTTGCTCATTTTTAAAAAAAAACATTGTTTGGTGAAATCCATTCCACTGTTACATCAAGCCTGTGGCTCAGTACATTCGACATCGACAAACATAGCCTTTGACTATCCCTAGCTTACTTGCAAGGCAGCAGGTTTGTGTCTCTTCGTATGGTTCCTATCCCTTGACCTGTCCGACATGGGAGACACTATCACCAGCTGCGGTACCGTCGGCATCGCTCTTGAAGGTCAGTGGAACTACGAGGTAGAGACACATCCGACGGCTTTAGCATTTCTTCTTCTTCTTCTTCTTCTTCTTCTTCTTCTTCTTCTTCTTCTTCTTCTTCTTCTTCTTCTTCTTCTTCTTCTTCTTCTTCTTCTTCTTCTTCTTCTTATTCTGCTTCTTCTTCTTCTTCTTCTTCTTCTTCTTCTTCTTCTTCTTCTTCTTCTTCTTCTTCTTCTTCCTCTTCTTCTTCCTCTTCTTCTTTTTTTTCCTTCTTCTCGTCTTCATCATACTCCTCCTTCTCATCCTCCGCTTCTCTCCTTGTGATTTCTGCAACTGTCATCTCTGCTGAGGTATTCATATTTGTTCCCGCTCTCCGAGCATCAATCTCTCAAGAAAATCCACACTTCCCTAGACATCAAAGTCTCCCTCCTCCAGTCCCATCCTCCCTCCCTCCCTTTCATTCCTCTCTCCAGTCTGTCGTCTCCATGAGTTAATGAAAGTCCCAGGGGTGAGGTAACTGTCAGCCTTCGTGCCCCTCCACCGCCGGCGGATGGTTTTCCTGAAGTGTGCTCCGGAGACAATGGAGCTCCATCACACGTCCTAGGGGTGAGCAAACAGTAAATACCGATTCACATCAGCACTCACAGCCGGCGCTACGAGGAAAACCCGAAGTCCAGATTCCATTGGACAGGAGAACTGTCACAAGAGGGAGCCAGCGGTGTCTGGTGGTGGCCCCAAGTATTTGTCGCTTTCCCAGTTTGGTTAGAATGTTACAGAAATGGGATAACTTGGGGATTTTAGATCTCGCGTAAGGTGAAAGATGGGCACACGCATAACCAGGTGACTATTGGATGGGTGAGTGGTTGGATGTATAGGCGGATAGAAAAACATATTTATGAATAATTAGAAGCCTAACAAACAGACAGATCAAGAGATAGACATCTATCCATACATCCATCCATCCTTCGGACCGTCTGTCTGTCTAACTCACTGCCTGTCTGTCTGTACGTTTGTCTGTCTTTCTATCTATCTATATGTCTGTTTGGGGGTCTGTCTATATACCAGTATGTATGTTTATTTGTCTGTCTCCCGCCCGCTCTAACCCTTCTCTCCCTCTCTTCCTCTCTACCTCCATACCTACCTCTTCACTCCTGACTTAAGTTGGATGGTTGTGAATTAAATACCTAAAACCTGTGTAGGATACACTACCAACGTAGTTCCAATCCCGGCCTTGCAATCATAATTATCGTGTGTCATGTCGATATGCTTGGGACACACTATCAACGTGTGTAGGACACACTATCTATGTAGCCCCAACCCCAGCCTTACAACCATAATTATCGTGTGCCGTGCCAATATGCTTGGGGGGTCAAGGTTCACCGCCTCACAGATCTCCAGTCATTGATCAGCTCTATGTACCTGTCTCAATTATGTCACGTGTACATGCCATCTAGGCATTTATCTATCTGCCTTCGTTTTGTCTTTTTCCCATTAACTTTGCCAGATGTCACTAAGTTTTCTAGTTTAATCCTCCCCATAATATATCCGAAATGTCTTGATTGTTTACGTATAATTTCTCTAATCATTTTACAGTTTTCATTTATTTCTTTTAAGACCTGCTGTTTAACTGTTCTTTCCGTCTATGGTATTCATTTAATTTTCCTCAGTAACCATATTGCTCGTCCTTACAGTCAGAAATAGCTGTCAAAGGCAGAGGTAAAAGAGCACCATGTTTATGTGGAAGGCAAGGGGAAACCACCACATTATCTTCCCAAGACTTCAAGGCAAAACATAATCCTGAAAACAAAAGACCTAGATCTGTGGAGAGCCATGAACGCCTACGCCAGCTGGCAGGGCACTTGATGATGATGAACCATATTGCCACTACATTAAGATGTTTCTCTGCGTGACTATTTATTGTCCATGTTTCCCACGTAAATAACAGTATAGGTTCTTTATAGCACTTCAATATAATTTTTCCTCATTGAAACTGACCGCTTTTGCTTGTTGAGTATGTTTTCAATCTTGTTATAGTGTATCTTTGCCATTACGATCCTTGTACTACTTCCCACCACGGTGCTCAACGCAAGTCCCCCAGCGCCGATAAAGAGCTTGGATTCCTGTAGAAAAACAAAATTATCGTGGTCTCGAGTGTATCCACTTATGAACCACCTGCTGTATCTCTTCATCGGACCGAAAATGTTTGAAACTGTCTACTCCACTCATACACTTACTGGGCTGACAGGAATGCATCGCCATACTAGACCTTCATTTACCAATGAATTTCTATAAGTTTCACCCCTTCACTGATCAAAAAACAGATAATGGAACGCTGCTCCTCTTTGGTGCATGTCAAAAGTGGGGTGGTCATCTTTAAACTGTCATTATGACGTAATCGTGTTCGTCTGCACCGTGATGTCACATGTTTAATAACTCCTGATACCCTTAACAAAAATATTGACATGTTACAATACAATGGAATGGTTATTGTAAATTCTACCACACTTTTAAAGTTTTCACTTGAATCCCTCTCGTAGTTGCTTAATCTGTACAATAACCGTATCTAGTAATTGTTGCAGATCCTGTTCATTGTCGCGAACAACACTGTATCATCCACATTTCTTATATAACACTGATCTACACAAATTTTGATTCCTTAAATTTTATAGCTGTTCTTAGCTAGTTGAGTTGAGTTGAGTTGAGTTGAGCGAAGAACTGACATCACTGCACTCAGGACATTCCCATCCGCGCTACGTCCCCTCGTTCAACAGCCAGCGAAGAGTTACACTACTAATCGTTCCCATCGCTATCTTATTGAAAGTTCTCCTGGTCTTCCCTCTCAGTTTTGAGATTCTACCAGAACCCCTGCCCATCCCCCGCAATCTCATCCTTTCCGCATATGGGTTCTCATTCTGTTTCCCATCTCCACTTGGTCCTACGGGCGCACATCCACCCCCCCCCCCTTTTTTTCCATAAGTAATCTACCACCAATAGTGCATCCCCTGCCAGCCTATTAGCCTTTTCATCCCCCCCCCCTCCTCCCTTCCGGACTCCCGCATGGCCAGAGCACAAAATCCATACAGTGCTCACAATCTGTGACCCCTGAAGCGAGGTGAGCCATTCCACACGAAACATTCCTTTCTCCACTTTACTAAGCAAACTCCTTGAGTCCGTGATGAATACAATGTGTGTTGTAGTGGTTTTCTCTAACCAACGGAATGCCGCTATGACTGCATCTACCTCCATTCTCATGCTGGAGGTCGTAGCCTCATATGCCAGACTCTCCCTTTTTAAAGAATCGTCCATTAGCCTTCGCAATGAAACCCCAACCACTCCGTCTGTTTCTCAACACTGACCCATCTGTATATGTTACTATGTCTCCTTGGTGTGTGTTACTCTGGATCAGTTGTTGCACATCAAACTCTGTGTGGCCCGCTGCCCATTCTCTGCACTCACGACCCAGTGTCGGTGTTAGGTAACTTTGTGTTGCTGATTCCAAAAATGCAACCAGATTATATTTCTATCAGCTCTAGTTTTTTAGATAACTAAGAATGACCTTCTAGTAGGGCATGTGTTATATACAAGCTTAGAGTTAGGTGCCATCGGTGGCAATTTGACTGTAATCTGCATTCATATTATATGTAATTACTGTTCATTTATTGCCTTCCAACAGTAATCTGCCATCATGTGGGCATCCCAAAGTCCCTGGTATTTCTCTTCTATTGTTTTTATATTTTGGTGAAACTTTCACCTTGCTCCTCACTAACGTCGCCAAGATTCTCGGGAAAGAAATGTAAATGGTTATGGAGATAATGCAGTTCTATGCTCATGTTACATCACACTTACAAAACTCGACAGTTTGTTTTCAACTATTTCAGAATAATTGTCTGCTTTAAAATTACCAAGAAAGTTTCCCACAACTAAAACAAATGATGACAGGCTGTGCTTTATTAACTTTCTAATTTGAGGTCCATGAAAAATTCCAGCTTTTAGTTTGTCTATGCTCAATGACGAAATCTTTCTGCATAAATAATTAAAACAGTTACCATCTTTGTTCACTGCTTTAACACATTGCTTCATCAAGCCAAGTTTAAAAGTAATGAGGCAGTAGAACTCTTTTTTCGATCGATGAGAGGCTTGTTGACAATATTTTCTCTTCCAACTTTAAATTCACCCCTCAACGGCCACTACTTCTGTGCCCAGTGCATATCTTTAGCACTGCTATCCCACAAACATATAAAGCATAAATATTTGGTCAATCCCCCTTTGCTGTCCAAGCGAGAAGTTCATCATTGTAAGATCCACGCAAACCATCCAGTTGTGTTCTAAGTACTTCATTTGTTTTGTTTTTTTCTTCAAAACCGTGCTTATTGTAGCATACTCCTTCTTCATTGTAGTAAAATGGGCAATTGGAATTGAGCCATATTTGTGACCATTATGTAAGAGAACACCTTTCAAACTTATTTTAGACCTGTCAATGAAAAGTTGCTACTCATATGGGGTATAACGTACACCCATTTTGTTTACAAGACCTCATACATTAGTACAAAACACAAGGCTGTTTTCTTTACAAAAGAATGGAAGAAAATCTTGCTCTCTGCTGCGATAAAATGTAACATTTGTTTCAGCATTCTGTAATTTTGTTTCTTTCAATCTTAAAGCCAAATGTTCTGACGATTCCTTGGAGAGATATAGATCTCGGATTAGATAATTCAGTTCACGCTGGTTGAAGCGTTGAGCAGCTGGAAAATCATCTTCGAAATCACTATCGGTGTCACTTGTCGATCAACATGCCACTGCTGTTTCATCTTCTAGCATTGAATCCGAAATCTGACTGAAAGTTGGAATTGGAATGTCATCTCCGTGTGGAACAGATCGTCTAACAGAATCTAAATCTGGATATTTCCATGTTTTGTTATTTTCTCCATTAAGTCCCTTCGCATTGACAACATAGAAATAACAGACAGTATAGTGGTTCTTTGGCTCTCTTCACAACATTAGAATTATCTCCATACCATTAGAATTATCTCCCCGGGAAGGTTAACACGGTCCACAAATAACCGCAGAAGTCGGATGTGTCGGCCTAACGGCGAAAGAACGCAGCTCTGCTGTAAACAGGCACAACGCAATCACATCCGGAAAAAAAACTCCCGATGAACGCAGAAGAAGAAGAAGAAGAAGAAGAAGAAGAAGAAGAAGAAGAAGAAGAAGAAGAAGAAGAAGAAGAAGAAGAAGAAGAAGAAGAAGAAGAAGAAGAAGAAGAAGAAGAAGAAGAAGAAGAAGAAGAAGAAGAAGAAGAAGAAGAAGAAGAAGAAGAAGAAGAAGAAGAAGAAGAAGAAGAAGAAGAAGAAGAAGAAGAAGAAGAAGAAGAAGAAGAAGAAGAAGAAGAAGAAGAAGAAGAAGAAGAAGAAGAAGAAGAAGAAAAAGAAGAAGAAGAAGAAGAGGAAGAAGAAGAAGAAGAATTATCTCCATACCATTAGAATTCTCTCGATATCATTAGAATTCTCTCCATACCATTCGAATTTCCTCCGTACCATTAGAATTCTCTCCATACCATTAGAATTCTCTCCATACCATTAGAATTATCTCCATACCATTAGAATTCTCTCCATACCATTAGAATTCTCTCCATACCATTAGAATTCTTTCCATACCATTAGAATTCTTTCCATAAGCATTAGAATTCTCTCCATACCATTGTAATTCTCTCCCTACCCTTAGAATTCTCTCCATATCATTGTAATTCTCTCCATACCATTGTAATTCTCTCCGTACCATTAGAATTCATTCCATACCATTAGAATTGTCTCCATACCATTGTAATTCTCTCCATACCATTGTAATCCTCTCCTTACGATTAGAATTCCAAATTTTGTATTGAATAAATAGTAAAAGCCCCCCCCCCCCCCCCCCCCACCCCAACACCCCCTAACCTTATTTAGAAAATATTGTAATAATATTAATTAAATATACAAATGACAGTATCTCAAAACAAACCACACACAAAATGAGTTGCCACAGACAAATAATTGTGATATTTGGATTTAGCAGCCCTCATTTATGCAAAATCAGGTGCACAATTTTAAAAATATATATATATTAGTAGGGTTGTGTAATTGATGTCATTTCCACCGATGTCGATTACTCTCATATCCATAACATGTCACATATTTTCACTACCTGCTATTAACCTATCTTTTCATTTTGCATCACCATCATCATCATTATCATCATCATCATCATCAGCCAGTGCCTTGCTGGCTGGCGTGGACGATCGTGCCTCTCCACAAAATGAGATCTCCGACGGCATCGATCAATTCGTGTGGTTGACTCCCTTCCGTGCCATGACACAAGACCATCAAGAATCTTCTCATGCTGTCTTCCTCTGTGCTCTTTCCATAAATATTTCCGGTTGTCACGTTGCAGTTTCTGCTTTTACATAATGTGGTCAAAAAGTGATGACTGCTTCTTTCTGATGTTTGTGTTGTCCATGACACTTCGCTTCCCTCAAAATGTCTAGATGGCTCATGTTGGCTGTCCAATTAATTGTCAGCATTCTTCGTAAAACCACACATCCAAAGCTTCCAGGGATGTCTATCACCTGTTTACTAATTGTCCAGTTTTTGTCTAATTGTTGTCCAATTGAAAATATTCACAATTGATGACGAAGTGAATGCAAGAATCTCCAAGGCAAGCGCGGCCTTTGGCAGACTTTACAAGAATATATGGGACAGAAATGGAATAAGCCTGCAAACAAAGCTGAACGTCTACAAAGCAGTTGTATTATTGACACTGCTATATGCTTGTGAAACCTGGAAGTATCAGCACACGCTAGGAAATTAAACCACTTCCACACAGTCTGCCTTAGGAAGCTATTGAAGATTAAATGGCAAGACAAGATCCCTGACACCGAAGTTCTAAAAAGAGCGTCCATGCCCAGTATCCACACTCTATTAATGAAGAATCAGATTCGTTGGGCTGATCACTTAACTCGCATGCCAGATCACAGGCTCCCTAAACCAATTTTTTACGGCGAGTTGCGTTGGTGTAAACGCTCCCATGGCGGCCAGAAGAAACGTTTTAAAGACACTCAGAAAATGATACCCATGACACCTGGGAGACTGCAGTCAGAGACAGAAATTATGGCGCGCATCATTACTCAAGGGTGCAGTCACTTGTGAGGCAACCAGGACTGCAAGAGCTGTGAAGAAAATGCAGGACAGAAAAACCACTGCAGGAAATCCTCCTCCAGAAACGTCAAGCATTCTTTGTCCACATTGTCAAAGAATATTTCGAGCCAAAATAGGCCTTATCAGCCATCTTAGAACTCACGGCTCCATACTTTCAACCCCACTGGATGAAATGAATGGTCATCATCATTCTTGATGGACAAATAACAATTGTCCAGGATTCGCAGCCATATGTTAAAACAGGTTCTATGCAACATGCACGAATTCTTTTACTATCTGTCAAGGACAATGACGTATTTCGCACAAAATTCTATTGTGTTCTTTATCTCAGTTTGTACAGCGAAGTAATAATGAGATGCTTACAAGGCATGTCTCCAATGTCAGTTGGTGAGTATAAATCAAACAGCCTGTGTTATGTCGATGGCATGGTTTCGGTCGCTGAAAATAAAACACTGTAACAAGAAATGATAGATATAATCGAACAGAAAGTCAGAACAAATGTCGTTGTCTGCATAACGGAAAAACTGAAGTAACGGTTATTACAAAGTTAAAACAATGTCTTCCCAATTCCAACGTTCGGGTGAATGGAAACAATCGGAAACAAAGCCAACGTATTTAACTATTTGAATACTTTATTAACAGCAGATTGGGGTCAGGAAGTTACATATAGAATATCCGAAACAAAAGCAGTAGTTTTCAATGTGAACAATAGTCTCTACAATTTATTTTTGTCAATCGGGATGCGGAAAAGATTTCTTGAGAGCTATATTCAGCCTATCCCGATGCACTGAATCTAATCATGGACAACTAGCAATCAAGTGGGGAATTATCTGGAAGGTGCAGAGGTGTGGTTTGTATAAGAACGAATATAACAACTTTGATGGAAAGAAATAATGATGACTATATCTTGGAAGAAATTAACTCACAAAGAGAACTGGTTACTCGTATCACAAGCAGACATTCCCCAGTCTTTGGGTATGTCGTGAGATGTGGAAAGCCGGAGTATGTTGTCACAGCGGAACATTTGGAGGATAGGTAAGGCAGGGGAAACCGAGAAAGAAGATTCTGGGCAGTTTGACAACATGGCTTAGAGGAACATCAGTATCAGAAATGATTGACAATACACGAAACAAAACGTTGTGGACAGACATGATCACCGCGTCACATAGCATAGACTTTAAGAAAATTGGTAGGGCGGGGGTGAACTTCTGGAGATATCACGCATCCCTGTAGAGCACCTCTTTTGAAAGGCTACTATTAACTTACTTTATTATTAATTTTTATGGCAGATTCTTGTTTCCAATATATGTTTTTTCACAAGTCTAAATAGTCTCCCCCATCAATTTGTAGATCTGCAAGCATCTTCACCATTTTGACATGTCTTAATTTGTCAACAGTCATTGTGTAGTCTATGAAGCAAAGATGTAGGTTTTTGTTTACTTCTATCACACACCATCGAACACACCATCACACCATTTACTGCACGTATGCTTTATACAAACCCACATTGTTCTTCCTCTGTTTCAGGTTGTATTTTCTTCTGAACTTCTGATTTCTTTTCTTCTTATTCTTAGCAAAATCTGCAATGTCGTGTTTTATGCTAATTGTTCAATGTTGATCAAATTCCAAGGCTACTGATTTCCTCGTTGTGACAATAAATATAGATATACATAAGCCAGAAGATATATCTCCAGTACATATATTGCGTTCAATAGTCTGGTGACCTGGTCTATTCCATATTCTTCTAAGACATTGATAATTTCTGTTGCGATGTTGACTGAACTCGGGGTCTATCCAGTTTTCGTATAGGGTGTATTTTTAACGATTGTGCAGTGTTTTAAAATATTGCTGGTACACGTTTTGTATTCACCCTCTGTAAAGTGCATGCAAAATAATAGGTAAATACAAAACTCGTAAGTAGTATACAATGTGCAAATCGGTTATCATTTGCCGGAGCCTCCGGTAATTGACCTTGACCTCGGCTGATTTTCACTCCCCCTCGGTCATGAAGTTGGGTGGGTAAGGGGTGGTATGTAGGTCATATCTAAGGGCGATAATTCTAAGATTTTATGTTTCTAAGGGCAGATAACTATTGAGTGGGTGTATAAAAATTTTAATTAATTATTAAAAAAATAAAATAAAATAAATAAAAAATAAAACTAAATAACGACGGGGTGCGGGGTGGTGGCGAGGGGGTGGGCGCGTGGGGTGAGACTAGGCTGTTCAGGTTTAAACACTATCATTACAGGGTTACAAATGAAAATCTTAAAAAGTAAAAATGGTCGATATTATTGATTTTAGCGGGTATAGCTTAGTGAAATTCATTGGTGAGGGATGGGTAGCGGCTATTAGTGCTTTGTAGAGTGTCGTAGTTGCTTATACACTATCATCACACAGGTTACAAATGAAAACCTTAAAAAGTGAAAATGGCCGATAATATTGATTGCAGCGGATATAGCTTAGTGAAATTTGTTGGTAAGGGGTGGGTAGCGGCTAGTAGTGCTTTGTAGAGTGTCGTAGTGGCCTATACACTATCATCACAGGGTTACAAATGAAAACCTTAAAAAGTAAAAATGGTCGATATTATTGATTTTAGCGGATATAGCTTAATGAAATTCGTTGGTAAGAGGTGGGTAGTGGTTATTAGTGGTCTGTAGAGGGTCACCGTGGCTTTTTTACTATCATAACAAGTGTTACAAATGAAACCCTGAAAGCTAAAGATCGCTGATTGTAATGGATATAGTGGAGTATCATTCGGCGGTAAGAGGTGGGTACCAGGTATTAGTGGTCAAGCAGTGGTCAAGTAAGGAAAATTTTAGGGAAAAGTGATTGTAATGATATGATGATGCTTAAAGGGTGGTAAATTAGTGGTCAAGTAGTGGTCAAGTGTTGGTTAAGTGACGAAAATTTTAGGGACATTTTAGGGAACAGTGATTGTAATGATATGGTGATGATTAAAGGATGGTAAATTAGTGGTCAAGCAATGGTCAAGTAAGGGTCAAGTAGTCAAGTAAGGAAACTTTAGGGAAAAGTGATTGTAATGATATGGTGGTGATTAAAGAGTGGTAAATTAGTGGTCAATCAGTGGTCAAGTGGTGGTCAAGTAGTGGTCAAGTGAGGAAATTTTAGGGAAAAGTGGTTATAATGATATGGTGATGATTAAAGGGTGGTAAATTAGTGGTCAAGTAGTGGTAAACCAATGGTCAAGTAGTGGTCAAGTGGTCGAGTGACCACTTAAATTGTAGAGGACGATGTCCATAAGATTATGGTAGTGGTTCAAGTGATCGACGACATGGTCAAGTAGCGGTCAACCAGTGGTCAAGTGGTCGAATGAACACTTAAAAGGTAGAGAAAAGTACGTATATTGAAACGGTGATGGTAAAATGGTCGACAACGTGGTCAAGCAGTGGTCAAGTAGTGCTCAACCAGTGGTCAACCGCTCAAGTGAGAAAATTGTAGGGTATGGTACGTGTAGTGAAACAGAGATGGATAAATTAAGTAGTGACGTTGTCAAGTAGTGATCAAGTAGCGGGCAAGTACTGGTCAAATGGTCAAGTGACCACTTAAATTGTAAGGGAAAGTACGTGTAGAGAACCTGTGTTGGTTAAAGTGATCGATGACGTGCTCAAGTAGTGGCCAAGTAGTGGTAAATGGTCGAGTGACTACTTAAATTGTCGGTGAAAGTAGGTATAGTGACATGGTGATGATCAAGAGTTGGTCAAGTAGTGCTCAACCAGTGGTCAACCGCTCAAGTGAGAAACTTGTAGGGTATGGTACGTGTAGTGAAACAGAGATGGATAAATTAAGTAGTGACGTTGTCAAGTAGTGATCAAGTAGCGACAAGTACTGGTCAAATGGTCGAGTGACCACTTACATTGTAAGGGAAAGTAGGTATAGTGACATGGTGATGATCAAGAGTTGGTCAAGTGGTGCTCAAATAGTGGTCAAGTAGTGGCCAAGTAGTGGTAAATGGTCGAGTGACTACTTAAATTGTCGGTGAAAGTAGGTACAGTGACATGGTGATGATCAAGAGTTGGTCAAGTGGTGTTAAATTAGTGGTCAAGTGGTGTTCAAATAGTGGTCAAGTAGTGGTCAAGTAGTCGAATGACCACTTAAATTATAGGGTATGGTACGTGTAGTGAAACGGTGATGGTAAAATAAGTAAGGACATAGTCAAATAGGGTCAAGTACTGGTGAAGTAGTGATCAAGTGGTCGAATGATCCCTTAGATTGTAGGGTATGGTATGTGTAGTGACATGATGATGGATAAAGTCATCGATGAAATGATCAAGACGTTATGCCGACTGCTAAGTTCAGAAAGTAATGTCCTTACTATCGACAATTTCCCTGACAGGAGCGCCTCGAGCACTGATTTTGTATTGATCAATAGCACCTAGTGGTACAGTCAACACACATGGACAATAGTTACATCCGGTCAAAGATGGCGTCGCACCCTATCACACATGGGTAATTGCTACAACCAAACTACGTCTCATTCACTAAAACTGGTCAAATATGGTGTCACATCCGGTCACATGGGTAATGGGACATCTGAGACACGTGGTTAAGAGGGAAACTATAGAAAAAGGGTGTCCTATCGGTTGTCGAGTCAGGGAACCTAACGTATGATGATCACTGTGTATAGGAGTGAATACACTGCATCATCAACACTGCATCATCAACACTGCATCCGAAGGGTAAAAGGGTCACCCCCTTCTCTCTTTTCTATAACCGTGTAGTCCTAGTGTTATCCGGTTACACCAAAGGACACCCGAGCATCAACACAACAAACTGCCCCGATTCAACCTTAGGCAATGCACGTAACATGACAGGTCACGTGTCCGCCGTCATAACCAGCAACGTTATCACGTATCAAATTAGACATCCACACTTTCATTTCCTTTCTATGTGGCCATAGTATCTTTACATCTTTCTCCAGAAAGCCATTTCCAAGACCAATATATGTTTTTTTCAGTGTACCTGCTCAGTGCCACACTTCACAACCAGACAAAAGTACACCTTCTATGTACCACTTCAACCATCAAATAAGAAAATATGTTAGACAAAATATTAAAATTATTTGTCAAATACAGAAATATATCACCCAAACTTATAAAATGTAGGAACATATGTTAACCAAATGGAAAATATCTTAGCCAAATAGGAAAATTTGTTAGCCAAATAGAAAAAAAATATTGACCACGTAACGATATATCTTGTCCACACTTATGAAAAGTAGGGAAATTTGTTAGTCAAATGAGAAAAAAGATTGACCAAGTAACGAAATACCCAAACCAAACTTATGAAAAGTACGAAACTTTGTTAAGCAAGTATGAAAATGTATCGACCAAACAGAGAAATATATCACCCAAACTTATAAAAAGTAGGAACATATGTTAACCAAATGGAAAATATCTTAGCCAAATAGGAAAATTTGTTAGCCAAATAGAAAAAATATTGACCACGAAACGATATATCTTGTCCACACTTATGAAAAGTAGGGAAATTTGTTAGTCAAATGAGAAAAAAGATTGACCAAGTAACGAAATACCCAAACCAAACTTATGAAAAGTACAAAACTTTGTTAAGCAAGTATGAAAATGTATCGACCAAACAGAGAAATATATCACCCAAACTTATAAAAAGTAGGAACATATTGTAACCAAAGGGAAAATACCTTGGCCAAATAGGAAAATTTGTTAGCCAAAGGAGAAAAAAGATTGACCAAGTAACGAAATTCCCCAACCAAACTTATGAAAAGTACGAAACTTTGTTAAGCAAGTATGAAAAGGTATCGTCCAAACAGAGAAATATATCACCTAAACTTATAAAAAGTAGGAACATATGTTAACCAAATGGAAAATATCTTGGGCAAATAGGAAAATTTGTTAGCCAAATGGGGAAAATATTGTCCAAGTAACGAAATATCCCCCAACAAACTTATGAAAAGTACGAAACTTTGTTAAGCAAGTATGAAAAAGTATCGACCAAGTAGAGAAATATATCACCCAAACTTATAAAAAGTAGGAACATATGTTAACCACAGAGAAAATACCTTGGCCAAATAGGAAAATTTGTTAGCCAAATGGGGAAAATATTGTCCAAGTGACGAAATACCCCCCAACAAACTTATGAAAAGTACGAAACTTTGTTAAGCAAGTATGAAAAGGTATCGTCCAAACAGAGAAATATCGCACCCAAACTTATAAAAAGTAAGAACATATGTTAACCAAATGGAAAATATCTTGGCCAAATAGGAAAATTTGTTAGCCAAATGGGGAAAATATTGTCCAAGTAACGAAATATCCCCCAACAAACTTAGGAAAAGTACGAAACTTTGTTAAGCAAGTATGAAAAGGGATCGACCAAACAGAGAAATATATCACCTAAACTTATAAAAAGTAGGAACATATGTTAACCAAATGGAAAATATCTTGGCCAAATAATAAAATTTGTTAGCCAAATAGAAAAAAATATTGACCACGTAACGATATATCTTGTCCACACTTATGAAAAGTAGGAAAATTTGTTAGCCAAATGGGGAAAATATTGACCACGTAACGAAATACCCCCCAACAAACTTAGGAAAAGTACGAAAACTTTGTTAAGCAAGTATGAAAAGGTATCGACCAAACAGAGAAATATATCACCCAAACTTATAAAAAGTAGGAACATATGTTAACCAAATGGAAAATATCTTGGCCAAATAGGAAATATTGTTAGCCAAATAGAAACACATATTGACCACGTAACGATATATCTTGTCCACACTTATGAAAAGTAGGGAAATTTGTTAGTCAAATGGGGAAAATATTGACCACGTAACGAAATACCCCCCAAAACAACTTAGGAAAAGTACGAAACTTTGTTAAGCAAGTATGAAAAGGTATCGGCCAAACAGAGAAATATATCACCCAAACTTATAAAAAGTAGGAACATATGTTAACCAAATGGAAAATAGCTTGGCCAAATAGGAAAATTTGTTAGCCAAATAGAAAAAAAATATTGACCACGTAACGATATAGCTTGTCCACACTTATGAAAAGTAGGGAAATTTGTTAGTCAAATGGGGAAAATATTGACCACGTAACGAAATACCCCCCAACAAACTTAGGAAAAGTACGAAACTTTGTTAAGCAAGTATGAAAAGGTATCGGCCAAACAGAGAAATATAACACCCAAACTTATGAAAAGTAGGAAACTTTGTTAGCCAAAGTGAAAAAACCTAGGTCAAGTAAGAAAATTCTGATAGCCAAAAGTGAAAAGTGTAGGCCAAATACAGAAATTGCTCAACCAAACTTATAAACGTAGGAAAATTGTTATTCAAACGGGAAAGCTATTGAACAACTAGGAAAATGTAATAGTCAAAGAAGAAGAATATTGAACAAGTAATGAAATATATCATTCAAACTTATGAAAAGTAGGAAGCCTTGATAACCAAATGTGAAAAATATCACTCAAAGAGAGAAATAGCTCGCCCCAACGTATAAAAAGTAGGAAAATTGTCGGCCAAAGGGGAAAAAGTTAGACCAAATACAGAAATATCTCGACCAAACTTATAAAAATCTAGGAAATAATAGTACCCAACACAACTAAAAGGCTGACTAAAGTTATAAATCCAAACTTATAAAAATAACCAAATAGGAAAACATATTGACCAAGTACAGACATATATCAATCAAACTTATAAACTTGTCGTCCAAAGTGATAAAAAACAAAGAAAGGCTGTCAGCCAGTCTAAGAAATAGGTATGGAAAAGTAAGTCGACCAAGCTCAGAAAAAAAAAAAAAAAAAAAAAGGAAATAAAAATATAACTTCTGTAGTCTTGGTCGACTTACTTTTCCATACCTATTACTTAGACTGGCTGACAGCCTTTCTTTGTTTTTTATCACTTTGGACGACAAGTTTATAAGTTTGATTGATATATGTCTGTACTTGGTCAATATGTTTTCCTATTTGGTTGTTTTTATAAGTTTGGATTTATAACTTTAGTCAGCCTTTTAGTTGTGTTGGGTACTATTATTTCCTAGATTTTTATAAGTTTGGTCGAGATATTTCTGTATTTGGTCTAACTTTTTCCCCTTTGGCCGACAATTTTCCTACTTTTTATACGTTGGGGCGAGCTATTTCTCTCTTTGAGTGATATTTTTCACATTTGGTTATCAAGGCTTCCTACTTTTCATAATTTTGAATGATATATTTCATTACTTGTTCAATATTATTCTTCTTTGACTATTACATTTTCCTAGTTGTTCAATAGCTTTCCCGTTTGAATAACAATTTTCCTACGTTTATAAGTTTGGTTGAGCAATTTCTGTATTTGGCCGACACTTTTCACCTTTGGCTATCAGAATTTTCTTACTTGACCTAGGTTTTTTCACTTTGGCTAACAAAGTTTCCTACTTTTCATAAGTTTGGGTGTTATATTTCTCTGTTTGACCGATACCTTTTCATACTTGCTTAACAAAGTTTCGTACTTTTCCTAAGTTTGTTGGGGGGTATTTCGTTACGTGGTCAATATTTTCCCCATTTGACTAACAAATTTCCCTACTTTTCATAAGTGTGGACAAGCTATATCGTTACGTGGTCAATATTTTTTCTATTTGGCTAACAAATTTTCCTATTTCGCCAAGCTATTTTCCATTTGGTTAACATATGTTCCTACTTTTTATAAGTTTGGGTGATATATTTCTCTGTTTGGCCGATACCTTTTCATACTTGCTTAACAAAGTTTCGTACTTTTCCTAAGTTGTTTTGGGGGGTATTTCGTTACGTGGTCAATATTTTCCCCATTTGACTAACAAATTTCCCTACTTTTCATAAGTGTGGACAAGATATATCGTTACGTGGTCAATATGTGTTTCTATTTGGCTAACAATATTTCCTATTTGGCCAAGATATTTTCCATTTGGTTAACATATGTTCCTACTTTTTATAAGTTTGGGTGATATATTTCTCTGTTTGGTCGATACCTTTTCATACTTGCTTAACAAAGTTTTCGTACTTTTCCTAAGTTTGTTGGGGGGTATTTCGTTACGTGGTCAATATTTTCCCCATTTGGCTAACAAATTTTCCTACTTTTCATAAGTGTGGACAAGATATATCGTTACGTGGTCAATATTTTTTCTATTTGGCTAACAAATTTTATTATTTGGCCAAGATATTTTCCATTTGGTTAACATATGTTCCTACTTTTTATAAGTTTAGGTGATATATTTCTCTGTTTGGTCGATCCCTTTTCATACTTGCTTAACAAAGTTTCGTACTTTTCCTAAGTTTGTTGGGGGATATTTCGTTACTTGGACAATATTTTCCCCATTTGGCTAACAAATTTTCCTATTTGGCCAAGATATTTTCCATTTGGTTAACATATGTTCTTACTTTTTATAAGTTTGGGTGCGATATTTCTCTGTTTGGACGATACCTTTTCATACTTGCTTAACAAAGTTTCGTACTTTTCATAAGTTTGTTGGGGGGTATTTCGTCACTTGGACAATCTTTTCCCCATTTGGCTAACAAATTTTCCTATTTGGCCAAGATATTTTCCATTTGGTTAACATATGTTCCTACTTTTTATAAGTTTGGGTGATATATTTCTGTATTTGACAAATAATTTTAATATTTTGTCTAACATATTTTCTTATTTGATGGTTGAAGTGGTACATAGAAGGTGTACTTTTGTCTGGTTGTGAAGTGTGGCACTGAGCAGGTACACTGAAAAAAACATATATTGGTCTTGGAAATGGCTTTCTGGAGAAAGATGTAAAGATACTATGGCCACATAGAAAGGAAATGAAAGTGTGGATGTCTAATTTGATACGTGATAACGTCGCTGGTTATGACGGCGGACACGTGACCTGTCATGTTACGTGCATTGCCTAAGGTTGAATCGGGGCAGTTTGTTGTGTTGATGCTCGGGTGTCCTTTGGTGTAACCGGATAACACTAGGACTACACGGTTATAGAAAAGAGAGAAGGGGGTGACCCTTTTACCCTTCGGATGCAGTGTTGATGATGCAGTGTTGATGATGCAGTGTATTCACTCCTATACACAGTGATCATCATACGTTAGGTTCCCTGACTCGACAACCGATAGGACACCCTTTTTCTATAGTTTCCCTCTTAACCACGTGTCTCAGATGTCCCATTACCCATGTGACCGGATGTGACACCATATTTGACCAGTTTTAGTGAATGAGACGTAGTTTGGTTGTAGCAATTACCCATGTGTGATAGGGTGCGACGCCATCTTTGACCGGATGTAACTATTGTCCATGTGTGTTGACTGTACCACTAGGTGCTATTGATCAATACAAAATCAGTGCTCGAGGCGCTCCTGTCAGGGAAATTGTCGATAGTAAGGACATTACTTTCTGAACTTAGCAGTCGGCATAACGTCTTGATCATTTCATCGATCACTTTAACCATCATCATGTCACTACACATACCATACCCTACAATCTAAGGGATCATTCGACCACTTGATCACTACTTCACCAGTACTTGACCCTATTTGACTATGTCCTTACTTATTTTACCATCACCGTTTCACTACACGTACCATCTTATATATAAATTAGGGTGTGCGTATTTGCGTATGTATTTATGTATCTCTGTATGTATGTATGTATGTCCTTTATGCGCTCGCGAACGGCCCATCCGATTGAGATGAAATTTTCTACACGTCTTCCTTTCATTCCAGAGCAGCCAACTGTCGTATTTTTTTTTCTTCTTCCTCCTCCTCCCTCCTCCCTCCTCCCCCTCCCAAAATACGTACGTCCAGGAAATGGTCTTCTACATAGACACTTCTCTCTGAGGTCCGCGATAACATATTAACCTGGTGGGATGGCAATCAATCATCCTACTACCTCCTCCTCCCTTCTCCTCCTCCTCCTCTCCCCTCCTCCTCCTACTCTCTTCCTCTTCCCCTCCTCCCTCTCCCTCCTCTTCCTCCTCCATCCTCCTCCTCCCTCTTCCTCCTCCTCCTCCCTCTTCCTCCTCACTCCTCCTCCTCACTCTTCTTCCTCCTCCCTCTACCTCCTCCCTCCTCCTCCCTCCTTCTCCTTCCTCCTCCTCCTCCCTCCTCCTCCCCCTCCTCCTCCTAATCCCTCCTCCTCCCTCCTATTCCTCCCTACTCCTCCTGTCTCCGCCCTCCTCCTCCCTCCTCCACCTCCCTCTTCCTCCTCCCTCCTCCATTTACCCAAGACAGACAGACAGACAGACAGATAGTCGGGAACGGGATCTTATATGACTACTTATATGATTTAAATGAGATGCTCTCCACCATGGGCTGGACTGGGTCAGACAGACAGACAGATAGATAGATAGACAGACAGACAGACAGTCGGGAACGGGAACTTATATGACTACTTATATGAATTAAATGACATGCTCCCCATCAGGGTCTGGGCGAAGACGGGCTGGGTCAGACAGACAGACAGACAGACAGTCAGACAGACAGATAGTCGGTAACGGGAACGAGAACTTATATGACTACTTATATGAATTAAATGAGATGCTCCCCACTAGGGTCTGGGCGAAGCCGGGCAGGGTCAGCGAGTACCCTATAATTTAAGTGGTCATTCGACTACTTGACCACTACTTGACCACTATTTGAACACCACTTGACCACTAATTTAACACCACTTGACCAACTCTTGATCATCACCATGTCACTGTACCTACTTTCACCGACAATTTAAGTAGTCACTCGACCATTTACCACTACTTGGCCACTACTTGACCCCTATTTGAGCACCACTTGACCAACTCTTGATCATCACCATGTCACTATACCTACTTTCCCTTACAATGTAAGTGGTCACTCGACCATTTGACCAGTACTTGTCGCTACTTGATCACTACTTGACAACGTCACTACTTAATTTATCCATCTCTGTTTCACTACACGTACCATACCCTACAAGTTTCTCACTTGAGCGGTTGACCACTGGTTGAGCACTACTTGACCAACTCTTGATCATCACCATGTCACTATACCTACTTTCACCGACAATTTAAGTAGTCACTCGACCATTTACCACTACTTGGCCACTACTTGAGCACGTCATCGATCACTTTAACCAACACAGGTTCTCTACACGTACTTTCCCTTACAATTTAAGTGGTCACTTGACCATTTGACCAGTACTTGCCCGCTACTTGATCACTACTTGACAACGTCACTACTTAATTTATCCATCTCTGTTTCACTACACGTACCATACCCTACAATTTTCTCACTTGAGCGGTTGACCACTGGTTGAGCACTACTTGACCACTGCTTGACCACGTTGTCGACCATTTTACCATCACCGTTTCAATATACGTACTTTTCTCTACCTTTTAAGTGTTCATTCGACCACTTGACCACTGGTTGACCGCTACTTGACCATGTCGTCGATTACTTGAACCACTACCATAATCTTATGGACATCGTCCTCTACAATTTAAGTGGTCACTCGACCACTTGACCACTACTTGACCATTGGTTTACCACTACTTGACCACTAATTTACCACCCTTTAATCATCACCATAACATTATAACCACTTTTCCCTAAAATTTCCTCACTTGACCACTACTTGACCACCACTTGACCACTGATTGACCACTAATTTACCACTCTTTAATCACCACCATATCATTACAATCAATTTTCCCTAAAGTTTCCTTACTTGACTACTTGACCCTTACTTGACCATTGCTTGACCACTAATTTACCATCCTTTAATCATCACCATATCATTACAATCACTGTTCCCTAAAATTTCCCTAAAATTTTCGTCACTTGACCACTACTTGACCACTAATTTACCACCCTTTAAGCATCATCATATCATTACAATCACTTTTCCCTAAAATTTTCCTCACTTGACCACTGCTTGACCACTAATACCTGGTACCCACCTCTTACCGCCGAATGATATTCCACTATATCCATTACAATCAGCGATCTTTAGCTTTCAGGGTTTCGTTTGTAACACTTGTTATGATAGTAAAAAAGCCACGGTGACCCTCTACAGACCACTAATAACCACTACCCACCTCTTACCAACGAATTTCATTAAGCTATATCCGCTAAAATCAATAATATCGACCATTTTTACTTTTTAAGGTTTTCATTTGTAACCCTGTGATGATAGTGTATAGGCCACTACGACACTCTACAAAGCACTACTAGCCGCTACCCACCCCTTACCAACAAATTTCACTAAGCTATATCCGCTGCAATCAATATTATCGGCCATTTTTACTTTTTAAGGTTTTCATTTGTAACCTGTGTGATGATAGTGTATAAGCAACTACGACACTCTACAAAGCACTAATAGCCGCTACCCATCCCTCACCAATGAATTTCACTAAGCTATACCCGCTAAAATCAATAATATCGACCATTTTTACTTTTTAAGGTTTTCATTTGTAACCCTGTGATGATAGTGTTTAAACCTGAACAGCCTAGTCTCACCCCACGCACCCACCCCCTCGCCACCACCCCGCACCTCGTCGTTATTTAGTTTTATTTTTTATTTATTTTATTTTATTTTTTAAATAATTAATTAAAATTTTTATACACCCACTCAATAGTTATCTGCCCTTAGAAACATAAAATCTTAGAATTATCGCCCTTAGATATGACCTACATACCACCCCTTACCCACCCAACTTCATGACCGAGGGGGAGTAAAAATCAGCCGAGGTCAAGGTCAATTACCGGAGGCTCCGGCAAATGATAACCGATTTGCACATTGTATACTCCGGCAATATTTTCAAACACTGCAGTCATTAAAAATACACCCTGTATAACAAAGAGCATTCTAAATGCCGTCCTTCGTTGTTATATGGCATATAATATGTTCTTCTCATATCATACGGTTCCTCTTGTGAATGGTTAGATGGCATATCATACTGTTCCTCTCGTGAGTTGAGTTGAGTTAAGAACCGACATCACTGCACTCAGGACATTCCCATACGTGCTCCGTCCCCTCGTTCAACAGCCAGCGAAGAGTCATACTACTAATCGTTCCCACCGCTATCTGATTAAAATTTCTCCTGGTCTTCACTCTCAGTTTGAGATTCTTCTAGAACCCCTGCCGATCCCCCGCAATCTCATTCTTTCCACATATGGGTTCTCAATCTGTTCCTCCGCATTCTCCACCTGGTCCCACAAGCGCACGACCACCTCCCCCTTGTCCATAGGCAAAATACCACCAAGAGGTACCCTCCTACAAGCCTATCAGCCTGTTCATTCCCTCGTACACCCGCATGGCCAGGGCAAAATATCGATACACTTCTCACGATCTGTGACCTCTGAAGCGATGAGAGCCATTCCACACGAAACATTCCTTTCTCCTCTCGTGAATGATTATATGACATATCATACTGTTCCTCTCGTGAATGATTATATGACATATCATACTGTTCCTCTCGTGAATGATTATATGGCATATCATACTGTTCCTCTCGTGAATGGTTATATGGCATATCATACTGTTCCTCTCGTGAATGGTTATATGGCATATAAAACTGTTCCTCTCGTGAATGGTTATATGGCATATCATGCTCTTCCTATCTTTCTTCTTCTTCCCTTTTTTCTATCCTTCTTTCTCCTCTCTTACTCTCTCTCTCTCTCTCTCTCTCTCTCTCTCTCTCTCTCTCTCTCTCTCTCTCTCTCTCTCCCTTTCTCTCTTTTTCAATGTTCCTCTCCCCCGCTCTCATTCTATCTCTCTCTCTCTCTCTCTCTCTCTCTCTCTCTCTCTCTTTTCTCTTTCTCTCTCCCTCTTTCTTCTGTTCCTTTTAGGATCTTCCCTTTCAATCCCAAGCCCAAGCAAGTTCTTTCATTCTTTCCCCCTCTTCTCTCATTCTCTCTTCTTCTCTCTATCTCCCACTTACTCTGTTACACTCTCTCTTTCTCTCCGTGTCTCTCATTCTATTCATCTCTCTCTCTCTCTCTAACTCTCTTTCTCTCTCTCTCTCTCTATCTCTCTCTCTCTCTCTTTCTCTCCGCGTCTCTCATTCTATTCATCTCTCTCTCTCTAACTCTCTTTCTCTCTCTCTCTCTCTCTCTCTCTCTCTCTCTCTCTCTCTCTCTCTCTCTCTCTCTCTCTCTCTCTCTCTCTCTCGTCAACATGTTCCCGAAATCTTCTGCCAAATCTGCAAAACAAATTTTGTTAAAAAGTCAACAACAACCAAGCATCCGATCGCCTCCCTAACCCCTAGCAGATTTGTTTATTTTTGGTTTCCTTTTCCGTTATTCAGGATTTGCTAAATGGCTTCTCCCAAAGTCAACGCCCCTAACATTGAAGTTGCCTGCAGTATTGACCCCTGCTGATTGAAGGTCAAATACTTTGTTGGCTGTCTAATGAACCATTGAAGGCTTTCACAATCGCGCCAGTTCTTTCTTGTTGGCATGATTTGCTGTCGACAGCTTCTTGTCGCTCCAAGATTACATGGGCAGGTCGTTTGTCGGCGAAAACAGAGTCCATCTAAGGCTAATTGAATCTCAGTTGTTACGTCAAATGTTTGAGATCAACGATTACACGGGAAAGCTCCCGTCATTCCGTCCGTCCGCCCGTGCGATCCTCCCTCACTCTGTCCGTCCGCCCCTTCGTCCGTTAGCTAAAATGCCCAGCTATGAAACGACCCTATTTACTAAGCACCCGAGTCCTACATTATTTCCCACAAACCTTTCTACTATCACCATTATAAAAATTAGTATTAATTAATTAATTTCTTTTTAGAAATGGTGTTTGATTTATGCATGTCCCCTGACGATTGCAATGTCTATATTATTGTTTAAATCATCTCATAAGTTATTTATGAATGACACCATGTATGAAAATGTGAAAGACACACCACATGCTAAGACATGCCTGAGTGCTCAATTCTTAATCTTTAGAAAATAAAGTCCGCTGGTTCGTTGCGTCGCTCTGCTTAAATATTTATCTGTCATTCCATCATTCCGCCCATATGTCAACATTTCACATGAACTCCTCTTGATTCAACTGTGTGTGATATATCTTTGCGATAATCCCATCTCTCATATTCTGTTCCCTGTTTCAAAGTCTGTAACTAAAAATATGCACGTCCGTGTTCTCTTATCTGTTTGTTTGTTGAATGTTTATTTTGGCTATATCGTCTTGGGAGTTCCTGCTAGGTTTTTTGTGAGATGTGTGAATTTGTCATTCAACACCGATGTCACAATACTCGGGCCTTTGTATTAAGTGGTCTGTCTCTCTCAGAGTTTGTCGAGGAGGCTGAATTCTTATTGTTCCAGTGGCCAGGTTTTGCAGCCTCAGCTTCCGCCCTCTACCACGATCCTTCCTGCAGTATTGAACTGGATTCCCAATTCCATCAGTCGCTGCTGCATGTGCTCATTGATTTGCGTGTCCTCGTGCAATAGATGATCATGTCGAGGCAGTATCACGTCTGCTTTTCTCAACAAAAGAGTCTCTCCAGCAAGAGCCCTTGAGGCCGCCCAATGGGCCCTTTCATGTCCACGTAAAGTCTGGTTGGTAGAACAACTTTATCTATTTTAAGTGTAATGACTGTGTGGCAACCACTTGATTCCTTGTCATTTCTGGGCATTGACAGAGGTTCAGTTATGATGACCTCCTTAATTAGTGGACTTTGACAAACTATCTGAGAGTTGCAGTGACCGCCTCCTTCCAATCTCACACTGGATGCCCTTCATCTAGACGTGAAGTCCCAACCTTGACCTCTCACCTCGCTGCACTGGTCCGTTGGTATATACTGTTAACTCATCCTCTCAGGTGTGAGGTTTCAAACACGTTGGTGAGTCAATGGCAAGCCAAAAGCATACAAGATGATTTTATCACTTTGGACTAGGGGTCGATGCCTGGGCTCGTCGTTTGCTACGGGAGGAAAAGTCTGGCCACCTAATCCCTCCGTGCACACTGGTCTGAAATATGTGATGTTCCTAACACTTCAAATCTCCATGGAAGGTTCTTGCTACAGTATGTGCGTTGACTTCGATGGTGTGAGACGTCGGCGGTACAGAAAGCAATGGCAAACTGGCAGTAAAAGCGGTGACGAAATACTGCTCATATTATCCATCAAATGCCGATCGTTCTATAAAAATATGAGTCTAACACACTATGCTCAAAGCATATTAATTCTTCTTCTTCTTCATCTTCAGCGTTCCGAGCCATTGAGGTTCTTTGCTGCAGATACAATCCGTCTCCATTCGTCTCTCTGGTGGACCTTCTCTTGCCAGTCGTTGATTCCAAGTGCTTGTAGGTCTGTACATGTATTATCTCTCCACCGCCTTCTTGGTCTACCTCGGTGTCTACGGTCATTTATTTCCTGAGTGTAAGCGAGTTTTGTTTCCCTATTATCTTCCATTCTTTCTATATGCCCCAGCCATTGTAGTCTATTAGCCTTCATGATACCAGTGATTAGCGGGGACTTAAACAGATCATAAATGTCTTTGTTACTTCTTCTTTTCCACTCTCCACTTTGTGTATCCCTAATGGGTCCAAAGATGCGTCTTAAAATTTTGTTCTCAAAGGTTTGTAACAAGGCTTCGTCTTCTTTCGTTGTACTCCAGGTTTCAGAGCCACACAGCACAACTGGTCTGATCAGTGTTTTGTATATTGTGATTTTGGTGTTACGAGATAGCGCCTTTGATTTTAGTAGATGTTGTAGTGCATAGTATATCTTATTTCGAGAGTTCATTCTAGTTTGTATTTCTTCCCTTATGATGTTGGAGCAGTTGAAGATTGTACCCAGGTATTTGTATGTTTCCGTTCTTTTAATGGTCATATTATCTATTTGTATGTGGCCAGAGTTTCTAGCCATTCCGTCTCTTGAAATTACCATATATTCTGTCTTATCTTGGTTTATAACCAGCCCCATCTGTTGGGCTTTTCCCTTTAAGTGAGTCAATATTTCCAATGTCTTTTGTTCACTTTGCCCTATAATATCTATATCATCTGCATAACCAAGCAGCTTGGATGTTCCTCCAATATCACATTCCTCCTTTACCTTCATTTACAACTTTCTCTAGAGCCAGATTGAAGAGTAGCGGCGATAGTGCATCACCCTGTTTCAAGCCAGATGTTATTTGGAAGGGGTCTGATTTCCTGCCTTTATATGTTACTATATTATAAGTATCTTCCATGCATAGTCTGGTCATGTTGATTAACTTCCTTGGTATTCCAAATTCCTGCATAGCATTCCATAGACTATTCCTATGGACACTATCATAAGCCTTTTTAAAATCCACAAAAATGTTATGGAGATCTCTTTTATATTCCCAATGTTTCTCGGCTATTTGTCGTAAGATAAATATCTGATCTATTGTTGATCTGTTTTGTCTAAAACCCGCCTGGTAGTCACCTAATATGTCTTCTGAATATGGTTTTAGTCTATTTAGTAATACTGCGGATAGTATCTTATAGCTTGTGGACAGTAGTGATATTCCTCTATAATTTCCACATTGGAACTTGTCTCCTTTCTTAAAGATAGGTATCAATAATGACTCTTTCCAGTCATGGGGTAATTCTTCTGTCCTCCAGATTTTTATTATTAGTTCGTATAGCTTTAGGTGTAATGCATGGCCGCCTGCCTTTATAAATTCAGCAGCAATTCCATCAGTCCCAGTTGCCTTATTGTTTTTAAGTCGTGTGATTATATATAGGATTTCTTCAAATGTAGGTTCTTCAATTTGTGGTTCGCATGTTAGAACCTCTTCCTGAGGGAAAATGTTACTTGGAGCTTCACAATTTAGTAATTCAATAAAATATTCTTTCCATGTGTTGCACATTTCCTCATTGGTATTTATCATATTCCCATTTTTGTCTTTTAAACCATATGTGTTTTGTTGGTGCCCTCGTTTCATTGACTTCAGTTCTTTAAAAAATTTTCTGGATTCATTTTTCTGGTGATTAGTTTCCATATCTTTGATTATATTACTCATATATTCTCGCTTCTGCTGTCTGACTATTTTTGTAGCCTCTTTACATTCATTTCTATAATGCTCTTCCTTTTGGATGTTATTGATGTCATTTAACCATACATGTCTGGCATTCTTCTTCCTAATGACTGCTTCTTCACATTTTTGATTGAACCATCTGTTCTTTCTATGCGTGGTTAACACACCGAGACATTCTTCTGCGGTAGACTGAATTGTATTCTTGATGTTCAACCAAGTTTGGTCAACGCTTTCCTCCAAAGGGTTTTGCAGAGTTTCAAGTTTACATTTTATTTCATCTGTAAATTTCTCTTGGACTGTAATGTCTTGCAGTTTTTCTCTGTTATATGTTGGGTGTAATCTTTGTAATTTAGTATAGAAAGCTCTCTTAAGTTTTATTTTAAATTTTGCTCCAACGAGGAAGTGGTCACTGTGGCACTCAGCTCCTCTATAACTTCTGACTTGCTGTATGTTTGATGCATTTCTGTTGTTAATTAAAATGTGATCTATTTGATTATAGGTTCTCTTGTCACATGATTTCCAAGTTTGTTTGTGTATATCCTTTCTTTGTAGTCTGGTACTGCTAATCTGCAGTCCTTTGGCTTCTGCCAGGTTGATGACTCTCCATCCATTATCATTTGAAGTTGTATGTAGGCTTTCCATACCGGCCACTTTTTTATTAGTTTGCTCTCTACCTATTTTTGCATTGAAGTCTCCCAGCACAATCAGGATGTCCTGTTTGGGGGTTTCTTCTATGACATCTTCCAGATCATTATAAAAGTCTTCTTTAATATCATCTTCTTTCTCTTCAGTAGGTGCATGTACATTAATCATCGTTATATTTTTCCATTTACCTTTTATTCGTAATTTACTAATCCTGTCATTAAAAGCTTTAAAGTTTAAAACGTTCCCCCAAAACTCTTTTTTGATGACAAATCCTGTTCCTAATTCATGTTTATTTTGGGTGTTTCCTCCATATATTATAATCATTCCATTTTGCTCTAAAGTACCCTCTCCTGGCCACCTTATTTCTTGAATTGCTGTTATATCCATTTGATATTCACCCAGCTCCCGGGTTAGTTCTTCGGCCGCTCCAGCTCGATATAGTGTCCGTACATTCCATGTTCCAAATCTCAAAAGTCCTTTAACGTTCCAAGGTCGTTGTCCAGATAAGTCAGTCCGATATCGAGGCTCATGTATTTGTTTCGTAACAAAGAAAGGTTTTTACAAAGGTGGGGATGTTAACCCCACGCTTCAACCCCCAACCTGGAGGACCAGGACCAGGGTGTTTCTCTTTGTCTGTTCTCTACTCTTTGACCTGTCCGGCTTGGGAGGCCCTGCTGGTAGCTACGCTACCGCCGGCATAGCTCTCAGGGTCATTGAGAAACTCAAGCTCCCCCACCACGACAAGGTGGAAACACCATCGGGGGAGAAAGCATATTAATTAGGGCGTAAAAACAATTATTACATATTGGGCGACGATAATCTCTATCTTCTTACAATTTAATCCTAACCCTAGTTATAAATAAGTAAAGAAACGATTTTTACGCCCTAAAGCATATTAATTAGGGCGTAAAAATCGTTTCTTTACTTATTTATAACTAGGGTTAGGATTAAATTGTAAGAAGATAGAGATTATCGTCGCCCAATATGTAATATAAGGAATTTTTTTTTCATATCCTTTTTACAGGACATATTGTCAAAACCGCCAAAACCAGTAGTTTACTGCTGTTGTTAATGCCTTGGCAAGTTTACGTTGAGTAGTTTGCCATTGCTTTCTGAACGGCCGACTCCCATACCAATTCGTTAAAACCAAGCGCACCGCAGTCTAGTGCCAAATCGCGCGCAGCTGTTTTTCAAAACGGGATTACGAATCGCGTCTCTTCGCCACGAAGACCATCAATACAAGGATAAATGGGACAATTCTTGAACAACTAAATCGACACAACTATCTCGGAAAGGTCATAACATCTGATGCGAGATGCCTTGAAGAGATTAGAACAAGAATCGCTATGGCAAAGGTAGCCTTGTGCACAATGGAAAACCTACTGACAAATAAAAAGATGTCCAGCGAGAAAAAAGAGCGTTGAAGTGCTATATTTATCCTATACTTTTGTATAGATGTGAAACGTGGACGATGAGCAGACAAGCTGAAAATCATATAATTGCTGTGGAAATGTGGTTTCTGGGGAGAAATGTGGTTTCTGGGGAAAATGCAAAGAATACCTTGGACAGACAGAAAATCAAACAAGTAAGTCCTACAAGTGGCAAATGAAAACCACAAACTGATTAGAGGAATTAGACGTAGACATTCACATTTTTTTAGGGGGGGGGGGGGGGGGGGGGAATAAATTATGTGAAGAAATAAACTAGAGAACTTGGTGACAACTGGCAAGATTGATGGGGAAAGAATAAGGGGAATGCAGAGAAGTAAATATCTGGATGGCTTGGCCGCGTGGTATGGTCTAGACAAGAATACAGAGCTGATCCACGACTCTGGTGATCGTGTGAGATGGCGAAACATGACCGCCTACACTGATCGGCATGGCACATGATGATGATTATTTACTTACACGACGGAGACAAACAGTGGTCATTGGTCATATAGTGAGAAGGGAAGCATTGGGAAACATTTCGTGGTGATAAGAAAGATCAGTGCTAGAAGAGGCACGGATTGTCCCAGAGAAATTATGCTGGGTTGGACTGAAGTGGTGACATTGAGAAATGATGCTAGGGGGACTGGAGCGGTGGTATTGAGAAATGGTTTTGATGGATCGGAACGGTGGCATTTAGAAATTATGCTGGGTTGACTGGAACGGTAGCAGTCAGAAATGATGCTAGGGGGACTGGAGCGGTGGTATTGAGAAATGATGTTGGGTTGGACTGTAGCGGTGGCATTGAGAAATGATGCTAGGGGGACTGGAGCGGTGGTATTGAGAAATGATGCTGGGTTGGACCGGAACGGTGGCATTGAGAAATGGTTTTGATGGATCGGAACGGTGGCATTTAGAAATGATGCTGGGTTGACTGGAACGGTAGCATTCAGAAATGATGCTGAGTGGATCGGAACGGTGGCATTCAGAAATGATGCTGAGTGGATCGGAACGGTAGCATTGGAGAAATATCATCTACAGAATTGCTCCAGAACACAGAGGACCGTGATCTGTGGAGTGCATGGAACATGCTGTTGACGCCATCGAGGCTCTTTATTCAACTCAAAAGACTAGTAACTCGTTTCTGACCATGTAACACATCACATCAGAGCCG
Source organism: Cepaea hortensis (assembly GCA_963921405.1). Classification (NCBI taxonomy): domain Eukaryota; kingdom Metazoa; phylum Mollusca; class Gastropoda; order Stylommatophora; family Helicidae; genus Cepaea; species Cepaea hortensis. Next base: position 15,489,521 of record OY992894.1, read on the forward strand.
TGGCCTGTTCAGAAATGCATTAAGTCGCATTGGAAATATTTTGCTGTACCCACATTAGCATAGCCTGGACAGGTGACAGAAGACTTGAAGTCTACACCTCCGTTGGTCTGAGATCTGTGGTAGAGAAATGGCTAGCGCCCTTGTCATCGCGCTCAGTGGCCATGTATTCAAATCCCCACCAAAGCGGGGATTGCTTGTTTCTTTTACCGGGACTTCCAAGCCATCCTAGGTACCCGAATATTTCTTGGGAAGTAAAGGCTACTGATTTGAAAATTATCACACCATCAATTGAGTATTGAGTGATCTAAAATGTGGGACTAGCAACAACACTCAATAGCCCTATTGGGGGGGGGGGCCTGAATGGTCTCGAGGTATGGGGTCCGCTTCGAGTGCTGGAGGTCCCGGGTTCAAGCCCCGGTGAGGGCCGGGATTTTGTTTTCACGTAGACTTCTAGTAATAAAATTTCCCCTGGTCTCTGGGTAGTGAGATCGGACGCCCGTATGTATTGTTGCGGACGTAAAAAAAATCCCTTGGCAGTTGGAAATCGAAAAAGAGTAGCCTAACGTCGCTGCCCGGGCAAAATTTTGAGTTAAAAATCTACCCAAAGTAGTTCAGGAGCCTCTCCTGTGCTACGGAGTTCGTGCACTGAGCTGAGATTCGCCAGACTCAGGTTTGAGTTAGGAGTAGAACGGAGCACTTATGGGTTACACCCGTGTGCCGTGATTAAACTAAACTAAACTAAACTAATTAAATAACCCTCATGGCACGAACATGGTCATTTACTTTCACTCACTTTACTGGTTTGCTTTCTTTAACTTCAATTTACGCTTTAGACTCACTTAATCTTCCTCTTTTATTTCTTTCCTTTTTCAAGGGATTGTGTCACATATAGTTGTCCACCTCATAGGTCAGTGTATCCGACGTCGGCCTTCTAGAATTCCATTCCGGGCAACGGGCTCTATCTAACCCGTAACTACGTTTCTTTTCGTATTCTTGTCATCGCAGTGTCTTTACGGCCTACTCCATGCGGTTTCCACCCACCGTGGGAATGTTAGCGTTCATAGCTTGCACACGAAATCACAGTTTTTTTCGAGAAGGTGAAGTATCCGATTTCATTACCAACGGGATCAAACAGGCGTGTGCTAGCAATAGATGCCAATGGTTCTTGGAAACATTTTTATCCCTCTGCTGGGTTCGAACCCGGCACTTTCTGTGCCTGAGGCGAGCACCGTGTCATCTCAGCCAGGTATCTTCTCGGATTCACATAAATAAGCAGTGGTCTCCTAATGTTGACCACAGTTTGTGTAGTTGTGTGTGAGTATGTTCGCGCACGATGTGAGTCCGTGTATGCTTACGATAGTGTGAACACACAAGACTACATTTAAACACGAATAAAACAAAAGATTGTGTCGAAAGGGTGAGCAATTTAGACCAGACATTTTAAAAGACATTCCTTTGTCTTCCTTCGCCCTTTTGTCTCGTTCTCTACCCAAGAACTCCAACGCTCACTACAATCTTTCTTTCCCCTGAAGTGAGGACAGCCCCAAAAGAATATCTTTGAAAAGAACGAATAAAGAAAATGTGTAATTTGGGCAGATTTGAAGAGTGCGGCTGATAGCAGGACGAGAAAAGCGCAACCTGCAGTGAAGTATGCTTCAAATGATGGGCGTTTCGGACACACGGAAAAAAAGAAAAATGATAACGCAGCAGATGCGAAGAATGGAATTTAATGGAACTAGTCTTTTCATCTGCGGTCGGCAAGATCTGGAGAAGAGGAATGTAGCAGAGTTATGGCTGAATACAGGACATGTTACTATGAGTTGCCTGTTACTATGCTGAGGTGTAGTTGGTGTTGAAAGAAAATAACAAATAAAAAGTGTGTATCGTTAGTTTCTGTTGTCCTAAAGAGGGTTGTTAAATGGACAGAATATTGATCATATAAATGTGGAGATATGAGCTCAAATCCCATTAAAGCAAATGTTTGAATATGATCATATATCGACATAAGTTTTATTGTAGCGTTGCTGCTGCTGTAACCATACATAATGTTAATGTTACTGCTGTTACAACAGTTGTTGTAGTAGATGCTGTTTTATTATTGTAGCTGTTCTTGTCTTATAGTGCCTGTTATGATCCTGTTGTATCTCAAATATTTCCAAGGGGATCCCCTATCAATGCTGCCAAAAATCTGTTTATAGTCCAGAATTTCAATATAAAGAGGAGAGACTATTATTTTGCTCTATTATTATTCATAATATGTCTTTCCGGTCAGTTCAGCAACCGCTTGGTCGAAAGCATGGCTGTTCATTTCTTAATTGTTTGTCAGTGGTATCTCTTAATCTCTCTAGACTTATCCTAGTTAATATTTTTTCCAGTAACGGACATAATCACTATTCCCCTTTACTTGGAAGCTTCATCGGATATCCTTCTCTCCATTCTGCTCGTATTTAGTGTGCCTCTCAGACTGTGCTAAGTACGTTGAGTAGTAACTTACGTTAAGTGTTTATATTAATGGTAATAGCTTCTGCTGGGATACCATCTGGACCAGATCTTCTACATAGTTCGTATGTACGTACGCTCGTTTCTTCTCGCTCCATCGTGCCCGAGCACAAATATATTAGTCAGTGTACCGTCTCAGAGATTCAAGCCATTGCCTTTTGGTCCAGTCCTTTTCGATCTTTCTTAGCATATTGATGGAGTCCTGAGAAAACATGTATGGGTGAACGTCTGTGTCTCCAGCCACGCTGTTGTCTTTGTTACTGCCATGACCTCATTGGTTACACTGCTCGTAGTCACGGCAGAAGCGTCAATGCCGTCCTCAACAGTTCTCCCTCCAACCTGCACCGTGACAGCCCATGATTTGTATGGAT
>OY992894.1:15494890-15572390 GCA_963921405.1 Cepaea hortensis
CATACCACTAAAAAACCAAAGAGTTCGTTTTCATAACTTTTATTTTTTCATCAAATTTTCAATAGTGTGTAGAAGAGTCAAACCATTTTTATTGACAAAGTACATTCATTTTTATTGGTCGTGACAAACGTGACATTGGGTCTTTTATATAGACATTTCACACATATGACCACTTTAATAGAACATATGGACACCAAACAGTAGAAAACATATATACATAAGTACACTAGGACGTGTTATATGTCTAGGGGTGATGTAGTGACCTTGTCTTTGTGAACTTGACGTTTTATGTAGAAATAGGATAGCGAGTTTCTGTGTTGTGTGTATGTGTAGATAGACGTGTCTTGTGTTTTGAAACCTACATTTGTCCCTCCAGTCGCTGTCTGTGTGTCAAGTACATCTAAAAATGTTTGTCTGTCTAGGTGTGTGTTGTGGTGTTTGGTGAGGCCCTTTGTGCTTGTTTTATTGTAGTCTCCGAAACAATGGTATGTTTTACTACATAAGGATACCATTCCATCCCCTTCGTATTCTAACTTGAAAAGACCAGGGGTTCTCTTTTCATAAGATTTGATAGTCTGGCAAACCTTACAGGTATCAGTATTAACTATATGTTCAGAGCAGACTTCAGCCGGGAACCACTGATTATAAACTCTATCATACTCTGCTCTAAGGTGTGGTCTAACTGCTTCCGCTAGGTTAGGTGTGCTAAGCACTAAGTAAAGAGAGTCAGTGTCCATTTCGCATAATTGGAAATCCTCCCTGTCTAAAAATTTATCTAAAAAGTCATAGTAGAAAGCCAACATTCTTAATTTGGCATATTGATAAACGAAAAAACCTATCTGAAGGGGGAGATCCCAGACTGTTGTCTTTTTCCCTTTTACTACTTCAAATATGTCTTCGGTCAATGGTGTCATCTTCTTAAATAAGGGATTATTTATTAACTTGGTTGTGTCTTCACCCTTACAATAGGAAACATTGGTGTGCTTGGCCTTATTGGTTAGAGTTTTGCCGTAAGCGGCATTCCCCAATAATTTCATGGTTTCAGCCTTAACGGTAGAGGTTGTATTACTGTCACCTTCTCTTCTGGCATCAGAAACCATATCACCAAATTCTTGGAAGCAGCTAACTGGCTTATATTCAATGATTTGGTACACATGGGTGACCTCTAGCCCATGTTCCAGATACCATTTTAATAATGGCGTGGCTAACATGATCTTTTCTCCGCTATAGCTACCTATAAGTGTCCGTCTGGCACTTGACAGCAGTTTATGTGACTGGGCGTACTCACACATAAACTTACCTATATGCTCTCTGCCCACTTCAATATTTTTGAATATTGGTGTCATCTCTGCGAAGCGCGCTTTGTATGTGTCTGGCACGTGGATATCACACTCTATCAACCCAAACAAACTCTCAGCTCTTACAGCCTTTAGAATCCTTTCTTTGTTAATGGTCTTTTTATTATGCCATGGTTTGACATATGGGAATCTGCCCTTGACAAAACCCTTAACGTCACTATTGGTCTTTTTAAGGTTCCGCCAGTCACATTCCCACATTTCTACTACTTTAACTTTCACCTCGTTAACCAAGTAGTCGTGAATGTCACAGGTGTTGTCATATAGTTCTGTCAGAGGTATCTTATTTACTGGATTTATGTCAATACCACGAGTCAGGGGACAGTCTGGGTGACCATGGAATAGACATCCGTGAAACTGATACACGGTTGTATTCACCCTATCCCAACCATCTACTCTAATATGACGCGGGCCAAGCGCCATCTCTCGCCCATTGAATTGTGTCCTCAACTCTATATTCTCACTATGCTCTATCCACGCTAGCCACTCTCTGCCCTGAACAGTGTAAAATCTACCCTTATGAGTCTTGAAGTCATCTTCTGCCTTTCGAATGACAGGAAAACCCGTGGGCATCTTTTGCATTAGAGCCCACAGGTAGAGAGCGTTAGCGTCATACCCTTTCAAACTCTTAACAAGCTTACCCCCTCTGATGCGTGTCTGACCTATCTCATGGTACCTATGAAAGATTATGGACGGCCCTCCTACAATATTGTCTCTAAGTGTTTTGTGCAGGTCTTTCTCGTTCTCAGAACATAGTGAAAACAGTACGTTTTTGGGCAGAGTCCTAAAAAGATATTTTAAGGTTACTCCAGGGACGGAAATGGCGTCCTTAAACATGTCTACACCTAAATCTTTATAGAATGTAACCTGTTTATCTAATGCCTTAATAAAAGGCTGAACATCTTTGTTATTATACCACACTAGAAAGTCTTCTAATGTGGTCATCTTATTTTCTACCCACACTTTCTGACACTCTTTATACTCTGTCTCAGTAATATTACAATTTCTTAGTTTTGAAAAGAAGGCCTCGTGTGGGGGTAACTGTGTTTCTTTTAGTTTTTCAAGGTTAGTTATAAACTCATAAGGGAAATTTCCCTTAGTTTCTTTAATTTTGTAAGCGGCTAGATACTTTGAGTAGTTGAAACCTGGCGCTAAATAGTTACTGATATCCAGAAACTTCAATTGATCTGTGGCAATACACATAAAATTATTGTTTCTCTTGACAACAAAATTGCACGACACGTCCTCTGATTTTATGAAATAAGAAAATAAGTATGGCTTGATGAGGTTCATATCGTACTTTCCAGAGTTGAACCCCAGGACCGGTAGCGCTTTCAAGTACGCATCGAACCTGTCAATTAAAGTGTTTTCCTTCTTCTCGTCTAGTGTGGTGTACACATCTTCGAACTTAGCATGCAGTTCTGAATACGCCGCATCAGCGATTCGGGTCAAATGATCAAGCATCCTATTCACCAGATCTTGGGGATCACCCGCTGTGATGAAGCAGACCGGGGCCTCGAACCCAGGTACGTTGGAGGCGACTGAACACGACATGGGAACATGTTTTGCTAAAAATGTTGTTGAATTACTATCACAAGGAAGGTTTGAAGACTCAAAGAAACATTCAAAATCGTATGTAGCCCTGTAAGGGTAAACATATTTAGGATCGACTGGGATGCCTTGGTCAGCAATAAGTTCCCAGACGGTTTCAGGTGGATGGTACACCCCTCCTTTAAAATGCTCTACAGTTTTACCTCCGTTGCAACTGTTTTCATGTCGTTCCATACGTCGATACTCCCTCCACAATTTCCCACATTTTGGGCAACTAAAAGCGTGAGCTGCTTTGTCAATATCTACAATATGCATGAAATGCTCTTTAAAAAACAAAAGTCTTAACGTTTCATCATATGTCCCACTACCTCTAAGCTTTGGGACCAGTGAATGGTTATCATCGTACTCAAAAATGTCTACATTGAGAGCAAAGCATTCTTCTAAATTGGGGACATCGAGTAGTTTAATACCTGGAAAATTAGTTAGGGACTCTATGTTCTGATACTCTTTCCACTTATTAGCATACTCTTTTGTTGATTTCCTAAGATTTGTAACTGGTGATCCTTTGTGTACAGCTAGAGCTCTAAAAAAAACAAAGATTATCAGTGTATGGCTTGTTGTGTGAGTCGTGTTGTAATATATTGATGGCTTGGTTGTGGGTAATGTATTCGGGAATATCAGTCAGGCAGCAACCAATAGGAAAATCAGGAATGTGAAAAATATAAAATGACGTAGCAGCTACTGTCTCTACACTGTATTTGGTGTCTGGTCGTTGTTGCATGGCGTAGGAATGAATGTCATGTTCGTGTACTGTTGTAAGGAAGGCATCAAAGTCATATCTGTTATGTATTAGCACTGGAAATTCTAAAACAGAAGAATTGTTAAATGATGCATGATAGAATCTAAGATCTTGTGTTCCTCTATGTCGTAACACTAGATGAAAGCTAAAGTTGATCTTAAAGCGACTAATTTGAGCATTGAAAATCTTATACAACGTATCTGTCCAGTTGATAGGCTTTTGTATCTCCGGGCTAATAAAGATGGTGTATGTCGATAAATACTTGTTAATCTTGTGATGTGTCCTGATAGCTTCCCAATTTTCTCTATATATTTGTTGAATATCCGATGGAAGGATGTGTAGTGTCTCTGGTTCTCCGGCTGCTAAGATGCTCACTTCGTCTTCTACCAATTGTTCAAGAATATTCTCGTCTGGTTGTATCTGAGTGTTAGTTATATTGATTTCATTTGGTGGTATCGTCGAGGTTGTTGGTGGTGTTGTCTCTGATGTTGAAGAGGTAGTTGTCTCTTGTTCTGATGTATCCATAGACCGGTGATGATGTATTCGTTTGTGTTTTTGTAGATTGTCTTTTCTGTTGAAACGTTGTCCACAGATATGACATAAGTATGATTTCGTACCGTGAATGATCCGAATGTGACGATTAAGGGTATACTTATCACAATAGGCTTTGTCGCACACTGAACACGTGAAAGTAGATCTGGTGGTCATATTGATAAACTGTTTTTTTCTTCTTTCTTACAACCACGAAAAAATGTTAAGTGTATACAATGTTTCACTGTTTTATCAGATGCTAACGACACGAATAAGGCTCACACCAAGTTTCACTGCTGTACCCAAGTCACTACGTGAAAAATAGGTGGTTACTACACGAATAATGCTCACACCAACCTGTTTCACCGATGTAGCCAAGTCAGTACGTGAACAATATCTGCTTACTACACTGCTCACACCAACCTGAAGCACCTCTGTAGATAGACAAGTCAGCCCGTGAACTGGTACTGAGCTCACAAGAGACGCCTTCTATTTTATACACTGGTTCTGCACACGACCTAGCTGACGTGGCAGTTAGACAAGCTATTCTCACGCCTGCTTCCCACAAACCGATGACTCATACTTAATGACTTTTGCACATGGCGTTGATGACGTAGTCTCGGACATCCGCGTTCTTTACCAAAAGGGGGTATGTGATATTCTTGTAGGTCTGTATGTGTGTATAGTTGTGATACCAGTAGTACTGGTTTGGGTGTGTCTGTTTTTTGTGTACTTATGTGTCTGTATGTACAAGTGTATCAAGTGTGTACATGTGTGTGTGGTTGTCTTTGTGTTTGTAGGTGTGAATTTGTGTAATTGATTATGGGTATGTACTTGTGTATAGTTGTGATGACAGTAGTAATGGTATGGTTGCCTTTGTATCTGTATGTGTGTACGTGTGTGTGTGTGTTTCGTTGTCTTTGTATTTGTGTAATTGATTATGTACTTGGTTGTCTTTGTGCTTGTCGCTAATATTCGTAGTAGTATTATCACTACTATTGATTCTTCCTCACTTTACCCACCACCATTGCACTATACATACTTTCCCCTACAATTTCCTTACTTGACTACTTGACCACTGCTTGACCTCTGCTTGACCACGTCATCGATCACTTTAATCACTACCATAATCTTAGGCACATCGTCCTCTACAATTTAAGTGGTCACTCGACCCCTTGACCACTACTTGACCACTGCTTGACCACTACTTGACCACTAATTTACCACCCTTTAAGCATCACCATGTCGCTACAATCACTTTTCCCCTAAAATTTCCTCACTTGACCACTTGACCACTGCTTGACCACTACTTGACCACTAATTTACCACCCTTTAATCATCACCATCTCATTACAATCACTTTTCCCTAAAATTTCCCTAAAATTTTCCTCACTTACACACCGCTTGACCACTGCTTGACCACTACTTGACCACTACTTGATCATTAATTTACCAATAATTTAATCATCACCATGTCACTACGACCAATTTTCCTTAAAATTTTCCTTACTTGACCACTTGACCACTCCTTGACCACTACTTGACCACTAATTTACCACTCTTTAATCATCACCATCTCATTACAATCACTTTTCCCTAAAATTTCCCTAAAATTTTCCTCACTTGACCACTGCTTGACCACTACTTGACCACTAATTTACCACTAATTTAAACATTACCATGTCACTACGACCAATTTCCCCTAAAATTTTCCTTACTTGACCACTGCTTGACCACTGATTGACCACTAATTTACCACTCCTTAATCACCACCATATCATTACAATCACTTTTCCCTAAAGTTTCCTTACTTGACTACTTGACCCTTACTTGACCATTGCTTGACCACTGGTTGACCAGTGTGTAATTGCGAACACCTCTTATTATATTTATGACCACCCCTGTATCACTCCTACTTGATCACTAATACCCCTTACCACCATACCCATTATAACTTTATAAGATTTCCTTTGTAATCGGTGAATATACCTCCCTTCACTACTATCACACTGTTCAGATGATAGTAACCACCTCTTACTTCGAGTACAACCACGACCCATCACACCCTTGTCTATCACTACGCATACTAATGTAACCAAAATAACTTTCCCCTCTTCCAGAACCAACTAAACATTTAATTACTTTTTACACCCCACCAGGCAGCGTCAAAAAAAAACCGTTCCCACGAGACACGCCGAAAAAATTTCACCCGCCCAAAAATATTTCCTTCAGCCTCCACAAAAAACCCGTTCCCACGAGGCACGCCGAAAAAATTTCACCCGCCCAAATTTCCTTCAGCCTCCAGGCTGGAGCCATTTTACCCATATTTCCTTCATAAACACTACTATGGAGGCTAAAAGTGGGGTCTGGAAACCCTAGTCTACTACTGATATGCAACTAACACGCGGTACCTTAATACCCTGACCATCTCGAAGGTCACGGTGGCTGGGCCAGAACAATGATGGAAGGAATGGTTCCTGGAAGAGAGGCAGCGGTCGACCGGCGCGAAGTTGGACACACGACATTGTGCGCTTGTCTGCCGGTCCGGTGATTATGTGTTCGAATCCATATTGAGGTCGGTTGTGTGTGTGTGTGTGTGTGTGTGTGTGTGTGTGTGTGTGTGTGTGTGTGTGTGTGTGTGTGTGTGTGTGTGTTAAATTGCCTTGAGCTCCAGGTCGGCCCAGCCTAAAATGAGTACCAAGAAATGTTCGAGAGAGTAAAGGCTACCGGCCTGGTGTTGATTACTTCACCCGCCGAGTGGTGATTGGTCTTTTACAAATGGAGCTAGCAATATTTACACTATACACATAATGGCACGGGAGAAGATCCTTTACTTTGCACCTATCTCAATATTTTTCCCTACAGCAATGTGTTATTCCATATTTCCATCTTTTCAGCCAACTGCCATTTGTGCAGATGGTTAATGTAGTTGTCTTAGTGCCTTCTTGTATTTGTAGGGTTGAGGGTGTCTCAATGGTGAAGTGGTTAAGTCGCACGCCTCACATTCCAAAGGCTATGGGTTAGATTCCTGGCACCGCACTTGGGTTCACGAATGTAGTTGTCTCAGAGACTCCTGGCTAGGCATGGCTGGAGCGACAGAGTTCGTGCTCTGTGTGAGGCTGTCGACAGGCCGCACCTAAGAAAAAAGACAGCCATTTGGGATAACAACCGGTGCAATGAAGACGATCCACTTCCCTGCACACCTTTTAACAGATTCATTGCCAAGCAAAAAGGTAGGTTGGACCTAACAAAACTGGATTGCGGAAAATGGGAAGTAGGGTGTGTCACAGTTATGACTTAAAAGTTGTTAATATGGTAGCAGACATGTTGTGATATTTATATCAAACTAAAGAGGGTTGTATCGGGGGAAACTACTGTATATAAGCCCTAAGCACATGCGGGAAGTCGCTTGAGAAGATTAATGATCATATAGCAGTTAATCATTTAAACCTTTTTTGACTAAGATTTTCTAACCGCTACATTCATTCCGTCATTGTTAATGTATTCTGTTTAAGCTTTCCTTTCCACTTTCACTTTTACTATTGTATTCATTACGCAACACTCCTGGAGATGTCCGTAGTTATGTGATATATAAACTTACAACACAATTATGGTTCGCGTGTAACAAAGATGGGCTGGCATTTAACACAGCAGGATTAAATGAATCACCGAAATAGGAGATGTACTTGTAGAACATGCTCACGTGTAATAAAATGGACGTTGCTGCGAAAGGCTTCGTCAGCACACAAACAAACATACACAGATATAATTAAATGAAAGACACTACATGAATATATATATATATACACGTTACTCATATTTTTTTTTTTTGTTGTTGTTGTGGACAGGACACGTGTGTGATGGAATCAGTGTGTATTATTATAACAAAGCGACTAGACAGGAAATGTAGCCATGTTTGAAAGTAGGGGTCAAGATACTAAAGGCCAATAATAAAGAAACGGACTGTAAAAATTTACACGAACTAGCTACACAGACGAAACGGGAATCATTTAGTAGCAGGTCAGGGGAAGGGGCGATGATTAACGCATGGAATGAGGGTCAGCAAGGCCAAATGGACAGGAGCGTCCGCTCTTAAACTTCCGGTGTGCTGATGACTAGATATCTAGGTCAATCCCTATCCTTGTCAATTGGACTAAAATGTTGACTTCTCGTCTTTGACTTTTTTTTTACAGGACATCGCTGTCAACATCAGCATCTTTCAGCTGATTGATGATTTCTTGGCAAGATTACGCTCAATAGTTTGCCATTGCTTTCTGAGCGGCCGGTTCACATACCCCGTAAGTTACCCACGTGGCGAGAACCGCTACCTATTCAAGCGCAAGTTACGTTCCTCACGTGGATATACAGGATTATAGAGAAAGTCGCAAAACCTAGGCCAGGGAGACCGGCTTTTATTGGCGGACGTAAATTACAAGTCGATGTATGTTCGCTCGATGGTGAGAGACAATGGTAATAGGGAAAGCTAGTCCACACGCATAAATCACCCTAATGTGTGAACAACGTTCGATTTCAAAGTGAACGTCAACTCCCGCCTCCCCCCTCTCCCCAATGGAATTAGTAGAACTGCAGTAAAAGCTTTAAAAATGCAATGGATGAATCATCAAAAAACGAGAAGTAGACTGTAAACTTTACTATAACTTTGTTACAGCTTTACAATAGCCCGTTACCCACACGCCCAGACCGGCCACATGTGGGAGTGGAAACTTGAGACCGGAAATTGAGTGACAAGATGCATAGCGGGGTTTTAACCAAATAAAAATGCAAATTGAAGGTGCGAGAGATAGCGATTAAACCAATGAAACGAGATGCAAGTCGGGGTTAAAGATGGTGCCATGAGCTGTTCGAGCGGATAAAGTGGACCCCGGTAGCAGCGCAATATTAATGCGTTTGGGGGTCGATGGGACTGGATCTTACTAATTTAAGACAGGAGAGGGGGTTGGTGGAGGTGGTTTAGTGGGTTGGACACCCTGTCCTGATGATATCGGCTAGGGTCTTGTTTCTCATTTTGGGAAAATGTATTTAAGCTACGGTACAGACCCGGTTTTGCATGTCAAGTGGCATGTTGGTGGGGTGGGAGATGGGGGGGGGGGGGTGAAAATAGGTCATGGGCCCTTTTATCCTTTTTTGGGTGTATTTTGTATATGGAGCTAGCTTCATATTTTTGTAGAGGAGTTGAGTTGAGTTGAGCTGAGATGAGTTGAGTTGAGCTAATAAAGGACATCACTGCACTCAGAACAATCCCACATGCACTCCGTTCCCTCGTTCAACAGCAAGCAAAGAGTCATACTGCTAATGGTTCCAACTGCAGTCTGATTGAAAGTTCTCTTGGTCTTCCCTCTCAGTTTTGAGATTCGCCCAGAACCCCTGCCGATCCCCCGCTATATTATCATTTCCACATACGGATGTCCAGTTTGTTCCACCGTTTTCTCCACCTGGTCCCACCGGCACTCGACAACTCTCTCTTGTCCATTGGAATCTACCACATAAAGGTGCATTCCCTGTCAGTCTATCAGTATGAACAGGGCAGAAAATGCATACAATCAATTCTCACAATCTGTGACCTCCTAAGCCACTCTGCACTAAAATTTCCTTCCCCCACCTTACTAAGCATACTCCCGTGAGATCATTTACTGGTACAAATTTTGGGCTGGATCGACCAAGTCAATTTAAAAATTATTCTCGATGGCGATTCGAAAACATGGCCAGGCAAGAGTGCTAGCCACTAAACGACCACAGCTTTCTTGGGACATAGTTCTGGGTCCGTGTGTTCTGACCACCAGACACCCGACTGATGATGTGGTCAGTATCAAGTCTGTCTTCTGTAACTATTCAGACAGTTCTATGGTAACCATTTTAAGAATGGTTTTCAGGCGACCCTGAAGACTTGAGGTCACGTGCAAAATCTTCGCATCGTGGGAGATTAGAACTCCGGACCCCTGTTTGGACAGTCCCTGTTCCACAGCGGCTCCTTGTGAACTACATCACCAGCTTCAGCCCTGCTATCTGCTGTCGACGTTCGTGTCTCTCCAAGATCTGGGTTCTCGATGTTCGGGATCAACTCTGTTGAAGATTTTCCTCCACGCCATCGCCTCTGTTCATCCAGCATCATTTCTCTTGGTCTGCCTCTGCCTTCTCTCACACTGATCTTTCCCCCGATGTTCTCCAGCGCCTCTCTTCTCTTTATATTTTTCCGATGTTCTCCAGCGCCTCTCTTCTCTTTATATTTTTCCGATGTTCTCCAGCGCCTCTCTTCTCTTTATATTTTCCCGATGTTCTCCAGCGCCTCTCTTCTCTTCATATTTTCCCAATGTTCTCCAGCGCCTCTCTTCTCTTCATATTTTCAAATAATGCTTTTTGTCTATTTCTTATAGTTATATGTGTAAACTGTATATAGGATATTAATTAATCTAGGGATAGGCGGAGAGAAACTGTGCTTGTTTTTGGTCTATAAATTCTTGACCCAGTATATGTGGCAGTTGATCCCAGTGGTTTAGAGAGAATAGTAATGGGGGGGGGGGGGGCTTGCTTCTTGGGAGACAAGACAGGGGACTGTCAACACAATGATGGCTTTCAGGCATTACTCATTTCATACTGTGAAACACACCTGAGGCAAGGGAACTAGCAAACAATTGATAGTCTTTCTGATGGACTGTAGTGAGAGCAAAGCGGACGCGTTGACGCAACGGTTAGGAGGTTACGTTGACAATGATATGAGAAATGTCGAACGAAGGTTCGATACGTGTTCTCGTCGCTTGCTACCGAAAGGAAAGACTGGCTACCTGTTCTTTCGTACACGCAGGCCTACGAAGTGTGATGCTCCAAACACTTAAAAGTCGCTTAAAAGTCGACAGGGTCGACTTCATTTACCGGGTTTTTATCCCATATAGTTCTGTCTCTTTCCGCAGCGCGGAAAGCGTCGCAAAAAGCACGAACTCCGTAGCTCTAGCGACGACCCACAGGAGTCTCCTAAAGATTTCACTCGTGAACCGAAGGATGCGGCCCGGAATCGAATCTACAACCTTCGGAGCCCGAGTCAAACGGCTTTATTCCCTCACCACGGAGATTCCCCTGGTCCAGACATATCACAGGGGAGACTTGTTTTTGTGTTGTCATGAGAACAACATCCTGCAAAGGACTTGATAGATAATTATGATGATGTTATCATAGCCTGTCGTCATCTGTGACTTAGCGGTAGCTTTACAGACATTCTGAAGATCTCACTGAAAGCTTTTGGAATTCATCATGACCCTTGGGAGACTGCTGCCAAAGACCGAAATTCGTGGCGTACATCATCACGCAAGGGTGCAGTCACTTGTGAAGCAACCAGGACTGCAACCAGGACTGCTGTGAAGAAAAGGCTGGACAGAAAAATCACTGCAGGAGATCCTCCTCCTGGAACGTCAAGCATTCTTTGCCCACATTGTCAAAGAACATTTCGAGCCAAAATAGGCCTTCTCAGCCATCTTAGAATTCACGGCTCCATACTGTCAACCCCATTGGATTAAATGAATAGTCATCATCATTCTTGATGGACAAATAACAGTGGTAGTGAATGAGGTTTCACTATCTCGGCATACCAGGTTCTATTTCAGCTTCAGTCAATTTGGAAGCAGAATGTGTTAGTAGTATACAATGTGCAAATCGGTTATCATTTGCCGGAGCCTCCGGTAATTGACCTTGACCTCGGCTGATTTTCACTCCCCCTCGGTCATGAAGTTGGGTGGGTAAGGGGTGGTATGTAGGTCATATCTAAGGGCGATAATTCTAAGATTTTATGTTTCTAAGGGCAGATAACTATTGAGTGGGTGTATAAAAATTTTAATTAATTATTAAAAAAATAAAATAAAATAAATAAAAAATAAAACTAAATAACGACGGGATGCGGGGTGGTGGCGAGGGGGTGGGCGCGTGGGGTGAGACTAGGCTGTTCAGGTTTAAACACTATCATCACAGGGTTACAAATGAAAACCTTAAAAAGTAAAAATGGTCGATATTATTGATTTTAGCGGGTATAGCTTAGTGAAATTCATTGGTGAGGGATGGGTAGCGGCTATTAGTGCTTTGTAGAGTGTCGTAGTTGCTTATACACTATCATCACACAGGTTACAAATGAACACCTTAAAAAGTAAAAATGGCCGATAATATTGATTGCAGCGGATATAGCTTAGTGAAATTTGTTGGTAATGGGTGGGTAGCGGCTAGTAGTGCTTTGTAGAGTGTCGTAGTGGCCTATACACTATCATCACAGGGTTACAAATGAAAACCTTAAAAAGTAAAAATGGTCGATATTATTGATTTTAGCGGATATAGCTTAATGAAATTCGTTGGTAAGAGGTGTATAGTGGTTATTAGTGGTCTGTAGAGGATCACCGTGGCTTTTTTACTATCATAACAAGTGTTACAAATGAAACCCTGAAAGCTAAAAATCGCTGATTGTAATGGATATAGTGGAGTATCATTCGGCGGTAAGAGGTGGGTACCAGGTATTAGTGGTCAAGCAGTGGTCAAGTGGTGGTCAAGTAAGGAAAATTTTAGGGAAAAGTGATTGTAATGATATGATGATGCTTAAAGGGTGGTAAATTAGTGGTCAAGTAGTGGTCAAGTGTTGGTTAAGTGACGAAAATTTTAGGGAAATTTTAGGGAACAGTGATTGTAATGATATGGTGATGATTAAAGGATGGTAAATTAGTGGTCAAGCAATGGTCAAGTAAGGGTCAAGTAGTCAAGTAAGGAAACTTTAGGGAAAAGTGATTGTAATGATATGGTGGTGATTAAAGAGTGGTAAATTAGTGGTCAATCAGTGGTCAAGTGGTGGTCAAGTAGTGGTCAAGTGAGGAAATTTTAGGGAAAAGTGGTTATAATGATATGGTGATGATTAAAGGGTGGCAAATTAGTGGTCAAGTAGTGGTAAACCAATGGTCAAGTAGTGGTCAAGTGGTCGAGTGACCACTTAAATTGTAGAGGACGTTGTCCCTAAGATTATGGTAGTGGTTCAAGTGATCGACGACATGGTCAAGTAGCGGTCAACCAGTGGTCAAGTGGTCGAATGAACACTTAAAAGGTAGAGAAAAGTACGTATATTGAAACGGTGATGGTAAAATGGTCGACAACGTGGTCAAGCAGTGGTCAAGTAGTGCTCAACCAGTGGTCAACCGCTCAAGTGAGAAAATTGTAGGGTATGGTACGTGTAGTGAAACAGAGATGGATAAATTAAGTAGTGACGTTGTCAAGTAGTGATCAAGTAGCGGGCAAGTACTGGTCAAATGGTCAAGTGACCACTTAAATTGTAAGGGAAAGTACGTGTAGTGAACCTGTGTTGGTTAAAGTGATCGATGACGTGCTCAAGTAGTGGCCAAATAGTGGTAAATGGTCGAGTGACTACTTAAATTGTCGGTGAAAGTAGGTATAGTGACATGGTGATGATCAAGAGTTGGTCAAGTAGTGCTCAACCAGTGGTCAACCGCTCAAGTGAGAAACTTGTAGGGTATGGTACGTGTAGTGAAACAGAGATGGATAAATTAAGTAGTGACGTTGTCAAGTAGTGATCAAGTAGCGACAAGTACTGGTCAAATGGTCGAGTGACCACTTACATTGTAAGGGAAAGTAGGTATAGTGACATGGTGATGATCAAGAGTTGGTCAAGTGGTGCTCAAATAGTGGTCAAGTAGTGGCCAAGTAGTGGTAAATGGTCGAGTGACTACTTAAATTGTCGGTGAAAGTAGGTACAGTGACATGGTGATGATCAAGAGTTGGTCAAGTGGTGTTAAATTAGTGGTCAAGTGGTGTTCAAATAGTGGTCAAGTAGTGGTCAAGTAGTCGAATGACCACTTAAATTATAGGGTATGGTACGTGTAGTGAAACGGTGATGGTAAAATAAGTAAGGACATAGTCAAATAGGGTCAAGTACTGGTGAAGTAGTGATCAAGTGGTCGAATGATCCCTTAGATTGTAGGGTATGGTATGTGTAGTGACATGATGATGGTTAAAGTGATCGATGAAATGATCAAGACGTTATGCCGACTGCTAAGTTCAGAAAGTAATGTCCTTACTATCGACAATTTCCCTGACAGGAGCGCCTCGAGCACTGATTTTGTATTGATCAATAGCACCTAGTGGTACAGTCAACACACATGGACAATAGTTACATCCGGTCAAAGATGGCGTCGCACCCTATCACACATGGGTAATTGCTACAACCAAACTACGTCTCATTCACTAAAACTGGTCAAATATGGTGTCACATCCGGTCACATGGGTAATGGGACATCTGAGACACGTGGTTAAGAGGGAAACTATAGAAAAAGGGTGTCCTATCGGTTGTCGAGTCAGGGAACCTAACGTATGATGATCACTGTGTATAGGAGTGAATACACTGCATCATCAACACTGCATCATCAACACTGCATCCGAAGGGTAAAAGGGTCACCCCCTTCTCTCTTTTCTATAACCGTGTAGTCCTAGTGTTATCCGGTTACACCAAAAAACACCCGAGCATCAACACAACAAACTGCCCCGATTCAACCTTAGGCAACGCACGTAACATGACAGGTCACGTGTCCGCCGTCATAACCAGCGACGTTATCACGTATCAAATTAGACATCCACACTTTCATTTCCTTTCTATGTGGCCATAGTATCTTTACATCTTTCTCCAGAAAGCCATTTCCAAGACCAATATATGTTTTTTTTCAGTGTACCTGCTCAGTGCCACACTTCACAACCAGACAAAAGTACACCTTCTATGTACCACTTCAACCATCAAATAAGAAAATATGTTAGACAAAATATTAAAATTATTTGTCAAATACAGAAATATATCACCCAAACTTATAAAAAGAAGGAACATATGTTAACCAAATGGAAAATATCTTAGCCAAATAGGAAAATTTGTTAGCCAAATAGAAAAAAAATATTGACCACGTAACGATATATCTTGTCCACACTTATGAAAAGTAGGGAAATTTGTTAGTCAAATGAGAAAAAAGATTGACCAAGTAACGAAATACCCAAACCAAACTTATGAAAAGTACGAAACTTTGTTAAGCAAGTATGAAAATGTATCGACCAAACAGAGAAATATATCACCCAAACTTATAAAAAGTAGGAACATATGTTAACCAAATGGAAAATATCTTAGCCAAATAGGAAAATTTGTTAGCCAAATAGAAAAAATATTGACCACGTAACGATATATCTTGTCCACACTTATGAAAAGTAGGAAATTTGTTAGTCAAATGAGAAAAAAGATTGACCAAGTAACGAAATACCCAAACCAAACTTATGAAAAGTACAAAACTTTGTTAAGCAAGTATGAAAATGTATCGAACAAACAGAGAAATATATCACCCAAACTTATAAAAAGTAGGAACATATTGTAACCAAAGGGAAAATACCTTGGCCAAATAGGAAAATTTGTTAGCCAAAGGAGAAAAAAGATTGACCAAGTAACGAAATTCCCCAACCAAACTTATGAAAAGTACGAAACTTTGTTAAGCAAGTATGAAAAGGTATCGTCCAAACAGAGAAATATATCACCTAAACTTATAAAAAGTAGGAACATATGTTAACCAAATGGAAAATATCTTGGGCAAATAGGAAAATTTGTTAGCCAAATGGGGAAAATATTGTCCAAGTAACGAAATATCCCCCAACAAACTTATGAAAAGTACGAAACTTTGTTAAGCAAGTATGAAAAGGTATCGACCAAGTAGAGAAATATATCACCCAAACTTATAAAAAGTAGGAACATATGTTAACCACAGAGAAAATACCTTGGCCAAATAGGAAAATTTGTTAGCCAAATGGGGAAAATATTGTCCAAGTGACGAAATACCCCCCAACAAACTTATGAAAAGTACGAAACTTTGTTAAGCAAGTATGAAAAGGTATCGTCCAAACAGAGAAATATCGCACCCAAACTTATAAAAAGTAAGAACATATGTTAACCAAATGGAAAATATCTTGGCCAAATAGGAAAATTTGTTAGCCAAATGGGGAAAAGATTGTCCAAGTGACGAAATACCCCCCAACAAACTTATGAAAAGTACGAAACTTTGTTAAGCAAGTATAAAAAGGTATCGACCAAACAGAGAAATATATCACCCAAACTTATAAAAAGTAGGAACATATGTTAACCAAATGGAAAATATCTTGGCCAAATAGGAAATATTGTTAGCCAAATAGAAACACATATTGACCACGTAACGATATATCTTGTCCACACTTATGAAAAGTAGGGAAATTTGTTAGTCAAATGGGGAAAATATTGACCACGTAACGAAATACCCCCCAAAACAACTTAGGAAAAGTACGAAACTTTGTTAAGCAAGTATGAAAAGGTATCGGCCAAACAGAGAAATATATCACCCAAACTTATAAAAAGTAGGAACATATGTTAACCAAATGGAAAATAGCTTGGCCAAATAGGAAAATTTGTTAGCCAAATAGAAAAAATATTGACCACGTAACGATATAGCTTGTCCACACTTATGAAAAGTAGGGAAATTTGTTAGTCAAATGGGGAAAATATTGACCACGTAACGAAATACCCCCCAACAAACTTAGGAAAAGTACGAAACTTTGTTAAGCAAGTATGAAAAGGTATCGGCCAAACAGAGAAATATAACACCCAAACTTATGAAAAGTAGGAAACTTTGTTAGCCAAAGTGAAAAAACCTAGGTCAAGTAAGAAAATTCTGATAGCCAAAGGTGAAAAGTGTCGGCCAAATACAGAAATTGCTCAACCAAACTTATAAACGTAGGAAAATTGTTATTCAAACGGGAAAGCTATTGAACAACTAGGAAAATGTAATAGTCAAAGAAGAATAATATTGAACAAGTAATGAAATATATCATTCAAACTTATGAAAAGTAGGAAGCCTTGATAACCAAATCTGAAAAATATCACTCAAAGAGAGAAATAGCTCGCCCCAACGTATAAAAAGTAGGAAAATTGTCGGCCAAAGGGGAAAAAGTTAGACCAAATACAGAAATATCTCGACCAAACTTATAAAAATCTAGGAAATAATAGTACCCAACACAAATAAAAGGCTGACTAAAGTTATAAATCCAAACTTATAAAAATAACCAAATAGGAAAACATATTGACCAAGTACAGACATATATCAATCAAACTTATAAACTTGTCGTCCAAAGTGATAAAAAACAAAGAAAGGCTGTCAGCCAGTCTAAGAAATAGGTATGGAAAAGTAAGTCGACCAAGACTACAGAAGTTATATTTTTATTTCCTTTTTTTTTTTTTTTTTTTTTCTGAGCTTGGTCGACTTACTTTTCCATACCTATTTCTTAGACTGGCTGACAGCCTTTCTTTGTTTTTTATCACTTTGGACGACAAGTTTATAAGTTTGATTGATATATGTCTGTACTTGGTCAATATGTTTTCCTATTTGGTTATTTTTATAAGTTTGGATTTATAACTTTAGTCAGCCTTTTAGTTGTGTTGGGTACTATTATTTCCTAGATTTTTATAAGTTTGGTCGAGATATTTCTGTATTTGGTCTAACTTTTTCCCCTTTGGCCGACAATTTTCCTACTTTTTATACGTTGGGGCGAGCTATTTCTCTCTTTGAGTGATATTTTTCAGATTTGGTTATCAAGGCTTCCTACTTTTCATAAGTTTGAATGATATATTTCATTACTTGTTCAATATTATTCTTCTTTGACTATTACATTTTCCTAGTTGTTCAATAGCTTTCCCGTTTGAATAACAATTTTCCTACGTTTATAAGTTTGGTTGAGCAATTTCTGTATTTGGCCGACACTTTTCACCTTTGGCTATCAGAATTTTCTTACTTGACCTAGGTTTTTTCACTTTGGCTAACAAAGTTTCCTACTTTTCATAAGTGTGGGTGTTATATTTCTCTGTTTGACCGATACCTTTTCATACTTGCTTAACAAAGTTTCGTACTTTTCCTAAGTTTGTTGGGGGGTATTTCGTTACGTGGTCAATATTTTCCCCATTTGACTAACAAATTTCCCTACTTTTCATAAGTGTGGACAAGCTATATCGTTACGTGGTCAATATTTTTTCTATTTGGCTAACAAATTTTCCTATTTGGCCAAGCTATTTTCCATTTGGTTAACATATGTTCCTACTTTTTATAAGTTTGGGTGATATATTTCTCTGTTTGGCCGATACCTTTTCATACTTGCTTAACAAAGTTTCGTACTTTTCCTAAGTTGTTTTGGGGGGTATTTCGTTACGTGGTCAATATTTTCCCCATTTGACTAACAAATTTCCCTACTTTTCATAAGTGTGGACAAGATATATCGTTACGTGGTCAATATGTGTTTCTATTTGGCTAACAATATTTCCTATTTGGCCAAGATATTTTCCATTTGGTTAACATATGTTCCTACTTTTTATAAGTTTGGGTGATATATTTCTCTGTTTGGTCGATACCTTTTCATACTTGCTTAACAAAGTTTCGTACTTTTCCTAAGTTTGTTGGGGGATATTTCGTTACTTGGACAATATTTTCCCCATTTGGCTAACAAATTTTCCTATTTGGCCAAGATATTTTCCATTTGGTTAACATATGTTCTACTTTTTATAAGTTTGGGTGCGATATTTCTCTGTTTGGACGATACCTTTTTATACTTGCTTAACAAAGTTTCGTACTTTTCATAAGTTTGTTGGGGGGTATTTCGTCACTTGGACAATCTTTTCCCCATTTGGCTAACAAATTTTCCTATTTGGCCAAGATATTTTCCATTTGGTTAACATATGTTCTTACTTTTTATAAGTTTGGGTGCGATATTTCTCTGTTTGGACGATACCTTTTCATACTTGCTTAACAAAGTTTCGTACTTTTCATAAGTTTGTTGGGGGGTATTTCGTCACTTGGACAATATTTTCCCCATTTGGCTAACAAATTTTCCTATTTGGCCAAGGTATTTTCTCTGTGGTTAACATATGTTCCTACTTTTTATAAGTTTGGGTGATATATTTCTCTACTTGGTCGATACCTTTTCATACTTGCTTAACAAAGTTTCGTACTTTTCCTAAGTTGTTTTGGGGGGTATTTCGTTACGTGGTCAATATTTTCCCCATTTGACTAACAAATTTCCCTACTTTTCATAAGTGTGGACAAGATATATCGTTACGTGGTCAATATGTGTTTCTATTTGGCTAACAATATTTCCTATTTGGCCAAGATATTTTCCATTTGGTTAACATATGTTCCTACTTTTTATAAGTTTGGGTGATATATTTCTCTGTTTGGTCGATACCTTTTCATACTTGCTTAACAAAGTTTTCGTACTTTTCCTAAGTTTGTTGGGGGGTATTTCGTTACGTGGTCAATATTTTCCCCATTTGGCTAACAAATTTTCCTACTTTTCTTAAGTGTGGACAAGATATATCGTTACGTGGTCAATATTTTTTCTATTTGGCTAACAAATTTTATTATTTGGCCAAGATATTTTCCATTTGGTTAACATATGTTCCTACTTTTTATAAGTTTAGGTGATATATTTCTCTGTTTGGTCGATCCCTTTTCATACTTGCTTAACAAAGTTTCGTACTTTTCCTAAGTTTGTTGGGGGATATTTCGTTACTTGGACAATATTTTCCCCATTTGGCTAACAAATTTTCCTATTTGGCCAAGATATTTTCCATTTGGTTAACATATGTTCTTACTTTTTATAAGTTTGGGTGATATATTTCTCTACTTGGTCGATACCTTTTCATACTTGCTTAACAAAGTTTCGTACTTTTCATAAGTTTGTTGGGGGATATTTCGTTACTTGGACAATATTTTCCCCATTTGGCTAACAAATTTTCCTATTTGCCCAAGATATTTTCCATTTGGTTAACATATGTTCCTACTTTTTATAAGTTTGGGTGATATATTTCTCTGTTTGGTCGATACATTTTCATACTTGCTTAACAAAGTTTTGTACTTTTCATAAGTTTGGTTTTGGGTATTTCGTTACTTGGTCAATCTTTTTTCTCATTTGACTAACAAATTTCCCTACTTTTCATAAGTGTGGACAAGATATATCGTTACGTTTTCAATATTTTTTCTATTTGGCTAACAAATTTTCCTATTTGGCTAAGATATTTTCCATTTGGTTAACATATGTTCCTACTTTTTATAAGTTTGGATGATATATTTCTCTGTTTGGTCGATACATTTTCATACTTGCTTAACAAAGTTTCGTACTTTTCATAAGTTTGGTTTGGGTATTTCGTTACTTGGTCAATCTTTTTTCTCATTTGACTAACAAATTTCCCTACTTTTCATAAGTGTGGACAAGATATATCGTTACGTGGTCAATATTTTTTTTCTATTTGGCTAACAAATTTTCCTATTTGGCTAAGATATTTTCCATTTGGTTAACATATGTTCCTACTTTTTATAAGTTTGGGTGATATATTTCTGTATTTGACAAATAATTTTAATATTTTGTCTAACATATTTTCTTATTTGATGGTTGAAGTGGTACATAGAAGGTGTACTTTTGTCTGGTTGTGAAGTGTGGCACTGAGCAGGTACACTGAAAAAAACATATATTGGTCTTGGAAATGGCTTTCTGGAGAAAGATGTAAAGATACTATGGCCACATAGAAAGGAAATGAAAGTGTGGATGTCTAATTTGATACGTGATAACGTCGCTGGTTATGACGGCGGACACGTGACCTGTCATGTTACGTGCATTGCCTAAGGTTGAATCGGGGCAGTTTGTTGTGTTGATGCTCGGGTGTCCTTTGGTGTAACCGGATAACACTAGGACTACACGGTTATAGAAAAGAGAGAAGGGGGTGACCCTTTTACCCTTCGGATGCAGTGTTGATGATGCAGTGTTGATGATGCAGTGTATTCACTCCTATACACAGTGATCATCATACGTTAGGTTCCCTGACTCGACAACCGATAGGACACCCTTTTTCTATAGTTTCCCTCTTAACCACGTGTCTCAGATGTCCCATTACCCATGTGACCGGATGTGACACCATATTTGACCAGTTTTAGTGAATGAGACGTAGTTTGGTTGTAGCAATTACCCATGTGTGATAGGGTGCGACGCCATCTTTGACCGGATGTAACTATTGTCCATGTGTGTTGACTGTACCACTAGGTGCTATTGATCAATACAAAATCAGTGCTCGAGGCGCTCCTGTCAGGGAAATTGTCGATAGTAAGGACATTACTTTCTGAACTTAGCAGTCGGCATAACGTCTTGATCATTTCATCGATCACTTTAACCATCATCATGTCACTACACATACCATACCCTACAATCTAAGGGATCATTCGACCACTTGATCACTACTTCACCAGTACTTGACCCTATTTGACTATGTCCTTACTTATTTTACCATCACCGTTTCACTACACGTACCATACCCTATAATTTAAGTGATCATTCGACTACTTGACCATTACTTGACCACTATTTGAACACCACTTGACCACTAATTTAACACCACTTGACTAACTCTTGATCATCACCATGTCACTGTACCTACTTTCACCGACAATTTAAGTAGTCACTCGACCATTTACCACTACTTGGCCACTACTTGACCACTATTTGAGCACCACTTGACCAACTCTTGATCATCACCATGTCACTATACCTACTTTCCCTTACAATGTAAGTGGTCACTCGACCATTTGACCAGTACTTGTCGCTACTTGATCACTACTTGACAACGTCACTACTTAATTTATCCATCTCTGTTTCACTACACGTACCATACCCTACAAGTTTCTCACTTGAGCGGTTGACCACTGGTTGAGCACTACTTGACCACTGCTTGACCACGTTGTCGACCATTTTACCATCACCGTTTCAATATACGTACTTTTCTCTACATTTTAAGTGTTCATTCGACCACTTGACCACTGGTTGACCGCTACTTGACCATGTCGTCGATCACTTGAACCACTACCATAATCTTAGGGACATCGTCCTCTACAATTTAAGTGGTCACTCGACCACTTGACCACTACTTGACCATTGGTTTACCACTACTTGACCACTAATTTACCACCCTTTAATCATCACCATATCATTATAACCACTTTTCCCTAAAATTTTCTCACTTGACCACTACTTGACCACCACTTGACCACTGATTGACCACTAATTTACCACTCTTTAATCACCACCATATCATTACAATCACTTTTCCCTAAAGTTTCCTTACTTGACTACTTGACCCTTACTTGACCATTGCTTGACCACTAATTTACCATCCTTTAATCATCACCATATCATTACAATCACTGTTCCCTAAAATTTCCCTAAAATTTTCGTCACTTAACCAACACTTGACCACTACTTGACCACTAATTTACCACCCTTTAAGCATCATCATATCATTACAATCACTTTTCCCTAAAATTTTCCTTACTTGACCACCACTTGACCACTGCTTGACCACTAATACCTGGTACCCACCTCTTACCGCCGAATGATACTCCACTATATCCATTACAATCAGCGATCTTTAGCTTTCAGGGTTTCATTTGTAACACTTGTTATGATAGTAAAAAAGCCACGGTGACCCTCTACAGACCACTAATAACCACTATACACCTCTTACCAACGAATTTCATTAAGCTATATCCGCTAAAATCAATAATATCGACCATTTTTACTTTCTAAGGTTTTCATTTGTAACCCTGTGATGATAGTGTATAGGCCACTACGACACTCTACAAAGCACTACTAGCCGCTACCCACCCCTTACCAACAAATTTCACTAAGCTATACCCGCTAAAATCAATAATATCGACCATTTTTACTTTTTAAGGTTTTCATTTGTAACCCTGTGATGATAGTGTTTAAACCTGAACAGCCTAGTCTCACCCCACGCGCCCACCCCCTCACCACCACCCCGCACCCCGTCGTTATTTAGTTTTATTTTTTATTTATTTTATTTTATTTTTCTAATAATTAATTAATCAATTAATTGATTGCAATCAATATTATCGGCCATTTTTACTTT
The DNA here is from genome assembly GCA_963921405.1 of Cepaea hortensis. Taxonomy (NCBI): domain Eukaryota; kingdom Metazoa; phylum Mollusca; class Gastropoda; order Stylommatophora; family Helicidae; genus Cepaea; species Cepaea hortensis. The sequence continues at coordinate 15,518,130 of OY992894.1, forward strand.
TTAAGGTTTTCATTTGTAACCTGTGTGATGATAGTGTATAAGCAACTACGACACTCTACAAAGCACTAATAGCCGCTACCCATCCCTCACCAATGAATTTCACTAAGCTATACCCGCTAAAATCAATAATATCGACCATTTTTACTTTTTAACGTTTTCATTTGTAACCCTGTGATGATAGTGTTTAAACCTGAACAGCCTAGTCTCACCCCACGCGCCCACCCCCTCGCCACCACCCCGCACCCCGTCGTTATTTAGTTTTATTTATTATTTATTTTATTTTATTTTTCTAATAATTAATTAAAATTTGTATACACCCACTCAATAGTTATCTGCCCTTAGAAACATAAAATCTTAGAATTATCGCCCTTAGATATGACCTACATACCACCCCTTACCCACCCAACTTCATGACCGAGGGGGAGTGAAAATCAACCGAGGTCAAGGTCAATTACCGGAGGCTCCGGCAAATGATAACCGATTTGCACATTGTATACTACTTGTGTTGCGTTGATTTTCAAAATGGATTGCGCGTTGATGGCAAACTACTGAATGTAAAATTGCCAAGTATATCACAGTTTAAAATATGCTTGAGTTAATTGCAACTTCCTCTAAAGAACATTAAAACGTCCTGTAAAGAACATTGCAACTTCCTCTAAAGAACATTGCAACTACCTTTTAACTTCACAGCACGAAGTGGCTCTATGTGATTACATTGTTCATCATTTTTGTGAAAGGTTCTGTTTGGTGAGAAACATGGCCGCAACATCGGTCTGTAAAATAGCTAGCCTTAGAATTGCTCACGCGTTATGTTGAAGTTGTTTCGGAATTGCTGCAATTTTTTTTTTTCCAATGAGAGAGGAAATATTTTATGGGAACTTTGAATTCTTTCAATATTCTAGGGAAAAACTAAAAGCTCTTAAAATGAAAGTTGAGTGTAAGAAGACGCAAAATTTGAAAAATATTGATTTTTAAGATCCTCTAGAACTATTTCATGCTTTTCTGCCGCAAATCCAAAATTTCTATTGATTTTAGCATCTTGTCTGAGGCCACGTGTTCATCTTCACGCTCCATTACACTTTATTCAACAACACTCTACCATATGTCATAGAGGCACACCCCGACACGATTCTCCACTTGCAGCCGCGGACAGCCCTCTTCATCGCCTCGTCTTCGACCACTCAAATCCCTGGCCGTCCTTTTATGACCCGAGAACCCATGGTGAGTTTGCTTGCTCATCTCTGTGGGTACCCACGCGTTAAGACGGCCATTGCGGGGTAATAGAGAAAATGGAAATTTGCAGAAAATAAAAGAAACAAAAAGTAGGGGGGGGGGGCGAGAACTGTCTATTGACAGGGGAGTTAAAAGGAAGAGAAAGGGACAAAAAATAGGTTCGTTCTTTGGCCTGTATGGGTTCTCTTTCACATAAACGTTTAGTTTTCTGGAAGGACTGGGTCTGTTCATTTTGCTGGAAACACACAGTGTGCTTCTTTCCTAGGTTTAAATAGAATATATATCCTTACTTATTTCTTCTACTTCTATAGCGCCAAACAATATATGTATGTTTATTTATGAAGAAGATTTAGATGGAATCTTAAGACATGATAGCTGTTTTCCTCCGCCTTGTTCGGGATGATATTGTGGTTTTATTGTGTCTCTTTTAGTTGCTTGTAGTATGTTCTTTTATTTGTTTTACTTTACTTTTGTTGCAATACCAGATGTATTGACAGGTGGACGGACACACAGAGGGACGGACACACAGAGGGACGGACACATAGAAGGACGGACACACAGAGGGACGGACACACAGAGGGACGGACACATAGAGGGACGGACACATAGAGGGACGGGCACACAGAGGGACGGGCACACAGAGTGAACGAACGAACGAACGAACGAACGAACAGATTTTACTTTCAAAGGGTAACAAATTGGGCACGCAGGCCCGTCTTACATTCGGTCCTTCGAATCACTCATCTTTCTTTCATCAACAGTGCATAGGAAAAAAACATTGTCACATGAATTTTGTAAACATAAACAATGCATATTACTATGTTATGTGACACATCCACCACCCACCCACACATCCCCCATTCATTCCAACCCCTCCACCCAACCACACATATAACCCACACACACATGCATCCCCCCACCCATCCACCACATCCCTACACCTACACATCTCCCCACCCACACACACCTCTCACCCACCACACATCCCATCCACCCACACCCCAAGCACACATACACTCCCCAGCCCACACATCCCCCACCCACACACATCCACGGATACATAGTGAGGGACGGGCACATAGAGGGACGGGCACGTAGAGGGACGGGCACATAGAGGGACGGACACATAGAGGGACAGGCACACAGAGGGGCGGACACCTTGGAGGGAGTGGAGAACAAACTGATACAAAACTAACCAGGTACCCAAGGACAGACAGACAGACTGGTAGGTAAAGAAAATTATGTAGACATGCAGACTGACAGAAAAATTAACAATTTCAGTTAGGAAGAAAGGCAGACAAACATGAAAATTGACTGACAGAAAAATTAAACCATACAGGCGGACAGACAGACAGATAGACAGATAGACAGAAAAGAAATGACACATACAGATATACAGGCTGAAATATACACATGTTCGCACAGTAATGTCGATTGTCTACCACGGTAATTTTAAGCTGACTAATGTTAGTCAGTTTAAAATTACCGTGGTAGACAATCGACATTACTGTGCGAACATGTGTATATTTCAGTTTGAAGGATTTATCTAATTAATTCACGTAAGTTGTGTGATTTCTGCAGTATGTACCTGATGAGATGCAGCGAAATATGCCAGGCAATAAATCGTGCAATCTATTGCTTGTGTCTTCGTTATTCAGATATACAGGCATTGAATGTAATCCTCGTTAAGAAACAGTTATTGTATCGTTCAAATGTGAGCGATTGCATGGAAGTTCTCGACTACATGGACAATAGGCCTTTTACACTTCCTTAATAAAATGGTCGAATGTGGAACATGTTAACCCCACTGAAGCCTAAGAACAATATCAGTGATATTGTATAGTATATGTATATACTTCATTATAAATGTATTTAGTATTTCAACCAAGGCAGTATTCATTTAATAACTTCATATGATAAGTAACTCTGGAGCATGCGCTTGACCCGATGCAACGAAATATGCCAGGCCAGAAATCGTGCAACATATTGTTGTGGCTTTTGGGTCTAAATTAGGACAAGCTTGGAGGCAACGGAGACCAAGAGGAATGTTGTGAATATATGCCAGACCAACTGGTAACGGGTTTTGCGGAATAGCTAATGAAAGTAGAACTATATATATATATATATATATATATATATATATATATATATATATATATATATATATATATATATATATATATATATGTGTGTGTGTGTGTGTGTGTGTGTGTGTGTGTGTGTGTGTGTGTGTGTGTGTGTGTGTGTGTGTGTGTGTAGGAGGGACTGATCTTTCGTCATGCAGTGAGACAATAGAAATAGAGAACGTTGTGACAGCTGGAAAATTCAAGGGAGATCGAGAGAAATTATACATGATGGACTGGGATGGTGTAATGAGTGAATAACATCACTGCAATTGGCCCAGAACACCATAGACAGAAAATTGTGGAGATGTATGAACACCTACTCCATTTGGCATGGCATATGACGATGATGACATGTTATGAGAAGAAATGGATTAGAGAACTTAGTGACAACTGGCAAGATCGAAGGGAACATACCAAGATGAAGACCGAGAGGAAAATACCTGGATGGCTTGGCCACATGGCATGGACGAGACAGGAACACTGAGCTGATCCACGACATTGGTGACCGAGTTAAATGGCGAGTCATGACGGCCCACACTTTCCGGCATGGCACATGATTGGTTGATTGATGACGGTGAAGACGATGATGATGATGGTGATGATGATGATGATTTATGATGATGATGATGATGATGATGATGATGATGATGATGATGATGATGATGATGATGATGATGATGATGATGATGATGGTAGTGGTGATGATGATGATGATGATGATGATGATGATGATGATGATGATGATGATGATGGTGGTGGTGGTGGTGGTGGTGGTGGTGGTGGTGGTGATGATGATGATGATGATGATGATGATAGTGGTGGTGGTGGTGGTGGTGGTGGTGGTGGTGGTGGTGGTGGTGGTGGTGGTGGTGGTGGTGGTGGTGGTGGTGGTGGTGTGGTGATGGTGATGATGATGATGATGATGATGATGATGATGATGATGATGATGATGATGATGGTAGAGATGATGATGATGATGATGATGATGATGATGATGATGATGATGATGATGATGATGATGATGGTGGTGGTGGTGGTGGTGGTGGTGATGATGATGATGATGATGATGATGATGATGATGATGATGATGATGATGATGATGATGATGATGATGATGATGATGATGATGATGATGATGATGATGATGATGATGATGATGACGTGGCGTTTGTACTGACTTGAGATTCTTTATCTCCTCTTTCCAGTCCGTTGTTACTTGTATTTGCTTCTAACCCAGGCCACAAAAGTTGGGTATTATTATGAAATTGCAACATGATGTAAACACTGGACAGATTTATGGGAAAAGAGATAGATGAAGACTGCGAGAGAAGATTCTTGACATCAATTGATCATGGCATAGGAAACTTGTCAGCATGTACACAGTGTGATGGGGATCTCGCGAGAGTGAAAGGTGTAATTCAAAGCAATGTTTTCCTGTAGTAAATTTGAATAACGATGAAACAAACAATAGACTGCACGATTTATTGTCTGGCATATTTTGCTGCATCTCGTCAAGTACATGCTGCAAAAATCACACAACATAAACTAAAGTAATTAAATAAATCCTTCAAACTGAAATATAAACATATTCACACAGTAATTTGAAATTATCTACCGCGGTAATTTTAAACTGACTATCGTGTCTTTCTGTTTTGACAAAACTGGTTGCTGTCGATTAAAGGCGATTGCTTCTGCGACCTTTAACAAACGACCATTGTGTGTGTTAAGCAACATGCGAAACGCATTGTCCCTATCATGTTCGGTTTCCAAAATGTGCCGTCCAATCGATGACGTTGGAAGTTTGTGGTGTGTTGGCTTGGCCAGCTTCCTGGCGTCTTTGTGTATTAATGTGACGATCCAACTGGGCATATGTTTGACCACCTTATTCTTTAACTGCCACTCTGGTCTGCCGATGTAGTTAGACGTGTAAATTGATAAATACAATTGGATTTGGCGTAGAGGGACAGGTTCTTTTACGAAAAAGGAGGGAATAGGTGTAGTTCTGAATCTAATAACTGGATTTGCAGAAAAGTATGTTCGGCCGACTACTATAATGAGCCTGTCCTTTAGATGTTGCATTACGTCATCATCTCGTAAGGTTAACTGGATAAATACCTTGAGTTTAGGGGCTGATGTTTCGTCTGGTTTTGGTATAGGCTGTAATAACATAGTATTATTAGCCTCTCCAGAAAGACGTCGGGAACCTGGCCAAGCCGACACACCATAAATCTCATACGTTCATAGGAGCTATACGTTTCGCATGTTGTTTAACACACAACATGGTCGCTTGTTAAAGGTCGCAGAAGCAATCGCCATTAATCGACAGCAGCCAGTTTTGTGCAAACAGAAAGACATAACAGTCAGCTTATAATCACCGTGGTAGAAAAATGAAATTATTGTAAAAATATGAGTATATTTCAGCTTGCTGGGTGTATCTAATTACTTTATTTTATGTTGTGTGATTTCTGCAGTATGTACGTGAAATATGCCAGGCAATAAATCGTGCAATTGTTTGTGTCTTCGTTATTCAAATGGTGTAATCTCCAACTCCAGATGACAAAACCGATGATGAAGATGATGATGATGAAGTACCAAGGCCATCAACTCATAAGATGCGACACATTCATGGAAACGTTCTGTTGGAGATCGCCAGAGCTGGAGAAGCATAATCCCCCATGCCAGATGACAAAGCAGATTATAACGCTGCTGATGATGATGAAGATGATGATGTTGAGGATGATGATAATAATGATGATGACGATGGTAATTATAATGAGGATGATTATATCCAAAGCTCGAAAGCCATCACTCCCTTAGATGAAAATCACTATATGTAACAGATTGTTGGTGATCGCGAGAGATGAAGAAGCTTTATCACCCACGCTAGATGGCAAAAACGATAATAATTTTAATGACGACGGTGACGATAATAATAATAATAATAATAATAATAATAATAATAATAATAATTTAAATTATAATTAATAATAATAATAATAATAATAATAATAATAATAATAATACATTATTATTATTATTATTATATCCTAAGTACCAAAGCCATAACCCTTCGGGGGTGGGGGGGGGGGGGGAACAATCTCTGTAACACATTCATGGACACCTTATGTTGTTGATGGCGAGGGACACTGGTAAAACGGAAAACTCACCCACGCCCAGAACAAATTAATCCATACGGCCTACTCTTTTCCAACTGCCGAGGGATTTTTAACGTACACAGCTTGCACACTAGGCCTCCTGTTTTTTCGCCCTTATCCGCGAAGACAGATATCCGAACTTACTACCCAACAACTCAAGAGGACGTGTGATATCATCAGATATTTAAAAAAAAAAAAAAAAACTTGGAAAAAAATTTCGAAGCGTTATTCAGGAATGAAACCCAGTACCTTCTGAGCCTAAAGCAGTACCGTTATCTCTCAACCACACCTCTCCCCCTCCCTCCCTGCCAAACCGTTTATCTGATTAGAGTCTTCGAGTCCCCGACGGTACTCTCCCGCCAAAGACCGCGTGAGGACCGCAGTAACAGACGAGAGACAAGTTAACGGCGGGTGTCGCTGCTGTTTCCGCCCCACGGACGTAGATCAGTTCGTGTTATTGTTGTTGGTGGTGAGCTCTGGTGTGACAGACATGGACTAGATCACAGCCACAGGTGAGATTGTTGCACGCTTGTCATCACTTTGTACAATTCCACCTGAATGTATTCTCCGCTTCTATAAGACTCGGATATTCTCTTTAGCACTAAAGTAGTGGCTAGTGCAGTCAGTTACTAATACTGAGGTTTAACTCATTGAATTTGATTCAGTTGTTACTTCGGTGCTATCTATTTCAGTATAGTTTACATTTTAACTCTTTCGGCACCGGTCCGTTTTTACTTCAATATTGTCTATTTCATATTAGTTGTTATTAACTATTTTGGTTAAATTATGGTTACTTCAACAATCTCTATCTTATGATAGTTGTTTCATCGGAAGCAACACTCTTTATTCAATATTGTATGTTTATACATCCTTCGCAGTATCCCACTAACCTGCTGTCAGAAGAGAACCTGCAGTTGTCACAGACAGTCGTTACTGCCACGCTCCCTATCTTAAATTAATTATACTATAACATTTCTAGTCAAAGACTGCTGTTATTTCACGATAAGGACAATTCATCATTACAAATTCAAGTAATAATGTTGGTCGTTGAAAATAAAACGCAGCAACAAGAAATGATAGATATAATTTCAACAGACATTTAAAATAAAGGACTCGTGCGTGCGTGCGTGCGGGCGTGTGTGTGTGTGCGTGCGTGTGTGTGTGTGTGTGTGTATAAAGCGTATTTCCTCTCGAAACATCAAAACATCTCGACTGTCAACATTTAATTCCTCTAATTAATGTAAGCCCATCATCTGCTGTTTGAAGCACTGCAATAAGCATGTATGAATGAAATAATGTATAAAAGCAGAGAGACAAAAAGGACACAATGTCAAACAGGGCTGTGTGCCCAATTCTCAACCTATTGAAAATATATTACGTTCGTTCGTTCATCTCCATCGCCTCTAGTTTCTTCACCATGTCATTACCCATAGTCCAGCCTTGGCAACCGCACACAAGAACAGGTACAATGTTTCTACAGACTGGTTGTTTTGTTTTCGTCGTGATATTCATCTTTTCTTCCTTACGTTTCTCAGTCATTTAAAACAATCTGTGGATATCGATAAAACGGGAAAAAGCATACCGAGTAATCGAACAAACACCATAAGGTTTATTAGGAATATAGTGAAAAACTAGTCAAGCGCCCTCTCACACAACTTTAGGCTAACTGAGTATATGGTTTTAGTGTCACATGTTTTAGACGTAGACAGTCAAAGTTTGTTTTGGCATATTATGAGAAGAAATGATTTGGAAAACTTCGTGACAACTGGCAAGATCGAAGGGAAGAGACCAAGGGGAAGACCGAGAAGTAAATACCTGGATGGCTTGACCACATGGCATGGTCGAGACAGGAACACTGAGCTGATTCACGACTCTGGTGATCGAGTGAGATGGTAAAACATGACCGCCCAAGCCTATCGGCATGGCACATGATGGATGGAAGGATGGTCAAATGTTGTTAGTTTATATATCACATAACTACGGACATCTCCAGGGATGTTGCGTAATGAATACATTAGTAAAACTGAAAGTGGAAAGGGCAGCTTAACCAGAATACATTAACAATGACGGAATGAATGTAGCGGCTAGAAAACCTTAGTCAAAAACGGTGCCGTCTCCTCAATGAAGGTTGGCTGAAGGTGATCAGTGTCACAGCGGTCGACTTTACTTCCCAGAATGTTTCCTTGTTGCCAATTTAGAATGTGTCCTTCCTGGAGTCTTTTTTTTTTTAATGCATTGTTTCGACGGGGATTCGATCACATAACCACAGGGTCGACAGGAGGGCTTATTAGAAATTGTGCTATCGCAGCCTCTCATCACAGGGCATGCAACACACTAAATATGCACACACTAGGTGCTACATCAGCCGTCGGTACAGCACAGGATTGATGAGTGCAATTTCAATTCATGCATATACGTTCAATTCCAATCCTGCTAGATGCTAAGGCTTTTCTGCGTAAAGCTCCACAGTCTACGGACTACACATCCATACAACTCGCCAGAACCATTAACAGGGCCTGCTACATTGATTGCAGGCACAAGATGGCAGACGAGATAGTAACTCATTCTGTATGCCGGATGGAGTTATTTAAAGGCGGTGTTTCAAGGACATGTCAAAGGTGCTTATAAACAGTTTGAAGCTATTTTATCCAACTAACATTCAAATAGAGTTAAACTTAAAGGACTCTTGTACACACCTTGAGGCAGACTACGTATCTTGTACTAGCTCCATATTTTATAGACATATCAGAACGCCCAGACAGACAGTGTTGTCAACATCTTGTGCCACATATATTAACAGACAGAAGATCAAATGGTTCGACTATCTCATTAGAATGCAACACCATCAACTACTAACAATCACGCTACATCACAGAAGATATGCTAAGAGAACAAGAGGACGCCAGAGGAGTAAATAAATTGACGACACCAAAGACACTGTACAATCACACGGAATGACACTATCAAGTGTCTTCCGTCGGACACTGGAACGTCAACCATTCCTCCCTACGGCGCTTGATGGTAAAAGTGGATAATGATGAAGATGATGATGATGACGATGATGAAGATGATGATGATGATGATGATGATGATGATGATGATGATGATGATGATGATGATGATGATGATGATGATGATGATGATGATGATGATGATGATGATGATGATGACGACGACGACGACGACGACGACGACGACGATTAAACCTCGCTCATTGTCATACCTACCGTCTTTTCTTCCCAAAACATTTTCTAGTACCTATTCTTGACTTGGTAAATTTGGAAGCAAGTGTCACGTGTGTTTTTAAACATCTCCACCTCGATGGGGATTCGAATCTACGACTACTGGACCTGCATGCCAGCCTCCTCGCCACCGCCATGGCCACTGGACCTGCAGGCCAACATGCCAGCCTCCTCGCCACCGCCATGGCTACTGGACCTGCATGCCAGCCTCCTCGCCACCGCCATGGCCACTGGACCTGCATGTCAGCCTCCTCGCCACCGCCATGGCCACTGGACCTGCAGGCCAACATGCCAGCCTCCTCGCCACCGCCATGGCTACTGGACCTGCATGCCAGCCTCCTCGCCACCGCCATGGCCACTGGACCTGCATGTCAGTCTCCTCGCCACCGCCATGGCTACTGGACCTGCAGGCCAACATGCCAGCCTCCACGCTACCTTGCACCTCAGCCTTAAAGTTCTGCTTATAAAGAACATCAATGGAAGGTATGGTTCCTGGAAGATGAGGCTAAGGCCAACAAATATGGCTGCGGACATACACCAATGAAGATTCTCTAGGTGTGAACATGTATAAAGAAAGGGAACCAGCAACGGATGGGGAGTGTTATCATTTGGTTGTAATGAAAGCAACATGAGGATGATTATTAGGATGATGAATGTTAAAGTCTACTAGCGATTAACTTATCCTTTTGTCCTATTTCCCCCATTGGGACATAAGCCCTCAACGAAATTACTCCAAACCCCCTCCCTCCTTTCTCTTGCTATCCCATGCGGCCCTGCCCATACCGTTCCCATGCTGTTCATTTCTGTTTCTTCTTCTCTTCTCCGTGAAATTTATGTCTTCCTCTACTTCTTTTTGTCTTCAGAGTTCCGGGACAAAGGCCTCTCTAGTTGTACTGTTCTCGAGTATTCTCGAGGTTTCTCAGTCTATGACACATCCAGCTCCAGCGCCGTTTCTTCACCCCTTGATTGGCTGTTATTTGTCTGGTTCTCTCCATGAGCTCCACATTGCTGGTTCTGTCATACCATATTTTGTTGCGCTCGCTCGCTTTGAACTCAAGCGCAGTCCATACAAACTACTTCTAATAGTGCTGGACTGAATTTTGCGTGTGGGTTAGCTTCCCCTATTAACAGTGTCCCTCGCCTTTAGGCTAACCCACTCCGACTTCAGAGGTAATTGTAATTTACGGTGTACCGTTAGAATTGAATACTCTAACTTTTGTGCTAAGCTTAATTTCTTTCCACTTCCACAAATTCCCCAGCGTTATAAATGCTCCTCTCCATCCATCATGTGCCATGCAGTTAAGCGTGGGCGGTCATGTTTTGCCATCTCACTCGATCACTGGAGTCGTGGATCAGCTCCGTGTTCCTGTCTTGACCATGCCACGTGGCCAAGCCATCCAGATATTTACTTCTCGGTCTTCCTCTTGGTCTCTTCCCTTCGATCTTGCCAGTTGTCACCAAGTTCTCCAAGTCATTTCTTGTCATAACATGCCCAAAATAGTTTGACTGTCTACGTCTAAGGACTCTAATCAGTTTACGATCTTCATATGTTTCTTGAAGGACTTGTTCATTGGTTTTTCTGTCTGTTCATGGTATTCTTTACATTTCCTCAGAAACCACATTTCCACAGCCTTCAGATGTTTTTCAGCTTGACTACTTATTGTCCACGCTTCACATCCATACAAAAGTATAGGTTCTATGAAGCACTTCAACACTCCTTTTCTCCCCTAGTCTTATGTATTCATATTCTGTATGTGTTCCATCTACTCTGTCTACATTGCGGCCTATCTAGGTGTGTAATTCCGTCTCTTGAGGTGAGGTTTTCCCAAGGCTTGATTTATTCTTTTTATCTGAGCCTTTCCTCTATGAATTCTAAAACCTTGCTTTTGTAACTTCCTGTCTGGTGTTGTTAATTAAATCTTGCATCTGATTTCGTATGTGAGACAGATGGACAATGTTGTCAGCAAATTCCAGATGAGCTAGCTTGCTTTGTCAGGGGACTCCATTGGATTACATTTTTGGCAGTGCTTGATATTGTCTTCATAACCCAGTTTATATTCAGTAAGTATAGCACCCCTGCTCACCCCTGTTCTTATCTCGAATTGCCCCTCATGGAGGACCCTACACTTCATGTCACTATATGTTGCCTTCACAAAGTTAATAATTTTCTGTGGTATTCCATAATGCCTCAGCAGTTTCCACAGAAATTGTCTATCAATGCTATCAAAGATCATTCCGTAGTCCATAAATCCAAAACAGATTGATGAGTTCAGTTTGATTCTGCGCTCTATTATTAGGCGTGTTGTAACTATTTGATCCGCCCGAAGCCCTCAGTTGTTTGTCAATGCCATCTTGTAATCATTCTAGAATGACCCTGCTTAACATGTTCCCAAGAACTGACAGTAGTATTATTTGTCTATAATTGTCATACTCCCGTAGGTCCCCTTTCTGTGGCAGCTTCACCGGATATCCCTCTCTCCAGCCTGCTGGTATTTCTTTAGTTTCCCAGACGCTGCTGATTAATATGTGTAATAATTCAGTGAGACGTTTAAGTTAGTTTTCATGGCCTCTACTGGGATGCCATCTGGAACATCAGTTTCTCCATCCTTCTTGTATATGGAAAACCGCTTCCGCCTATGATGAACAGATTCTGTACGCAGAAATTAGTAAATAACTCTCCATTTCCGTTCACTACCTTATGTCCGTGTTTTCCCATGATCTTCTCAAAGCCCGTGTTATCCGATCCTATCCTGACATTCAGGTCACCCAACAAGGTTTTGATATTTAGATCTCTTTGACTGCTCACATTTTATTTATTGGAGTTTCGTATAAGATTCACCATTAACTGATTTATCCTTATCATGTGTAATACTGGATTACATTAATGTTTATCTTTTTGTCTTGTGATTCTAAATGTTGCTGTCATTATTCTTGAGCTCACTGCCTTCCTTGCTACTGGCTACTGGTGCTTCCTGTGCCCTTTTGGATAACAGTAAGCCTCTTCTTGCTCTGTATAGCATGAGAACAGCACTGTTTCACCTGTACTTGAAAACTGTGTGCCTGTTCCTATCCACCTTGTTTCATATAATCCCATAATGTAATGTCGTAGCGCTTCATTCCTCAACCACCTGTGCTGTCTTACTCGCCTCATACATAGCTCTAATATTCCAGGTGCCAATTCTGGCGATTTCCCTAGGTGAAAAGAAGTCAATCGGAGTTCAGGGCTTCATGCGGTTTTCTCCACATCACACCATACCTCTTCTAGGAGAGCATACTTTTCTCTTGGTTGACTTATTTATTCTTTTCTCTTTTTTCGCCATTGGACTTGTTCATGGCTAGTCGGATTATGTTTCTACAGAATTTTTTCAACGAGATGAGGAAGCCAGCCCTAAACCCAACCCTCATCCGTCGTCTTTTACGACCTATATGGTAGGTTACAGAGTGACACTATCCGTTGCTTTTCTTAAATGTCATTAACACAAGGGCGGTATCATCTTTAGTCGCCCCTTACGACATGCTTGGTAGGTTGGGGGGTTAATCCCGTTACCACACAGAGGCAACGATTGACTACTAATGTCTTACTGCTTTTATTTGTTGTTGTTCTTCTCCGTCTACTCATTTCCTCCCATTACAGCATAGGCTCTCGGTCACCTCCGGCAAGCTGTTCTGTCTTTTGCTGTCTCCTGCAGTTCCTCAATATCCTCCCAATAGTCTTCACCTCTGCACCTAATTCTCTTCTCCGCGCGCATATTAAGTACCCGTCTGTTTGGTTTGCACTATTTATTCCAGAGAAATCACTTTCTAGCTATCCACTATTCAAGTTGTCTCAATGATGTTGTTTGTAAGGTCTTATTCATGCACCAACCCACGTGTGTATCTTTGTAGCAGATTTAAATTTGACATTTCCAAACATTCAGCATACATAGTTTAACCAGTGCACATCAATATCAATCAATGGGAAACAGCGGAAGCCATGGAGCTATCATGAGATGTAAAGTCACAAGTATTGATTGACAACCACAGATTACGCTGGAAAGATGCAGATTCAGAGGATGTACATCAATAGATTTCAGGGTCTTGTGGAGCTCGTACAAGCGTAATAAATAAATGGTTTGCATATCCTTTACAGGACATCACTGTCAACATCAACATCTTTCAGCTGTATGTTGATTTCTTGGCAAGATTACGCTCAGTAGTTTGCCATTGCTTTCTGAGCGGCCGGCTCAGTTATCTCGCAAGTCACCAGCGGGGGTCGAACCGCTCCCAGCTCTCGCTCTGCTACGAGACTCTGCGTGATAAACGGGATTACGGAGAAAGTTTTGTAACCCCTCGGCCAGAGAGACCGGCACAAGCGTAATAAATAATATAATAAATTCCCCTGTAGCAGTTTCTTGCTATGGGTTTGTTGTGTGATAGCGCAATCGCATTCTACAGGACAAGAGGAAGGAGGAAGAGGCAGTCAGTCTTTCCCTCACTGTGGCAAGTGACGTGTCCAGTCGCCGAATCCGCCTCCCACCCTGCTCATGACATTACCAGCGGAGCTCGCTATCAACTTCGCTAGCGCGGCCGCAAATGCTTACCTGACGCTAAACTAGTCAGGCACACTAACAAGCTGTCCATTATTTTCCAAGTCTAGGGAAGATGGAAGGGCAATGGCTGACATGCCAACCACATGATCATGTGTTCTAAACGATATCAAGGCAGACATTTATTTATTTATTTATTTATTTATTTATTTACTTACTTATTTATTTGAATAACGAAGACATAAACAATAGGTTGCACAATTTATTGCCTGACATATTTCGCCGCATCTCGTCAGGCACACACTGCAGAAATCACACAACATAAACTAAAGCAATAAGATAAATCCTTCGAGCTGAAATATACAACACACATGTTCACACAGTAATTTGAATTGTTTACCACAGTAATTTTAAACTGACCATAAGTCCCCGCTAATCACTGGTATCATGAAGGCTAATAGACTACAATGGCTGGGGCATATAGAAAGAATGGAAGATAATAGGGAAACAAAACTCGCTTACACTCAGGAAATAAATGACCGTAGACCCGAGGTAGACCAAGAAGACGGTGGAGAGATAATATATATACAGACCTACAAGCACTTGGAATCAACGACTGGCAAGAGAAGGTCAACCAGAGAGACGAATGGAGACGTATTGTATCTGCAGCAAAGAACCTCAATGGCTCGGAACGCTGAAGAAGAAGAAGAAGAAGAAGAAGAAGAAGAAGAAGAAGAAGAAGAAGAAGAAGAAGAAGAAGAAGAAGAAGAAGAAGAAGAAGAAGAAGAAGAAGAAGAAGAAGAAGAAGAAGAAGAAGAAGAAGATAATGCCTTTTTATTTGCACAAAGCTGGCTTCTGTAAATGAACAGCAATTGCCTCTACTAGTTTTAACAATAAATCATGCTATTGTTTGTGTCTTCGTTATCCAAATTCATTACATTGTTTCAAATTTATTTATTGTTATAATTATTTATTCATTTATTTTACATTTTAAATTTACTTGGACTCCCAGGTCGAACCGGGTTAAAATGAGATTCAGGAAACGTTCTGGGAAGTAAAGAAAGCGGCCATGATATTGATCACGTGACTCATACAGTGGCCATTTTAATTAAAAATATTATACTACCAACTTATATTCGTGGACAATGATCCTTTTCCTTAAGTGATTGTGTGTAACTGTCTGTCTGTCTGTCCGTCCGTTTGTCTGTCTGTCTGTCTGGGTCGGTCGGTCGGTCGGCCGGTCGGTCGGTCGGCTAGTCGGTCGGCGGGTCGGTCGGTTGGTCGGTCGGTCTGTACATACGTACGTACATACGTGCGTGTGTGTGTGTGTGTGTGTGTGTGTGTGTGTGTGTGTGTAAGTATGTTTGTGTAAGTATGTATGTATGCATGGATGCATTGATGAGTGCGTGCGTGTGCGCGCGCGAGCGTGTGTGTGTGTGTATATACACTTGTGCATTTAAACGAAATTAATATACCAATATACCACAGTCACATATTCATGTCATTTAACAAACGGAAGTCACAATTTATCAGTCAACATTCCTTGAACAAAAATAACCCTCGACATAACGTAATCAATGTACTCTATGCGTTTCCATAGTTGCACATAACTCATTGATCATCTCTCCCTGGCATTTCCTCCTTCCCCCAAACAGTTGCTTCTCCATTCTTCAAGTTTGTTGATGCCTCGCCCAGCCGCGCGTCTAATATTGCCATCTTGCTTGTCTTTCTTTCCTGCCTCGGTTTCCTTTGATAAGAATCTAGCTGGTTGGATTCTGCCATCGTTATTGTAATCAATAGAGGTGTTGTCTACCGACTAGATAACAATGTCTCGGCTTAAGTTGGCGATGATTGCCGTGTGTTTATCTGGCTATCTACACGGGTTATTTTCTTTAACTAGACATCCATACTGACATAAATTGCGTAACCAGGTAACGGTGTAATCAAAGGGTTATTTTTAGCCGCATGTTGTCTGTCTACTTATCTATCTGGCCATCCGTCTGTCCATCCATCCCTCCATCCATTCATCCGTTTTTCCATCCGTCCGTCCGTCCGTCTGTCTGTCTAACTACTTGTCTACCTAACTATCTGTCTACGTCTGTCTATGTAAATAAAGATCAATCGATCAATCAATCAATCATTCTACCTACCAACCAACCTACCTATCTACCTACCTACCTACTAACCTTTTTTGTACTGTGTGTTATTGGGTGGACGCAGAACTGTGAGAGTTTGGGTAAATGATGTAAGTATGTATGCATGATTGTATGTGTGTGTTTATGAATGTGCGTGTATACGTGTGCCTGTCTGTATGCCTGTCTCATAACATGGTAATAATATACATTGCTTATGATTACAACATTCATTTGACAATGTTTGTTTTTTTTAATGTGAATGTAACATATACTTTTGATGAATGAAAGATGGGTGATTGGACGGGCAGAATGTAAGACGAGCGTGCGTGCCCATTTTGTGACCCTTTGAAAATAAAGTTCGTTCGTTCGTTCTGTCTGTCTGTCTGTCTGTCTGTCTGTCTCTTTCTCTCTTTCTTTCTGTCTATCTCCGGGTCACTCCATCCATCCATCTGTCTGGCGGTCTGTCTGTATGTCTGACTGTCTAACTATTTGTCTGCCTACCTACCTACCTACCTACAAAGTTGCCTGCCTATTTGTCTGTCTGTCCATCTGTCTGTCTGTCTGTCTGTCTGTCTGTCTGTCTGTCTGTCTAACTATCTGTCTTTCAAGCAATTTTCACGTATGTGCATAACTATTCGTCTACGCTAATTTTTTATCTTTCCTTGCACTCTTATCTTTCCTACGCCTTTTCTGCTTAAAATGTTAAAACATGCTAATTAACGACAAGAACTCGACAGTATAGTATGTCCCACAAAGAATGCCTTCATTCACGGTCAATTATTTTGAAAACTGTATGTTGCCTCGTTATGAAATTTTTCCAGCCGTCTTATATTTACCCCCACCCAAGGAATATGTCTTTGATAGGTCCAAAAGCAACTTAAATCATTGAAAGCGGCAACATTTCTTTGATGTTTTGGGGGAAATGTAGTGAATTCACGCTAACAAACTAGTCTTACAGTAAACCACGTTATTTCTGGTAAAGACACAAGTACAAGGCGTAGCGAGGTTCGTATGGGAGTGGGTGCAATAAAAAAGTAGCTTAAAGTAGCATTGCACCGGGTTTTTATCCCATATGGCTCAGTCTCTATCCGCAGGGCGGAAATCGTGGCACAAAGCACGAACTCCGTATCTCCAGCGACGACCCTCTGGAGTCTCCGAAAAAATGCACTCGTGAAATGAAGGAATCGAACATACAACCCTCGGAGCCCGAGTCAGACGGCTTGACCACTTCACCACGGAAATTCCCGAGAGGGGTGCAATGTGTAATATTAGTAAAGACAGAGAATGTACAGAGGTATGGGGTAAATCATGTGTACATTGACAGGAAAGTAGAAGGAATATATTTCTTACCTTATTTTTCATTTCCTTCTTGTTTCTTCAGCTGCTGGTTAATAATTGTACACAAGTATTCATGTTACTAGGATGCATTTAGCTTTTTATATTGAGCTCGTGAAAGCTTCCAAATAGCTGTGCGTTAATGTGCGCATGGAGTGACCAGAAATGATACCGCAATTTAGTCATCATGTTTCCATTTTTAAGGATCTGTTCAGCTGTCTGTGTAGTTTGTTCACACGTACACATGGGTGACACGCTGTGAGTCTTCGTGACAGACAGACAGACAGACAGACAGACAGACAGACAGACAGACAGACAGGCAGACAGACAGACAGACAGACAGACAGACAGACAAACAGGCAGGCAGGCAGGCAGGCAGACAGGCAGACAGACAGACAGACAGACAGACAGACAGACAGACAGACAGACAGACATTATTATATAGTATTCTCGAGCCAATCTCTAAATATATTACCATTAATCTTATTATGATAATCCCTATTGTCTGTATGTTTTGATACGAACACGAGCCCAGCATTCTGTTGCAAGCCATTATGCGCATTACCAGCATGGGCCATGACCAAAAGCTGTCCTATACTACTGGGCACATATCGCTTTATCTGTCCATCCACTGATTGCCATTCCTTATCACTTGTGTGGTGCGCATTGATCCACATTTCATCCAAACACACTATGCCATAATTTTCTTTGCGCATTTCCCTTATTTTACGTAGGTATCTGCTTCTCATGGCTCCTAAATGCGGTTGCTCGTAAAGATTGTTTCTACCGCAATTGTACTTTCAAATAGTGAAGATAATGTCCTTATAATTTTCCACAAAGTTGTTTTGGATAGCTCTATGTTATTGTTCTTTCTGAACCAAACCCTAAGTTTTCTTACAGTCACTGTTTCTTTGGCATCCAGCATTTTTATAATGCTGGATAATCCTGGATATAAAATCCAAAATTTTTATAATTTTAGGAGTCTCTGTGGCGAAGTGGTCAAGCCTTTTGACTCGGACTCCAAACGTCGTGGGTTCGATTCCAGTTCACGAGTTAAATTTTTCGGAGACTTCTGTGGGTCGTCGCTAGAGCTGCGGAGTTCGTGCTTTGTGCGATGCTTTCCGCGCTGCGGAAAGAGACCGAACCATATGGGATAGAACCCGGTGCAATGAAGTCGACCCTTTCGTATATCAAGCGACTTTTTAAAGCATTTTTATAATAGCTCGCCTTATGACGTCTTTGTCAAAACTGTCTACAATAATCTTTCTACCTACCGTTTGGTTATTGCGTGGTGGTTTAATTCCAGATTTTTGCACCCTTTGACAAAAAGCTCGTTTACTCAAGCCCAATGCATGCATTGTTCTTTTTTCGGAATTTGTAATAGTATAAAACAGTTTCTTGCGATCAGCTTCTTGACAAAAATATGTGTACAACTTCATAGCGATTCTTTGAAGTGTACAATTTCGCATTAAAGCCCATTGAAAAATATTCACACATTTCAATGTTAGCGATAAGTGATACGATTTTTAAAAACAAAATATATATATATATATATATATATATATATATATATATATATATATATATATATATATATATATATATATATATATATATATATATATATATATATATATATATAATCAGGTTTCATGAAATAACCCACATTTTGAGACACCTCTGAACAGTCTTAGTTTGAACAACGCGGGGGGTTGGCAAAAGGCCAATCCTGTGAAAACACGTACAATATTCAAAATTGAGCCCTGATTGTCTGGCTACGCTGTAATACATTTAAAATTATGAATTTCATGTCAGACCCATAAATTATATATCTCATATAAACAAACTTTGAAATCTGCTGTAAAATCTCCAGAACAAAATTTTTTTTGTTGGGTGGACATAATGATAAGGTTATATACTAAATTTCATAATTTTCCCTCAGTTGGTTACTGAGATATTAATGTTTATATTGCGGCAAACAAATGTGGACATACTATAGTTTCACTTAAGCCCTGACGTGAATTCGCATCTTAGTAAATACTGGAATTCCCTACAAACTGGGATCGATCCCCACTCTATCAACACCGAGCCTGTCTCTTTCAGACACTTATTCGCATTTAGTGCTCAATAAAGAGTTCTCAAATATAATCTTTGCGTGCATGAAATTACTGTAAGCCTTGTAAATGTGAACATCCATTTTCCCTGTGTTTGTCTTGAATGTAAAGCTGTATTCTCTATTACCGAGTGAAATATTATAGAATATGGCCAAAGCATGAATGTGTAAATCGGGATTAGGAGGAATTTGTTAGAGAACGGGGAATAATTTTGTGGGTTTAAAGCCATGAGCGGGTAAGAAAAGGCCGATTTATTTCCAGGATTTAGGCCGTGGCGGAAGCTGATCCTGAAAACTAGATTGTGTAATTGCTAACTGCTTTGTACTGGGTTCAGTTCCCAGTAGAAGGTGTTGTGGGGAGAGACAGAGACTATTTACTGCCTCATATGGCTTTGGGGTCGATCCAGACTCTTTTTTTGTTTTTTTTTTTGGTTTGCGCTCGCTCGCTTTTAACTCAAACGTAGTCCTTACACACTATTTCTAGTAGTGCTGGACTGAATTTTGTGTGTGGATTAGCTTTCTTAACAGTGCCCCTCGCCATCTCCACTCCGAAACCACTCCGATTTCAGAGTTACTTGTAATTTACGTCCCCAAGTCAAGGACGATAGGTCAACATTTTAGTCCAACTGTCCGGTGTAGGTGTTGAACCCGTTACATCGGCATCAGGACAACGGATGTTTAAGATTACTTATTCTTATCCATTCGGCAATGCTGACCTATATCCAGTCTTAAAATAGGCAGACGAGATTTCCGCAGAAAGAGAAGTCACCGGGGAAAGGCATTTGTCAGTCGGCCGTGTGCATGTTTTCTGTATGCATGTTTTCTGTGTGCGTGTTTTCTGTATGCATGTTTTATTGCTCACTTATTCATGGAAATTGTGGACCATTTCGAAGTCACTATAGAACGAACTTTGTTTTCAAAGGATTAGGAATTGGGCACGCAGGCCCGTCTGACATTCTGCCCTTCTTATCTCTCTGCTCTCAGAGATTATTTCGTTCACGCATCACTTATGAGGCTTGAAAATTAAGGCTTTTGATTTGAAATGTTATAGAACAACTTTTACAATGAGTACTGAACGAATACGTGAAGTTCAATTGGTAAGCTTTGCATGTGATAAAATAGACGTTACGCTTAGAGCTATCATTGTACACAAACAATAAACACACTCTGAAGCAATTAAATGAAAACAAAATGCAAACTTTATTCAGTCGATGGGAAATGAGAGGACGGATATATTGACTGGGTGTGCACCACTAGGTGAGGTATTGGTGCACGGTAAGGCAGATGTGGTCGGGGCATTTTGGGATCATGTATAGTGTGGGAAAAGACAGATAAATCATAATGGTTTGAATTGAAAGGTTCGGCAATTAGTGACCAGAGGATCTGGTTAACACTCAATACCACGAGATAAGGTCAAGCGGACACAAGATCAGACTGCAACTGATACCATCAGTATTGGGACTCTTCCCAGACTGTTGAAGATGAGGAGGGAGCACTGATGGGAATGCCTCGAGTGCTGTGATGTTGATTCTTGACTCAGCTCAGCCAAGGTTTATCCTGACCGACTGAGATCTGAACAGTTGAACAAATTTTAGAATACCGTTAATCAGGTACTAGAAGAACACTGACATTCTAAACGATATGAGCATTAAAGGTGGACTACCGAAATGAGTCATCTGGGCGTTTTGGCGGAGGCTAAGTGGTTTCTGTGGAAAATGCAAAGAATACCATGGACATACAGAAAAACCTATGAGCAAATCCTATAAGAAGAAAATAAAATCCTTAAACTTATTAGAGAAATTAAACGTAGGCAGTCAAAATTTTTTGGACACGATATGAAAAGAAATTAACTAGAGAACTTTGTGACAATTGGCAAGATTGAGGGGAAAAGAACAAGGGGAAGGCAAAGAAGTAAATATCTGTATGGCTTGGAGAGACAAGAACACGGAGATGATCCACAACTCTGGTGATGGTGTAAGATGGTGAAACATGACTGCTCACGTTTTTCGGCACGGCACATGATAAAGATAAAATCGCAAAGACAACTTATCACATACAACAGAAAGAAGCAATCATCATTTTTGGCCACATTATGAGAAGACAAAAACTGGAACATGTTGTGAAAACTATAAATATCTGTGGAAAGAGAGATAGAGAAAGACACTCAGAGACAATTCTTGCCCGCCTTGTGCCATTGCACAGAAGGAAGTCATCAGGCGGATTGATACATGCCGCTGGAGATCTCAAGATGTGGAGAAACATGATCGCCTACGCGAGTCGGCAAGGTACTTGATGATGATGATGATGATGATGATGATGATGATGATGATGATGATGATGATGACGACGACGATGATGATGATGATGATGATGATGATGATGATGATGATGATGATGGTGGTGATGATGATGATGATGATGATGATGATGATGATGATGATGATGATGATGATGATGATGATGATGATGATGATGATGATGATGACGATGATGATGATGACGACGATGATGATGATGATGACGATGATGATGATGATGATGATGATGATGATGATGATGATGATGATGATGATGATGATGATGATGATGATGATGATGATGATGATGATGATGATGATGATGATGATGATGATGATGAAACAGTCAATGCTACAGCGACTTAGAACAGGGATGGAAGATATGGCTCTTGGAAGAAGCAGACATGCAAAAACACGGAGGTGGACAGATGGCAATATAGACATCATGGACACGGAAACAATGCATGAGGCGGGGCAATTAGCCAAGGATGGAGTCTGTCCGACATGCTATAATGAGAGAGTTGTTCTCTTTAATAAACACGAGTCCTGCAGCGGACCCTGCTTTAGTATGTGATGACCGTGTGTGGATCTTATAATGATGACTTTGTGTGGACCTCATAATGATGACTTTGTGTGGACCTTATAATGATGACTTTGTGTGGACCTCATAATGATGACTTTGTGTGGACCTCATAATGATGACTTTGTGTGGACCTCATAATGGTGACTTTGTGTGGACCTCATAATGATGACTTTGTGTGGACCTCATAATGGTGACTTTGTGTGGACCTCATAATGATGACTTTGTGTGGACCTTATAATGATGACTTTGTGTGGACCTCATAATGATGACTTTGTGTGGACCTCATAATGATGACTTTGTGTGGTCCTTATAATGATGACTTTGTGTGGACCTCATAATGATGACTTTGTGTGGACCTCATAATGATGACTTTGTGTGGACCTCATAATGATGACTTTGTGTGGACCTCATAATGATGACTTTGTGTGGACGTTATAATGACTTTGTGTGGACCTCATAATAATGACTTTGTGTGGACCTCATAATGATGACTTTGTGTGGATCTTATAATGATGACTTTGTGTGGACCTCATAATGATGACTTTGTGTGGACCTCATAAAGATGACTTTGTGTGGACCTCATAATGATGACCGCAAGTGGACCTTGTAATCATGACTTTGTGTGGACCTCATAATGATAACCGCAAGTGGACCTTATAATGGTGGCTTTGTGTGGACCTCATAATGATGACTTTGTGTGGACCTCATAATGATGACCTTGTGTGGACCTTATAATGATGACCGCATGTGGACGCGATAATGATGACCTTGTGTGGACCTTATAATGATGACCGCATGTGGACGCGATAATGATGACCGTATGTGGACCTTATAATGAATACTTTGTGTGAACCTCATAATGATAACCGCATGTGGACCTTATAATCATGACTTTGTGTGGACCTCATAATGATGACTTTGTGTGTACCTCATAATGATTATTTTGTGTGGACCTCATAATGATGACCGCAAGCGAACCTTATAATTATGACCTTGTGTAAACCTCATAATGATGACCGGTGTGGACGTTATAATGATGACCTTGTGCGAACCTCATAATGATGACCTTGTGTGAACCTCATTATAATGACCGTACGCCATCTGGTATTGGTGAACACATGCTCCCAAATCACCTGCTGCTGACATCGAACCTACAATGTCGGGATTGTGAAACTGCTGCAGCTATCTTTTATAACATACTAAGAATGAAGAGAAAATTACTAACTGAGATTTACAAAAATTAGCGAGAAAATGAGAGATAGAAAGACCAGAGAGAAAGAAAGGGACAGAAAGAGAAAGACACAGAAAGTGAGACATGGTGATAGACAAAGTGAGATAGAGAGAGACAAAGACAGAAAGAAGGAGACATAGACAGGGAGATAGAGATTTAGAGACACAGAGATAATGAGAGAGTGAGAAGAAGACAGAGAGAATGAGGCAGAGACAGAAACACAGAGAGACAGAGATACCAAGAGATACAGAGAGAGATAGAGAATGAGAGAGAATGTGTGTGACAAATAGAAACAGAAATATACTGCGACACACAGAGAGATAGCAGAGAAGGACAGAAATAGTGAGCTCAAGACGGACAGAGAGAAACAGACTAACGCAGTAAAAGAGACAGTGAAACATCAAAACCTCAAGTACCAGAGAGTACCCCACGAAACCACCTCTGCTCCCTGCCACAAACAACCCACTCCTAGAAACTGTATCCTAATGAAGAATCCATATCAAGAGGGCAATGGACAATGTCACCAACTCCCATCTGACCTTGACTTCCGCCAAGCTGACGAACCATCTCTTCCAAGGCATATTACCACCAGCAGGCGCTCCTGAAGTCCTTCAATTAATCTTAGCGACCAGTGTTTTTCCTGGTAGCTGGACTTCTACCGACATCCTAACGACCCATATCTCTCCGCGCAGACAATGGGACACTTCATAGAACCGGTTGTGATGGACGGGCGGGTAATTCTTCCAACACTCCAGACACTGTAACCTGATTACTTTCCCGGACTTCCGGTTTGTCGGGATGTGCTTGAGACGGTCAATGCAGGACCGGAGAGAAAACTGGAAGGACAGACAAGTTTGGTGATTGCCGGAGTGGAGAGAAGGTGGGGGAGAGAGGGAGATATTTCTCCAGAGTGTGAGTAACGATCGCGAGGGTGTCAGAGGTTAGGAGGATCATCTGTGGGTTTATTGGTTCCTGAGGTAAACCTGTTTATTCAACTCACTTGTGAAGTATGTTCATAAATAAAATAACATAAAGTAATGCAGCTTTGCATAACACAATTAGGGAATACATAGGACGTTGCGCCGACAAGCCTTCATCAGCAAACAAATACATACACAAAACACAACATGTAAACACGGAGAAGACACTACAGTTACTACATTAAGCCATATGAATTGGATGAGAAGAATGAAAAGATGAAAAATTAGAATAATTAAATGAAAATGGAAAAAGAAAGAATTTTTAATGTCCTACGTATCTGAGGCTGGCTCAGTGGCGATGAGGTTCCTGACGCAGTTCATTACCCCGCATACCCGCGTTCGAAACACGGCTGCGGGTGATTTGGCAGCAGATTGCGTTGCGTTGGTTTTTTACGAAATGGAATAGGTGCATGTCGTTTAGAAAGCAATGGCAAACAAATGAACATAAACTTGCCAAGAGATCAAAACAGCAAGTAATGCTGATGTTGACTGCCATGTCCTGTAAAGGATATGTAACTAACTTTTCTTTTAAACTTATCTAAGAGTCTCGAGCTGTTCTTAAGCCTGAATGTAGTCAGTGTAGTGTTTCCCTGTGTTTATATGCTGTTGTGTTGTGTTGTGTTGTGTTGTGTTGTTTGTGAGTATTTGTTTGCCGATGAAGGCTAGTCGTCGCAACGCCCCATGACTGTGTTCTGTAAAGCTGCATTTAAAATGTTTTTGCATATCCTTTACAGGAAATCGCTGTCAACATCAGCATCTTTCAGCTGATTGTTGATTTCTTGGCAAGATTACGCTCAGTAGTTTGCCTTGCTTTCTGGGCGGCCGGCTCACATACCCCGTAAGTTACCGACGCGATTCGAACCACTGCTGATTCTCACCGTCGTCGAGAGAGTATACGAGATTACGGAGAAAAGTCGCTAACCCCTAGGCCAGGAAGCCGGCAAAGCTGCATTACTGTGTGTTATTTCATGTTGTTTACCTTTCCACATCCATGCCGAACTTCCACTAATTTCGTTCATAGATAATAGATTTTGAGAGGGACTCTGCCGCGGCAGAGAGGTAGACACCTCCTTGTACAACAGAGGAACGACTAGATAGACCGTCTTGGAAGGGTCCGGGGTAGTGGTGATCCTCACTTTAGTTAGTTGCATATCCTTTACAGGACGTCGCAGTCAACCCCAGCATTTTTGTATGTTCTGAACGACCGGAACTCATACCAATGTATGAAAATCTGCGCAAGGCGGTCTGCTTTCAAACCGCCCACAGCTGTGTTTCGAGCGCGGTGTGCGGGATTACGAACTGCG
Organism: Cepaea hortensis; assembly: GCA_963921405.1. Taxonomy (NCBI): domain Eukaryota; kingdom Metazoa; phylum Mollusca; class Gastropoda; order Stylommatophora; family Helicidae; genus Cepaea; species Cepaea hortensis. The sequence continues at coordinate 15,544,390 of OY992894.1, forward strand.
TACAGCAACTCCTTCGCCACAGCCTCGGCGGTCTTCACTTAACACAATGTGTTTTTTTTTAAATGTATGATGTGTATGCGTGTGTGTGCGTGAGCGTGTGTGTGCGTGCGTTTTTGTGTGTGCGCGTGTGTGTGTGCGTGAGCTTGTGCGTGTGTGTGTGTGTGCGTGCGTTTTTGTGTGTGCGTGCGTGTGTGTGTGTGTGTGTGTGTGTGTGCGTGTGCTTTCACATCTCGTGTCAGACAGAAACAATTACTGGGAACCTATGTCTACACGACATCCTGTTTGCCACACATTCGGCACTATAAAAACAGACTTTTCATGTTGTGCCAGACTTTTCATGTTGTGCATCGACAAATTTGAAATTTCTTATTGTACATGGACAAGGTAGACATATCATGTAGTACATCGACAAATTAGTCATTTCATGTTGTACATCGACAAATTAGACATTTCATGATGTACGTCGACAAATAGAACATTTCGTACACAACATCTCTATTGTAGCCATTTGTTACAGGACTTCTATAATTTAGACATGTCAGACAGTACATTACTAAATTAGACATGTCATACAGTTAAAATAGGAGCATGCCCTTTACAGGACGCTGCAACCAACTCCAACGTATATTGGCTGTTTTTGATTTACTAAGCAAGTTTAGTTCTGTAGTTTGCCATTGCTTTCTGAACGGCCGACGTCTCATAGCATCGAAAGCAAACGCAATGCAACCTTCTTCCAAATCTCCCACGGCTGATTTCAAACCATCGACTAGGATGTATTTTTAATGACTGTGCTGTGTTTGAAAATATTGCCGGTCCAAGTTTTGTATATACCCTCTGTAAAGTTCATGCAACATAATAGGTAAATACAAAACTTGGACCGGCAATATTTTCAAACACTGCACAGTCATTACAGATGGACTCTGAAAGATGGTGTTATACAATTGCGCGTCTCATTATCCCTTACGCCAACGAGTCTTGCAGGGCATTCCTAATTCTTATTTAGGCTTGTACTATAGGACGCCCGTAATGTAGACATTTCATAAGGACACCCCTAATTAAGACATGTCATTAAGGACATACCTAGTTTAGTCATTTTATACAGACTTCCATGTCTTCGATATTTCAAACAAGACATACTTAATTTAGACATTTTATACGGAATAGCCTTAATTTAGCCCCCCACCCCCACCCCACCCCCCCCCCCACCCTCCCCCCTCCCCGACAGACAGATGCAGTGAGAGAGAGAGAGAGAGAGAGAGAGAGAGAGAGAGAGAGAGAGAGAGAGAGAGAATTTATCATGGATTATCATGGCCCTCAAATTCTCCAATTATTGATTGTTCTGAGTTTTAGAACAAACTATCCATATTTTAAATTACTGAACTTACTGGTTGAGTTGCTAAGAGTAATATCAGGCCCTAAAAGAATTAAATCACACAATTATAACGTTAATTATGCAACGACCCTCTAGTTACCATACGGGAAATAACGACTCGGGGTGACTGCTTGCGCCAAATGCCACGTATCGATGCCTGATCGATCTTAGAAACGACGCGATAATCAGCGTGTCCAAAGTGATTGATGATCCTTTTACTTCTTACGGCCTTCCGTGAAAAGGGAGCACTCAGCTGTCATGACGAACTGTCATCAAATGACAGGCCGGTATCAGATATCTCCATTTTGGTAAACCTGGTTTTGGTTTCCAACGCCCGGTAATTGCTGCCTACGATGGGGGTGAGGAATTCTGGGAATTCCTGCGCGCGAAAGACCGGTTCGGGAGATACAAATAGTTCAATGGCGGTTTACTGTAGCTCGAGTCGTCAGATCGACGTCATATCCGGAATCGCCATTGATGTATAAATTGGTGGGAGGAATTATAGTGATGGTTTAAATGATGTTGAAAAAACGCACAAACCAGAGGCAGGGATTGGTGTGGTTTGGTTTTTAAATATCATTTTCATTGCACTCGATCTTCTGACTATGCACAGCATTTTTATTTTTTGTAATTTAAAGTTGCAAATCCCTTACAAGACGTTTAGTCAACACCAGCATTTTACTGCCGTTGTTGATGTCTTGACAAGTTTTACGCTCAGTAGTTTGCCATTTCATTCTGAAAACGACCGGGTCCCATACCACACACGTTAAAACCAACGTGACACCGTCTGCTGCCAAATCGGTCGCCGCTGTGTTTCGAACACGAGTAAGCGGCATCACGAATCTCGTTCGCAACGCCATCGCCACGGAGATCGGCTAGTATACTGCTGGCTAAATATCATATGTTTAACTAACTAAAGATAGCAGATACTGATGAATGTAACTGTGGAACTGGTCACGTGACAGCTAAACATTTGCTACAGGAGTGTCCAACATTTGCAGAACAGAAAAAGACTCTTTTGACCTATATGCGCTCCATTTGAGGACAAACTCGGGCGAAACTTCAACATGCTGAATTTGAATGTTGCTTTCTTTGCATTGATCCATTCTGGCTTCTGAAGGTGAAAGAAGAAGAGGAAGTCCGATGGAATGGCGCCCAGCTCGTCCGTGTCCCACAGTGAGACTGCATTTATCGCAGTCAAGCTGGCCCGACCTGGTGTCACAGTAGCATCTACAAGACATCTGTGTTGCATCCTGGCACACAAATGACACGCAAGAGATGAAAAAAATCTATCTCCTACGCGAAAAAGTTAACGGTCTCAAAACAACACGATCGTCTGCCGCCGCCTTGACCCGAAAACCTCAGATAGGTGTAGCCAAACAAGAACTCTACGCAGGAAGCCAAACAACATTGATAAACCAACACAGAACTGGTGTCGTTAGCCGCTACACGCTGCGGGATTTGCTGAAGAGGGGATCCGAGCACTTATGGACTGAGTGGTTCGATGTGCAATGTGGATCATCTGTCGACTAACTAACTAACTAACTAACTAACTAACTAACTAACTAACTAACTAACTAACTAACTAACTAACTAACTAGAGAACTGTGTTGACACAAATCTCCTCCCCTCTCCAAAGTTAAGAACCAGCGGGGTGTGTAAGGTCAGTACTGGATATGTATAGACCAACTGCCACTCTGTGGGCGGGGCTGTCTGTATCCCACCGGCCGCCATAACTTCCCAAGATATGTCATGGTTGCCATTGTATGCTGGATCCACCTGGGCGCCCTTGTCAATTTTGACATTTAATTTCAGGTGGATTCAAACAGGTTAGCAAGTAAATGTTTAGCCATCACGCCCCCGAGGCTCCCTCTGTTAAAATAGATAATAGATTAATGGATATCGGAACCTCTATTCCAGTGGTTCTCAACGTTTTTTGGCTCATGCACCCCTTCACCATATGTACAGAACGTTATTACCCCTCATCTCCTTTCGTATTTCCTCCCTATAAATCCCCCCTTCCCCCTTTCCACCCTTGCACGCTATACGTAAAACTGGAAGTTAAATTTAATAACACATACTAGAACATGTCTAGACGTCTATTTAAAACCTGATTTGGGGGTCTACTTATGTTATAAAACGAATTTAGGAAGAGCGAGAAGTACAGAACCGTTAAGTATGGAGGGAAAAACAATATCAAGTAATCGGTTCTTGTATTAACGCGATTTTGAAACAATCTTAATTCCCCCCCCCCCCCCGGAAACTCTAAAGTTCCCCGTGGGGAGGGGGGGGGGAATTTCCCACCGGTTGAGAACCACTTCTCTATTCAATGTCATCGTGGCATATCACGGTTCTGCGGCCATATGTACTGCCTGGGTCCAGGCACGGTTGTGCCAATGTCCCGCAGAGTGTATTTTAAAAATGTTGCATTTCTAATTGCAGGATGTTGCAGGAAACCTAGGCTTCCATTCTACAATCAAAATTAGAGAGAATCTGATGGGTTTTCCCCAGGGCTTGCTGGTGTGGTGGGAAACGAGCAGACGGACAGACTGGCTGGGTCTGCACCGCTCGGTAGGGTATTAGTGCATGGTAGGGAAGATGTGGTCGGGGTGTTTTGGGGTCTTTTGTATAGTGTGGAAGGGCAGATAGATCATCACAGTTTGGAGAGATTAGTGCTGCAGGGAGTGACCAGGGATCTGGCCGACACGTAGGACTCTGAGGAAAGCGCAGGCGGACACATAATCAGATTGATACTGGTGCAATGGACAGGGGGAATAAGAGTGTCCAAGGGAATCTCGATATATGAAGCCCATAAACGGACACTCTCCCACTGTTTATGCTTTACCTCGACACCGCAAGATACCAGAGGAATAAGATGTGATGATGAGAATGACATCGTTGCTGGCTGTCTCGACGAAGAGGATGGAGCACGTATGGGATATATCCCGAGTGCTATGATGTTGGTCATTGACTCAACTCTAGACAGAGACACGCTTGATTCAACTCTAGCCTGAGTCCCAATTAATTCAACTCAAACCAGAGACACACTTGACGCAACTCTAGACAGAGACACACTTGACTCAACTCTAGCCACAGACACACTTGACTCAACTCTAGCCAGAGATACACCTAACTCAACTCTAGCAAGAGTCACACTTGACTCAACTCAAACCAGAGACACACTTGACTCAACTCTAGCCAGAGATACACTTGACTCAACTCTAGCAAGAGTCACACTTGACTCAACTCAAACCACAGACACACTTGACCCAACTCTAGCCACAGACACACTTGACTTAACTCAAACCACAGACACACTTGATCCAACTCTAGCCAGAGACACACTTGACTTAACTCAAACCAGAGACACACTTGACTTAACTCAAGCCAGAGACACACTTGACCCAACTCTAGCCACAGACACACTTGACTTAACTCAAACCAGAGACACACTTGGCCCAACTCTAGCCACAGACACACTTGACTCAACTCAAACCACAGACACGCTTGACCCAACTCTAGCCAGAGACACACTTGACTTAACTCAAACCAGAGACACGCCTGACTTAACTCAAGCAAGAGACACACTTGACTCAACTCAAACCACAGACACACTTGACTCAACTCAAACCAGAGACACACTTGACTCAACTCAAGCCAGAGACACACTTGACTCAACTCAAACCACAGACACACTTAACCCAACTCTAGCCAGAGACACACTTAACCCAACTCAAGCTAGAGACACACTTGACCCAACTCAAGCCAGAGACACACTTGACCCAACTCAAGCCAGAGACATAATTCGTAACGTGTTAGCCACTATGTCCCGATATACTTGTCACGAGGATAAGGAACAAAGTGAAGAAAGATGTTGAATACTGATCGTTCTTTCACGGTTCCTCTGCAACCCACGGCTGATGATAACTGAAAGGATTCATGCAAAAATATGTTTGAAAACTGCTGACATATAGATAGATCTTTTTTCTGTATGGGTTTACCTGAGTGAAAAACGGGAACATTGCAGGCAGATCTATGGGCGCTAAAGTGCAGACAGGAGAATGATCAGCCATGTAATTTGTGTAATCGAATAAACTGTATCGAATGGCGATATGTCTGATCTTGTCGATCCCGCCCGCGGCATTTGACTGCCGATACCGGATTACTCGTAATAGAATTGAAATGAGCCGGAATTGAACAAAAATGGTAAAACCTTGTAAGTGAAAAACCTCGTATCTTGGCATGAAATTGCTAGATTCTGTCAATAGAGGGGAGAAAAAATGTAAACTTTTGTTCCTGTTTCGGAACTTGGTTTTAGGCGAGCCATTTCAGAGTTATTCTAATTTTCAATAGTTCCATTACGCTTACTCGACCGTGGAATTAACGATTGAGCACTCAAATTATTGTGTTTCTCTCCCTTGACTTGATGCCCGTGCATTATGTCCCCTGTTTCTGGTAATGCTGTTTCCTGTGTGAGAAAAAGTAGTAATCCTGTCAGATTTAAAGAGAAACGCATACATAAGCACTGATTGCGGGCAAAGAAGTAAAAGTTGATCATCATCATCATGTGGCAGGTACTTCGCAGAATTTCGCTCCCATCACGATACGTTTCTCAACCTCCTATTCACTACCACGGTATAAAACAGAAATGTGACTACGCCAAGCCGCGCGATCGGCAGCCACACACCTCCAATGCTCTACGACAGTGGCTCTCAAATAGTGGGGAATTTCCCCCCCCCCCCGGTGGAATTTTAGGGTTTCCGGGGAGGGGGGGGGGAGATTCAGATTATTTCAAGATCGCGTTAATACAAGAACCGATTACTTGATATTGTTTTTCCCTCCATACTTTACGGTTCTGTACTTCCCGCACTTCTGAAATTCGTTTTATAACGTAAGTAGACCCACACATCACGTTTTATGTAGACCTCTAGACTTGTTCTAGTATGTGTTATTAAATTTAGCTTCTATTTTTATGTATACTATGTAGGGGTGGGGGAATTTATAGGTAGGAAATACGAAAGAGGAAGGGAGGGGGGTGACGTTCTGAACATATAATGAAAGTGTGCATGGGCCAAAAAAGGTTCAGAACCACTGCGCTAAGACAATGCAATAGTTCTCATTGAGGCCTTCGGGGTACCATTGTATCGTATTTTTATTCCACTGCGAGATCGCTTGCTGAAGTAAAACTCGCCAGTAACTATTTTCTTTTGAAGCCTCCCTTTTAATATATCTTTGAACATGAACTTAGTACACACAAGTACTGCTGCTTCTACTACTCGCTGCTACTACTAGGCACTGGACAGGACTGATTTTTGAGTGTGGATTAGCTTGCCCTATTACCAGTGCCCTTTGCTGTCAGGCGAACCCACTCCGATTTCTGAGGTGCTTGTATTTAACGACCGCAAGTCAAGGGCAGTGGAAATGTGGAAATGGGGACAATGCAAAGAATACCAAGGACCGACAGAAAAAAAATCAATGAGCAAGTCCTACAAGAAACAAGTGAAAGCCGGAAACTGATTAGAGAAATTAGACGTAGATAGTGAAACGTTTGGGCACTTTATGAGAAGAAATAAATAGGAAAACTTGGGATAACTGGCAAGATTGACGAAAAATGAAGACAAGGAAGGCATATAAATTAATTATCTGGATGACTTGACCACACGACATGGTTGGGACAAGAACACAGAGCTGATACACGACTGTGGTGATCGCGCTAGATGGCGAAACATGACCGCACACGCTTACCGGCATGGCACATGATGATGAAGTCAAGAACGAGGAGTCCACGTGTAAATCAAAATTCCCGGCACGCGCAGCAAGCCCCTTCAGTGGCCACCAGAGAAAGTTTAACTGATCCAGTGCCGAAGAATCATATATCGCCACTTGTGAACTCCCATTTGGACAGAAGAACGATATATCGCCATACTACAATCTACGGGTTATTTGTTTTATTTCGTGATATCTTCCGCAATTTCACAGTTAAGTGAACGGCATTTTACATTATAATACTTGTTCACTTGATTGTGTTGCGTGTTTGGTCTAAACCTATTTTGTTCGTTTGGCACTGAATCATTTAAGCGCTGAAATTTTCATCATGTTCGTGTGTCAACTTCAACCTTTCATGTTAATCAGTTAATCAGATTCCCTAAACATCAAAGATGGAAGTGATGAAGTCGTTTGGCATGCCGATTGCACACTGTCTATGCTTCATGTTCTTGCAGAAGAGTTAGTACAACGATTGCTATTTAACTCTGTTTCAGAAAGTGACCTCGAATCCTCTCCGATCTCAAACCGCGGAGCTTAGTTTCCCAAGAGCCATACATATCACCATATGTTGTCTAAGGGTAGTGAACGCAGTTTAGAAATCACACACATCACAGGTTTGAAGTCAAGCGCAGGCGATTTAGGACCTGATCTCTTGGCGTTGATCTTCACAGTGGTGTGAGCGTCGGAAATGGAACTACACTGACCAATCAACAGACATCAATTGCAACAAGAAAAATAGTATTGAAGTGCTACATAGAACACGTAATTTTATGTAGATATGAAACGTAGACAATTAGCAGACAAGCTAAATACCATCTAATGGCAATGCAAATGTGGTTTCTGGGGAAAAGCAAAAGAATGCCATGGACAGACAGAAAAGCCAATGAGCATGTACTACAAGAGACAAATGAAAACCGTTAACTTATTAGAGAAAATAGACTTAGATGGTCTGTGTTTTTGGGGACGTTATGAGAAGAGATAAACTGGACAACATGGGGACTGAAAACTATTATTTGCTGCTTATAGTTCCTTGCGGTGTAGGACAGGAGGGGGGGGGGGGGGTGTCTTAAGCGTGAGGAATTAAGGCCGCATGGCTGGTCCAGTCGCCGCGAACTGTGCAGGTTAGAGTTTTCTTTTTGTTCCGGACAGAAAAAAACTCCACACCTTAGCATGGATTCGAACCCTGGTCTCCCGAAGGAGAGCCCGGCATTCTAGCCACTCGGCCAGCCAACATGGGGACAACTGGCAATATTGAGGGGAAAAGAACAAGGGCACGACAGAGAGACAAATATGTAGATGGATTGGCCACATGGCATGGTCGAGACAAGAACACGGAGCTGATCTGTGAGTCTGGACTCGTGTGAGATGGCGAGGCATGACCGCCTACGCTTATCGGCACGGCACTTGATGATGTTGATGACGATGAAGATGATGATGATGATGATGATGATGATGATGATGATGATGATGATGATGATGATGATGATGGCGATATATGGAAAGAGTTGGAGCACCTATATATATGCGTGAGTGCGTGTGTGCGTGCGTGCGTGCGTGTGTGTGTGTGTGCGCGCGCGCGCGCAAATGCAGTGATTGTATACAGCGCTAACAAAACCAAGGCAGCTAACTCAAGATGAAAGGAGATTACACCATCCGTTTCTTATTTTGTAAAAATCTATAATGTCATGAGACCCATGCCTGCTGTGTTTGATATAGAGGTCAGCCTTGTAAAGTCATTCTTGCGGATTCTCCTTTGAGCTCTGGAAACTTCACTCTTCTCTATTCTGTCTTCTCATCTGTCTCATCTCGTCTTGTCCTCTTGTACCTTGCGGTGTCGAGGTAAAGCATAAAAAGAGGGAGAGTGCCCGTTCACGGGCTTCTTATATTGAGATTCGCATGGACTGTTATTCCCTCTGTGCATCGTTTACATGGTCGGCCTCTTCTTCTGTTTCCAATTGGTCTGTGCATCGTCGCTTGTTGCGGTATACTGTCAATTAGTAGGCTATCTATGTGGCCGAACCATTTCACTTACTGTTTTCATTTGCGGTTTTCATATGCTTCTTGTAGGATTTACTTGTTGGGTTTTTTTTTTTTTTTTTTTGGGTCTGTCCTTTATATTCTTTGCAGTTTCTTCAGAAACCACATTTCCACTGCCATCATATGTTGTTCCCCCCCCCCCCCACCCCAGCTTTTCTGCTCATTGTTCACGTTTCACATCCATACAAAAGCACATGTTCTATGTAGCACTTCAACACTTTTATTTTCTGCTGAACTTTCATCATCATCACTGTCGACTTTTGCCGTCAAGCGGCGTGGGGAGGAATAATTGGCGCTCCAGCGTCCGATGGGTGGCACCGGATAGTGTCATTTTGAACTGTATAATGTCTTGGATGTCGTCAATCCATTTCCTTCTCTATCGTCCTCGTGCTCTCTTAGCAGATGATCTTTGATGTAGCGCCAGTGCTGGCAGTTGATGGTGTTGCATTCTAACTAGATGGCCAAACCATTTGATCTTCCGTCTTTTTCATATATGTGGCACACGTTGTTGATCCCACTGTCTGTCTTATAACATCATTTCTTATTAGGTCTCGGATGGTGAAGTTGGCAGCTCTCAGCAAGCATATCATCTCACAGCTGTTGATTTTGCTTGAGTGTGATAATATCCACGTTTGAGATTTTTAGCATATTATTGGTGTGAATATGCTATTATCTGTCGCTTTGCGGACATACGTATGTTTGGATGTTTCAGTATGGGTGATAGTTGATATGTAAGCGCACTTGCCTTTTGATATCTTATTTCGCTTTCTCTGTCTATTCTGCCATCTTCTGTGTTATACTTCCAGGATATTTGAATTCTTTAACTTGTTTCACAGATATGCTATTTATTATTATACTTAGTGGATCTGGAGATCTGCTAACTTGCATTACTTCAGTTTTAGCTGTAATCATATTACTATTGCATCGGCTGCATGCTGAATTCAGCTTATTAATATGATCTTGCAGCCTACCCTCGTCGCTATAAAACTGACACTAAACGTCTGCAAATAAAAGTTGATTTATTGCAGGTGAATCTGATGTTTTATCTGAAATAAAGAGTTCAAAATTGTCTGAATCTGTTCTGTCAAGGCTTGCTTCTTTGGAAATTCTGTCTATGTATAATATTGAATAGCAGAAAGGAGAGCACACATCCCTATCTTGCTCCAGTATTGTGTAAGTGTGGCACCTTGCCGTCTTTACAGACGAAAGTATGTGTATTGAAACTAGAGCTAGAATTTCATCGTACAATGCCTGGGCGTGAATTCAGAGAACATGTGTTGCACATGCAGCATGATCCATCTCTCGGCCTTGCCTTGTTTTCTCTAGAGAAAAGGATGACCAGTACGTTTTGGAACAAGGTAGGCTGCAGATGCTGCCGGTTCAGTATCACACCTCCAAGAGTATGAGGTGAGTAGCGGCCAGGACCTCACATCTAGGGGATTTGACTTAGAGGCGTTCAGCCATATCCCTCAGATGAGTGCCTCCAATCAAGTGTCTAGACCTGTATGAGCGTGTACATCTGTCAATCGTAATTTCTGGACCTATGTAAGCTTGCACTACTGTCAGACTCCCCGCCTGACACTGTTTCAGTGCGGATCACGCGACCAGCGAGATTCCGCCCGCGGGAGATATTGTTCGTCTATGTTGCGAACAAAACTTCACTGACTGAATAAGTAAAGAAACGATAAAAGTAGTTGTATTTCAATTGCGCTTGCTCTCCCACCTATATGCTACAGCCTTCATGTGTCTTCACAAAGTCGGACTAGCGTCAAGCTCAACAGGGTCTTCTTTCCCCGCTGATTCTACCAAGTCCGTTCGTGTTACTTACAGAATAGTAGTACAGCGAAATGCCAAAAGAACAATTAAAGCATCTAAAGATTAATTCTAGAGAATAAGTCGTAAACAGATGGCAATCTTTAGCAAAGACTATCAGGGATAATTTTATAAATGTCAACAAAATGAGAAACAGACATGCATGCTACAACCCAACCACCATCATAAATAGCAAAAGAGCATTATTTAATCCACAACAAAGACTAGCAAGGTGGGCAGAATACTTTCAAGAACTACTTAATCCCACACTTATAAACATATAAAACATAACTTTTATGCCTAAAAGCCATGGACAACAAGAAACACACTTCATCCCCGCAGAAGTTAAATCAGTTATACAGAAAAGTCCCATAACAAATCACCAGGTCAAGTTGGAATAACCACAGAAGCTATTCATGATTGTGAGAAAATAGGAGTTAAATGGCTGACAAGACTTTTTAATATAGCATGGGAAGAAAGAAAAGTTGGCAACAGGCAATAATAGTACTAAAATGGAAAAAGAAGGGCAGTATGAGAGAGTGCGAAACGTACAGGGGTATATCATCTCTGAGTCATAAAGGGAAAATGTACGCAAAACTATTGGAACAAAGAGCTTGAACCATAGTTGAACAACAGTTAAGCAAAGCACAATTTGGTTTCAGGAAAGGTAAAAGTTGCACTGATGCACTATTCACATTTAGACAAATATGGTAAAAACGAAAATGGTAGAGTATTGTGTTTGTAGATCAAGAAAAGGACTTCAATAGGTAGATGTCACGAGCTCGCCATGAGTTAACCAGATAATAATACCGACGTTTGCTTGGCGTATATTTTCTAGGCCACAACAGTCGTACTAACAGAGTAAACACAGCTGCACAGGTTACATCGTGTCAGCCCATAAACACATTTGGTGGTGAGTGAGAAGGAAGGGATACAATGCGTTGGCAGTTTATAAACATTTAGAATCACATAGCCTTGCCCGGCTCAGTACATGGAACAGCCCTGTCTGTCAGTTATAGTTCCGGACATCAGGCGAAATGGCTGCTGGGATTGTCACCACTGAACAGAAGCTTGACAGTTTGTCAACAGTCAGAGACAAACCGGAATTGGCAGCGAGAGACAGAAAACAGTGCATCTGTCAATTCTTGGTTTCCGGCACATCGAGAGGATTGACGGGGTTATTCGCAACTCTTTGTTGGAACTCGACAGCAACTCGCTGGCTTGTTTTGAGAATCTAAACTATTACTGACAACTTTGACAAGACTTAAGCCAGGAAAATAGTTTCCTGACAATGGATGATATGCGCAAATAACACCTGCAGGACGTCACCCATATCACGTGACCAATTTTAGGAGTTTGCCATATAAACCCGAGTTGGGATCAACTAGGGGGGAGTTGACCAAAAACCGTGGATTATGATGGACGTGTTTGTGGGAGAGCTCTACAGTGTTAGATTAATTTAAGATTAACTAGCATGTGCCGTTATGGCAAAGTGTAGTAGCCATCCCGGGAATGAGGCGGTTTTTACATAAGGTAGTCAATATAGTCTATTAGTTCTAATTAATATAGACTGTAGCCTTGTTAAACTATAGTGTGATGATTAGCACTGTTAGTGGAAACTAGTTAGAGTAGAATAGTGATATTGGCTCTGCTAAGGTGAATAGAATACTGAGGTTGCACTCTGTTTATTGGTCTTTTCTTATCATAGCCTGATTCGACTCTAGGTGGGTAGCTAATCTGCTCTATGACTAATTCTAGTTAGCTAAAGATCATTAAGCAAGGTGATAGGCTTACACTCAGCCGAAAGGATCAGTGACTAGTACTATCACCAGATGTGTTGTTTCTATCCTAGGTTCCCTACCAGATCCAAGGAAACTCTACAAGTTTTGGGAAAGAATTAAAAAACCCATTCTGAAGAACACCAGTTCAAGAGTCAATAAAGTTGCATACAGAAACATAACTTACGCTAGAAGGAAATTGATTCATCAAAGAGAGTGATGCATACTGATGCACCACACAGCATTAAACAGTAGTAACGAACCGAGAACCGGCTAAGAGTACCTAGTGTTAGTACAGTAACAATTAACATTAGTAATTAGCACTTATGAACTGAGTGGTTCAATGTGCAACGAGGATGATCTGTCGACTAACTAACTAACTAACTGCGTACACACTACAAAAGACTGCAACCGGTCCATGATTAACTGTTAATACCACCGGTGTCTATTTCGGATGTTCATGAAATTGGATTACCAGAGGTCTACAGAGGCAAAGCATTATCCGGCAAGATGGTTCCGGCAACGGGTGAGAAGTACATGTTCTGACGTAACGTGCTGTGGTCTATCTTTGCTGGGATCAGCTGACTGGGTTGCTGTCTGAGAGTCAGAGTCTACACACTTTATAGAACACGTCACACATTTTCTTCACATACACGTCTCATATACGTTACACTTTTCTTTTAATAAATTAATCTTTATTAATTTTTAGAAGCAAGAGTTGTTGAGTATGTTGCGTTGGGGAAGTATGAGAAGGGGGCATAGTACGACAGTGTGAGAGTGATAGGAAAAGGTGTCCATAGGCTGATGGAGTGTGTTGGACGGAAGCTGGTGGATTCTCCAGAATATTGAGAGGAAAAATATTATAATGTGGGTGTCGGATCTCCTCACTCCAGGGACGACACTTTAAAGGAGGACACGACATTATTGGGGGCTCGTAAACGTGATCTTTGGACAGCGGGATCTCTCGATAACGGGATCTTTGGACAGCGGGATCTCTCGTAAACGGGATCTTTGGACAGCGGGATCTCCCGTAAACGGAATCCTTGGACAGCGAGATCTCCTGCAAGCAGGAACCTTTGACAGTGGGATCTTCTGACAACGGGGTCTTTTGACACGGGATCCTTAGTTATAAGAGGGAGATATCATTTTGGAGAATCCAGCTAGAGTGAATGTGGATAGGGGTTAGGACTAATATCTTACCTGTTCACACTTCATACGTCTGCATAGGTCTGTGGTCCTGATTCTACTCTTGTCACTGAGTGAATGTACTGTGTGTGGTAATATCTAGATTTATAGTACTGGTTCATATATCGGTATAGTAATTTGCAGTTATATTGTACTAGACCTGCTAGCTTACCTCTCTGTATAATGGCCACCCCTAAACTTAGCACGTTAGAATTAAAGGCAAGGGGGGAAGAAATGGGATTGGCTGGGTCTTCTCTAACGGATTACATACAGGAAGTGGAGAGAGAGTATCGTCAAGCAGAAAGGGAAGATCGAAAGGCCGAGCTGGAATTGAGAAGGATGGAGTTGGAACAAGCAGCTAAGAAATTGGAAGCTGAGCAAGCAGCTAGGAAATTGGAAGCTGAGCAAGCAGCTAGGAAATTGGAAGCTGAGCAAGCAGCTAGGAAATTGGAAGCTGAGCAAGCAGCTAGGAAATTGGAAGCTGAGCAAGCAGCTAGGAAATTGGAAGCTGAGCAAGCAGCTAGGAAATTTGAAGCTGAGCAAGCAGCTAGGAAATTAGAAGCTGAACAAGAAGCACAGAAGAGGGAGCACGAGTACCGGATGCGGGAACTCGAGCTCAAGAGTCAATCTAATGGGGAAACTGAGGGAGCAGTTGGAGGTTCCTCCATCCCAGGATCAACACCAGTAGGTGGACATGGGTACCATGCCATGAAGTTTCCTTTGGCGGTCTACGAGGAGGACAAAGAGAAGATTGACCAGTACCTTCAACGCTTCGAGGCTATGTCAGTTGCTATGGGTCTGGAGCGTAACAAATGGAATCTTAAGCTATCCCAGGGTTTACGCGGGACCGGATACGAGGTTTATACTCGCCTGCCACCAGGACATGAGAACAATTATGATGAGTTAAAGACGGCTCTGCTGAAACGATTCGAGGTTACGTCACATACCTACCGGAAAAAATTTCGAGCAGCGAAACGAGAACCGGGGGAGTTGTTTGCCGCCTACAGTTTGCGTCTAAAATCTTATCTCCACAAGTGGATGGATTTGGCTGGATTCGCACATGACTATGAGAGTCTGGAAGAGCTCATGGTGGTCGACCAGCTGAAGAAGCAAATGTCTAAACCTCTCAGGACGTTCCTGGGAGAACAAGGAGCAGAACGTATTGACCTCGTGACTAAATTAGCAGAACGGTTCGTCGAGGTACATGGGGAGGCAGGGGAGAACCTTTCCACCAACTCCAAAAGTCAAGAGAAACACGACAAGAAGAAAACCAAAAACTCAGGAACAAAAAAGTGGGAACCTTATGTGCAAAAATCAGAGGATAGTTCAGAGAAGAAGAAGGAGGGAAGCAAGAGCACTTCAAGCTCTACACCTAAACGACCGTGGTCGGAGAAGTGGTGTTCAATTTGTAAGTCACCCTCTCACAATACGAGGGACTGCAAATCGAAGGCTAAGAACCCTCACTTTGCAGCATGTCACGTGACTTCCAAGGAGGTTGTCACAGAAAATGCCAAGGTCAACAAGGAAGCTCGCCACCAGGAGAGCTCACTCAAGTCCGACAATATAAAATCTAGGACAGGGAAATGGTGCAACCAATGCCAATCGAATACGCACAATGCTATTGACTGCAAGGGAAAGTCAGGAGACACTCAATTCGTCGTGTGCTCAGGAAAACCTAAGGTGGAGCCCACCGAACAGGTCGAGGCCGAGGAAGAGACTCCAGACCAGGAAAAACCACCTGTAGTGGAATTGGTAGAGGTTAACGGTCGTCAAGTGGAGTGTTTATACGACACAGGACTGGACGGGGAGGCCGTGATTTCTGCGGATCTGGTACATCCAGAACAATTCACAGGTGAGACATTGGATATACAGCCTGCACAGAAGAGTGCTGTAGTCATGAAGTTGCCCATTGCTAATGTGGAGATTCGGTCAAGGTACGTCACCGGCACCATCAAGGCCGCTGTATTGACCGATCCCATTTTTCCAGTCATCCTAGGTTGCCGGTATGTCTTTCTGGGAATGCCCAGGGAGCCAATCCATATGGGAGCAATGCAGACTCGCTCTCAGACGAGAACGGAAGAGGCAGAAGCAATTGTGACTAACCCAATGCCGGGGGAGCTACGAACTGCCCAGAGTGAGGATGATACTTTACGTCCTTGCTACAGAAAGCTGCAGAAAAGTGCTGATCCACCAGGACGGGGGCAGTACTACATGAAGAATAGGATACTCTACAGGAGAGCAGGAAGGGGAGACAACCTATACGGTCAGTTGGTCGTCCCGAAAGCTCACCGGGCCCAGATTCTTCATATGGGGCATACCATCTCCTTTAGTGGACACATGGGTATTGCCGCCACCATGCAGCGGATTTCCTGCCACTACTATTGGCCGGGAATGACAGATGATGTGCGTCGGTATGTGAAGTCATGCCCTGAGTGCCAGAGGGTGGCACCGAAACACTGGACAGCACCGGTGATGTTGGGTGAGATGCCCATCATGAACTCTCCTTTCGAGAGGGTAGCCATCGATATCGTGGGTCCACTTCCCAGGACTAGGAAGAGGAACATGTATATACTCACAATGGTGGATTGCTGTACAATGTGGGGTGAAGCCATACCGTTGACCACGATTGACTCGAAAAGAGTGGCGGACGCACTGATGGAGGCCTTTACCAGATTAGGCTTTCCGGATCAAATTCTGACGGACAATGGATCTCAGTTTTGTGGAAAACTCATGGAGGAGGTATTTAGGGTGTTTCACTCTAACCACATACATACCAGCCCTTACCACCCTCAAGCCAATGGACAAGTAGAGCGTTTCAACGGCACGTTGATGACAATGCTCAGGAAACTAGCGCAGGAAAAACCTGATAGGTGGGATGAATATATCCCAGCAGCACTCTTTGCCTATCGGGAAGTTCCTCATGGCTCAACAGGACTACCACCCGCTACGTTGCTGTTTGGTCGTCCAATCAAAGGACCGTTGGAAGCCATGTTGAGGAGTTGGACTGAAGAGGGGACGTCAGAAGAAGTGATCTCATCCTATCAATACGTGGAGGAACTGAAAGAAAAACTCCACAAGGGATGGACTCTGGCAAATCAAAACTTGAAAAAGGCCAGGAAAAGACATGCGGCTTACTACAACCGTAGGTCTAAAGAAAGATCTCTAGAGGTGGGAGATAAAGTCTTGTTGCTACTCCCAACGGGAAACAACAAACTGGAGATAGGTTGGCAAGGACCATTTCCCGTGGAAAGGGTGATATCCAGAACCAACTATCAGATCCGGATCCGGGGAAAATCGAAGATTTTCCATATCAATCTCTTGCGGAAATACGAAGAGAGACCCGGAGACAAGGCAGCGCACCTCATGGCAATGGCAGTTGCAGTGGAGACAGAAGTGGGAACCAGCGAGGGCAGGGAATATCCCTTGGTACACCAGGAAACCTATAGGGATGTGAAAGTGAACCCTGATCTGACCTCCCAGGAGAGGGAAAGGATAACCCAGGTTCTCAAGTCTCATAAGGAGATACTGACTGATAAACCAGGACGAACGAGGTTGGTTGAGTTCGAGATGACTTTGACCACACAGGAGCCTGTTCGCCAAAAGGTTTACCCAGTGCCATTCTCTAAAGAAAAGGCCCTGGAGGAGGAAATACAAAACCTGCTGGAGGATGACGTGATTGCACCATCCACATCCCCATACAATGCGGGGGTAGTTTTGTTACGCAAACCAAGTGGAGAACACCGGTTGTGTATAGACTACCGACTTCTGAACAGTCACACACAATTTCAGGTGGAACCTTTGCCGAATCCAACTCAGTTATTCGCTAGGCTCCATAAGGCTCGGTACTTTTCGAAGGTGGATCTGAGTCGGGGGTACTATCAGATACCAGTCAAACCGGAGATTCGACCACTGTTAGCTTTCAGTACACCCAGTGGACACTACGAATTCAAGGTCATGCCCTTTGGACTCAGCAATGCACCTAGTGTGTTTACACGCATGATGAGGACTTTACTAGATCCGTTACAGGATCCATCCATCATCTCATTCATGGATGATATTCTGATTTCCAGTGACAGCTTGGATGACCACTTACAATCCTTGGAGAGAGTGTTTAATAGGCTCAAGGAAGCAGGGCTTACTGCTCGTCCAACCAAGTGCATGATTGGTTACCAGACTCTGGAATTTCTAGGTCACACCATCACTCCAGGACACATTGTTCCAGAAGAGAAGAACCTGGAGAAAATCAGAAATGCACCAAGGCCAAAAACGAAGAAGGATGTGCGATCTTTTCTCTCGTTGTGTGGGTTCTACCACAAATTTATCCCACATTTCACGGAACTGGGAGCTCCGTTGACGGAAACCTTGAAAAAGGGATTCCCGGATCAAATCATTTGGACACCAGAATGTGAGAATGCCTATAGTCAGTTAAAGGAGGCCTTGGTCAGCAAACCTGTATTACAGCTCCCTGACCTTTCCAAACAATTTGTGTTGAGAACAGATGCGAGTGCGATTGGAATTGGAGCCGCTTTGTTACAGGAAGGAAAAGACGATGCTTCGGTTTTGAAACCTGTGGCATACGCAAGTAAGAAACTTCTACAGGCGGAGAGGAATTATTCAACTGTCGAGAGAGAGTGCTTGTCCCTCGTATGGGCAGTGCAAAAATTTCAGCCATATTTGTATGGAGTTAAGTTTCGGGTCCAGTCGGATCATCAGCCCCTGATGTTCCTGGCTACTTCTCAGAAGCTCAACGCCCGTTTGATGCGGTGGTCGTTGTTACTTCAACCGTATAATTTCACAGTAGAGTACATTCCGGGGAAGGAGAATGTTGGAGCGGATTTCTTGTCAAGACACCCAGCTCCTGAAGAAGAGGAATGAATCATCTGGATTTAACTCATGGTGGAGAAGAGTGAGATGGACTACTCTCTTAAGAGGGGGCCTATGTCACGAGCTCGCCATGAGTTAACCAGATAATAATACCGACGTTTGCTTGGCGTATATTTTCTAGGCCACAACAGTCGTACTAACAGAGTAAACACAGCTGCACAGGTTACATCGTGTCAGCCCATAAACACATTTGGTGGTGAGTGAGAAGGAAGGGATACAATGCGTTGGCAGTTTATAAACATTTAGAATCACATAGCCTTGCCCGGCTCAGTACATGGAACAGCCCTGTCTGTCAGTTATAGTTCCGGACATCAGGCGAAATGGCTGCTGGGATTGTCACCACTGAACAGAAGCTTGACAGTTTGTCAACAGTCAGAGACAAACCGGAATTGGCAGCGAGAGACAGAAAACAGTGCATCTGTCAATTCTTGGTTTCCGGCACATCGAGAGGATTGACGGGGTTATTCGCAACTCTTTGTTGGAACTCGACAGCAACTCGCTGGCTTGTTTTGAGAATCTAAACTATTACTGACAACTTTGACAAGACTTAAGCCAGGAAAATAGTTTCCTGACAATGGATGATATGCGCAAATAACACCTGCAGGACGTCACCCATATCACGTGACCAATTTTAGGAGTTTGCCATATAAACCCGAGTTGGGATCAACTAGGGGGGAGTTGACCAAAAACCGTGGATTATGATGGACGTGTTTGTGGGAGAGCTCTACAGTGTTAGATTAATTTAAGATTAACTAGCATGTGCCGTTATGGCAAAGTGTAGTAGCCATCCCGGGAATGAGGCGGTTTTTACATAAGGTAGTCAATATAGTCTATTAGTTCTAATTAATATAGACTGTA
This sequence comes from Cepaea hortensis, assembly GCA_963921405.1. Taxonomy (NCBI): domain Eukaryota; kingdom Metazoa; phylum Mollusca; class Gastropoda; order Stylommatophora; family Helicidae; genus Cepaea; species Cepaea hortensis. Next base: position 15,564,082 of record OY992894.1, read on the forward strand.
GCCTTGTTAAACTATAGTGTGATGATTAGCACTGTTAGTGGAAACTAGTTAGAGTAGAATAGTGATATTGGCTCTGCTAAGGTGAATAGAATACTGAGGTTGCACTCTGTTTATTGGTCTTTTCTTATCATAGCCTGATTCGACTCTAGGTGGGTAGCTAATCTGCTCTATGACTAATTCTAGTTAGCTAAAGATCATTAAGCAAGGTGATAGGCTTACACTCAGCCGAAAGGATCAGTGACTAGTACTATCACCAGATGTGTTGTTTCTATCCTAGGTTCCCTACCAGATCCAAGGAAACTCTACAAGTTTTGGGAAAGAATTAAAAAACCCATTCTGAAGAACACCAGTTCAAGAGTCAATAAAGTTGCATACAGAAACATAACTTACGCTAGAAGGAAATTGATTCATCAAAGAGAGTGATGCATACTGATGCACCACACAGCATTAAACAGTAGTAACGAACCGAGAACCGGCTAAGAGTACCTAGTGTTAGTACAGTAACAATTAACATTAGTAATTAGCACTTATGAACTGAGTGGTTCAATGTGCAACGAGGATGATCTGTCGACTAACTAACTAACTAACTGCGTACACACTACAAAAGACTGCAACCGGTCCATGATTAACTGTTAATACCACCGGTGTCTATTTCGGATGTTCATGAAATTGGATTACCAGAGGTCTACAGAGGCAAAGCATTATCCGGCAAGATGGTTCCGGCAACGGGTGAGAAGTACATGTTCTGACGTAACGTGCTGTGGTCTATCTTTGCTGGGATCAGCTGACTGGGTTGCTGTCTGAGAGTCAGAGTCTACACACTTTATAGAACACGTCACACATTTTCTTCACATACACGTCTCATATACGTTACACTTTTCTTTTAATAAATTAATCTTTATTAATTTTTAGAAGCAAGAGTTGTTGAGTATGTTGCGTTGGGGAAGTATGAGAAGGGGGCATAGTACGACAGTGTGAGAGTGATAGGAAAAGGTGTCCATAGGCTGATGGAGTGTGTTGGACGGAAGCTGGTGGATTCTCCAGAATATTGAGAGGAAAAATATTATAATGTGGGTGTCGGATCTCCTCACTCCAGGGACGACACTTTAAAGGAGGACACGACAGTAGAGTAGATAAAAGCTGAACATTACTCACCATAAAACTGTCATATTTAGAACAAGAGAAACGTGACATGAGACAGCAGACTTGAGTGCACTATTATGACTGTTGCTAGGGTTACGCCATGGTTTGTCATTATCTGAGAGGCGGTGTTTACTAAGAGAATGGGCGGCGTTCGATTCACAACAGGCGGGCTTGCTGAATACCATGTATTTCAAATTATTCATGTCACGATACGACCATTTTCTTGGCATAGCGTGTAATTACGTAATTGTGTAAGCGACTGCAAGTTATAATGGAGCAGACAAATGACTGGCTTCAGTGATGGAAAACATTAAAATTACAGGGTAAAGTTAACTTAACATTTGACTAGTGTTTGACATAAATATAAGAGAAGCATACATTAATTCCGTTTTATTTTGCATTGGTGGTGGTTAGATACTTGCCTACCGGTCGGTGGTCATGGAGTTCAAATCTGTATCAGACTGATTTCTTAAATTGATCTACGCTACCAGAAGACCCAGCCTAATATCGTCATCATCATGTCACGCGATGACCAGATTTGTGGATCAACTCTGTGTTCCTGCCCCGACCATGCTATGTGGCCAAGTCATCCAGATATTTACTTCTCTGTCTTCCCTACTTGATCTTTTCTCCTCAATCTTGCCAGTTATCACCAAGTTCTCTAACATGGATATCAGGAAATGTCACGGAAAATACAAGCAGGCGAGACACTTACTACATATACTACCTTGAAGTGTATGATCTAAAGGGATTATACCCAATAGCCGTCCCGCCTAGTAACAACAGCGCAACTGAATGGGAGACGCGAATGAATGGTCAACATACCACAATGTACCGATTACTGGGACGGAGAAATGTCGCTGAAATCCAACCTCTACATCCAAACGACAACAGTCGATGGTAGTGGTAAAAGACGTCTTGCAAGAGCCGCGCTCCTTAGCAGAAGCAGGCAGGGGAAGGGGAGCCCAAGTCTGCAAACAACTAGCCCAGGGAAGAGATGGCTGGCTTTCCTTAGACTAGTGCAGCTCATTCAGCTGTTGGTGGCGTATGAAGAAGGCAACATGGCCGCAACGACGTCTGTTGGGTTTTAGCAACAGCCTTTGTGGAGATGGGGGTTAAGTGACATTTCACAGTAAGACATATCAGGGGTGTATATTTACCTTTGAGTTACCATAGCTTGAGACAATAACCGGTAATATTACAGCCCCTCGCACTATCCAACGATGCCAGTGTTATGTGTTTATGCATTTTCAGACTTTCAGAATCTAATTGGGTTTCATAAAGATCAATGTCGTCATCATCATCATCATTAGAATATCCGTCGACGTCATCATGAGCGTTAAAATATTAGTCAGTCTGAGGACTTGTGTTGAAGACGTCTGCATATCATTCCACAATGTCCTATTAACTTCGTCAGTTTTGTCAATACGAGATCTGGTACTAACGCGCCAGACCATGTCTCTTCAGTGTTCCCTGTTATTACCATCATATGAAATTCGATTCATCAATACGAGATATGGAACTGAACTCGCCAGACCATGACGAGATCTGGAACTGAACTCGCCAGACCATGACGAGATCTGGAACTGAACTCGCCAGACTAAGACGAGATCTGGAACTGAACTCGCCAGACCATGACGAGATCTGGAACTGAACTCGCCAGACTAAGACGAGATCTGGAACTGAACTCGCCAGACCATGACGAGATCTGGAACTGAACTCGCCAGACCATGACGAGATCTGGAACTGAACTCGCCAGACCATGTTTTTCAACTGTCTCCTGTTATTGACTGGTACCTTGCCGTCTTGACAGACGATAGTTTGTAAAATGGAGTTATACCTTTCCATAACACACAGCTTCGGATGAATTTAGAGACCATGTGTTGTCCTTATGTCCTTAAAGCATGATCCCTCTCTCAGTCTGCCTAGTTTACTCCAGAGTAAAGGTAACCCCAATGCTTCTGGGGCGAGACAAGCTGCAGAAGCTGCCGGATCAGCAAAGCAAAGCTTTAACTGTCCGCTTGTCGGATATTTCATCCTAGACCATTTGCCGACCAAGGTTTACAGCCTGGCCTGCCTTGCCATTCCATAAAGTATTTAAATTGCATCTACTCGCACTAGGGTAGAGAAAGTTGTAAGGAAGATAAAGGAGGAATGTGATATTGCAGATGACATAGATATTATAGGGGAAAATGAACAAAAGACATTGGAAATATTGACTCACTTAAAGCAAAAAGCCCAACAGATGGGGCTGGTTATCAACCAAGATAAGACAGAATATATGGTAATTTCAAGATAAGGAATGGCTAAATACTCTGGCCACATACAAATAGATAATATGACCATTAAAATAACGGAAACATACAAATACCTGGGTACAATCTTCAACTGCTCCAACATCATAAGGGAAGAAATACAAACTAGAATCAATTCTGGAAATACGATATACTATGCACTACAACATCTACTAAAATCAAATGCGTTATCTCGTAACACCAAAATCACAATATACAAAACACTGATCAGACCAGTTGTGCTGTACGGCTCTGAAACCTGGAGTACAACGAACGGAGATGAAGCCTTGTTACAAACCTTTGAGAACAAAGTTTTAAGACGCATCTTTGGACCCATTAGGGGTACACAAAGTGGAGAGTGGAAAAGAAGAAGTAACAAAGACATTTATGATCTGTTTAAGTCCTTGCTAATCACTGGTATCATGAAGGCTAATAGACTACAATGGCTGGGGCATATAGAAAGAATGGAAGACAATATGGAAACAAAACTCGCTTACACTCAGGAAATAAATGACCGCAGACCCCGAGGTAGACCAAGAAGGCGGTGGAGAGATAATATACATACAGACCTACAAGCACTTGGAATCAACGAAGGTCAACCAGAGAGACGAATGGAGGCGGATTGTATCTGCAGCAAAGAACCTCAATGGCTCGGAACGTTGAAGAAGAAGAAGAATAGTACGGCTTCTACCCCTCCAATTGTGCTCCCCCTCCCGAAGCCTTTCCCACATTGTGGGATGTCTGGTTTGACGAGCGTTGACATTTGGCGCTAACAGAAAGCAAGTAGTACCGTCTACCGTCATACGGTAGCTCAGCCATATCTCAGACCTGGCTTTAATCCAGTTATACCATCATATGACAAAGGATTCGTCAATACGAGAACTGGAACTGTACTCACCAGACCATGTCACTGACGGTTCCTAGTATTTCTCCTGAGCCCAGAGCAAATTCAAACCCTATTGTCGTCATCTATCTTATGTAACTGTGTCTTCAACGTCCTAGTTTGATCTCCTTGATGTTATCCTCCAGTTTGTTTCAAAAGTAAATCGTTAATTGTTTAGGTAAACTAGAAATGGTTCAGCCACATACAAGTACATCGATTACCAAATGACAGTATACCATAACAAACAATGGTGTACAGACAAAATGGAACAAGAAGTAGAGGCCGTCCATGTAAACGATGGACAGAGGGAATAACAGAACATGAATATCTCGATTTGTGAGGCCCATAAACGGACACACTGCCGCTGTCAATGCGTCACCTCGACAACACAAGGTACAAGAGGATCAAGATGTGATTATGATGCTGATGAAATTAGAGGTAGACAGCCAAGACATTTTGGGCACGTTCTGAGGAGACATAAACTTAAAAACTTGGTGACAACAGGTAAAATTGTAAGGAAAAAGTAAAGGAAGGCTAATTGTCGTGTCCTCCTTTAAAGTGTCGTCCCTGGAGTGAGGAGAGTCAACACCCACATTATAATATTTTTTTTCCTTTATCAATATCCTGGAGAATCCACCAGCTTCCGCCCAACACACTCCATCAGCCCGTGGACACCTTTTCCTATCACTCTCTCACTGTTGTACTATGCCCCCTCTCATACTTCCCCAACGCAACATACTCAACAACTCTTGCTTCCAAAAAATTAATAAAGATTAATTTATTAAAAGAAAAGTGTAACGTATATGAGACGTGTCTGTGAAGAAAATGTGTGTCGTGTATTCTGATGTCAATGTATAGGTCAGCCTTCAAAGTTCAGGATCAGAGTCCACTCATCATGGCAAGGATTACACGACATCACACAGGGTCAGTACAATAGACCTCACCAATTGCCGCTTCTTTTCCGCCAGACTTGTTATCCTCCATGAACCTTGATAACCATGAAATCTGAGTCCCATTCGAAACTAAAGTCCGGGAACACTATTAATGTTTGTTCCTAACAAAAACTGTTCCTAATAGTTTGTAGAAAACTGAGATCTCATAATTCCTGCACAGTAAAAAAAAACAATAGAACACTGTCCCATGAACATGGCGTTTGTCCTTCTTGCGAAATGTTCTATGGATTTCCTTATTTTCTCGTTATTGTCTTAACGTAATAATGTTCTTGATATGTGGAACCACTACACTTAAATGTTATCTTTCCTCCAATGTGAACCTCAATCACTATTGGTGTGTTAAAGACTGGGATGACCTACAACTCATTCGGTACTTATCCTGTAGGATACTTCTATCATTCAGCTCCCCTGAGCAATGTTGATCATCTTCCTCTAGCATAGGCTAGTTGATAAAGTTGCGGGCCAATCTTCCTGCGCCAAACTTTATCCGGGATCGGATTTTTCCTTGGTTCCGTGTTCTTCCTTCCAACTAGAGGGAACCTGTAAAATAGATCATACAACTGGTGATAGCCTCCCCATCACTGATCTCTATTAGATGATCGTGGCCATCGGCCTCGCTCAGAAAATACAGTGAACCTATCTCTGTCAGGGACAGATGAACTGAACACAGAGGTTTTCATCAGGCCAAGACAAGAAGAAAAAAAAACACAACCAACAGCGTGCGGAACCCCCCCCCCCCCCCCCCCACCAGGCAGTACCCACTGGAAGATCCCAATTATTGCCCATTACTCAATTCTCAACTAGTAGAGCTAAGTATCACTTCCCTACTCTAGCTAGTTTTCCACTAACAGTGCTAATCATCACACTCTAGTTTTAACAAGACTACTGCCTATATTAATTAGGCCTAAATAGACTATATTGACTACCTTATGCAAAACGTCCTCATTCCGGGATGGCTGCTACACTTTGCCATAACGACACATGCTAGTTAATATTAAATTAATCTAACACTGTAGAGCTCTCCCACAAACACGTCCATCATAATCCACGGTTTTGGTCAACACTGTTTCTCCCAATCATGGTTTATGGCAAAACCTAAAATTGGTCACGTGACGGTATTCATTATGTCCACACAGGTGTTATTTGGACATATCATCCATTGTCCAGAATCTATCCTCCCTGGCTTAGTCACTGTCAGAGTTGTCATCACTTGTTTTGACATCCCCAACAAGCTAGCGAGTTACTGTATGCTCCCAACAACAGTTGTCAATAGCAATCTGCCAATCTGCGTGATGTCCGGAAACTATAAATGACAGACTGACTGTTTTCTCCCGAGCTGAGTACTTCCGCTTTCCATCCAACCTGTTTATGAACTGTCAAAGCGATGTATGGACTCATCTCACTCACTTCCCCTACACATCTGCAGCTGTTAACTTTGCCCGACCTGTGATGGATGACATCCGATTGCAACCAGGATCCGACGGGTTCCATCTGTATTCGAATGTTGACAAACTGTCAAAGCGATGCAGGGACCCGTCTCACTCACCACCGAGTGTTCCCAATCCGTCGACCAGATGTAAACACGTGCAGTTACATTTTCTGGATTTGTTGAAACAACCTTTGGCCTCGAACATGCCGCTAATTCAGAACGCCTTTTATTCTCATCACTGGTTAAATAACGTTGGTCTATTATGTGACACTAATAAAGAAATAACTGGATATTTTTGCCTCATGGCATAATCGTGACAATACCACAGTCTTGATCCAAACACTAGCGATCGTTGAGATGTCGAACCCTGACCACTCACGCTTATCGGCATGGCTATTGCTGATGTCTCACATGTGATTAAGTCAACACAGTATACGTTTTATATTTTCAACTGTTGTTTGTTAGAGTTCGTTCATTTGAGAGGGAGCGTTTGCAATGGCCTTACAACGTTTGATACCAATACATTTTTCTGTTTACGTTTGAATATTCAATAAGATTTTCTAATTACAAGTTTGTTTTTTTTCTTTCCAAGTAGCTTGTGTTGTTTCTAATGAAGATCGATAAGATCGAAAAATAGATTCGTTGTGTCGCGGTGTTACTTATTTTTATCTGATTATTGTGTTATTATTAAAATTGTTACTTTCACACAGTGATTTCCATATGCCGGATTTGCGTTCGTTGTAAGGTACGAATAATTTTTCTGTGTTTATTATCTTTCATTTTTCCTCAGCTGTCATACACACCTAACTATTTTCATTTTTTATGGCCGGCAATCTTTGCAGCCTAAGATAGCATCACATGACAAAAGTTCCATAGTTCTTATATATTGTTCTACTCACTGCCCACGTTTCAGCGCCACATAGTGCTACGGGCCACATATTTATATAGACCAAATGTCACTTAATCTATAATGTGTTCAATATTGCACGGGTCGCCTTTACTTTTCAGAAAATTTCCTGGCCCCTATTGTAAGCTGCGTCGACACGGGAGCACAGGTCAACTTTTCAACAACAACAACAACAACAACAAAATACCATCCTCGACCAGGATTCGAACACCAGACAGGCAAGCTAAAGTGCTAGCCACTGTACTTCCGGGGCCTCCTGATTTTTATTATGTTAGTTGCTTATCCCTTACATGACGTCTTAGTCAACCCCGTCATTTTAGGCTGTTTGTAACTTCTTGGCAAGTCTACATTCAGTAGTTTGCTGTTACTTTTTGAACGACCAACTCTCATAACATTGTATGAAAACCAGAGCAAAACGGCCAGCTTCCAAATGCCCCGCAGCTGCGACCTGCTATTATGTATGCTATAAAAATCCCAACTGTCCTTACATACATCAATAGCCCGGCTCACGCTGAAGAGCCGCCTCTGAAAACAGCCTCAAAATCTGCTCTTTATATCCCATCGCTTGCTCTATAATTTGATTTCCAGGTTCGTATTGGGGCCCCTTCATTAATTAAACATTGACCTTCAGATGTCCTTCTTGCCAGAACGAGCATTAACACATTTAGATGTCTGATTGATGTCGGCTTGATCCGTTCTG
>OY992894.1:15574890-15614890 GCA_963921405.1 Cepaea hortensis
GCCGATACCCGTCTACCGGAAAATAGAAACGTGATACTGAGCAAGCTACATGCTCAGGTCTGATACATGTTCGAAGGCTCTCAGCTGGGGGATATGAGGGATTCCCGTATGAGAGGGCCAGACCGTTTCCTGTACACTGCTGCACGAAGGTTAGGTGCTGAGCCGGCAGCACATGTAGCCTACCTCGTGAGCGAGTACAAAAAAAGAAAGAAAAGTGCCCCAGTCGAAGGGCATGGTTACGGAAACCCTGTATCTAACTCATAGAGAGTGTAGATATAAGTGGAAGAACGTCTCAACGCAAAATGGAACGCACGGCGAGCGTACCTATTGCGTGGGTTGAAGTCACAAGCAAAAGCTTACCGAGTGGATGTCGCCCGCAATCTGACCGCTCCTGGTGTGTGCTTGAGCGATCAGTGGCAAGCGGGATGCTCAACACATGGAAGTGAGGAACAAAAGCAGCCATGAGCAGGACGTGGAAACTCCTTGGGTGAGCCCAGTCTCAGAGCAATATGTGCCGGCTCTGCAATTATGGAAGCCTCCTCGGATAGTGAGATGATGCCCATGGTCTGCCCCTGCCTTCCCTTGAGGGCCGTCCGCGATATCGTTGATCGTTCTATCTTGACCAGCTGAGATGTGGGTGACATTACAACAGTCTAACGTGTCTCGAAACCAGAGGAAGGCTAACCTCACTAAAAAATGCCCGCCAGAAGTCGGAAGTGTCGGCCTACGGGTGGCAAACTAAAAATTGACACTACGCAATTACGTCCGAGTGAAATGTCTCGCCCGAATGTCTCTCGTGCTAGGAACAGCTCTGACTACCTAGTTTCCGAATGCCGCTCTTGTTCGGAACAGCTCTGACTAGGTAGTTTCCGAATGTCTGTCGTGCCTGGAACAGCTCTGATGGGCGCAACGACAAGCACATGTCCGAAAACTCGCTGAGTTGATGCCGTCTGCGAACATGTCTGGTTTGTGCGGGAATGGCCCGGGGAAAACGAAATGACCAATATATTGAAGTGAGGATTTAAAGCAGCCATGAGCAGGACGTGACGATTTCCCTCGGTGAGCCCAGATCCAGGGCGTTATGTGTCGGCCCTGCAACTATGGAAGCAACCTTGGATGGCGGAAAATGCTATGGACTGTCCCTGCCTTCCTTTGAGGGATGACCGTTGTCTTCGACCGTTCAACCTTGGCCAGCATGGTTGTAGATGGCACCACAAAAGTGAGAGTCTCCCAGGTATGCTACCTGGTCAAAAAAGCACGCTAAAGTCGATGTGTTGGCCTATGGGTTTCGGCCCAAGGGCGCATAACAGACACACCGCAATGACATCTGAAAAAACACTCCGGATGAACGAAAAGAAGAAGAGAAGAAGAAACCCTTTGCATGAAAGTGCGACGAGAAATGCAGTGTTTAACGTGCTCGTGCAAGTCTGGCCGTGGTGCAGCGGCTGCCCGCTTGTCTGTCTGTCCGGTGTTCATGCGTTCTAGAGGCAGGTCGTTTTTAACATTGTCCTGGGCTGCCGGGTCGGGCCAGCATATAGCATGTACCAGGAAGTGTACGGGAAAGCAAAGACGACCGGTCTTATATGTGGCCCATTAAGTGATGTCTGCTCTATAAAATCACGGAGCCAGGCCCATATATTCAGTGTACACCCGGGAAGGTTAATCCGGTCAACAAATGCCCGCAGAAGTCGGATGTGTCGGCCTAACGGCGCAAGAATGCAGCTCTGCTGTAAATAGGCACTACGCAATCACGCCCGAAAAAACTCCGGATTAACGCAGAAGAAGAAGAATGCCCAGTGTACCTTAAGAGAGTCCTTTTAAAACAATGTTAATAAATTTGTCCTAAAGCGGGAACCTGTTATTGGTCATTGGAGTGATGGGGTCAGTATATTTTGTAGACGTGAATGCACGGAGGAAAAAACAGTGAATAAAATTGGGTGGAACTGCGGTAATGCTGTGAAGATGTAGACAATATCAAATGACATAAAGTAGTGCAGCTTTACATAACAGAATTACGACACATTCAGGACGTTGCGGCGATTAGCCTTCATCAGCAAACAAACACATTCACAAACACCACATATAGTCAAGGAGATCTCCTGTGACTACATCAAAAGGTGACGACAGGACGAGAAGAACAAAAGGATGAAAAAATGAAAGCAATGAAGAGAAAATGAGAATTTTAAAAAAATGTTCATACTTACGTCACAATTCAGTCGGCCAGTCTTTCTCTCAAGCCTGCGTTTGGCAATGTCTGTTTTATATTTGAATGTAACCTGCAAGTGGCCGGTTGCTGAACTAGCTAGTTTTGCATTATGCAGTAATGTTTATGAAGCGAGGAGCAGTTGGCCGAGTGGCTAGAATGCCGGATTCTCCTTTGGGAGGCTCGGGTTCGAATTCTAGGTAAAAAGAAATCTCTAACCTGCACAGTTCGCGGCGACTGCACTAGCCAGGCGGCCTTAATTCCTCAGGCTCAAAGACCCCCTGCCATACACCGCAAGGTATTGGCAATAAATGACAGTTGACAGTGTATGAACCTGCTGCTTTTCTAGTGACTGCCGCTTCCATCAACAATGAACTGTAGTTTTCGTGGCGGACCATTGTGTTGTCATTCTGGCAATGGCCTTATGCATGAGCTTGCCGGTGCGTGCTGTTGGGTTTTCGGTACAGCTGTCTGTTCCACTTTTCACATGGGACAGAGAGGAGCATCTTGTGTAATATTCACTGTCACATGAATGGAGCAATATGGGGATAACCCTTTTCCGTGAAGTTGGAACCGCGACTAACTGACTAACTGAATGTACCATGCACAATAGATCATTGATGTGGGAAAGATGAGTGATTGGAAGGGTCGAATATAAGATGGGCCTGCGTGCCCAATTTGTGACCCTTTGACAGTAAGTGCGTTCTTTTATTCGTTCGTTTGTTTGTTCGTTCACTTAGTGAGACAGTGAACGTTGTGGTCTAGCCGCCGTCCGACCGTGCCCATGACATCATCTGTGTAGCTTCCTTTTAACTACGCTAACAAGCCCGATAGAGGGGTCTTTACAAACGTTGCGTGCCTTTGCAGGACGTGGCGATCAACCCCAACCCCAAATTGATATTTTTCTAGGCAATTTTATGTCCAGTCTTCTACTTTACTTCAATTCCAACGTCAAATATGTCTTCTTACAATAACTCCATGAGATTAAATTTTATTTCCGAGCGTGGGCAAAAACCCAATTTGATTGCTTTCATTTTTAGTAATTAATTACCCTCGCCGGAAGCTCGTAAAAATATTAATGCATCTGATGACGCGTCGGGCTCCAGGTAGCAGCCCATGGCACTCCATTAGATGTGTCTTTAACACACGAGACTTGGAACAAGCAGCTTATTACGGCCTACGAAGATTTATCCATTTACTGTTGATTGAATTTCGCTTATTGTTCAGGTAATATCGTAATTGCGGGCCCGTGACAATTCTGTGAATCTGCGCCCGAAGAAAAGAATTGAAAATTCGTCGAAACGCATTCGGTGTTTAGTTTATTTCTGTCTTCTCGGCATCTGCGATTTAATTAAGATGCTAGAGTTACTTGCGTGTCCTTTACATGACGTCGCAATCAACTGCGGCATTTTTTGTCTGTTTTTGATTTACTAGACCATTTTTTATGTTCAGTAGATTGCTTTCTGAACAACCTATTGAAATCAACGCAGTGCGGTGTAATTTCAACTAATCTGTGCTTGATTTCGAACCTTCACGACTCGGTTTGTTAGGGAAGCATGAAATATGTTCCCTGTCCCTAAGTCATCCGCCGGCTAATCAAGACGAGCGTCGGTCGCGTGTCTGTGGTTATCTTGTGTTTGTGTTGAATCGGCTCATCAAGACGAGCGCCGGTCGCGTGTCTGTGGTCATCTTGTGTTTGTGTTGAACCGGCTCATCAAGACGAGCGCCGGTCGCGTGTCTGTGGTCATCTTGTGTTTGTGTTGAACCGACTCATCAAGACGAGCGCCGGTCGCGTGTCTGTGGTCATCTTGTGTTTGTGTTGAACCGGCTCATCAAGACGAGCGCCGGTCGCGTGTCTGTGGTCATCTTGTGTTTGTGTTGAACCGGCTCATCAAGACGAGCGCCGGTCGCTTGTCTGTGGTCATCTTGTGTTTGTGTTGAACCGGCTCACCAAGACGAGCGCCGGTCGCATGTCTGTGGTCATCTTGTTTTTGTGTTGAACCGGCTCATCAAGACGAGCGCCGGTCGCATGTCTGTGGTTATCTTGTGTTTGTGTTGAACCCGCTCATCAAGACGAGCGCCGGTCGCATGTCTGTGGTCATCTTGTGTTTGTGTTGAACCGGCTCATCAAGACGAGCGCCGGCCGCGTGTCTGTGGTCATCTTGTGTTTGTGTTGAACCGCCTCATCAAGACGAGCGCCGGTCGCGTGTCTGTGGTCATCTTGTGTTTGTGTTGAACCGGCTCATCAAGACGAGCGCCGGTCGCGTGTCTGTGGTCATCTTGTGTTTGTGTTGAACCGGCTCATCAAGACGAGCGCCGGTCGCGTGTCTGTGGTCATCTTGTGTTTGTGTTGAACCGGCTCATCAAGACGAGCGCCGGTCGCGTGTCTGTGGTCATCGTATGTTTGTGATGAACCGGCTCATCAAGACGAACGCCGGTCGCGTGTCTGTGGTCACCTGTTGTTTGTGTAGATCGATTGAACCACCAAAATACGAGAAGCGTACTGTAAGCTTGACTAGTATACGACAAGTAACAAAGTGGACGTTGCGGCTAAAGCCTTCGTCAGCACCTGGTTTGTTTGGGAGGTAACGTATTTCAAGATATCTTCATTGCTCTGTCTATCTGTCCACGGTGGTCTCATCGTCTTCTATAAAACTCATCTTTGCAACTTTCAAATAATTCCTCACTTGTCTGCTAATTGTCTGTGATTCGCTTCTGTACATCAGGATTAGCTCAATTTACCTCTTGAGAACTTTTCCGCGCTTCGAATGACACAGATAACATAACATTCCTCATCTTGTTAAATGCTGCCTTTGTTTGGGCTATCATCTGCTTATTGTGCTCATCATGCCAGGGGGTAATCATAGCACCTATGGACTTGTCCTATGGCGTACAAGGAAGATACCCCATCAGATAGTATATATATATATATATATATATATATATATATATATATATATATATATATATATATATATATATATATGCTTGAAGATCTACAAATTGATGGAAAAGATCTTAGACTTGTAAAAAACATATATTGGAAACAACAAGCTGCCATAAGAGTTGATAATGAAGTAAGCCAATATCAGCCTATTAAAGGGGGTGTGAGACAGGGATGTGTAATGTCTCCAGATCTGTTTTCCCTGTACAGTGAACGTATTTTCAGAAATATTGAAGATATGGAAGGAATCAACATTGGGGGACGATGCATCAATAACATTAGATATGCAGATGATACAGTCTTGATTGCAGACAATGAACAGGACCTGCAAAATTTAGTAGATGCGATTGTTACACACAGTGAACAACTAGGGTTAGAATTAAATTGTAAAATGACACAGATTATAGTCGTCACTAGGAAGGACGTAATACCACAATGTAATAATAATAATAATAATAATAATAATAATAATAATAATAATAAGTCTTTATTTTCAAAGGGTTAAGAATTGGGCACGCAGGCCCGTCTGACATTCTGCCGTTCTTCTCTATTTCCTCTCATACATTCTTTCATTCAACATCACTTATGAAGCAACTTTTGACAACAAAAGAACATTAAAACGCATGAAAAATAATCAATAACAAATGACTCACTGAAGCAGTGTTTAACATGGGCATTATAAATACCTAAGGAGGGTGTAACGTGCCATACATAAGGGAATGTTTTTTGGCTAGTTGTCGTTTGAGATAAGTTACCATTATTGTCTTTTTGTTAAATAATATATGTAATATACAAGTAGATGGGAATATTCTTCAACAAGTGAGTAGTTACAATTATCTCGGAACAGTAATAACATCTGATGGGAGATGCCTTGAGGAGATTAGAACAAGAATCGCCATGGCAAAAGTAGCCTTTAGCAAGATGAAAAACATATTGACCAATAAAAAGATGTCAATTGAAACGAGAAAGAGAGTGTTGAGATGCTACATAGAACCTGTACTTTTATATGGATGTGAAGCGTGGACAATGAGCAGTCAGGCTGAAAAACATCTTATGGCTATAGAGATGTGGTTTCTGAGGAAAATGCAAAGAATACCATGGACAGCCAGAAAGACCAATGAACAAGTCCTTCAAGAAACAAATGAAGATCATAAAATGATTAGAGAAATTAGACGTAGACCGTCAAAATTCTTTGGGCATGTTATGAGAAGAAATGGATTGGAGAATTTGGTGACAACTGGTAAGATCGAGGGGAACAGACCAAGGGGAAGACCTAGAAGCAAGTACCTGGATGGCTTGGCCTTGTGGCATGGTCGAGACAGAAACACGGAGCTGATCCATGACTCTGGTGATCGAGTGAGATGGCAGAACATGACCGCCCACGCTTACCGGCATGGCACATGATGGATGGATGGATAACCAATAAGGAGTAGAGAAATAAGCCCCGAATAGGAACATACTAGACAAGAAAGGCAGAAGAAGACAGAGAAGGATGTACACAAAGAGTTTTAACATCTGTGCAAGAAACAGTTATATAAGCATCGCATACATCAAAAGTCCGCCCCGTGGTCGTGGGTTCCAAACCACATCCTGGAGGATATTTAACATTGTCCTGGGCTAGCAGGTCCGCCCAGTGTAAAACTGGTACCAGTAAATGTTTCAAGAAATAAAAGCGGCCGCTGTTATATTTACCGAATCACCCAGTGAGTGCCGATTGGACTATCAAAACATGCCCGATAACCTGAAGTGTAAAATGGTCCTATATATATATATATATAAAACAGAGTGTATGTGGCTGTGTTTGTGGACAGCTATGTATGTCTTGGATGCGTTCGATAACGGTACATCCGATTGAGATGAAATTTTCTACACATCTTCCTTTCATTCCTGTGCAACCGACTATAATAGTTTCTTAGTGTAAAATCTTCTATTTATTTAATAACATTTACTTTTCCATTTTCATTATATAATGTCTATATAGCAGGGGGACTTCACTCTAGAAAAGTTATTTCAAGGGGCATAACTTTTAATAACATTTCTATATACTTTATAGTCATATTGTTGGACTTACTTGCACTATTGTTAAACTCTTTGTCTATAGTTATTTTCAGGCATATGAGTTACAATAAATAATGATATAATCTTTAAGGCGTTTTCAAAGTTTGCATAAAAATAATGCATAATGCATAACATTGTAACCCATCTTTTTCTGCTTACAGAACTTATCAACTGTCATGTCGGTGATTAAAAACAGTTTTCATTAAAAATAATGAATGGTGTGTGGAAGGACATTCTTTTAAGTTACTGTGCGCCAGGAGCTGGGCGAAACCACGCCGGGTCAGATAGATAGACAGATAGACAGATAGTCGGGAACGGAAGCTTATATGACTACGTATATGAATTAAATGACATGCTCCCCACCAGGGACTGGGTGAAGCCGGGCAGGGTCAGACAGACAGACAGATAGACAGACAGTCGGGAACGGGAGAGCTTATATGACTACGTATATGAATTAAATGAGATGCTCCCCACCAGGGATTGGGTGAAGCTGGGTCAGGCAGACAGACAGATAGACAGACAGACAGATAGTCGGGAACGGGAGAGCTTATATGACTACTTATATGAATTAAATTAGATGCTCCCCACCAGGGACTGGGTGAAGCCGGGCCGGGTCAGCCAGACAGACAGACAGACAAACAAGCAGACAGACAGACTGATAGATAGATAGATCCCCTCCAGGCCTTGGGCGAAGCCGGGCCGGGTCAGCTAGTCTTTCATAAATTAAACATCGCAAAATGCAACCCATTTTATAAAATGTAAACAGGTATACATGGCGTTTACTTGACCTTGCAAGCGAGCGAGCGAGAGAGAGAGAGAGAGAGAGAGAGAGAGAGAGAGAGAGAGAGAGAGAGAGAGAGAGAGAGAGAGAGAGAGAGAGAGACAGACAGACAGACAGACAGAGACAGAGACAGAGACAGAGAGACAGAGACAGAGACAGAGACAGAGAGAGAGAGAGAGAGAGAGAGAGAGAGAGAGAGAGAGAGAGAGAGAGAGAGAGAGAGAGAGAGAGAGAACAGACAGAAGTTAGCTACATTTGGTAGTAACTTCATCACAGGCGCAATGGTCAAGAAACCTGAAAGTAGCTTACAGACAGATCATTTCTTTATGTGTTCATTTGCTGTTTAGTTAAGATAATTTTAACGATCTTTAATTAGTTAGATATTAGCTAAGAACTGATTCTGTTGAATATGTTTAATGTAAGATATTTTGTATGGCTATGGACTACTTATGTTTGGAAATGAAATATGGACAATATGATTTTACAGTTTGGCATACAATTGTTTACAATTATACAGACATGTAATAAAAATTGAATTTGTATAAAAACCAACAAAGGTTAAATATTGAAGTGGCCCTAAAAAGGGCCTTTAGAAAGAAAAAAAAATCAGTAAAAAATATTCAGTTGATCAGTTCAAAGTTGCCTGATCTCTTCACCTTCGGCTGCTCCTTCTCCTCCTCCCACGTCTACTTCGCCTCCTCCTGCTTCTTAGTCTCCTCCTCCTCCCTCTGTACAGATGCTCAGCCTCCATGTGAAACCCGCCAGAATACCACGAGTTGCTGGCCTTCTTTTGTTTTAATTGTCACTCCCCATGACATTTCTGGGGGTTCTGTTTTATCGAGTCCCAGGGTTTCTAAGAACCAAAGCCCTCCGGACAATCTCTCAAGTGTCCAATCTCTCCAAGGAACACCAAGATCATGTGCTGTAGACGTTTTGATGCTGTCTTTCAGTCCTGTACAAGTTTCATTTAAGGCATTCAGTTTCCAAG
This sequence comes from Cepaea hortensis, assembly GCA_963921405.1. NCBI lineage: Eukaryota > Metazoa > Mollusca > Gastropoda > Stylommatophora > Helicidae > Cepaea > Cepaea hortensis. Next base: position 15,583,865 of record OY992894.1, read on the forward strand.
AGAGAGAGAGAGAGAGAGTTCTCCGGACAAACAAACAAGTGCTCAGTCTGACGCAAAGACAGACAAGACACATAACTCTTTGTGCATTCAGGAAGATTGCTGAATTGATTGATGTCAATAAATAAGCAGTCAACAGTCTGAACAGACATTGACAAGGAGAGAAGTAATCCCCGTTCTGAAAGAGGTAGCCCAGGTGTCAGCGATGCCGTCACACCAGAGAGAAAAAGACAACATGGTCTATTCTTCAGGAGGATAGGCCCGCTCGAACGTTAGGAGTACCATCTCATGAAAGAAGGGATCATTCACTGAAAGTGAATGCCACTTGAGGCTGTTGACCAACGATTGATTGAGATCCCCCACCAGGCTAATAGGTTATCGGGCGGACCTCACAGAGAAGTGTCCAAGAAGGAGATCATTTCCAGAAGCCCGTTCTTAACGCGGACGTAACAGACAAATCCGAATTTGATTAATAATAAGCGCCAGGATGAAGGCAAGTGGTCGAATAGCCACCTATTATAGACAAGCGTGAATGTACCTGCAGAGATAGGGTTAGGGTTAGGGTTCAGGGTTAGGGTTAGGGTTCAGGGTTCAGGGTTAGGGTTAGGGTTAGGGTTAGGGTTCAGGGTTAGGGTTAGGGTTAGGGTTAGGGTCACACGCAACCCTTGTTACATGCAATATCAGGTGTACAGAAACTGTTGAGGGGTGTGTGTGTGTGTGTGTATATATGTGGTGGCAGGTTTGTGGGGGATGTGTGTGTGTGTGGGGGGGGGGGGGGGGGGTGTCAGCAGTGTTTGGATGGGTTGTTTAGGTGTGTGTGTGTATATGTGATGTGTGTGTGAATGGGTTGTGAGTGTGAGTTAGGGTTAGGGTCACACGCAACCCTTGTTACACGCAATATCAGGTGTACAGAGACTGTTGAGGGGTGTATGTGTGTATGTGGTGGCAAGTTTGTGGGGGATGTGTGTGTGGGGGGGGTGGGGGGGGGGGGGGGGGGTAGTGTGTCAGAAGTGTTTGGGTGGGTTGTTGAGGAGTGTGTGTGTTTATGTGATGTGTGTGTGGATGGGTTGTGAGTGTGAGTTAGGGTTAAAGTCACATGCACCCATTGTTACATGCAATATCAGGTGTACAGAGACTGTTGAGGAGTGTGTGTGTGTGTGTGTGTGTGTGTGTGTGTGTGTGTGTGTGTGTGTGTTGGCAGGTTTGTGGGGAATGTGTGTGTGGCGGGAGGGGGGGGGGGGGGGGGGGGGTTAGGTATAGTGGTATTCCCTATCAAAGGAGAGGTAAGGTGCCTCCTTCCCTCCGCTAGCCTACGGGACACCCTTGGGCAAGGTGGAGTACCCGTTTAGCCCCCCCCCCCCCACCCCCCTATCAGGGTTACGTGAAGCTATGTGTGCAGGTGGTGGATGAAGGTGAAGAGCAGCCGACAGATAGTTGTAGATGATGGTCTCCAGCTTCACGACGGTAGGCAGAGGATCTATTTTGGGGAGACCATTGCTACGGTCATCGACCAGTATGGTCACTGCTAGGAAGGAAAGCAATCGCAAACTACCTTCTTTACAAATGCCAAGGATATCATGTACTGCAGTCTTATCGATAATCAGAAAGACATAGAAGCAAATACCTGGATGGCTTGGCCACATGGCATGGTCGAGACAGGAACACAGAGCTGATCCACGACTCTGGTGATCGAGTGAGATGGCAGAACATGACCGCCCACGCTTACCGGCATGGCACATGATGGATGGAATGTCAGTTTTGCACGCCTCAACGTGTCGATTTTGTATGACCGACCGAGAGCGATGCGACGTGCTGTAAACGAGGCCAGTGCGATTGTACCTATCCGAATTGTGAACAGAACGTTGCTGTTTGACTCTACAGTTCTTCTCTTCTGCAAACCTGACTCTGTTAGTGGGGGAACATATCCACTAGGAAGAAGGAGTTACACATGAGCAAGTCAATCCCCACATGAGGTCCACACATCCCCCATTCACTCCAACTCCCCCACCCAAATACACACATATCCCACACACACATACATGTCCCCACCCATCCACCACATCCCTACACCTACACATCTTCCCACCCACACACACCTCTTACCCACCACACATCCCATCTACCCACACCCCAAGCACACATACATTCTCCAACCCACACATCCCCAAACACACACATCCACCCACCTACACACATCTCCCCACCCACTCACATATCCTCTACCCATCCCATTACCCACCAAGAATCACTCACCCACATATCCTCCTCCACCCACACACCTCCAACCACCCATCCAAACACACATTCCTCAGCCACACATCCCCCACGCACACACACATTTCCCCGCCAACTCACATATCCTTCACCTACCAACACACAAATTCCGCACCCACCCACATAATCTCCCATCTCCCTCAGCCCACTCACAGATCCCGAGCCCACCCCTACAAACAACCCCCACCATCTCCTACACAAACTCACCCACCCACCCACATATCCTCTACCCACCTATACTTCCTCTACCCACCCATCCCCCAACCAAACATCCCTTAACCACACACCCTTACTCATATACCATCACCCACCCACACATCCTCTACCCAACCACACATCCTCCACCCACCCATCCCCCAGTCACACATCCCTTAACCACACACCTCTACCCATACACACACATCTCCACCCACACACAATCTACCCACCCATACCCACATCCCTCACACACATCCCCACCCACCAACACATCCCCCATTCACAAACACACACCTCCCATCTACGCACACACAACCCACACACACATCCCCAACCCATACACTCATCCCCTCACACATGCCTAGATACACGTACTTATCCGTCAACCACTAACACCCACACATCCCTCACCCACTCATCAACACATACATCTCCTATCTACCCACCCACACTCACACACCCCAACCACCCATCTAAACACACATCTCCCACCCTTACACACAAATTTCACCTACCCGAACACCCAACCACACATCCACCCACCCACACACACACATCCTTTATCCACACCCAGCTCCCCTCACACACAACACCACACCCACAAACATCCAAAAGACACATCCCTCACCCACATACACATCTTCCCACACATCTCCTACCCATCCACACATCCCCCAACTACAATCACCCTCACTACCCACACATACATCCTCCATCCAGCCACACACACTCCCACCCAGCCAGACATATCCCCACCATACACACATCCCCAAATCCATTACCCACACCCATCACGCACCCTCTCCAACCCACACATACATCCTCCATCCAGCCACACACACACCCACCCAGCCAGACATATCCCCACAATACACACGTCCCCAAATCCATTACCCACACCCACCACGCACCCTCCCCAACCCACATACATCCCCCACACCCCCACACACATTCACCCACACATCTCTCACCCAAACACCCACACACCCCACCCATCCGTCCAAACACCCCACACCCATACACATCCCTCACCCACACACACATCCCCAAACCAACAATCACCCACACTTGCACACATCTCCCACCCACCACATCTCCCCACACCCACATCTCCCCACCCACACATATATCCCCACCCATCCCATAACCCACCAACAATCATCCATCCACATATCCTCCTCCACCCAATAAGCCACAACCACCTAGCCAAACACACATCCCCACCCACACACACACACACACATCTCCCCGCCAACCCATACATCCAGCACGCAACCACACACAAATCCCCACCCATCCACACAATCCCATCCCGCCCACCCCGCCCACACACACACATCCTGAGCCCACCCACACACATCACGAATCCACCCACACACACACACACAAACACACACACATCCCCCCATCCTCCAACCTACTAATATGATCAAACTCCCACACTTTACACACACATACAGTGACGATTGTCGTGAGCATTGTCGCAAAATTGTAAAGAAAATGGAGACAAACTGTACATATACATTCTGTAACTTAAAAATTAGTGATGCAATTCAACTCTCTCTCTCTCTCTCTCTCTCTCTCTCTCTCTCTCTCTCTCTCTCTCTCTCTCTCTCTCTCTCTCTCTCTCACACACACACAAACACACACATATATATATATGACTTTATTGTCCAAGCGCGGGGCATTTAAATGTACTGCGGTCTCCAGAAAGCATGAGATTGTGTGTGCGTGTGTGTTTGTGTGTATGTGATAGAGAGAGAGAGAGAGAGAGAGAGAGAGAGAGAGAGAGAGAGAGAGAGAGAGAGAGAGAGAGAGGTGTTTCATGCATTCCGCTTGCGGAAGTGGAAGTGAAGCATATGCAAGGAATGTGTATCTACATGCACTATGCCACAAATGTCATATTAACATAACTGTATATATGTATGTATATGTTTTATTCACAATGTCACACTTAACACTAACAAACGGCAACGCTCTGTAATATACACAAACAAAAGAAACACACACTACAACTTGTAAATACACATTGCTTTGTATGAAATAAAAGTTGAAAAAAAGAAGAAAAAAAAAGGACATTCTTTTAAGTTACTGTTTACCGGCGAAACCACGCCGGGTCAGATAGATAGACAGACAGACAGATAGTCGGGAACGGAAGCTTATTTGACTACTTATATGAATGAATTAAATGACATGCTCCCCACCAGGGACTGGGTGAAGCCGGGCCGAGTCAGACAGACAGACAGATAAACAGACAGTCGGGAACGGGAGTGCTTATATGACTACTTATATGAATTAAATGAGATGCTCCCCACCAGGGACTTGGTGAAGCCGGGCCGGGTCAGCCAGACAGACAGACAGACAAACAAGCAGACAGACAGACTGATAGATAGATAGATCCCCTCCAGGGCCTGGGCGAAGCCGGGCCGGGTCAACTAGTATATATATATATATATTTTTTTTTTTTATTTTTTTTTTTTAAACTTTTATTGAGTGTTAAAATTGATGCGAATTGTATTGTTCGTGTTTTTACAGAGCGTTGCATGTGGACGTGTAGGTGACATATGCGCAAAATTTCCAATATTTTATACATTGAACATTTCTTCATTGACATTGTTGTAAGGAAATATTTCAAAACAAAACGCGTGATGGTAGTGCGCCGTTGTTATTTCCCCAGCCGCCTCGCTCTCCTGTCAGCTCCAAAAACTCCTACCAAGTACCATCACCACCCCTCGGTGTTGATGAAACATGGCGGTGCAAAACTGTTTACAAACAAACCGGTGAGGGCGGCAGCAGAAATCAACAATCATAGTATCAAAAAGGTGGGAAAGGGGAATGTGACAGTATAATGGTTTACAAAGCCATATATATTAATTATGATTACAATGATAATAATGCAAATAAACAACCAAACACATAAATAATAATATTAATAATGACAAAGAATAATTAAAACTGCTAAGGGAGATAACAATAACAGCAATGATAGTAAACAGCGATGATAATAATAGTTAAACCTGTGATTCCATTTGCTAAAATGATTATCTTAGGAATGGTGTTTACATGAAATACATCTATAATAATAATGACAAAGAATAAAACTGCTAAGGGTGATAACAGTAAACGCAATGATAATAAAACAGCAATGATAATAATAGTTAACCATGTGATTCCATTTGCTGAAATGATTATCCTAGGAATGGTGTTTACATGAAATACATCTATGATAATAATGACAAGGACTAAAACTGCTAAGGGTGATAACAATAACAGCGATGATAATAAACAGCAATGATAATAATAGTTAAACATGTGATTCCATTTGCTAAAATGATTATCTTAGGAATGGTGTTTACATGAAATGCATCTACAATAATAATGACAAAGAATAAACTACTAAGGGTGATAACAGCAATGCTAATAAATGCAATGATAATATGCAATGAAAATAGTGATAGTCCCACTCTCACCCATTTGACCCACCACACTAATGGGTAATGCTGGTAAAGGCAGGATAACTTTTGGAACCAAAAGGTGAGGGTGTCAGCAAAGGCAACAAACAAACCATGAGTGAGGGAAGGGGGGGGGGGTCTCATGGGAGATGAGGTTATATATTAATAAAGGTTACTATAATAATAATGCAACTAAAACCAAATACATCAATAATAATGATGACTAACATTTACCTACTAAGGGTGATAACAGTACTGATAGTAACAGCAATGATGATAATAGTTATGATAATGATCCCACTTTCCAAAACTGTGATTCCATTTGCTAGAATGATTTTCCTAGGAATGGTGTTAGCATAGCATAGTAGGTACATATAAATTGCAACATAGTAGAAGTAAAAGGAGTTGGTTTTCTTTTCCTCCTTGCTTATTTTTTTGGTCTTATTTGTAAGGGTTCATTCATTTTTTCCCTTCCTCTTGTGTGTGTGTGTTTTTTTTTTTTTTTTTTTTTTTTTTTTTTTTTTTTAATTACTTATTGTAAAAAGTAAACAACCATCAGTATTAGCACAAATTTTTACAATCTTTACATTTTTGTTTCCCTTGCCACCCTCTCACCAATTTGGTTTCACTCCACCAATGCCATTACCCCCCTCTCTGGGCAATGATGGTAAAGGCAGGATAAATATTTGAACCAAACCGGTGTGGGTATCAGCAAAGGCAGCAACAAACCATGAGCAAGGGGAGGGGGGGCACATGGGAAAGGGGTTTTGGTTTATTACTAATGATGATAATAATAATAATGACAGGAGGAGACATACTGAGGGTAATAACAGCAATTATAAAAAAACAGCAATGGTAATAATAGTTATGAAAATGATAAACATTTTTACAATATGTGATTCCATTTGCTAGGATGATTTTCTTTGTAATGGTGTTAAACATAGCCTAGCAGGTACATACACATGCAAATGCAGTTTTTAGTAATACTTGGAGTAAAGGAGTGGGTTATATTTTCCTCCTTGTTTTTTTTTCCCTAAATGTAGGGGTTCATTCATATTTTCCTCTTTGCTCTCTCTTTCTTTTTTTACTAAAAATTAACCAAACATTTGTATTTGCATAAGTTTTTACAGTATCATTGGTTTGGTAACCATTTGTGATTTTGTATTCATTCATTCAACTTTCACTCACATGATTCAAAGGGGGTGACTAAGAGAAAGGGAAATCTTTACATTAAAGTTTCCCGCGCTACCCTCCCACCAATTGATCCATTCCATCAATGCCCTCCTGACCACCCTGTAATGATGGCATAGGCAGGACAAATGTTTGAACCAACCAGTGGGGTTAGTAGCAAAGGCAACAAACCGTAAGCAAAGGGGGGGGGGGGGGGCACGGGGGAGATGAAATTGTAAAATAATAATGATGATATCAATAATACTTATAACATTGATGATACTAAGGATAGTAAAGGTAGAATAAAGATAGTCATAATAATAATGATGATAATCATAATAATAACAATAATAATAATAATAATAATAATAATAATAATAATAATAATAATAATAATAATATAACAAATATGTGAGTATATTTACTAAAGTGATAATCTTAGTAGTGGTGGTAGTATAGCACAACAAGTGCATTTAAGGCAAACCATTCCATAAATTAGTAATTTGGAATGGGAGGAGTTGATCTTCTTTTCTCCTTTTTTCTTTTCCCCCTTATCTATAAAGGTTGAAACCATCATTTTGAAGCAAATAAAACAGGCATTTATACTTCCACTATTCTTTACGTAATGGATTCTCCATTGGTCTTTTGACCATTTGTGATCTTTTTAATCATTCACTCACAGTTTCTACTTTCTTTCTCGCCCTCATGTATACCAAATTTGTAATAAAATAAGGAAGAGTACATATGATTTACTCTGGAAATAGTTGTGATATCTTGTGTGTGTACATAAAGGAAATTAAATGTGTGTTATATGTGTGGTGTTTGTATCTGGCAAAATTTCTGCAGGTCCATATAAATTGTCTGTAGTAAGAAAGTGCTACAAGTAGTTTTGTATGTATGTCCTTAGCTGTCTGTGGTATAGTATTGAGAAAAATTGCTTTATATATGTCGGTTTGTTTGCCTGTGTGTGTTTGTATGAGGTGTTTGAGTGTTGCGCGTGTGGCAGTAATTGTTGGACATGTATAACAAATGTGTTCCTCTGTCTCTTGTGTGTTGTTTCTACATAATTGACATTGTTTGGATATGTATGCTTCTACCTGTGTTGAGGGGGTCATACTGTATAACAGTCTATATGTGATCTCCCTAGCTTTTGGTGTTATGTGTTTGTTGTGTAGGTTTGAAAAGGTGCATGTGAAGCCAGTCATGAAGTATTTGTGTCCTCTTTTAATCCTAAGTCTTAGTGATGGTGCTTGTTCTCTAACTAAATGTTTGTATATTGTGTGTGTTGTTTGCTGTATTAACTGTTCATGTCCTTTTATTGCCTGTATGCATGTCTCATAGAATGTTGGCAGTCTTCCCTGGTAGTGTGCAGTTGCATTGTTAAGAGGTGTGAGATGTTTGATGTTGTGGCCTATGTAGTATAGTGCTAGTCTGTTCTGTTCTGGGTGTCTGATGATTTTACCTATGTGACTGATTCTAAGTGACAGTATTTTTGTCTGGATGTCCTGCAGTGCAATCCCGCCTTGTTTCCTGTCTTGTATGAGAGTTTTGTGTTGAATGCTGTGTATTGTGTTGGTGAAGATGAAGCGTCTGATTTGTTTGTTTATGTTTGTGACGGTCTGTTTGGGAGGATCCAGTACTGTCACTAAATATATTATTTTAATATGTATGTGTTGACTATTGTGCTTCTACCAAATATTGTGGATGTCTTGTACCTATACCTGTGTAACATGTCTGTGATCTGTTCAGTCAGTGCGTGCCATGTCTGTCTGTGTGTTTCTGTGGGATCACATGGAAATGTGATCCCATACAGCTTCATGGTGTCTATGTGTTTCAGATCTGGAGGGAAATCAGCCTTTTGTTTCCACTTTCCCAGGCCCATTATCTGTGATTTCTGTACATTAATTTTGGCTCCACTGCCTTTTCCAAAATGGGTAAAGGTGTGGAGTATATTCCTTATTGATGTGTTGCTGGTGGGAAAGAAGGCAGTGTCATCTGCATAGGCGATGAGCTTCTGCTCTCCTATCCCATGCAGGAAGGTTCCTTTAATCCTTCCACACACCATTCATTATTTTTAATGAAAACTGTTTTTAATCACCGACATGACAGTTGATAAGTTCTGCAAGCAGAAAAAGATGGGTTACAATGTTATGCATTATGCATTATTTTTATGCAAACTTTGAAAATGCCTTAAAGATTATATCATTATTTATTATAACTCATATGCCTGAAAATAACTATAGACAAAGAGTTTAACAATAGTGCAAGTAAGTCCAACAATATGACTATAAAGTATATAGAAATGTTATTAAAAGTTATGCCCCTTGAAATAACTTTTCTAGAGTGAAGTCCCCCTGCTATATAGACATTATATACTGAAAATGAAAAAGTAAATATTATTAAATAAGTAGAAGATGTTACACTAAGAAACTATTATAGTCGGTTGCACATGAATGAAAGGAAGATGTGTAGAAAATTTCATTTCAATCGGATGTACCGTTATCGAACGCATCCAAGACATACATAGCTGACCACAAACACAGCCACATACACTCTGTTTTATAGATATAGATATATCTGGGGAAAGCTAACCTTGTTGACAGTCTCATGTTAGACACTGTGAGATGTTGTGTATGGGTACTTTTATACCATATATATCTGGGGAAAGCTAACCTTGTTGACAGTCTCATGTTAGACACTGTTTGTAAGATGTTGTGTATGGGTACTTTTATACCATATATATCTGGGGAAAGCTAACCTTGTTGACAGTCTCATGTTAGACACTGTATGTAAGATGTTGTGTAGAGTACTTTTATACCATATATATCTGGGGACAGTTAACCTTGTTGACAGTCTCATGTTAGACACTGTGAGATGTTGTGTATGGGTACTTTTATACCATATATATCTGGGGAAAGCTAACCTTGTTGACAGTCTCATGTTAGACACTGTAAGATGTTGTGTGTGGGTACTTTTATACCATATATATCTGGGGAAAGCTAACCATGTTGACAGTCTCATGTTAGACACTGTGAGATGTTGTGTATGGGTACTTTTATACCATATATATCTGGGGAAAACTAACCTTGTTGACAGTCTCATGTTAGACACTGTGAGATGTTGTGTATGGGTACTTTTATACCATATATATCTGGGGACAGCTAACCTTGTTGACAGTCTCATGTTAGACACTGTATGTAAGATGTTGTGTAGAGTACTTTTATACCATATATATCTGGTGAAAGCTAACCTTGTTGACAGTCTCATGTTAGACACTGTAAGATGTTGTGTATGGGTACTTTTATACCATATATATCTGGGGAAAGCTAACTATGTCGACAGTCTCATGTTAGACACTGTGAGATGTTGTGTATGGGTACTTTTATACCATATATATCTGGGGAAAGTTAACCTTGTTGACAGTCTCATGTTAGACACTGTTTGTAAGATGTTGTGTATGGGTACTTTTATACCATATATATCTGGGGAAAGTTAACCTTGTTGACAGTCTCATGTTAGACACTGTGAGATGTTGTGTATGGGTACTTTTATACCATATATATCTGGGGAAAGTTAACCTTATTGACAGTCTCATGTTAGACACTGTGAGATGTTGTGTATGGGTACTTTTATACCATATATATCTGGGGAAAGCTAACCTTGTTGACAGTCTCATGTTAGACACTGTAAGATGTTGTGTATGGGTACTTTTATAACATATATATCTGGGGAAAGCTATCCTTGTTGACAGTCTCATGTTAGACACTGTAAGATGTTGTGTATGGGTACTTTTATAACATATATATCTGGGGAAAGCTAACCTTGTTGACAGTCTCATGTTAGACACTGTAAGATGTTGTGTATGGGTACTTTTATAACATATATATCTGGGGAAAGCTAACCTTGTTGACAGTCTCATGTTAGACACTGTGAGATGTTGTGTATGGGTACTTTTATAACATACTAGCTGACCCGGCCCGGCTTCGCCCAGGCCCTGGAGGGGATCTATCTATCTATCAGTCTGTCTGTCTGCTTATTTGTCTGTCTGTCTGGCTGACCCGGCCCGGCTTCACCCAGTCCCTGGTGGGGAGCATCTCATTTAATTCATATACGTAGTCATATAACCTCTCCCGTTCCCGACTATCTGTTTATATGTCTATCTGTCTGTCTGTCTGTCCCGGCCCGGCTTCACCCAGTCCCTGGTGGGGAGCATCTCTTTTAATTCATATACGTAGTCATATAAGCTCTCCCGTTCCCGACTGTCTGTCTGTCTATCTGTCTGTCTGTCTGACCCGGCCCGGCTTCACCCAGTCCCTGGTGGGGAGCATGTCATTTAATTCATTCATATAAGTAGTCAAATAAGCTTCCGTTCCCGACTATCTGTCTGTCTGTCTATCTATCTGACCCGGCGTGGTTTCGCCGGTAAACAGTAACTTAAAAGAATGTCCTTCCACGCACCATTCATTATTTTTAATGAAAACTGTTTTTAATCACCGACATGACAGTTGATAAGTTCTGTAAGCAGAAAAAGATGGGTTACAATGTTATGCATTATGCATTATTTTTATGCAAACTTTGAAAATGCCTTAAAAATTATATCATTATTTATTATAACTCATATGCCTGAAAATAACTATAGACAAAGAGTTTAACAATAGAGCAAGTAAGTCCAACAATATGACTATAAAGTATATAGAAATGTTATTAAAAGTTATGCCCCTTGAAATAACTTTTCTAGAGTGAAGTCCCCCTGCTATATAGACATTATATAATGAAAATGAAAACGTAAATGTTATTAAATAAGTAGAAGATTTTACACTAAGAAACTATTATAGTCGGTTGCACAGGAATGAAAGGAAGACGTGTAGAAAATTTCATCTCATTCGGATGTACCGTTATCGAACGCATCCAAGACATACATAGCTGACCACAAACACAGCCACATACACTCTGTTTTATAGATATAGATGTGTGTGTGTGTGTGTGTGTGTGTGTGTGTGTGTGTGTGTGTGTGTGTGTGTGTGTGTGTGTACACTAGGAGCGGCATTAGGGCAGTTTTAGTTGAGTTAAGAATTGACATCACAGCACTTCGGCCATTCCCATGCGTGTTCAGTCATCATAGAAGAGTCCTAATAATAATTGTACTTGTAGCATTCGGGTTATGTGTCCGTCTGGCCTTCTCTCGGAGTCTTGAGTGTCGGCCTGATCACTCCCGTGTCCCTCCTCCCTGCAGTACCATTTTCTCCAAGCAGTGATGATCTATCCGTTCGTCTGCACTATAAACTCGATTCCAAAGGGCCGCGATCAAGTCCCCCTTATCACGCACCAAAACCCCGCCAAGTAGTGCAGGCCCAGCCAATCTGTCCGTCTGCTCGTTCAACATGTCCTGAGGGGAAACAATCTAACAGATGCTCTCTGTTCTTCTAGATTCATGAATTGAAGCCTGTCACTGTCGGACGCATGCCTGTCTTCACCTTTCTCATTATACGTACTTGGCGAGTCCGTTACAATCACGACATGCGTGTGCTTTTCTGCTGGATCGGTAGTCATGTATTCGGATCACACTGTCGGTATTAAAGGTGTTAGAAGTGCGCTTGGGTTGCCTTGAATAACACAAGCTGAGAAACAAGTTCACAGGTGTTAGATCTAAACATAGTCACCTGAGACACGAGTATATTCAAGTGAGTCATGGACCGCCTAACTAATGCACTGTTCTTTACTGTCAGCAGGATGTACAATAATATGTTGTTGTTGTTGTTATTGTTGTTGTAGATTTTGTTGTTGCTGTTGTAAATGTTGTTGTATATATTGTTTTAAATGTTTTTGTTGTTGTTGTCATCGTCGTCGTCGTCGTTGTTGTTGTTGTTGTTGTTGTTGTTGTTGTTGTTGTTGTTGTTGTTGTTGTTGTTGTTGTTGTTGTTGTTGTCTTCTACTTATGCCGTCTTCCACCTGGGACATTAGTGTATTCATTTGAGCCAGGGAAAGTTTAACTACTGTACCCTTCCATACTGTCAGCAGGAATTAGGAGTAGGTGTAGAGGCAGAGGAGTAATTGAAGTTCCAGCGCCTGTGACTATCGCCTTTCCTCCATAATTTGTTAGTAGTATTTTTTCTAGGATCAGGTAAATCCCCTACCGGTTTGCTAGAACTGTCAATAGGTTCCTTCCCTACTTAACCCTTGTATTTTTGCTACTACCACCATGTCACACGGAATTCATATTACTTCATTAGACCTCGCAGACTTTAAGAGGAGCTTCCGCATAGACTCCCGAGAGCTGGAAATCATGCACAGGTAGCCTCCCCCCACCCTCCACCGCGCCCCCGGACCGTCTTTCTTCGGCGGCGAGCCGAATGTCTCATACAGATAAGTGAGGAGGAATCGAGTGCAGGTTGTCGACATGTGCTAACCAGTTCTCTGTATGAGGTAACTTCTTTCAAGATATCACCATTGCTCTTTCTTCTTTCGTCAACGGTGATCTCGTCATTCTTCCATAAACTACATCTGTGCAGCTTCCAAATAATTTCCCACTTGTCTGTTAATTGTCCGTGATATGCTTGCGTAAATCAGGGATGGTTCAGTGTACCTCTTCGGAACCCTTTTCCTCCTCTCGATTAACAAAGATAAACTACACAGAAAATACTTCATCTTGTGAATTCTGCCTTTCTTTAGGGTATTGTCTGCTTAATGTCATATAATTGTCTTCAAGTATATAGCATTTAAAAAGCCCAGTTTGTTGGTTTTTCAAATTGTTTTGTGTCTCCGGATGTTCCTTAACTTGGTATACTTTTTTCCAGTTGAAGTTATTTGCATGTCTTTTACAAGACATCACAATCAACCCCAGCATTTATTTGCTGCCAGTTATTTTTAATGCAATTTTACGTTCAGTAGTTTATAAATTGTGGCGTGGGACAGATAGACCTACACACATTAGATTTTTACGAGCATGCATCTTTCCCATTCCAACATAAACGCCTGGACTGTTTATCAGCGACACGCTAGGAAATTAAACCATTTCCACACAGTCTGCCTTAGGAAGCTACTGAAGATTAAAAGGCAAGACAAGATCCCAGACAGTGAAGTTCTAGAAAGAGCGTCCATGCCCAGTATCCACATTCTACTAATTACGAATCAGATTCGCTGGGTTGGTCACTTAACTTGCACGCCACATCGCAGCCTCCCTAAACAATTTTTTTTTTTTTTTTACGGCGAGCTGCGTTGTGGTAAACGTTCCCAAGGCGGCCAGAGGAAACGCTTTAAAGACACTGAAAATCTCACTGAACGCTTTTGGAATTCATCTTGTCACCTGGGAGACTGCTACCTAAGACCGAAATTCGTGGCGTACATCATTACCCAAGGGTGCAGTCACTTGTGAATCAACCAGGACTGCAAGGGCTGTGAAGAAGAGGCTGGACAGAAAAACCACTGCAGGAGATCCTCCTACTTGAACGTCAAGCATTCTTTGCCCACATTGTCAAAGAACATTTCGAACCATAATAGGCCTTATCAGCCATCTTAGAACTCACGGCTGAATACTTTCAACCCCACTGGATGAAATGAATGGTTATCATCATTCTTGATGGAAAAACAACATAAACGCCCGTGAGACCCCGACACTTACTAACAAGCTGATCTGCGCATATATGCCTTTGAGTGTAAATTTTATACACGAGCTCTAAGATTTCTATATTGAACAAAGTTGGCTACTAAAGACGATAAAACAAAGGAAATTGAAATATTTTGGTCACTTGAAATGCCATGAAAGTTTGGAGAGAACAATAATAGAGTGGCATGTGCCCGGAAAGAGAGGAAGAGGAAGACCAAAGAGAAGATGGGTGCAGGATGTGGCGAATGATTTCCAGATCGGTGTATCGGACGCGGGACATCTTGCTTATGACCAAGTTTTCCGGAAGGTTGTTATAGGATCGAGGTTCTTCAAATGACATGCTACTGAATGAATGAATGAATGAATGAATTTTTCTTTGCTTTCTAAACGGCCAAAGATCATACAGTTATGAAAATCAACGCAAAACGATCTGCTGTGAAATCTCATAGGTTGTCTTCGAACGTTCTTTGTCGGGATTGTGAAACTGCGTTGGTCATCCATAAGCCCCAGACGCCGACTGAGTTGAGTTGAATCCAGAACCAACATCACAGCACTCGGGACATTCCCATACGTGCTCCGTCCTCATCTGCAACAGCCAGCGAAGAGTCCAATTACTAATGTTATCAGTAGCAGACTGATTATTTGTCCGTCGGCCCTTCCTCGGAGCACAGACACCAACTTTATTCATGCAGTCTATTTATTTACTACAATTTGGCCACCCGAAATGATCAACGCGTGGTCCACTTTTTCAATCAATTTTCCGTAAAGTTTGCATCTTTAAATAATTGATTTATACATCATCTCTTTGAATTGCGTGCTTCCCTCTTCAAACGTCTGGTTTAACTCCGTATTGCAGACGGCATTATCTGCTCCATTTCCCTCCAATTCATCTCCTTCTATTTCATCTACTTCCGCTCCTTCCTGTGTGAAAACTCGAAAACACCATCCCTCTATTCATCCCTTTCACGATCCCAGTTTTCAAAGCATGTATGCCGTATTTGGAAGAGCTCTGAACTGCGCGTGCTAGAATAATAGAGAAGAGGCCCTGGTTTCGCAAAGCTGCAACCAAGTTAGAGATCAAAAAACAAAAATGGTTGACACAAAATGTTCTCCTTTGCGTCGAGTAACGTTATTTATTAGTGTCATTTAGTCAAAATGCAGGACCGAGCGTCTAAAACTCCTTTCCTTCTGATAGCCCTCGGTGTTCTTCCTTGGAGATTACAAGGGGAGAGTAGTTTGTTTAAAATTCTGTCGCAGAGATAAGAGTAGCCTGCAACTTGATTCGGAAAGTTCATGTGGGAATTGGTGTAACTGGGCTGAACTAATTTTAGTAATGTTCAGGAGTGTCTTTGTCTCGAGTCAATTTGAGTTCACTTTTGCTGTGATTTCTTGAAATGGAGAATAGCCGGCTTCGTGGCTTTGAGGTTATGACTTTTCGCCGTAAGCTCGTATACTCTCGTGATGACGGTAAGAATCAGCAGTGGTTCGAATCACATCGGTAACTTACGGGGTATGTGAGCCGGCCGCTCAGAAAGCAATGGCAAACTACTGAGCGTAATCTTGCCAGGAAATCAACATACAGCTGAAAGATGCTGATGTTGACTGCGATGTCCTGTAAAAGATATGCCAAAAAAAAAAAAACAGCAGAAGACTAAGGGCACTGGAAATATACAGAACTCTCTATGTTGTTGGGGAGTTAGTAAGAACGCTGAAATAGCTTGAGAAATAACATCGCATGTATTGGTGGGCTCTTATAGTGAAGGAATAAAAAGGTATACGAGGACACACGAGAAAATTGATATTTATGCGTATTGCACGTAATATCAAAAAGCAAACCATTTATGTGACTTATTTCAATGTTCCTAATGAACTAGATCCAGAATAGAGCACAGGTGTGATTGTCTGTTTGTTATGCAATTTTTTTAATATCATTTTTACAGGACATCGCTGCCTACACCAGCATTTTTACTGCTTTTGTTGATGTTTTGGCAAGTTTACGTTCAGTAGTTTCCATTGTTTTTGGAACGTCTGGCTCCCATACCATTTGGTTCAAACTGATAGCAACGCGGTCTGCTGCCAAATCGCACGCAGCTGTGTTTCAAACGCGGATAAGCGGGATTGCGAACCTCGACTATAACCTGTCGCCACGGAGACGGCGTGTCATCTATACTTGATTAAAGTACATTTCTGAGACCGATTGTCCTATCCAAAGTGCTTGATAATTATATCCATTTTGATAGTTGTTGGTTTAGGTGAATGATAGACCTGGTAGCGCTGACACTTGTTTTATATGAAATGGTGCCCCGCGGACTTTGCCTGCGGACCCCGCCCGCCAATTCTCCCGGTCGCGCTCCGAAGGTTATGGGTTCGATTTCGGGCTTCGTCATTAAGTTCACGAGTAGAATTTTCTTGGAGACTACCGGGGTTCGTCACTGGCGTTACGGAGTTAGTGCTCTGTTCTACGCTTTCGTCAGGTCGCTTGCGGAAAGAGATCGAGTCATATGGTGGGGAAAAAAAACAGGTGCAATGAAATCAAACCTCTAGACTTTACTCCTTACAAAGTCGCTTAAAAGTCGACAGAGTCGACTTAACTGCACCTGGTTTTTTTTTTTTATTATCCCATATGACTCAGTCTTTTTCCGCAGCTCAGAAAATGTTGCACAAAGCACGAACACTGTAGCTCCAGCGACGATCCTCAGGAGTCTCCGAAAAAATGCACTCGTGAACCGAAGGTCGCGGCCCGGAATAGAACCCACAACCTTCGGTGCCCGAGTCACCTTTACATCTTGAAACCTTTAAGCCCAATTTGTGACCCTTTGGAGATATAAGGTCTGTCTGTCTGTCTGTCTGTCTGTCTGTCTGTCTGTCTGTCTGCAAGTCGTTTATATTGATCAGATTAGACACAACCTGCGCTCTAATGCTCATCTCCAATTCTTATAAATATATTCTTTCAACAGCTGGGTTTTTTTTTTTTCAACCGTGCCTTTGACATGTCTCTTTATGATAAGTATTTCCTTTTACACAAATATCCCTTTATCACAATTATGTCCCTCTTTATCTGATGGAAATAAAAAACATCCATACTTCTCTAACATAATATATTCACTGGCCACAAAACCTCGTTATCTGCTGGACATACCTCGATAACTTATTTTACTCATTGCATACATTGGGCTCGCCTGTCCTTGTGTGAGGTCACCATACATCTATCTCTTATGCTGTCCCCATACACAACTATCTATCCCTTTTTGCTGTCCCTATACAAACTATCTATCCCGTAAGTGCTTGTTTCCAACTGAACGATGACACTACTTTCAGGTTCTAGAGGATACTTTTGTTGGCATCTCCCCGTCAATGCATCTATCACGCAACCTCTTTCAAAAGACACCCAGTTCGATCATTTCTTGCATCTCTTTCAGCAGAATTCGAGTACAGTTCTGAAAATTCATTAGACCATTAACTCCAATGGGAATAATATCAGCTTCTTCAAAGAGCAGAACCTGGCATGTAAGTGAGACTTAATGGAACGAGGTCCGAAACAATGCACTCTGGTCTGAGTTCATGAAGACGCTTTTTAGCAGAGAAGAAATGCTGTCGTTAAGTACTAAAGCACATAAAAGGCACATCCGATACTGTACAGTGGCTTTCCTTGTTCTTATTTATTTATATTGGCTTTATTAATCATAAAGGTAAGGCTTCCGTGGTTTGGCTAATGACTTTCATTTAACCAGGTTCTATATAAAATTGTAGTACTTTGACTACATTCAGTGAAATAGGTTCTATTTAATACTAAAAACGGTAAAAACGGAGGATAATGATGAAGAAGAAGAGTGAAAAGAAGACGTGAAGAAGAGAAGCACGCTGGGGAAGATGAGAAGGTAGAAGAGCAGGAAGCAGGAGAAGTAGGAGAACAACAACAACAACAATACCAACAATACTAATAATAAAGACCCAGGAGAACATGAAGAAGATGAGAAATAATTTTAGGATGAGATGAGGAACAAGAAGAGGAACAAGAATAATAAGAAGACGAAGAAGAAGACGAAAGGGAGGAAGAGAGAAAAAATAAGATAGTAGAAGGTGAGGTATAAGAGGAGGAGGCACTACACATCACAGCTACAGAAGGCAACGCCAGGCCGTCCATTTATTTCTCTTGTAACTTAAGCCGTGTTGATCAGCTCAAGACTCCGCAGACCGGGTGTAACAGAGAATTCCCCCAATCAACGCAAGCATGCCCGCTGATCCCATAGATGAACAGAAGAAGAAGAAGAAGAAGAAGAAGAAGAAGAAGAAGAAGAAGAAGAAGAAGAAGAAGAAGAAGAAGAAGAAGAAGAAGAAGAAGAAGAAGAAGAAGAAGAAGAAGAGGAAGAAAAAGACGAGGAAGAGAAGTTGGACTCGGAGGGGGATGATGAGGAAGTGGCGGGGGGAAGAGGACGAATAAAGAGAGGCGGAGGTGGAGAAAGAAGAGAAGGAAGAACGAAAACAAGAAAATCCAGAAGAATAAAGAGAAGGGGCAGAGGCGTATAAGAAGGATGAGAAGTATAAGAAGAAGAACAACAAGAACAACAATATGGGCGAACGAGACACTGGTACCAAAACCTGCTTATCAAAACTACAAGAGGCAACTCCAGACCGTCCATTGATTTCTCTGGTAACTTAAGCTGTCTTGATCAGCTAAGACCCCGCCGTCCGGGAGTGACAGAGAATGCCTCCAATCAACGCAATCATGCCCGCTGACCTCACAGATGAACAGAAGAAGTAAATCTTTCCGGACGAGCAAATTGTTTGATGGTCTAGCAAATTCCCGCGCTTTTATGTTGTCATATTTACGCGGCAACTGCTCAGGAAGTATCCGACGATAGAGCCAGGTCTGCGATCGACAAATGCAGAGTTACCACCCGTAGGTGACCATCTTATGGCGTGCCCCTTTTAGCCTTTTAATTACGAGAGAGAGGGGAGAGAGAGAGAGAGAGAGAGAGAGAGAGAGAGAGAGAGAGAGAGCTAAAGGGAAAGTGTAAGGGGGAGAGAGCAAGGGAGATAGAGAAAAGGGGGAGAGAAAAAGGGTGGAAAGAGAGTTAGAGGCGATAGAGTAAGGGGGAGAGAGGAGAGAGAGAGAGAGAAACAGGAGAATTGAGCAGTGCGAGTAAAGAAGGGAAAGAGTAAAGGGCGAGAGAGAAGGGAGAGAGATAGGGAAGAGAGATATGAGAGAGAGATAGGGGAGAGAGATAGGGGAGAAAGAGATTAACGTGGAGAGAGAGATTGGTGAGTGGGGATACGAGAGAGAGATAGGAGAGAGAGAGAGAGAGAGAGAGAGAGAGAGCGGGAGTGAGCGATTAAGGCGTAGAGAGAGATAAGGGAGAGAGATGGGGGTCGAAGAGATGGTGGAGAGAGATGGGGGAGAGAGATAGCGGAGATAGAGAGAGAGATAGGGAAAGAGATAGAAGAGATATAGTGGAGACAGAGAGAGATGTGAGAGAGAGATAGGGGGAGTGAGAGATTAAGAGTAAGAGAGAGAGATATAGGGGCTGGGAGATAGGTGAGAGAGAGAGAGATAGGGGAGAGAGAGATAGGGGAGAGAGATAGCAGAGATAGTGGAGATACAGAGAGATAGGGTAGAGAGAGAGATAGGGGAGATAGAGATAGATAGGGGGAGAGATAGCGGAGATAGAGGTAGAGAAGGGATCGAGATGGGGGAGTGAGAGATTAAGGGGCAGAGAAAAATATAGGGGTTGAGAGAGATAGGTGAGAGAGAGAGAGAGAGAGAGAGAGAGAGAGAGAGAGAGATAGGGGAGAGAGAGGGACGCAGAGGTGTTTCCAAGGCACCAGGGCTGGGTTATATACTGGCCAAGACCTATTGACGCGTCCTCGTCGAGCGTCCTGGGCAACAGGTCCCTTCGGGGTCCTGGCTAAAGTCAGCAGGATCGCCGATTCCTCCGAAGTCGGAGTGTCTGCCTGTACGGCGAGGAACCACCAGTCTGCACACCAATAAGCCAGACATGGGACAACGGATACTCACGCAAACTTCAGGTCCTATATGACATCACACTGATGTTGGACAACAGGATGCCTTCATCCGACATACAGGACTTCGCGTTGGAGCTCAAGCCAACGAACACAAGCAAACAAGCAAGCAAGCAAGCATTGAAATTTTAAAACATTTAATATTATATTGAGGAAATATAGAAAAATTATCTATAAAATTCTCATATTTCTAACGTAAAGCATTCACTTTTACATAGTCATTGAAAACAATTTAACTCTTTATCAAATTATTTATGAGTCAGATAACTGACATTAACTTCTATGACAATTTTATAAAAGCTAAAGACAAATACTAAAATTATTTACATAACATAATATATTTATACCACGTCCAGTAAAGTCCCTTGAAATAACTATTATGTTGTTAGGTCCCTTTCCACTATTTTAATTAATTAATTCATTCATTCATTCAGTAGCTTGTCCTTTGCAGACCCTCGCTCCCATAACAACCTTCCGGAAAACCTCTCGATCATAAGCAAGATGTCCCTCGTCCAAGACACCCATCTGCAGATCATCCGCCACATCTTGCACTCATCATCTTTTTCCTCTCTTCCCAGGCATATTTTTTTTTCGCATATCCTTTACAGGACATTGCAGTCAACACCAGCATTTTTCAGCTGCTGTTCATGCCTTGGCAAGTTTTATGTTCAGTAGTTTGCCATTGCATTCTGAATGACCGGCTCACATACCTCCGAACACAAGCAAGCAAGCAGGGGAGAGAGAGAGATAGTTGAGATAGCGGACATAGAGATAGAGGAGAACGAACGAACGAACAATCTTTGTTTTCAAAGGGTAACAAATTGGGCACGCAAACCCGTCTTACATTCGGCCCTTCCAATCACTCACCTTTCATTCATCAATTGTGCATGTAACGTTCACATAGGAAAACAGCATTGTCAAATGGATTTTGTAAACATAAACAATGCATATTACCATGTTATGAGACAGACAGATACACGTACACACGCACATTCATAAACACACACGCATTCATACATAACTGCATAAATACTCTTTCGCATACACATACATGCACATACACACACACCTCGCACACATACACACACATACACACCCATATACACACATACACATATGTACACACATAAACACACATACACACATATACAAACATACACACATACATGTTCACACATACACACATGTACACACATAAACACACATACACACATATACAAACATACACACATACATGCACATACACATACACACAAACGTACACACATATGCGCATGCACACATACACGCATTCACACACATGCACACATAAACACATGCAAACACATGCAAACACGCACATACATGCACATACACACATACACACATACACACAAACACACATACACCCATATAAACACACACACACACATAGACACAATACTCACACACACACATACACCCATCCAAGCATACACACTCTCACACATCTAGACACATGCACGCTGCCTCACATAAGCACTAAACTAACATGAACAAACTCCCACACTTTACACACACTGACGATTATCGTGAGCATCCTCACAAATAACACACAAATACACACTCCCTCGCATAACACACTAATACACACTCCTTCGCATGATAGAGGGATAGTGGAGATAGAAGGAAATAGGGGAGAAAGAGATAGCGGAAATGGAGATAAGGGAGAGAGATGTGAGTGAGAGATTAAGGGACAGCTAGATATAAGGGTTGAGGGAGATAGGCGAGTGAGATAGGGGAGATGGTGAGTAAAGTTGATAGAGAGAATAAGGGGGAGAGAGGGAGAAGAAGGGGAGGGGTGGTAAGGGCGAGAGAGTAAGGGAGAGAGAGTAAGGGAGAGAGAGGGAGAATAAGGGGAGGGGTGGTAAGGGCGAGAGAGTAAAGGCGAGAGGATAACAGAAAGACAGAGGGGGAGGGGGGGGTAAAGAGAGCTAGCGTATGGGGATGGAGAGTAAACAATAGAGTAAGAGAGAGATAGGGGAGAGAGAGTAAAGTTTATAGTGAGAGTAAGGGAGAGAGAGTAAGAGAGAGTAAGGCGAGGGAGAGTAAGGCAGAGCGAGTAAGCAGGAGAGAGTAAGGGAGAGAGAGTACGGTAGAGAGTAGAGAAAGCGAGAGTACTGGGTAGAGAGAGAGTAAAAGAGAAATAGGGAGGACAGTGAGTAAAGGTGAGCGTAAGTGCGAGAGAAAGAGAGAGTAATGTGAGAGAGTGAGAGGATACGGGGAGAGATAGTAAGGGAGAGAGTGTAAAGGAGAGAGCGTAAGAGAAAGAGAGAGAGACAATGAAGGAGAGAGACATACCAGCACACCGGTCATACGAAATAAAGAAAGGAGGCTGGTTGACGTTAAGCAAATGTCCTGCGCGAAAGAACTAGTATTATAATAGGAAAACCGGTATTATGTATCTTGTTTCATTTCCTGCAGAAAATATGCCAAGAGATGGCCCTTTAGCCGTGTATTCCTTGTAAAATATAATTGTAAAGTTAACGAATAATATAGTTCATACAGAATCGACAGCACTGCACTCCTGCCAAACATATAGGGTCATTGTCTCTGTCAGCATCTGTGGCAAGATGGAGGAGCAAGTTGTTAGTGCAGGAACGTACTGCTTTTAAAGACTTCGGATTCGTCGGCCCATACACCCTTTGTTATGGAAGTTTATTCAAGTTTATTCACAACACACGGGACATTCACATATGTGTCCCGCCCTCATCTGCAACAGCGAGCGAATAGTTCCATACTTCTTCTTCTTCTTCTTTCATCCGGAGAGTTTTTTCAGATGTGATTGAGCTGTGCTTGTTAACAGCAGACCTGCGTTCTTTCGCCGTTATGCCGACACATACGACTTCTGCGGGCATTTGTTGACCGGGTTAACCATTCCCGGGGGTTTCTTAGGACGTTTGATTCTCACTGTTGTGGTGTTATCCTCCATCCCAGCTGGCTCATTTAGTACAGCCGAAGACATCCTGGTCAGCCTTCAAGGGAAGGCAGGGGCAGACCATGGGCATTCCCCGCCATCCAAGGAGGCTTCCATAACTGCAGAGCCGACACATAGCGCTCTGGTACTGGGCTCACCCAGGGAATCGTCACGTCCTGCACATGACCACTGTCGGATGATTTCGTTGGGTCAACCCCAAAGAGATATAGGACACACAAGTTCCTCGTTCCCAATGTGATCCTGCCCGTTTAATTATGTTAACCTTTAATGGCTCAGTTGCTTGCGTCCATAAATAGAGTCTCATAAAACCAAGGAATACCTCTAGGAAAACAATTAAAAGTTTTACCCTTAATACCCAAAATATACTTTTGGTGGTTCCTTGCCACACACCTCTCAGTTAACCTAATTTTATCTAGGGTTGTTTTAATTAAACTAATTAACTATGACAAGGGAAAAAATACACTCACGAGAGGTAATGACTTCCTTTTTTCATCATTTATTAACAATACAGTTTGTAATGAACAGTAAAGATTTTGAAACAATATTCAATTCAGTACATCTTCATGAAAAAACAGAAGTTCATTTACATCAAGATCTCTACACTTAATTATATATCTCCATCAGTGAAACTCCCCTCCCCATCTATGACCAATACTACAGGCTATTGTCCAATTTCTCAGGTAATTTTCCAGCAGATCCTCTGTGGTAGTAAATCTGAAACATAAAAATTGGTCTGCTCTCCATTGTATTGACTTGTGGGTTACGGATTCCTGCTCCAAGCAGTCATTGTGATATATGTTAAGCTTCAATGTGTTGTTCTTTCCAGGTTGGTAGAATAGTTTAGTTGGCGCTGGGGTTGTCCGTTTGTCAGGCAAATTATACTAAAGAAAATGTACCTCTCCTCTAAGGGAAATGGAACGTTTGCAGGTGGATAGGTTTCTGCCTCTCTTTCTCACAGAGCTTCATTTAGCAAAGTTGCTTCTATCACAAAAGTCAGGTGCATCTAGATGGGTCAAGTCACTACTTGAAATTTCAGCAATCAACATAATCTAATCACAAATTCAATATGACATTAGAAATGAAATGCTGCAAACTCCTAAGAACACAATAAGTGAAATCAATAAAAGGAATTTTGTTCCTAGAAAAAAATAAAATGGTCTTCGTGTTCTCAATTAGTTATCACCAACAGAATTTTTTGCTCTCCATCCAATCTTCCATTATAAGGTGTTCAAGGTTTAGACTAGCAGATGTGCAGTTTCATCTTCACCTATACCTGTCATCATGGTATACAGGTTGAGTAATAACTTGTTTGATTTGGAATTTGACAACTATGTTCACCATCCTCTTCTGTACCTAGTTATTTTCTCTACATCTTCTTCCATTAAAGGAAAAAGGGCCTCATACATTAAGGGGTTTTAAAATCATTCCCCATTGCAATGAGTATTTGCTTATAAACAATATAAGTACATCATGGGCTCAATTCTTCATAGTATTCAGGTGCATTCTTCTTAATTAAATGCTGCAAGAGAGAATTTATCTTTGCTCCTCTTCTCATGGATATAAGATGACTTTATCTCATTCAGCATCATCATCATCATCATCATCATCATCATCATCATCATCATCATCATCATCATCATCATCATCATCATTGTTATTACAATCATCATCATTCTCATTATTATCATTATGTCATTGTCATCGTCATCATTGTTATTACAATCATCATCCTCATTATCATTACAGTCATCAGGACACTAGACCGTATGTTGTAACATGAGTGATATGAAATTCAAAGTGGGCTCTTGCTTTGGACGCAAAACCAGATGCTAGTAACATGAGTGATATATAATACAAAGTGTTGTCAAGCGTCGGAGTGCACTAAATTATTAATTAGTGTATGGATTATGCAGAACATGTTCTTTTCTGATAGACAGGACATTACACATAAAAGTTGCCTTCTGTCATGAGATTGATTGCTAGCTTATACTCCTTCTTAGCATGTCACTTCTCTTCACTTATTCACACTCATTCATCAGAAGTCATTCTCATACTTGCATGCAAGATAAGTAATTATACTTATGTGATTTCCCAATGATAACTTTAAATGTTTAACACCATTGACATCCTAATGAGATCTCAATCATTCCACTATCATTCATCTGACACAATCATGTTTGTATGGATGATAATTAAGCATATGTGTGTGCTTTATAAAGGATAAATTCACAGATTCAACAACAATGACATTACACTGGAATCTCAATCATTCCCCCATCATTCATCAGACACAATCATGTCTGTATGGATGACAATTAATCATACTGATGTGGTTCACAAATGATACATTCACATCTGTTTAACAATAATGAAATCACACCTGAATCACCACAGGCTTGCTCTCATCAATTACACAGATTTATGTGATAAAACCAATCAACATTCATTCATTATGAATCCTAACCATTCTTGCATGGTGGTTGATTAAGCATTATTATGTGGTTCACAAATATTAATTCCACATGTTCATGTTCATCATGATCTCTATAGAAATCTATTTGGCTCCCATGTGCTCATGGAAAAATAAACTACTTGACTTCTCATGTGCACATGTAAACACATCTACTTGACTATTACACATTACACTAATTTGTCTTACCAGTGTTTGCACATCTAAAATAGTTTTCTTACCACTGCACAAAGTATTCTTAGCCTTCTAAATCTTAAGTTACTCACCAACTTCTAAACCACTGCTGATTCGGTTTAACTACTTAAGAAATAAAATGTACAACCTAGGTCTAATGCTTACACATTAAATTAAGTTGTTTAACTGGGAGAAACTGTGGTTTATCCTAAAGTACAGTTTATCCATGACTATGATAACTGAATATAATATTTAGTTTCTATTAAATTAATTTCTTAAGGACTAATCACGTGGTTTACAACACATTGACTCACCGACTTCTTCTTGAAAGAGGATCACTGACGAGCGTAATATAAAATATATTATTGTGTTTACCTTCATTCTGTTTGAATGGATCCACCACCATATGTCAACACCAAGATGTCAGGTACTAGATTTGGTTGGGTTTCCAAATACACTGGCTTCTGGTTTGTTGGTCCTTCTTTTCTCTCTTAACTTGATTTTCTATCTTGCGTTCGTGGAGATTTTCGAGGCTACCATTTGCAGCAGTCACAGTCGGCCTTCTTCTAGTGACGGCGAAGTCGTGGTACGCACAATGAGGCCGTGAACCGGTCATTGCTATTTTTATGTTAGCTTTTACCGTCCAAGATTTTGGCTATCAAGTCTTAAATGAGTCTGTTATTGTAAAATTGGGATTTTAGAAGTGGGGAAGAAACCAGCACTGTTGCGGCGGTAATCTTGAATGGTATTGCGGGGAATATTCACAGCGACGTTGACGGCTTGCTAAAAATATACCACAACTACATTGGTGACAAAATGTCATCCATCTATACCACACTGTTGACAGACTATCAACCACCTATACCTCACTGTTCACAAACTGTCATCCGTTTACACCTTCCTTTGGGCAACCTGTCATTCATCTATACCTCACTCTTGTCAAAATGTCATCCATCTAAATCTCCCCGTCACACTGCCCATTCTTGTCAAAATGTCATCCACCTAAACCTCCTTGTGATACTGCAATCCATCTATACCTCACTGTTGTCAAACTGTCATCCATTTATACCTCAGTGACAATTTTATTTTTTCTTTGTAATTTTTTTTTTTCTAAATTAAATTCTCCGCAAAATTAATTAACAGAGATTACGGGAGGAGAATGTAAAGTCCCGTTTGATGATGTTGTGATTGAAAACAAAATTACTAGCCGGAACCAGTTTGAGTCAAAGGAAAAGCCTGGCGGGTACTCCGCGATGCTCATTGTTCGCGGCGTTCCCCAGTGCGACGATTACGTGAAGACATGGCTAATGGAGTAACGCGCGGAGAAAAAATAACTCAATTTAAGGAATTAATACGTTTCTGGAAGGATGCCAGTACTAATAAAGTGTTGTACATGATGTGGCGTTTTTGCAGAATCATAATATTCGGTCGTGAATCGGGTGGAGAGGGTTTGAAAATGGACGGAGGAAAGTAATTAACATTGCTGCTTTTCATTGGTAAGAATCCTAGATAAACATGGATTATGAAAACGAGGCTTGCATTTTAAAAACAAAATTAAAAAAAAAAAATGTCTCCTGCAGCAGTTTCTTGCCATGGGCCTATGATAGTGTCATTACATTGCGTAGACCTGTTTGCAAGGAGGAATTTTTTTCATATCCTATTTAGAGGTATCGCTGTCATCACCAGCACTTTACTGCTGTTGTTGATGTCTTAGTAATTTTTACGTTCATTAGTTTGCCATTGCTTTCTGAACGACCGGCTCCAATACCAACCCGTTAAAACCCCAGCGCGACACGGTCTTCTGTCAAATCGGTCGCCGCTGTGTTTCGAACGCCTGGTAAGCCTCTCACGAATCGCTTTCGCAAGCCTTTAGGCCACGGAGACTGGCACAAGGGGGAATATGGGTACAACATTACCCTCACATTTGCAAGCGAAGAGCCCAGGAGTCGAAACCATTTCCTCCATCATCGTATGTTGTATTAAATGTTATAAATCATCATCATGAAGTGAAATACCAATTGCCGTAAACTTTCCAGAATCTTTTCAGATCTTTATCCTTGGCGCTCTGGATCATTTCTGTTGATGATGCTACTCCATGCTAACGTCCCAGTCCATTCATCGTTATCTTCGAGGTTTGCCCTTGCCTCCTTTACCACTCCAGTTGTCACGTTGTTCAATGTCTTTTTTCTCATGACTTTGTGAAAGACCACTGTCTGTTCCCTTCCTATTTTTTTTTTTTTTAATTCGCATATCCTTTACAGGACATCGCTGTCAACAGCAGCATCTTTCAGCTGTCTGCTGATTTCTTGGCAAGATTACGCTCAGTAGTTTGCCATTGCTTTCTGAGCGGCCGGCTCAGTTATCCCGCAAGTCACCAGCGGGGGTAGAACCGCTTCCAGTTCTCGCCCGCTACAAGACTCTGCGTGATAAACGGGATTACGGAGAAAGTGGTGTAACCCCTCGGCCAGAGAGACCGGCTCCCTTCCTATTTGTGTGTATAATATTCTACTTTCATTAGCGCCCAGACAATAGTTATTAGTTACCCTAGCAGTCCAAGGTATTCGTAACATACGTCCCCATTTAATCCCAGCTCTGTCTATATGTTATATAGAAATGATGCCAAATTCTTATTGACGCCCCATCGATGCCACTTCTTATAGTTCATGTCGTGTGACGTTGGTGATCATGTCTGTTCACAGCCTTCTTTTTCTTGTACTGCCAGCTATTTCTAATACCAACATTCCTCCATGCATCTTCTCTCTTGGTCTCCCCCTGCTTCCCCCCCCCCCCCGCCCCCGTCCTTTTCCACAAAATTTCCCGGTGTGATGACATACTCCGGCTTCCCTCTTCTTATGGCATGCCCCAAAAATGTGAACTATCTTCTGATGTGAGCAACCAGTTCTCTCTGTGAGATAACTTCTTACAGGATATAGTCATTGCTCTTTCTATCTGTCCTCGGTGTTCTTCTTACAGGATATAGTCATTGCTCTTTCTATCTGTCCATGGTGTTCTTCTTACAGGATATAGTCATTGCTCTTTCTATCCGTCCATGGTGTTCTTCTTACAGGATATAGTCATTGCTCTTTCTATCTGTCCATGGTGTTCTTCTTACAGGATATAGTCATTGCTCTTTCTATCTGTCCATGGTGTTCTCATCATTGTTCTCTAAAACCACATCTCCGCAGCTTTCACATGACTGCTCACGTGACTGCTAATTGTCCATGATTCTCTTCCGTACCTGATGCGACAAACAAAGGCAGCATTTCACAAAATCAAAAATGTTCTGTGCAATTTATCTGTGTCCATCATATTGAGCAAAAGAGTTCTTAAGAGCTATATCAGTGGTTCTCAACCGGTGGGGAATTCCCCCCCCCCCCAGGGGGGAATTTTAGGGTTTCCAGGGGGGGGGGTGAAGACCATTTCAAGATCGCATTAATACAAGAACCGATTACTTGATATTGTTTTTCCCTTCATACTTTACAGTTAAGTACGTCTCATCCTTCTAAAATTCATTTTATAAAGTCAGTAGACCCACAAATCATGTTTTATGTGGATGTCTAGACTTGTTTTAGTATTTGCTATTAAATTTACCTTACATTTTAACGTATACTGTATAGGGGTGGGGGGATATTTTAGATAGGAAATATGAAAGGGGGGAATAACGTTCTGAAAATACGGTGAAGGGGGGAACGTGTCAAATTTTTGATAGGAAGGGGGGAATGACGTTCTGAAAATATGGTGAAGGGGGGAACGGGCCAAAAAAGGTTGAGAACCACTGAGCTATATAGAGCCAATGCAGTTGTACGAGAGCGAATCATGGGAAATAGGCAGACAAGTGAGGAATTATGTGGAAGCTGCGAAGATGTGGTTTATAGAAGAATGGTGAGAACGGTGGATGAATAGAAAGATCAATGAAGACATCGCGAGAGAAATTAACTCACAAAAACAACTGGCTACACTCATCAGAAGATGACAGTTGACATTCTTTGGACATGTCAGAGGAAGGGGAAAGCTGGAGTGTAAAATGGGGAGGGGGGAGCAGGAGGAGGCCAAGAGAGAAGATACGGGACAGTTTGACATCGTGACATGGAGGAACATCAGTTTCGGAAATGATTGGCAGCACATGAGACAGAGGCCTGTGGATAGACAAGATCACCAACGCCACACGGCATGGACTATAAGAAGAAGAAGACAATAGGTCGCGTCAATCTCATCATCTCATCATGTTCCTCTTATACCTTGCGGTGTCGAGGTGAAGTATAAACTTCGTGAGAGTGCCCGGTTATGGGCTTCGTATATCGACATTCCCATGGATTCTGTTATTCCCTCCGTCCAGCGTCAATAAAAGGGGGAAAACGTAATTTAGAAATCGTATTACCGGAAGTTCATGTATTTATAGCTCACGACGCCTACAGTTGATGATACACAGTAAACATAATACTGCGAGTGACGCTGCCGAATGGGTGTGAGGTGTCATCTCACATATATTAGCTCATGCTACAATGTAGTTGCATGCCAACTTTTGTTTTTGTTGCCTCCTTTTCCTCACTGTAAAGCAGTTACTGCCGGTGGGGTGTGAAGTTTGAGCTACGCACTCTCGAATAATTTTTTTTTTTTGCGCTCACTCTCTTTGAACTCAAGCTTGTTCATAACACTATTTTTACAGTAGTGATGGACTGAACTTTGCGTGTGGATTAGCTTTCTCTATTAA
>OY992894.1:15619890-15822390 GCA_963921405.1 Cepaea hortensis
GTTCGTTCGTTCGCTCTCTGTCCGTACCGATGCTAACAGGTCACATTAGTCCCACAGCCGCATAAGTCACATAAATCCCATGAACGCTGGGATCCCAATGCCGATTAACAACTAATTTTGTGACATTTCATATGCCACTGAGAAGGACCCCTGCGACCCACCTTATAGTTTCAAACGATTGCTTATAACGCTCACAAGGTGCATATTAAGCCTTGCTAATATGTTCTTCATTATATGAATAGACTAGGCGTCTGATGCCCACTTCTGATTTAGCGTGATTCATAGCATAAAACCCTAACTTTTGTATGGATGTAAAGAGTGGGCAATTAGCAGACAAGCTGAAAACATCTAATGGCTGTATAAATGTGGTTTCTGAGGAAAATGCCAAGAATACTATGGACAGATAGAAAAACCAATGACCAAGTCCTACAGAAACAAATGGAAACCGTACACTGATTAGAGAAGGTAGACATTGACAGTCACAACTGTTGGACAGGTTGTGAGAAGAAACAAATTAAAGAACTTAGTGACAACTGGCAAGATTAAGGAGAAAAGAACAAGGGGAAGTAGAAGAAGTAAATATCAGGACGGCTTGGCCGTGGGATGGTGGAGACAAAAACACAGAGCTGATACTCGACTTTGGTGATCGTATGAGATTACAACACACGTCAGCCTACGCTTATCGGCATGGCGCATGATGGTGATGATGGCAACTCTGAATTTCTTGGAAAATCGTCCTCAGTATTTTATTAAAAACCCCAGCTATTCGAACTTCTGGATACGCCACTACATGTACACAGAGACATGAATGATTGTCAATATTCAGACAAACACAAAATGAAATGGATGGGGAGGGTGGGGGAGAATTGACAAACATCATTAATAATCTCTTGGTTGTTCTGGTATTTGTTCCATTTTCATATTTTTAGTTTGAACTGGGAAATATTTTGTTTGTTACAAATAAACGTCTCCTTGCCATAAAACAGACAGCAAGTGTAAAGAACAATGAAGAAGAACTCGCTTGGTCCGTGTTCGCAACGTTTGTTGTATGATATTCTCCCATAAGCCAATAGCAGCAACTAGCCATCGCAAATCTTCACGCCAAGCCTCAAATCTCGCACCACTTTTCTCCACGTCTGTAATCCTTGGTTTTGCAGCGAGTCTTGTCGATCCTTCGTTTTTTTAGACCCGGTTCTGTGGGAAAAGCATACGGGGCGAATCCTTCTGTCAACAAAGGATATAGGAAATATGAAGACATTACCAGACGTATGAAGTGGCAAGGAGTCCGGAGAAAACAAATACGCCTTTGTTTGGTTAGGCTGAAAAAGGTGTGAAAACCTGGTCATTTAGGACCTGCTAGCTGATTGGTGGCTCTTAAATGGCTTTTGTTTTTAAAACTTGCCGCTCTTAAATGGCTTTTTGTTTAAAAAAAAAAAAAAAAACTTGCTACATAAATTGTATTGATTGCGCTCATGATATATCTTGCTTAGGAGCCGCGGTCACGGGGTGACTAGAGGATCGCCTGTCGGTCTGGTGGGACTGGGTTCCACCCGCAATGGCTGGGGTTCGAATTTTTGGTTTACATTGACATGGGCTGCCTACTGGACCCAGCCTAACGTGCGGACCAACAATTTTATTGGGAAGTAAAGGCTGCCGGTGGGATACCGACTACATTACCAACTGAGTGTCGATTGGTCTATTAAAATGTAGGTTTAGCACCACATGTCCAGTGCGTCTAAGGCTTGTAAATAGTCCTTTACTCACTCACTTACTCACTCACTCACTCACTCACTCACTCAGTCACTCACTTACTCACTCACTCACTCACTCATTTACTTACTCACTCACTCACTCGCTCACTCACTCACTTACTCACTCACTCACTCACTTACTCACTCACTCACTCATTCACTTACTCACTCCCTTACTCACTCACTCACTCACTCACTTACTCACTCACTCACTCACTTACTCACTCACTCACTTACTCACTCACTTACTCACTCACTCACTCACTCACACACTCATTCACTCACTCACTCACTCACTCACTCACTTACTCACTCACTTACTCACTCACTCACTCACTCACACACTCATTCACTTACTCACTCACTCACTCACTCACACACTCATTCACTTACTCACTCACTCACACACTCATTCACTTACTCACTCACTCACTCACTCACTCACTCACTCACTTACTCACTCACTCACTCACTCACTCACTCATTCACTTACTCACTCACTTACTCACTCACTCACTCACTCACTGATTTACTTACTTACTTATTTACTTACTTACATACGCACTTTGAGAATTCAGTTTGGTGATGAATCATAAAAGGCATTGAAATAACATGAGAAATAAATTGAGGTACTGATTGACACTCATAGTAGTAAAGGAAAGAAGTAGAGATCTGAACTCGCAATTAACAGCCTGCATGTTGAAATTATAGGCACAGTGAGACTCGAGCTCTTGACATCATGTAGACGACTCGCTTAGCGAAACATCGCACTAAGACGCACTGGGGAGGGGGGGGGCAGGTTTGATTTATGGTATGCCTTAGCTTTCTATTGTATATATTGTCTCAGATGCCCTCACATAGGGAACGATGGTAGCGCGGAGGCTAATGCCTTTGCTTACGTCCTGGTAGCTTCATGATCAAACCCTTGTTGATGCTGATTATTTTAGCTTTAAATGACCAGAGCTCCTTGGTCTGCTCAGCCTAAAACAATAAACAGAAATGTCCAAGGAAGCAATGGTTACCAGCGTGATTATGACAACATCATACGCCATAAAAAATAGCCGTTTAAAAAAAAAATTTTTTACTTGCATATCCTTTACAGTACGTCGCAGTCAACACCAGAATTTTTTGGGCTGTTTGTGATCACTTGGCAAGTTTACATTCAGTAGTTTGCCATTTCTTTCTGAACGACCGGCACCCATACCATTTCGTAAAAAAACAGCGCAACGCGGTCTGCTGCCAAATCGCCCGCAGCATGTGTTTCGAACGCCGGTATGTGGGATCACGAACCGCGTTCGTAACACTTTCGCCACGGAGATCGGCAGTATATTATGTAATGAATACATATATTGTCCCTTGCTTGGAACAGAAGGGAATAAGCAAATTGTTTTACTTCGGACAGAAGGGAATAAAATAGTATATTATGTAAGGAATAAGCAAATTGTTTTACTTGGGACAGAAGAGAATAAAGTAGTATATTATGTAAGGAATAAGCAAACTGTTTTACTTGGGACAGAAGAGAATAAAATAGGATATTATGTAAGGAATAAGCAAATTGTTTTACTTGGGACAGAAGGGAATAAAATAGTATATTATGTAAGGAATAAGCAAATTGTTTTACTTGGGACAGAAGAGAATAAAATAGTATATTATGTAAGGAATAAGCAAATTGTTTTACTTGGGACAGAAGGGAATAAAATAGTATATTATGTAAGGAATAAGCAAATTGTTTTACTTGGGACAGAAGGGAATAAAATAGTATATTATGTAAGGAATAAGCAAATTGTTTTACTTGGGACAGAAGAGAATAAAATAGTATATTATGTAAGGAATAAGCAAATTGTTTTACTTGTGACAGAAGGGAATAAAATAGTATATTATGTAAGGAATAAGTAAATTGTCTTACTTGGGACAGAAGAGAATAAAATAGTATATTATGTAAGGAATAAGTAAATTGTTTTACTTGGGACATAAGGCAATAAAATAGTATATTGTGTAAGGAATAAGTAAATTGTTTTACTTGGGACAGAAGGGAATAAAATAGTATATTATGTAAGGAATAAGTAAATTGTTTTACTTGGGACAGAAGGGAATAAAATAGTATATTATGTAAGGAATAAGTAAATTGTTTTACTTGGGACAGAAGGGAATAAAATAGTATATTATGTAAGGAATAAGCAAATTGTTTTACTTGGGACAGAAGAGAATAAAATAGTATATTATGTAAGGAATAAATATATTGTCTTACTTGGAATATAAGGCAATAAAATAGTATATTATGTAAGGAATACGTAAATTGTCTTACTTGGGACAGAAGAGAATAAAATAGTATATTATGTAAGGAATAAATATATTGTCTTACTTGGAATAGAAGGCAATAAAATAGTATATTATGTAAGGAATAAGTAAATTGTCTTACTTGGGACAGAAGGGAATAAAATAGTATATTATGTAAGAAATAAATATATTGTCTTACTTGGAATAGAAGGCAATAAAATAATATATTAATTAAGGAATGGGACATAGGCACTTAACCAACTCAGGCTGGTCGTCCTGTCTATTCTATTTCCTGCAACTCTATTCATGATTTCCCCATCCTATTAATTTCTGTTAACTAAGAGTCACCATGGCCGAATGGATAAGAACTCTAGCTCTTAAATGTCCGGTCAGTTGGACTGTAATGTTGACGTCTCGACCTTCCTTGGGGACGTTACTTACAAGTACCTAAGAAGTCGGAGTAGGTTCGCCTGATGGCGAGGGACACTGGTAAAAGGGATAGATAATCCACATGCAAAAATCAGTCCAGCGCAATAA
This sequence comes from Cepaea hortensis, assembly GCA_963921405.1. Classification (NCBI taxonomy): domain Eukaryota; kingdom Metazoa; phylum Mollusca; class Gastropoda; order Stylommatophora; family Helicidae; genus Cepaea; species Cepaea hortensis. The sequence continues at coordinate 15,624,456 of OY992894.1, forward strand.
AGTTGTAGCATGTGTATCGCTGTTAGCGTACGAGGGTAAGTCAATAAGTAAGTCACAATTGGCTGTAGAAAAATAACTAAATATGATAACAACTTGAAACAAGTTTATTTGTATACATACATTGTCCCTTTATTTCTCAACATAATTTCCACCAACATCGATGTACTTATCCCATAATTTTATCAGTCCTACCAAACCAGCTGCGTAGAACTGCGTGCTCTGTTTTCTAAACCACGTTTTCACTTCACATTCAACTTCGGCGTCACTCGCGAAATGTTTCCCGCCAAGGTGGGTTTTCAGTGGACTTAGCCCCTAGCGATTTCCCATAAAGCGGTGTATAGCTGGGTAGAAAAGATAACAATGGCGAGTTAATAAGTAAATCACACAGTTCTGTGGGTGGCAGGTAAATGAGAACAAAGCAGTCAGTTCTATGCTGCCAGTTTGGGAGTACTGATAAAACGATCGGATAAATGCATCAATGTTGGTGGAAATTATGTTGAAAAATAAAGGGGCAATGTATGTATAAAAATAAACTGGTTTCAAGTTGTTATCATAGTTAGTTATTTTTCTACAGCCATTTGTGACTTACTTATTAACTTCCCCTCGTATTATTGCATACTTAAGACATAAATGGATACAATAGTATATTATGTAAGAAATCAACATATTGTCACTTGCTTTGGTGGGAAAAGTTAAATGTGCAAGATACTATTCCCTTCCCCCATAACAATTAGCCGCCCCTGACCAAATCCCACTTGGTTCAAACGGTAGTCTCCGCCTCTGGTGTATTGACGTTCTCAAACGTGAAAATAGGGCCGGCCGTGATTAAAGCGCTTTGTGTTCTGGGGAGGTTTTCAAATTGTCGCCCTCAACTCAAGAAAAACTCTGGCAAGTGACATCCAACACCATCCCGCTCCCCAACTCAACACATCCAACTGTCCGCGAACTCTCCTGTCGCATCACTCTGTCTCTCCGTACCGTCTTTCTCTCTGCTTCGTGTCCGCCGCAAATATGGGCCCGTTTATTTAAAAGCCAATGTCTGGTTTGGCGTTGATAATTCGCAGATTTCTGTTTTAACCTGAGGAAAACGAGGATTTCCTTCCTGTCCAGGTCTAAAGATTACAGTTAGTATATATATTGTGTCTTATGACTTCTTAGTTAGTTCGTATATATATTTTGAATGAGTATGTGATGTTTTCAAAAACTATGCGACTGTTTATATATTAAAAAAAGTGTTGTCCGTTCTTTACAGGGGGTTGCAATCAACCCCAACATTTATTGGCTATTGGAATTTTGTTTAAATGGTGCATGTCCTTTGTAGGACATTGCTAATAACATATCTCTCAAGACAGCAAAAATAACTCGGTATCATCAGAAACTGAAACGGCATTTAAGCCAAAATAAATCGTGCTGATGTTTGTAGCTTTTGAAGCCAGAAATTAAACTGGGCTAGATCCTGAATGCCGGTCTCCGTGGCGAATGACTTACGGACGCGGTTCGTAATCCCGTATACCCGCGTTCGAAACACAGCTACGCGCAATCTGGCAGCAGATCGCGTTGCGTTGGATTTGCGCTGGCATCGGTGCCGGTCGTTCAGAAAAAAATGGCAAACTTCTGAACGTAAACTTGCCAAGAGATCACAGGGGCAGAAATGCTGGTGTTGACCGCGATGTCCTGTAAAAAGAGTATGCTAACAAAACCAAATAGAACAAAAAATCCCGATTGCACGAGAAGTAGATCATATTGATTTGTTGATAAATGTAAGATATTGATTTGTTGGTAGATGTAAGATATTGATTTATTGATAGATGTAAGATAGTGATTTGTTGATAGATTTAAGATAATGATTTGTTGATAGATTTAAGATAGTGATTTGTTAATAGATGTAAGATAGTGACTTGTTGATAGATGTAAGATAGTGATTTGTTGATAAATGTAAGATATTTATTTGTTGATAGATGTAAGATAATGATTTGTTGATAAATGTAAGATAGTGATTTGTTGATAGATGTAAGATAATGATTTGTTGATAGATGTACGATAATGATTTGTTGATAGATTTAAGATAGTGATTTGTTGATAGATGTAAGATAGTGATTTGTTGATAGATTTAAGATAATGATTTGTTGATAGATGTAAGATAATGATTTGTTGATAGATATAAGAGAGTGATTTGTTGATAGATGTAAGATAGTGATTTGTTGATAGATTTAAGATAATGATTTGTTGATAGATGTAAGATAATGATTTGTTGATAGATGTACGATAATGATTTGTTGATAGATTTAAGATAGTGATTTGTTGATAGATGTAAGATAGTGATTTGTTGATAGATGTAAGATAATGATTTGTTGATAGATGTAAGATAATGATTTGTTGATAGATATAAGATAGTGACTTATTGATAGATGTAAGATAGTGATTTGTTCATAGATGTAAGATAATGATTTGTTGATAGATGTAAGATAATGATTTGTTGATAGATGTAAGATAATGATTTGTTGATAGATGTAAGATAGTGACCTATTAATAGATGTAAGATATTTATTTGTTGATAGATGTAAGATAGTGATTTGTTGATAGATGTAAGATAATGATTTGTTGATAGATGTAAGATATTGATTTATTAATAGATGTAAGCTAGTGATTTGTTGATAGATGTAAGATATTGATTTATTAGGCAATTTTACTTTCACTAGTTGTTTATTTGTTTTCACTAGTTGTTTCATATGCCATGCCGATAATTGCGCTGTCGTGTTTTGCCATTTTACACGATCACCACAGTTATAGATTAGCTCTGTGTTCTTGTCTGGACCGTCCCACGTGACGGCAAGCCATCCAGATATTTATTTCTTTGGCTTCCCCGTGTTCTTTTCCCCTGAATCTTGCCAGTTGCCACCAAGTTCTCTAGTTTATTTCTTCTCAAAAAGTGTCCAAAACATCTTGATTGTCTACTTTTAATTGCTCTAATCAATTTACGGTTTTCATTTGCTTCTTGTAGGACTTGCTCATTGATTTTTATGTCTATCCATGGTATTCTTTGCATTTTCCTCAGAAACCACATTTCCACTGCCATTAGATGTTTTTCAGCCTGTCTACTCATTGTCCATGATTCACATCCATACAAAAGTACAGATTCTATGTAGCACTTCAAAGCTCGTTTTCTCGTTGCAGTTATCATTGTTTTGTTTGTTTGTTTGTTTGTTTTTTGAGGGGTGGGGGTCGGGGGGAGGGGGGGGGGGGTAGGAGGTCAGTATGTTTGGCATCCTGCAAAAGGCTACCTTCGCCATGGTGTTTCTTGTTCTAATCTCTCCAAGGCACCTCCCATCAGATGTTATGACTGTTCCAAATTAGTTGTATCGATTCACTTGTTTAAGAATATTCCCATTGACCCATAAATTACATAGAGGTATTTCTGTCTTCCTAGTAACTACGATAATCTCTTGTCTTCTTACAATGTTATTACATTTACATACGTTATGTGTACTAGCTGATATTGTCATAGTATCAAATGGCTGGTAGTCTGTTCATAGTCTGGGGATAATCTGGTGATAGTCTGGTGATATTTTGGTGATAGTTTGGTGATAGTTTGGTGATAGTCTATTGATAGTCTAGAGGTAATCTGGTGATAGCCTGGTGATAGTTTGGTGATAGTTTGGTGATAGTCTGTGATAGTCTGGTGGTAATCTGATGATAGTTTGGTGATTGTCTGGTGATAGTTTGGTGATAGTTTGGTGACATTATGGTGATAGTTTGGTGATAGTCTATGATAGTCTGGTGATAGTTTAGTGGTAATCTTGTGATAGTTTGGTGATATGCTGGTGATAGTCTGGTGGTAATCTGATGATAGTTTGGTGATTGTCTGGTGATAGTTTGGTGATAGTTTGGTGACATTATGGTGATAGTTTGGTGATAGTTTGGTGATAGTCTGGTGATAGTCTATGATATTCTGGTGATAGTTTAGTGGTAATCTTGTGATAGTTTGGTGATAGTCTGTGATAGTCTGGTGGTAATCTGATGATAGTTTGGTGATTGTCTGGTGATAGTTTAGTGGTAATCTTGTGATAGGTTGGTGATATGCTGATGATAGTCTGGTGATAGTTTGGTGATGGTTTGGTGCCAGCAACCACGAACATCCCAGGTCAAATAGCATATATTAAAGCTATCGTTTGACATAGTGGGCAAGGAACCTATGACAGATCTAGCAAACCGGTAGGAAAATTTACTTGATCCTAGAAACAAACTGCTCATCAATGATGGAAGAAATTGGAGGAAAGGCGCTAGTCACAGGGGCTAGAACTTCAATTACCCCTCCCCACGACCTCTCACGTCATAAGTGGAAGATAACAACAACAACAACAACAACAACCGAATGGCATCAGTGGAAATTATTGGCTAATGCTCCGTGACAGGCCCGCATATTTCCCGGGCTCATATGGAAGCAAGTAATAGTAGCAGTGTAACCATCATGCATGCCGTAGGAGACGCCTAAACGGTGATAGTTGGCTACCCTCATAGAACACTCTCGCTGCAAAATGCAACGAAGCGTGAATTAGTGTAGAAAGCGTCTGGTGTGAGCTGCTTGATGGCTTATACTCTATTGGGAGATGACAGGCAGAAGAAAACAATCAGAAAAAGCTGTGGCTATTCAACTACACACGAAGAAGAAGGCGCGGAAGCTGCCGAAACGTTGATACAATTACTTGTTTCATAGAATTTGTCCAGAACATAAGGGGGACAAGTGGAAATTCATGAGGGCATGTGCTCATTGACAGGACACTTGATTTGATGATGATGAGGATGAGGATGGTTCGGCTGTCAATCGAACATCAAAACATGGTTACCAGACATTCTTTTAGAATTTTTCAGAAAAGGTAGAGAGTAAGTGAACTGCTGCTCGTCATATCAAAATGTCGACCCGGGAAGGTTAACCCAGTCAACAAACACCCGCAGATGGCGGATGTGTCGGCCTAAGAGCGCAAGTAAACTTGGCACAACACGATTACATCTGGAAAAACACTCCGGATGAACGCAGAAGAAGAATAAGAAGATATCACAATGTCGTGATCTAGAATATGTGAAGTTTCTTACGATGAGATGTCCTTTACTTTACACCACTCTAGGTACAGCACGGCCTCGTGATATTGGTAGTTTCTTCTTCTTCTTCTTCTTCTTCTTCTTCTTCTTCTTCTTCTTCTTCTTCTTCTTCTTCTTCTTCTTCTTCTTCTTCTTCTTCTTCTTCTTCTTTTTCTTCTTCTTCTTCTTCTTCTTCTTCTTCTTCTTCTTCTTCTTCTTCTTCTTCTTCTTCTTCTTTTTCTTCTTCTTCTTCTTCTTCATCTTCTTCTTCTTCTTCTTCTTCTTCTTCTTCTTCTTCTTCTTCTTCTTCTTCTTCTTCTTCTTCTTCTTCTTCTTCTTCCTCTTCTTCTTCGGAAGATATAAGAATAAACAGAAGAATCACATTCCCATATGTATGGCACGTTACACCTTTCTTGGGTATTTATAATGCCCATGTTAAACATTGCCTCAGTGAGTCATGTATTACTGATTATTTTTCATGCGTTGTAATGCTTATTGTTCTTTTGCTGTCAAAGATTAGCTTCATAAGTGATGTTGAACAAAAGAATGTATGAGAGGAAATAGAGAAGAAGGGCAGAATGTCAGACGGGCCAGCGTGCAAAATTCTTAACCCTTTGAAAATAAAGATTGTTCGTTCGTTCGTTTGTTCTTCTGCTTCTGCTTCTCCTCCTCTTCTTCCTCCTCCTCCTCCTCCTCCTCCTTCTCCTCCTCCTCCTCCTCCTCCTCCTCCGGCTCCTCCTCCTCCTCCGGCTCCGCCTGCTCCTGCTCCTCCTCCTCTTTCTTCTTCTTCTTCTTTTGTATGGGTGTGTGTGAGGTGTGTGTGTGTGTGTGTGTGTGTGTGTGTGTGGCCATGGGTGTGTATGGGCGTGAGTGTGCGCGTGTGTGTGTGTGAGAGAGAGAGAGAGAGAGAGAGAGAGAGAGAGAGAGAGAGAGCATGTAGAAGAAAGGCGGCAAGAAATGACCGGTGGCCGTTACTGCTGTGCCAGCAAGTCAGTGTGTCAGGCGGGACTCTGTGATAACTCGAGGGTGCCGCGGTAACGTGATGGTTTCCCCCAGAAGACATTCGAGAAAGTGAAGGCGACCAGCGTGGTACTGACCACATCACGGCTGGATTTGTCCATGCAACTTCACGCCCGTGTGTCCGATACGTCTTAAATATTTAACATGGTCCTGTGTTATTACTGTTACCATGATAACCCTCTTTAGTTATGTTTAGAAGTTCAAATCCACGTGTAGATCCCCTTCTACCTACACACCAGGTTCGTGCTACACACATATCAAACCATATCAAGGCATCACTTCACTACACATTCGCGGCCGTCATATATATTTTCTTGTCGATTTTGTTCATTCAGTTGTATTTGTGTATGTTTGTTGTTTGTGTCTTTTACTATTCTGTTCTAGTAAAGCTGACAGTTCTGCTTGTTTTCGTGGATTCACCCAGTGCAAATCTCTGTGTTGTACTCCTTGAAGATCTCATCTCCCAGACATGTCATTCTCCTCAAACTATATTTCACAGATTCTCACCAGTTTTCACGACAACGCCCAAATCCAGCGACCTGGGCGATCTCACAGGACATCGGACTTCCCAACATCCAGCGCCCTAGACTAATCACTTCTTGTCGAGCCCAGGACTCGCCCGTCATTTTCCTGTCCAGGATGAGCTGTGATATGCCGTGGCCCTGTTCACGTGCTGTTACCTCCCAGACGTAATCTCGCTACAGTTGCCATGTGATACATTGATGTCAGTTGAAAGCTATAGCGTATCGAAATCCTTTCAAATATTCAAAACCGTCAACAGGAATGGCTTATACACACTGTTGTGGATTTTATTAAAGCAGCGTTTCTTCCTGTTTACGTATAAAAACTTGCTTTAGGTAGTTTAGATTCATTGAAAATTTGGAGATATTTCATGTTTAAGATTTCAATACGAAATTAGAATTTTCTTATAGCCGGCGTCAAACGATTCATCTTACATGAGACTTGTACGAGGGAGGAAATCTGATGGGTTCAGAGCTCTGAATGTGGTTTATGAGCAGCAGTAATTTGATTCTGTCAGGGAAATACGTTTGGAAATTACTGTATGGAACCTGTTATTTTCAGTTTTAAAAGTTCTTAAAAGATTGGAACTATTCTAGAGCTGCATGGTCAAAGGAGATGGTGTGTTCAATAGAATGATGTGTCATCAGGTAGGATGTTTTATCGTGATTGTCATTACATGTTTTAGCAAAATATCGACATTGTTATTTACATCAATATCATCACCATCATCGTCATATTCTTCGTCTTCTTCTTCTTCTTCTTCTTCTTCTTCTTCTTCTTCTTCTTCTTCTTCTTCTTCTTCTTCTTCTTCTTCTTCTTCTTCTTCTTCTTCTTCTTCTTCTTCTTCTTATTATTATTCTTCTTCTTCTTCTTCTACTTCTTCTTCTTCTTCTTCTTCTTCTTCTTCTTCTTCTTCTTCTTCTTCTTCTTCTTCTTCTTCTTCTTCTTCTTCTTCTTCTTCTTCTTTTTGTGCTACTGCTGCTGCTGCTGCTGCTGCTACTACTACTACTACTACTACTACTACTACTACTACTACTACTACTACTACTACTGCTACTGCTACTACTTCTTCTACTACTACTACTACTACTGCTACTATTACTACTACTACTTCTACTACTACTACTACTACTACTACTACTACTACTACTACTACTACTACTACTTCTACTACTACTTCTACTACTACTATTTTTACTACTACTACTACTACTACTACTACTACTACTACTACTACTACTACTACTACTACTAGTACTACTACTACTACAACTACTACTACAACTACTACTACTACTACTACCACTACTACTACTACTACTACTACTACTACTACTACTACTACTACTACTACTACTACTACTACTACTACTACTACTACCACTACTATCTTTTCTTTTCTTTCTTCTTTCCTTGTTTCTTCTTATTTTCTGTTTATTTTTCTTAGTCGTTTATTCACGACAGTCTACGTCAAATTGCTGTAATCACTTTACTGTCTGCATGTGTATTTTTTATTGTTGGTTATGGTCTCAAGCTAGCCACGGTAGGCAATGGATCTCTATAGAAACAGTGGCTACGGTAGCCGACCAGTATGGCCACTGCCAAGAAAGAAGCCAATGGCAAACTACCTTCTTTAGAGATGCCTAGACCATCATGATTCATCAAATTGCAGAATATAAGATAAAGATGGTTTAAAGACTGTAATTGCACCGCGTTTTATCCATTATGGCTCGGTCTCTTTCCGTGGCAAGGCCTGCCGAAAGCGTCGAATAAAGCACAAACTCCGTAGCTCCAGCGACGATCCCTAAGCATCACCCAAAAAAAAATTGCACACGTGAACGGAATCACGCAGTGTGTAATGGAACCCACAACTTTCCGAGCTCGAAGACAGGCGGTTGAACCAGTTCGCAGCGGACACTCCCTATACTATATATTACGGTGTAAATAGATGTACCATAGGAGCAGCCTCGTCCGGCAGAGAAAGTCATGTAGCTGTTTACATGGCAGCAAATAACTGTCTGGGTTCAGAACTAACATAATACCTGTCTGGGACAGTAGAATGTGCAGTACAAACACATCGGGTCAACAGAAGTTACATTAATATGTAGTCTAGAGTGACTTACGGGGAGCGTGGTTGTACAATAACTAGGAATATTGCTTGCCTTGCCCAATGGTGAAGCACTCCAATCCACATCGATGGGGATTTTATTTTAAATTGTCATGGGGTCCCGTATCGATCCAGCTAAAATAGGTGCCCGAGTACGTCATGGAAAGTAAAAGAGATCGGTGTGATATTCACCACATCCAGCGCCCTAGACTAGATTCACCACATCTCCCATTGTCTGCCGATGGGTTACAAACATGAGATATTCATCACATCTCATATTGTCTGCCGATGGGTTACAAACATAAGATATTCACCACATCTCCCATTGTCTGCCCATGGGTTACAAACATAAGATAAACACCACATCTCCCATTGTCTGCCCATGGGTTACAAACATAAGATATTCACCACATCACCCATTGTCTGCCCATGGGTTACAAACATAAGATATTCACCACATCTCCCATTGTCTGCCCATGGGTTACAAACATAAGATATTCACCACATCACCCATTGTCTGCCCATGGGTTACAAACATAAGATATTCACCACATCTCCCATTGTCTGCCCATGGGTTACAAACATAAGATATTCACCACATCACCCATTGTCTGCCGTTGGGTTACAAACATAAGATATTCACCACATCACCCATTGTCTGCCGATGGGTTATAAATATAAGATATTCACCACATCACCCATTGTCTGCCCATGGGTTTCAAACATAAGATATTCACCACATCACCCATTGTCTGCCGATGGGTTACAAACATAAGATATTCACCACATCTCCCATTGTCTGCCGATGGGTTACAAACATAAGATATTCACCACATCACTCATTGTCTGCCCATGGGTTACAAATATAAGATATTCACCACATCTCCCATTGTCTGCCCATGGGTTACAAACATAAGATATTCACCACATCACCCATTGTCTGCCCATGGGTTACAAACATAAGATATTCACCACATCACCCATTGTCTGCCCATGGGTTACAAACATAAGATATTCACCACATCTCCCATTGTCTGCCCATGGGTTACAAACATAAGATATTCACCACATCACCCATTGTCTGCCGATGGGTTACAAACATAAGATATTCACCACATCTCCCATTGTCTGCCCATGGGTTACAAACATAAGATATTCACCACATCCCCCATTGTCTGCCCATGGGTTACAATCATAAGATATTCACCACATCTCCCATTGTCTGCCCATGGGTTACAAATATAAGATAGTCACCACATCACCCATTGTCTGCCGATGGGTTACAAACATAAGATATTCACCACATCACCCATTGTCTGCCGATGGGTTACAAACATAAGATATTCACCACATCACCCATTGTCTGCCCATGGGTTTCAAACATAAGATATTCACCACATCACCCATTGTCTGCCGATGGGTTACAAACATAAGATATTCAACACATCTCCCATTGTCTGCCCATGGGTTACAAACATAAGATATTCACCACATCACCCATTGTCTGCCCATGGGTTACAAACATAAGATATTCACCACATCACCCATTGTCTGCCCATGGGTTACAAACATAAGATATTCACCACATCTCCCATTGTCTGCCCATGGGTTACAAACATAAGATATTCACCACATCACCCATTGTCTGCCGATGGGTTACAAACATAAGATATTCACCACATCTCCCATTGTCTGCCGATGGGTTACAAACATAAGATATTCACCACATCACCCATTGTCTGCCCATGGGTTACAATCATAAGATATTCACCACATCTCCCATTGTCTGCCCATGGGTTACAAATATAAGATAGTCACCACATCACCCATTGTCTGCCGATGGGTTACAAACATAAGATATTCACCACATCACCCATTGTCTGCCGATGGGTTACAAACATAAGATATTCACCACATCACCCATTGTCTGCCCATGGGTTTCAAACATAAGATATTCACCACATCACCCATTGTCTGCCGATGGGTTACAAACATAAGATATTCAACACATCTCCCATTGTCTGCCGATGGGTTACAAACATAAGATATTCACCACATCACCCATTGTCTGCTCATGGGTTACAAACATAAGATATTCACCACATCTCCCATTGTCTGCCCATGGGTTACAAACATAAGATATTCACCACATCACCCATTGTCTGCCCATGGGTTAGAAACATAAGATATTCACCACATCTCCCATTGTCTGCCCATGGGTTACAAACATAAGATATTCACCACATCTCCCATTGTCTGCCCATGGGTTACAAACATAAGATAGTTAGTTAGTTAGTCGCAGTTCCAACTTCACAGCAACGGGTCGTCCCCATTATGCTCCGTTCCTGTGCCAGTGAATATCACTCACAACGCTCCCCACTGCCCAATGTGAAAAGTGGAAAAGACAGGAGTCTCGACAAACAACAGCCCGCACAGATACACTGTGCATAATGCCGCCACCAGAATGTCAACACACCAGTCCCCCATGAAACACCCTGTTCATCTCTGATGGAATCAGCAGTCATTTTCCTATCTGAATTTTTCCTAGATGTTCACCCACACAGTCCACGAAAATACAGTTCATCGCTGATGGCAGTGGCAGTCAACCAGAAGCCCAGCAGCCACGCATTTCTGCATAAGGCTAAAACCGGTCAACTCTGGGACAAAGCCACCTGCCATCACTCCGAACATGCAGTCATGTTCCAAAAAACCTCAGGCAGATTCAAAAGCATTTCACACGAAACTCACAGCTCACAGTGTCCCGCCACGCACTCACTCAGTAGCATGGCGACGGAACCATCAAGCCTCCTTAGTCGCCTCTTACGACATGCGTGGTAGGCTACAGTGTTGCTATTCTTTGCTTCCCTTATGGGCCCCGGCAACACACGGGAGAAAAAACATAAGATATTCACCACATCTCCCATTGTCTGCCCATGGGTTACAAACATAAGATAAACACCACATCTCCCATTGTCTGCCCATGGGTTACAAACATAAGACAATGGCAGCATATGTTAAAAACACCCCCTGCCTTGTAAAAGGGGCCTTTTAAAAAAAAATTGATGAGTTAGCATAGGGTGGTCTCCGTTATAAAGTTGTTAAATCGCCTGTCTCGTGCTCTGAAGAGCGTCGGTTCGTTTCCGGATGTCCATAATTCTGTGCACGCGTGCGGTTTTCTCGGGGATTCCTCGGGATTGTCGCGGAAGGTACACAGTTCGTGCTCTTCGGCAAACAGCCCCGCGGATAAAGGCTAAACCATATAGGTGCAATGCAAACGATCATCTCGCTTCGTACCCCCTTATTTTAGCATATCCTTTACAGGACATCGCTGTCAACATCAGCATTTTACCGCTGTCATTGATTTCTTGGCAAGATTACGCTCAGTAGTTTGCCATTGCTTTCTGAGCGATCAGCTCACTTATCCTGTAAGTTACTAACGCGGCGAGAACCGCTTCCAATTCTCGCGCGCGGCCTTACCCTACGTGGATAAACGGGATTACGGAGAGAGTCGTTTAAACCCTAGGCCAGGGAGACCGGCTCTCGTATATTAATAATGTATGTAACCAGTATTTTAATGTCGCACTGATGATGAGTGTCTGTGTGGGGGTGGGGATGGGAGATGGGGGAGATGGGGGGGAGGGGGTTAGTTGTTGCTGATCCAGGGAATAATAATTAAGTGACGATTGTTGGCGTCATTTGTAGATGTTCACTACTACTACTACTACTACTACTACTACTACTACTACTACTACTACTACTACTACTACTACTACTACTACTACTACTACTACTACTACTACTACTACTGCTGCTGCTGCTGCTGCTGCTGCTGCTGCTGCTGCTGCTACTACTACTACTATTACTACTATCACTATTATTATTATGTCATTAATTTATTCAGGAGCATATCCCTTGCAGAACGTCGTTCCCATAACAACCCTCCGGAAAACTTCTCGGTCATAAGCAAGTTGTCCGGCGTCCGATACAAACAAACAAACAAACAAACAAGCAAACAAACAAACTTTATTTTCAAAGGGTTAAGAATTGGGCACGCAGGCCCGTCTAAAATTCTGCCCTTCTATCACTCTTTTTCATACATTATATCATTCACACATCATTCAAGGCTAACTGAAAACAGCAACAATATAAAAGATATGCATTATAAAAGGCATGTGGAAAATGAAAAATCAATACTACACGACTCAGTAAATAGTAATTACTGGTGTGGCACTTGTTATTAGCCATGTGGAATATACTGGCCTACCAAAAGGGGACTGGCTGTTATACTAGGGTTTTATTATTATTATTATTACTATTATTAAGGACTAACATGGAATGTTAGGACACTAAATGAGCTAGGAAAGTTGACCAATGTTCTAAGAGAGATGGATAGCATGAAAATGAATATACTAGGCGTTAGTGAGATGAGATGGAAGGGATCGGGCAAAATTATAGCTGACAATCACACAATAATTTATTCTGGAGGGAAAACACATGAAAAAGGTGTAGGAATAATATTAGACGAAAAAACAGCCAAGTCAATTAATGGATACTGGTGTATTTCAGATAGAGTTATTATGGTAAAAATCAAAGGCAAACCAATAGACATAAATATTATACAAGTATATGCACCAACAGCAAGCAGTAGTGATGAAGAAATACAACACTTTTACGACGAAATAGAAATGGCGATGGCTCAAATTGGATCACAAGAAATAAAAATAATACTTGGTGATTTTAATGCAAAAGTAGGAAAGGGAAAAATGGAGGATGTAGTGGGGAATTATGGTTTAGGTACAAGAAATGAAAGAGGGGAAATGCTAATAGAATGGGCAAATATCAATGAGATGATAATTGGAAACACATGGTTTAAACACCATAAAAGACGACTGTACACATGGATAAGCCCTGATAAGAAAATACGCAACCAAATTGACTACATACTAATTAATAAAAGATTTAGAAATGCTTTAATTAATGTAAAGACAATGCCTGGTGCTGACTGTAATAGTGATCATGTACCACTATGTGGACAAATAAAAGTAAGATTAAAGAGAGGGAAAAAAATGGTTAAGAACATGAGACTTAATAAAGAGGTTCTGAAAATAGATAAAGAAATGCAAGAACAATACAGAGTGACTGTGAAAAATAGGTACAATGCAATAACTAAAATACAGAGTATAGATGAACAATGGGAAATGTTAAGGGACTCCATTCATCAAACTAGCAAAGAAGTATTACCGGAGAGAGGCAAAATAGCTAAGAAAAAATGGATGAATGAAGATATCTTAAAACTGATGGACAAAAGAAAACAGAGTAAAAATGACAAACAAGAATACGCTAAGATAAATAAAGAAATAAAAGATAAATGTGGGAAGGCTAAAGAAAGTTGGTTAAACGAGCAATGCAAAAAAATTGAATTAAATTCCATTAAAGATACAAAAAATATGCACAGAAAAATCAGTGAGCTTACAGGAAGAAAAATAAGAATAAATACAGGGTGTTTGAAATCAAAAACAGGAAAGATAATATTAGAGGAAGATGCTATAATGAAGAGGTGGAATGAGTATATAAGAGAATTATATGAAGGAGAAAGGGGAGAATTAACAGAAGATAGTAACTTAGAAGGTCCACCTATTCTGAAAGAAGAAGTCGCTGACGCTATGAAACGTATGAAGAAAGGAAAAACAGCTGGGCCAGATGAAATCACAATAGAAGAATTAGAAGTATTGGGAGAATTTGGAGTAGATATATTAACCAAAATGTTGAATGATATTTACAACAGTGGATATTTACCCAGTGATATGCTGAAATCTTTATTTATAGCTATACCAAAAAGACCAGGAGCAATTGATTGTGAAGATTTTCGTACAATTAACCTTATAAACCATATCACTAAGCTTCTACTCAGAATCATAATGAGAAGAATCAAAAAGAAAATAAAAATGGAAATTAGTGAAGAACAGTATGGATTTGTGGAAGGAAAGGGCACAAACAATGCAATTTATACATTACGGACACTAATAGAAAGGTCAATAGAGAAACAGAGAGACATATATTTGTGCTTCATAGATTATACTAAGGCATTTGATAAAGTAAAACATGATGAACTGATTAAAATGTTGGAAGATATCAACATTGATGGAAAAGATTTAAGAATAATAAAGAATGTTTACTGGAACCAAGTAGCAGCAATTAAAATGGGAAATAAAGAGGGTAGTTACGAACGGATAAAGCTAGGAGTACGACAAGGGTGTGTCTTGTCACCAGATCTTTTCTCCCTGTATAGCGAAGTAATAATGAGAGAGATCAAAGAGATGCCAGGAATACTAGTTGGAGGTTATAATATAAATAATATACGCTATGCAGATGACACAGTATTGGTGGCGGATAATTCAACAGACCTACAACAATTATTAGACGTTGTAGTAACAGAGAGTGCAAGGAAAGGACTCTCCTTGAATATCAAGAAAACAGTAACAATGGTAATATCAAAGAAAATGGTGACACCAAAATGTGACATAGAAATAGAAGGGAAAATCCTTAACCAAGTTGATAATTTTAGATACCTAGGGGCATTTATAACATCAGATGGAAGATGTACAACAGAGATTAGGAGTAGAATAGGGCAGGCAAAAGCCGCTTTTCAGAAAATGAAGAGTATCTTATGCAATAAGTCACTATCACTGAATGTAAGAAAGAGAGTGCTGAAATGCTATGTAGAACCAGTTTTGCTGTATGGCAGTGAATCTTGGAACGTAAATGAACAAATTAAGAAGAAATTAGAAGCAACAGAGATGTGGTTCCTGAGACGAATGTTGCGAATTCCTTGGACTGCCAGAGTAACTAACGACGACTGCCTGAAACAGGCTAATGAAACTAGAACATTATATACAACAATAAGACAGAGACAAACATCTTTCTTCGGTCACGTGATGAGAAGAGAGGCATTGGAGAACATCGTAACAACTGGAAAGATCGAGGGGAAGAGAGGCAGAGGTAGACCAAGAGAAGTGATGCTGGATGGATTGAGACGGTGGCATGGAGGAATATCAGCACCAGAGTTGATCCAGAAAACCAAAGACCGAGATCTATGGAGAGCCATGAACGCCTACGCCAGCCGGCACGGCACTTGATGATGATTATTATTAAGGGGGAAGGTAATCCGTATTGAGATAGTGGTCAAATAATTTGCGATTATAAGTATAGGGATTGGTGATGTCTTTTATTTCTTGTGGAAGATTGTTCCACAGCTGAACTGCAGAGTACGTTAAGCTTGTTTTGTATAAGTCTATCCTAGGCTTCGGAATGTGTAATATATTTAATCGTTTACTGTGTCTAGCATTATATTTAAACAATGGCCAAAGTTAATTTGGGGCATTCCGATGTAGGATGTTGTGAATTAGTTTGGCCTTATTGAAAAGCAGGCGTTTGCGGAGTGGTAGTAACTAAAGGTGTTTATGCAGGCTAGGATTGTCAGTTAATTTTTGCTATAAATTAAACTCATGGCCCGTTTCTGGAGTGAGTAAAGTTGATTGGTGCTTGCATTGGAACAACCGTCCCAGATTGTAGAGCAGTAGTCAAAATGTGTCTGTATGTGAGAAGTATAGAATATTTTCCTTGTGTCCTCATCAAGGAAATTTTTAATTTTGGCGAGTTGGTAGACATATTTCGCTGTTTGTTTAGTGAGCGCTTGAACGTGAGGATTGAAGGTTAGGTTTCTATCAATGATGAGGCCTAATGTTTTGTGCTCACTTACACTTTCTACTGGCATGTTATCGATGTAAAGTTGAAGTGATCTGTGTGAATTTAGAGTTTGAAGTCTTTGTCTGGTTGTTAATAACATAGATTTTGCTTTAGTGATGTTAATTTGCATACGGTCGCATAGCTCCACCTAACTGCAATATTTAATTCTTGTTGCAAAGACACTCCAGCAAACTACTGCTTTCAGCGTTTGTATACACTGTACAGTCGTCTGCAAATAGATCGCAGGACGACGAAAGATGCAAAGGTAGATCGTTAATATATATGGCAAATACTAGAGGGCCAAGAATAGAGCCTTGCGGTACTCCAGTATTGAAGGTAGTGGTTTGGGACAGAGATTTATTGTATGATACTACGTGATTTCTGTTTGACAGAAAAGATGTTATTAGCGTCACAACATTAGGGCCAATTTTCATTGTCTCTAGTTTTTTAATTAAAATGGCATGGTCTATCATATCAAATGCTTTCTAGAAATCGATAAACACAGCTCCACATAGATTGTTGTTATTTATATTCTTGTGCCAATTTTCTGTCATGTTTGTTAGGGTTGTATGGCAAGAATATTTTGGTCGAAGTCCTGATTGACTGTCAACTATAAGCTTGTTGCGATCTAAATACTGTAATGTTACCTTATGGGTGTGTTTTATCCGCCGCATCCTGCACACATCTTCTCTTTGGCCTTCCTCTTCCTATCTTCCCGAGCATATACCCCTCCATGATTTTTTTCTCCAAACTTTCATGACGTTTCAAGTGACCACAATATTTCAATTTTCTTTGTTTTATCGTCTTTAGTAGACAATGTTCTTCAATATTCAGATCTTGTCGTATGGATTAATTTGTTCTTTTCTGTATCCAAGATGTTCTTAGAACCCATCTATTACATTTATATTTAAAGGCATTTATGTGCTGTTCAGCTTGTTTAGTAATTGCCGAGGTCTCACAGGCGTATGTTGCAATTGGAAAGTTGCATGCTCTTAAAAATCCTTTTTTTTTTTTTTTAGTTCTGTCTGTCCCACGCCACAATTTATTCAGTTGTTTAGTCTTTGAAGAGCAATAGATATTCGTCTTTTAATTTCTTTCGTTGTGTCACCGTTGTTGGTAATCAATGACCCAGAATATTGGAAATTTTCCACCCCTCCAATTTTTCCTCATTAACATATATTAATTTCTCCTTAGTACGAGTTTTATCTTTATGTATTGTCTTTGGTTTTGCCATGTTAAGATATAAGTTTTGATTTTCACTATTCAGTTGGGTTGAGGTTATTAGGTTTTCTATACCATTATGTGTTTTGGATAGCAATACTTTGTCATCTGCATATCGAATCTCTGGTATGTCATGACCACCGATATTTAGGGCATCATATTGCTCCGTGTTTATATAATCTCTGACATTTCTCAATAAATTTTCGGCGTACATGTTAAACAAATAGGGGACAGCACACATCCCTGACAAACTCCCTGCTTGATGTCAAACCAATCTGATCTCTCGCCATATATTCTAACCGCTGCTTGTTGTCTAGACAGAGCATTTTTATGAGGTGTACTACATGTTATACTGTTATCTCGGCACAGTTATAACATCTGATGGAGATGCTTTGAAGAGATTAGAACAAGAATTGCCATTGCGAAGGTAGCCTTTTGCAAGATGAAAAACATACTGACCAATAAAAAGATATCAATTGAAACGAGAAAAAGAGTGTTGAGATGCTACATAGAACCTATACTTTTGTATGGATGTGAAGCGTGGGCAATAAGAAGTCAAGCCGAAAAATAGCTCATGTCTGTGGAAATGTGGTTTCTGAGGAAAATGCAAAGAATACCATGGACAGACAGAAAAACCAATGAGAAAGTCCTTCAAGAAACAACTGAAGATCGTAAACTTATTAGAGTCATTAGACGTAGACAGTCAAAATTTGTTGGGCATGTTATGAGAAGAAATGAATTGGAGAACTTGGTGACAACTGGCAAGATCGAAGGGAAGAGACCAAGGGGAAACCGATAAGTAAATACCTGGATGGTTTGGCCACATGGCATGGTCGAGACAGGTACACGGAGCTTATCCACGACTCTGGTGATCGAGTGAGATGGCAGAACATGACCGCCCACGCTTACCGGCATGGAACATGATGGATGGATGGACTACATGTGATGGAAAGTCCATATTCCTCATGATTTCACGAAGCTTCTGATGTTGCACACAGTCAAATGCCTTTGAATAAACCACAAAACATGAGAATAGGTTTACATTAAATTCTCTCCACTTCTCTATCATTAAACGCATGTTGAGTATGTGATCTCATGTTCCTCTTCCTTGCCTAAATACAGCTTGAACCACGTTAATCTCTTCTTCCATTTTCCTACGAAGTTATTCCATTTCTTCCCATTATTATTTTTAGTAGAATTTTGATTGCATGACTGATCAGGGCAACAGTTCTATAGTTGGTGCATAATTTCAGGTTACCCTTTTCTTTTGGTATTGGAATGAAGTAGGTTGAAGTAAGTACATACAAGTATATCTGTATGAGAGTTGTGTGTGTGTGTTTCTTTTCTTCTTTTTTTTGGGATGGCATTTTAGTCTGATAGTGAGGATTCTATTACTAACCGGGTTATATCCAATTAAAGCTGTGACAGTTGTTTTATCTAAACAAAATGTCACTTCTCTCTGGCCCCCGACATCTCTACCAGAATGTATGAGCAGACTTCCATTTTCAATTGTAAAATGTACCTTGCCTCTCCGACGATGTTTACTCATTCCTAAAATTTGAATATTTAACCTCTCAATCGCATATTATTATTATTATTATTATTATTATTATTATTAAATTTCAATTACTACTACTACTACTACTACTACTACTACTACTACTACTACTACTACTACTACTACTACTACTACTACTACTACTATTACTACTACTACTACTACTACTACTACTACTACTACTACTACTACTGCTGCTGCTGCTGCTGCTACTACTACTACTACTACTACTACTACTACTACTACTACTACTACTACTACTACTACTCTATGACTAACTCATCGATTGCTTGCTTGCCGATAAATAGATTGATAGATTGATAGATTGATTGACTCTATGACTAACTCATCGATTGTTTGCGTCACTATAAATAGATTGATAATTTGGTTGAACGTATGACTAACTCATAAATTTCTTGTCTGACTAACAAATTGGTCGGGTGACTGACTCTCTAATAGAAGATTGATTATTTGCCTGAGATCTCTGCAACAGATGGATTATCCCCTGCATTCACTGCCTGACTGATCAGCTTGTTAACGATCTGACTCGGTAATTGCAGTGGCGCATGCACATTACCGTTGGAGCATCAAGGCCCAGGGGGAGCGTGCGGGGGGCTTGTCATCACGCGACACAAATCGCCCGGTTTACCTAACAATTGCCAGGACTGACGAATATTGTAACGCCATTGTATCATTGCAATTGTTTGTGTTGGCAACTGCAGCACTTGGCATTAGCAACAAGTTGACGCCAGCCGTTCGTACATATGTGTTAATTGGTTGTGTGCGACGCGTCAACAGTCGCTTTTGTTGCGCGCGGATATTGCCGTAAGTGCTGCACTACGGGGTGTGTCCTTCCAGCGGGAAGCAATTCCATCATGGCTGCTTCGGTTTAACTTAGATCCTTTTGTCCGTTGTTATCTTTGGCTACCTTCCATTCTTTGGTCATGCCTAGTTCGTACAATAGTTACCTCTATGAGTTGTGTATAAATGGAACTTCATTGCACCGGGTTTTATCCCATATGGCTCGGTCTCTTACCACAGAGCGGCATGCAGAAAGGGTCGCACAAATCGCCAACTCCGCTGCTCCGGCGACGATCCCTAGTAGTCACCACTTGTAAACCAAATGACTGAGTCGGGAATCGAACATACAACCTTCTGATCGGAAAGCTGGCGGTTCTACCACTACGCCACGACATTGCCCATATTTATTTCTATTATTCCCGAGTTCACACTTACACTTCTGCGCATTATTTCTGTCCGCAGTTGACACGCAATCGTTCCTTCGTCTTCCCCTTTGTAAATATTCCTATCACATGTATCACATAGGGCGCTAACTCTTACACTTCCGGTGTGCTGGGGATGTAAATTATAAGTACCTGAGAAGTAGGAATGGGTTCGCTTGATTCGAGGGACACTGGTAACAGGGAAATCTAGTTCGCGCAAACATCAGCCCCGTGTACTAGAAGTAGTACCACGTGTGTGGACTACACTTGAGTTCAAAGCGATCGAGAGCAGGCACACACACATTTAGCGACATGTGAATGTCAGTCATGGACCATTTAGCGACATGTGAATGTAAGTCATGGACCATTTAGCGACATGTGAATGTAAGTCATGGACCATTTAGCGACATGTGAATGTAAGTCATGGACCATTTAGCGACATGTGAATGTAAGTCATGGACCATTTAGCAATCACTAAAGATGAAATTCGAGACTTTTAAACTTAAACTTCTTAAAGTGTTTAGAATTCCGTGGATCCAGAAGTCACGGCAGTTTAAGAGATTCAGTGCAAAACAATCATGGACCTAACAATAATGTATGACGGAGAATGGGAAATATTCACAGTTAGGACGTACAAGTTGTTAATGTGGTAACAGACATGTTATATTATATATCACATTAAAGGGGGCTACATAAGGAAAACTACCATATATGAGGGGATGTCAATACGTAAGTCACAAATGGCTGTAGAAAAATAACTAAATATGATAACAACTTGAAACCAGTTTATTTTTATACATACATTGTCCCTTTATTTCACAACATAATTGTCACCAACATTGACGTACTTTATCAGTCCTCCCAAACCGGCTGCATAAAACTGCGAGCTCTGTTTTCTAAACCACGTTTTCACTTCACATTCAACATCGGAGTCATTCGCGAAATGTCTCCCGCCAGTTGCGTTTTCAGTGGACCAAAAATGTGGAAATCTCTAGGGGCTAAGTCGGGGCTGCAAGGTGGATGTTCCAGAACTTCCCACCTTAGTTGGTTAATTTTCTACTGAGTTAATCGAGCCGTATGTGGTCTGGCATTGTCATAAAGAAGCAACATGCTTCTAGTCAGCAGTCCTTGACGTTTTCTTTGAATTGCATCATGAAGCATCAATAGCAGTTCACAGTACGATTCAGAATTCACATTGTCACCTTTCTTCTTGAAACTGGTTAAAAGCACTCCTTGACAATCCCAGAACACTGTCAGAATAACATTTCCTGCTGATGGCGTAACCTTGAATTTTTGGACACAAGGCGAAGAAGGATGTTTTCTACCCAGCTATGCACTGCTTTACGGGACAAATATTTCTCAGCATAAACAGGAAGCATTTCCTTATGAATGTCTTTTGCAGGCAGTCCTTTTGCCCACAAAAAACGCACAACAGCACGTTCCTCTTTGGTTGTGCACTCCGTAAGTACAGTCGCCATTTAGTTTATGCGCAACGCATGCGCATGAGGCACCTAGCGCCACCTGACTAACGGGAATATAAAGTTCGATGTTGCTGTCATCTAATGACACCTGTAGAAAACACTAACTACATTTACCTGCCATCCCACAGAACTGTGTGACTTACTTATTGACTCGTCCTCGTATAATCCCATGGCAGATGCGGAAAGTGAATTAAGACGATTAATCATCCCATGACACTGAATGTGTTATTTTCAAGAAACCACAGACAGCATGGTTGCTGGCAGAAAAGGAAGAGACTGACCAGCTCGATAGTGGACACAGGGCATTAAGGTCACCTTGAATGTGAAGAGGCATGAGACAAGGGAACTGGTAGACGTGATCTGGTGGTCTATCTCCCTACACAGGAGATAGATGCGGCATTGATGACTTCCTAATGTAGAACTGGGAGACAGCATCGGCCAGGGAAGAGATCTGATTGGTTATCCCGTCGTCTTGGAAACTGAACTAAATTAAAACAACCAAAGGAAGTAATCGGCTTTGTCCTGATAACAAAAAATTACCGATTTAATGTTTAATTGCAAAATAAATAACTCAAAGTTAATGAAAATGTCAAATATGCATGTCCTAAAGATATGTTGTAATTATACTCCATTGAAGCACAAAAGACTGACATAATTCTTCTTCTTCTTCTTCTTCTTCTTCTTCTTCATCTTCATCTTCTTCTTCTTCTTCTTCTTCTTTTTCACCTCCCTCTCCCTACCTTTCACATCACACACCTCATTCCATCACCTCTGATGATGATGATCATATGATGATGATGACAACGACAACAGTGATGATGAAGATGATGATGATGATGATGATGATGATGATGATGATGATGATGATGATGATGATGATGATGATGATGATGACAACGACAACGATGACGACGATGATGAAGAAAAGAAATTGCCGTTCTCAGCACTCAACCCTTTGGGAAAAAAAACACCTTAAGAACCATAACTCTATACATCCGAGACTCTTATTTTCATTCCTGGATGGACACTACTTATCTCCCCGGATAGCGCCAATCGGCAATTGGCCGGCTACCAAACTGTAGACAGAACAATGATATTTTCCCTATCAATCTCAATCACTCTAGCATCTCCGGCTTCACTGTTTGGCAAGGGAGGTAATTTGCTATTGTAGATTCTTTAACGACAACTCCCGTGACGCAATTACCGCCCATGATCTCTCCTTGGCGGGGAGGGAACCATTTGTTGCAGTGTTCAGATTTGGTTGCAATCGATTGAAAAGTTTAGCGATGCAAGATTGATTTATTTTTTTGATCTTTTGGTGAATGGAGGAAGAGAGGGGAAAAAAGAAAGGGGGGGGGGGGGGGGGGGAGGGTATTTATGCGTGATAGAGATGTCGTGCTTAATATTGTGGAATTCCGTGGTTCGGTTCCTTGTGAAGTGTCACGCAAAACGTGGTGTGGTTACTTGTGAGGTGTCACGCAATACATAGTTCGATTGATTTCTTGTGAGATGTCACGCTACATGCAGTTCGAATCTTTATGAGGCGTTACGCTACAACTAGTTAGATTTCTGGTAAGGCGTCACGCTACACATAATCGATTCCTTGCGTAGCGTTCCGATAGGCGTGGTAGATTTTCGTGATGCATCTATCTTTTTTTTAGTAGTCACGCTAAACGTGGTTCGAATTGTGTGAGTAGTCACACTTAATGTGATTTGTCACTCCAGGACAGTATATACATAAAGCATCGACCTAGTACGAGGGTAAGTTAATAAGTAAGTCACAAATGGCTGTAGACAAATAAATAAATATGATAACAACTTGAAACAATTTTATTTGTATACATACATTGTCCCTTTATTTCTCAACATAATTTCCACCAATATTGATGCAATTATCCCCATAGTTTTATCAGTTCTCCCAAACCGACTGCGTAGATCCGGTGCCCTGTTTTCATTAACCTGCCATCCCACTAGCTGTGTGACTTACTTATTGACTCGCTCTCGTAACGTTTTCTACCCAACTATGCATCGCTTTACGGGAAATCACTAGGGGCTAAGTCCACTGAAAACCCACCTTGGCGGGAGACATTTCGTGAATGACGCCGAAGTTAAATGTGAAGTGAAAACGTGGTTTAGAAAACAGAGCTCGCAGTTCTATGCAGTTGGTTTGGGAGAACTGATAAAACAATGGGATAAATGCATAAATCTTGGTGTAAATTATGTTGAGAAATAAAGGGACAATGCAGGCATAAAAATAAACTAGTTTCAAGCTGTTATCATATTTAGTTATTTTTCTACAGCCATTTGTGACTTACTTATTAACTTACCCTCGTATATATGAATTCACATTATACCGAAGTATCTGCCGTGTTATTTTACTCAAATAAATAATATAAGATTACTGCTCAACACTTCTGGATTATAAATAATATCGTGTATTTATATCTGTGTATTCTTGTATTTTGTATGTGTATATTTATGTATGTTTATTAATGTACATTTATATGTGTTTATTTATGTATATAGTTATCTGTTTATTAATGTGTATTTATATTTGTATATTAACGTATATTTAAATATTTTTTTGAATGTATATTTATTTATTTTTTTTATTACGCATATTTATATTTGTTTATTTACATATATTTATATGTGTTTATTCATATATTTTTATATACTTATATTTGTTTATTAATGTGTATTTAGATTTGTTTATTCATGTATATTTATAATTGTTTATTCGTGTATATTTATTTTAGTATGTTCATATATATTTATAATTGTTTATGTATATTGATATTTTATATTTCTTTGCCTATCTCTATATCGTTCTCTCTCACTATTTCTCTTTCATTCACTCTCTCTATCTCTGCATGTCTCTCGCTAATTCTCTCTCACTCTCTCTCTCTTTACGTCTCTCTCTCTCTCTCTCTCTCTCTCTCTCTCTCTCTCTATCTATCTATCTATCTATCTATCTATCTAGTTATATTTCTATCACTCTCTGCTTCCATCTCTTTTTCTCGTTCTCCTTCGCACTGTCTCTTTTTACCTGTTTAATTCTCTCTCTCTCTCTCTCTCTCTCTCTCTCTCTCTCTCTCTCTATCTATCTATCTATCTATCTATCTAGTTATATTTCTATCACTCTCTGCTTCCATCTCTTTTTCTCGTTCTCCTTCGCACTGTCTCTTTTCACCTGTTTAATTCTCTCTCTCTCTCTCTCTCTCTCTCTCTCTCTCTCTCTCTCTCTCTCTCTCTCTGTCGCTCCTCTTTACGCTATCTGTCTCTCATTTGATATTTTCTCCCTGGCCAAATCTCCCTGCAGTTTCCAAATCTCTCGCGACTGAAGTCAACAAGGAAGCCATTGTCGAATATTAATCAATGTCCTAGACAGTAATATGTCTCTGGACAAAGAGGACATCGAAAATAATGTCAACAAACTCACATCTCTCAGGAATTGCATGACTGAATTCACTTCAACACACATAATCTAATGCCACATATACTCGTAATATCTCTCTCTCTCTCTCTCTCTTGCTCTCTCTCTTGCTCTCTCTCTCTGTCTCTCTCTGTCTCTCTCTCTCTCTTGCTCTCTCTCTATCTCTATCTCTATCTCTCTCTATCTGTCTCTCTCTTGCTCTCTCTCTCTATCCCTCTCTCTATCTATCTATCCATCTCTCTCTATCTATCTATCTCTCTCTCTCTCTCTATCTATCTCTTTCTCTCTCTCTCTATATATATATATATATATCTCTATCTATCTATCTCTCTCTCTCTATCGATCTATCTCTCTATCTATCTCTCTCTATCTATCTATCTCTCTCTATCTCTCTCTATCTCTCTCTCCTCTCTCTCCTCTCTCTCTCTCTCTCTCTCTCTCTCTCTCTCTCTCTCTCTCTCTCTCTCGCATCTGTCTTCAGTTAAGAAGACCATTCCCCAAATTCCTACTTCACTATACGGCCAAACTAATTCAGAAAACAATACATCGGAATGCCCCAAATTACATTAGCCCATTGTTTAAATATAATGCTAGGGACAGTAAACGACTAACTATATTACACATTCTGAACAAGACTCATACTAAACAAACTTAGCGTATTCCATGGAACAATCTTCCACAAGAAATCAAAGACATCACAAATCCATATACTTACAATCGCAAATTATTCGAACACTATCTAAGTACGGATTACATTCCCCTTAATAATAATTTTAATAATAATAAGAAGAAGAAGAAGAATAAACCCCTAGTGTAGCAGTCAGTCCCCATTTGGTAGGCCAGTATATTCCCCATCGATAATAACAATTGCCACATGATTCATTAATATTACTGAGTCATGTAGTATTGATTATGCATTTTCCCCATGCCTTTATAATTTTATAACGCATATTTTTTGTATGGTTGTTGTTCTCATTTAGCCTCAAATGGTGTGTGGGTGAATTAATGTATGAAAAAGAGTGATAGAAGAGCAGAATATTATATATAATATATATATATATATATATATAGAGAGAGAGAGAGAGTATGGATGAACGTTTGTTGGTGTTACTCTGTGTGTGTTTGTGTAAATGATGTAATATGTACGTAGGTAGCTATCTATATATGTGTTTATGCATGTGTGTGTTTGTGTAAATGATGTAATATGTACGTAGGTAGCTATCTATATATGTGTTTATGCATGTGTGTGTTTGTGTAAATGATGTAATATGTACGTAGGTAGCTATCTATATATGTGTTTATGCATGTGTGTGTTTGTGTAAATGATGTAATATGTACGTAGGTAGCTATCTATATATGTGTTTATGCATGTGTGTGTTTGTGTAAATGATGTAATATGTACGTAGGTAGCTATCTATATATGTGTTTATGCATGTGTGTGTTTGTGTAAATGATGTAATATGTACGTAGGTAGCTATCTATATATGTGTTTATGCATGTGTGTGTTTGTGTAAATGATGTAATATGTACGTAGGTAGCTATCTATATATGTGTTTATGCATGTGTGTGTTTGTGTAAATGATGTAATATGTACGTAGGTAGCTATCTATATATGTGTTTATGCATGTGTGTGTTTGTGTAAATGATGTAATATGTACGTAGGTAGCTATCTATATATGTGTTTATGCATGTGTGTGTTTGTGTAAATAATGTAATATGTACGTAGGTAGCTATCTATATATGTGTTTATGCATGTGTGTGTTTGTGTAAATGATGTAATATGTACGTAGGTAGCTATCTATATATGTGTTTATGCATGTGTGTGTTTGTGTAAATGATGTAATATGTACGTAGGTAGCTATCTATATATGTGTTTATGCATGTGTGTGTTTGTGTAAATGATGTAATATGTACGTAGGTAGCTATCTATATATGTGTTTATGCATGTGTGAGTGTGTGTGCGTGTCTATGTCTACATGTCTGCCTTTTTAAAAAGTCGCTTAAATTTCGGCAGGGTCGACTTCATTGCACCGGGTTTTTATCCCATATGGCTCAGTCTCTTTCCGCAACGAACTACCAAAAGCGTCGCACAAAGCACGAACGCCGTAGCTCCAGCGACGACACCCAGGAGTCTCCGAAAGAAATGCACTCGTGAACCGAAGGAAGAGGCTCGGAATCGCACCCACAACCTTCGGAGCCCGAGTCAGATGGCTTGATAACTTCCCCACGGAGATATATTTGTATGTCTGTCTGCGTACACACTACCTGTGTCTTTCTGTCTATCTATAATGTGTCTGTCTGTCTTTCAGTCTGTGCCTGTATGAATCTGTCTTTCTGTGTCCGCCTATGTCTGTTTGTCTGTCGGACTTCCTGTGCCTGTATGTCGCTGTCTGTCTACCTTTCCGCCCGTTCGTCTTTCTGTCTGCCAGCCTGCCTGCTTGTCTGTCCGTCTGCCAACCTATGTCTCTCTGTTAGTCTGCCTGTGTCAGTGTATATCTGTTCATCTTTCCGTCTGTCCGTCTGCGTGCAGGCCTGTCTGTCTAGCTGCTTGCATCCCTGTCTATTTATTCTTTCAACTATATTTGTTTCTTGTTATATGGTCTATTTATCTTTCTACTTGTATGTACATCTGTCTCTTCATCTGCCTATCCGCCATTCTGTCTATTTGTTTCCATCTTAATCATACCTTATCTCTTTGTTTTCCTTAACTCAGTTCTCCGTAAAACAACAACGGAATTATTTTGGAACAATTTTCACAATTCGCTGCGTTTCCGAGGATTACAGTGTGTCGGGTTTCCCCGGTTCTCCAAAAGTGCCCAGTTAATGGATAGTTCAGCTAAAATGAGGAAACATGAAACTTTAAGAACAAAAATACACCAAGAAAAGAATAACTAAATTGTTCAAAGATTCTTCAACAGTGCCGACGCTCTGGAATTAGCTAGAAATAACTGGCAATTTCCCGTTTCGCGTGAGAAACTCGGTTCTTTTTTTTTTTCAATCATGTCTGCATGAAAATCTCAAATTTCTGCCAGGGCGGGAATCTTTGCTGCTGGAAAAGGTGTTCTTTCCGGTGTCATTTTGCGGTGTCGCCTCTTATAGCAGTAATGATGTATTGAATGTCCACTTTGTTACGGCCTGGTGATGGTTTTAAAGGTGTTTTATTTCGCGGAGCAGCGGAGAACCGTCAGCCAACTAAGATGTAAAGAAATCCAGTACCTGACAGTGCCGGGGAAAGGTCAAGAGTTGGGGATTTTTCGTTATGATTATCATTACCATCATCATTATCATCATAATTATAATCATCATCATCTCCTTCAAAATCCCCAGCATCATCACCGTCGGCGTCTTAATTCTCGTTATCATCATGGTAATCATCATCATCATCGTAATTATCACAATCATCATCGATATCGTCATCACCATTATCATCATCACCATCTTTATTTTATTCATCATTAGCATCATCATCTTAAA
Source organism: Cepaea hortensis (assembly GCA_963921405.1). Lineage (NCBI taxonomy): Eukaryota > Metazoa > Mollusca > Gastropoda > Stylommatophora > Helicidae > Cepaea > Cepaea hortensis. Next base: position 15,653,320 of record OY992894.1, read on the forward strand.
AAGTCGCTTAAAAGTCGACAGGGTCGACTTCATTGCATCGAGTTTTATCCCATATAGCTCAATCTCTGTTTGCAGCGCGGAAAGCGTCGCAAAACAAAACACGAACTCCGTAGCTCCAGCGATGACCCTCAGGAGTCCGGAAAAATGCACTCGTGAACCGAAGGATGCGGCCCAGAATCGAATCCATAACCTTCGGAGCCCAAGGCAGACAGCTTGACCACTTCGCCATGGAGAATTATCATCATATTTTTCATCTTCATCATCATCATTTCATCATCATCATCGTTATCATCATCTAAAGCTTTATCATCATCACTTTTATCTTCATCATAAGTAACATCATCATCATTGTCATTACCATCATCCTTATCATCTTCCTAAGCCTTATCATGATCATCATAATTATCATCGTCGTCGTCATAAAAACCATCATAATTATCATCATCATCATCATCATCATCATCGTCATCATCATCATCATCGTTATCATCATCTTCATCATCAGTATCATCATCATAATCATCGTAATTATCATCGTAATAGGTAAAGCTAACCCACACGTAAACCAATCAGTCCAGTTTGTACTACGTTCGAGTTCTAAGCGAGCAAAAGAAAAAAATCCATTATAATCGTCGTTATCACAGTCGTTTAGTTGTTTAGTCGATGGACCAACATCACGGCACACGGGTGCAACCCATAAGTGCTCCGTTCTCCTCCTAACTCAAGCCTGAGTCTGGAGAAACTCAGCTCAGTGCACGAACTCCGTAGCACCGGCGAGGATCCTGAAATACTTTGGGTAGATTTTTAACTCGAAATGTTGCCCGGGCTGCGCCGTTAGGCTACTCTTTTTCGATTTCCAACTGCCAAGGGATTTATTACGTGCGCAACAATACACACGGGCGTCCGATCTCACAACCCAGAGACCAGGGGAAATTTTATTACTGGAAGTCCACGTGAAAAACCATCGCCAAAATTGATGCAGCAGTATTGATGAACCGTTGTCGAAGTTTACGTTCGCTAGCGAAAGAATTTGATGTGTCAATTGGGACAATTCAAAAGGTCGTTCGTAAGAAACTGCAATATCGGAAGGTGTGTTCACAGTGGGACCACGGATGTTGACCGACCACCAAAAAGAGGAACACATGGGATGGTGTTTGAACCACTTGCTGCGTTACAGAGTGGAGGGTGGTGCATTTCTCTTCCGCATAGTGGCAGGCGATGAATCGTGGTGTCACCACTTTGATCCGAGCGGAAAAAGAGACAGCATGCAATGGAAGCATGCTGGATCACCAACAAGCCAAAAAATTCAAGTTACAGGTTTCCGTTGGTAAGGTTATGCTGAGCTCATTTTTTGACCATGAAGGGCTATTGTTCGCCGACTTTAAAGAACCTGGTGTCAACAACAACACTACCCACTACTTGCAAACACTAGAGAAGCTGCAAAAAGCCATCAAGAATAAACGACCGGGCATGCTGATGTTGACCGCAATATCCTGAATCAGGATAGAAACGCGGGGGGAAAAAATGCTTTCTCGCGGTGTGATTTTGTTGCACGATAATGCTCGTCTGCATGTCGCAAAGATTGTGCTTGAAGCATTAGCAAGGAAGAAGTGGGAAATTCTGCAACATCCAGCCTATAGTCCTGATTTGTCGCCATGTGATTTTCATTTGTTTGGACCTCTAAAACAAGTTCTCAAGGGGCAACGATTTCACACAGATGCAGACGTAATGAATGCGGTAAACACTTGGTTCGGTGAGCAACCACAATTTTTTTTTTATTTTGCGGACGGCATTCGCCGCCTACCTAAGCAATGGGATGCTTGCCTGAATGCCTGCGGCGAGTTCTTCTGACCAACCCATGGTGCATAATTCATTTAAAATGAATGCTTTGTTTAATTCCACCACACCTGTTAATCCTGTTAATGTTTCTTTTATGCTTTTGTAATAAAGCCACTGGAACGGGTTTCAAATGAACGTCCCTAATGTGTGTGTGTGTGTGTATGTGTGTGTGTGTGTGTGTGTGTGTGTGTGTGTGTGTGTGTGTGTGTGTGTATACACATACATACACACACACACGCACACACATCGTTCCCTCTCTTTGAACCCAAGCGTAGTCCATACACATGCTGCTAGTTCTAGTGCACTGGACGGATGTTTGCGTGTGGATTAGCTTTCCCTATTACCAGTGTCCCTCGCCATCAAACGAACCGACCCCGACTTCTAAAGTGCTTGTAATTTACGTCGCCAAGCCCAGGGGAGAAGTCACAATTTTAGTACAACTGACCAGTATAGGGTGTGAACCCACTAGATCGGCATCAGCACACCGGAAGTTTAAGAGCGAGAGCTCGTATTTATTCGAGCAAGCTGACCTCTATGAATAATTAATTCCAATTCCAATTCCAATTCTACAAACAAAAATTCCAAATTCGGTCTCGTCTAACCTGCTTCGTCAGCGTCGGTTATTGTTGAGGTCCGTGGTTTTTGTGGGTTAATTCACCCTAATTCTTGTCTTGTGAGTCCTATCTCGGACTGGTTATGTAGCGTTTGTGTCTGTGACGTCAGCTGGGGGATCGGTCGGCGGCTATCCTTTGTGCTCGTCTGTTCTTGTGGTTTTCTTTGTTGTTGTAGGCTCCTGGCTCGTCTGGCTTGACTGGCTGCAGTCCTTATAAGGACTTTACGTTATCCAACTCCATGCATCGTAAGCTGGGGGATCGGTCGGCGGCTGTCCTTTGTGAATGTTTCCTCTTGTTGCTTTCTTTGTTGGCGCAGCCTCCTTGCTTGACTGGTTGCAGTCCTTAAAAGGACTTTTTATTTGGTATTTTTGCCTCTTGTTCTGTGTATTGCCCGTAGAAGCTTTTCGATGCTATTTACCTCCCTGCAATTTCTTTCACTTTCGTCTTTAAGTTCTTGATGTTTTTCGATTGTTTCCTCTGTTGTCAGCCATGGGACAATCTCTCCGTCCTCGATATAGTACTCAATAACGGTATCATAGTCAGAGAATATCTCCGGGTATTCTATGGGTTTCCCCTTGAGTTTCTTCACCTTCTTTCCTTTTGCCTCCTGGCTCCTCATGTATTCCTCGTGCCTGAGTTCCTCTTGCCTTGCCCGTTTCTTTTCTTATGCTATGCACTACTCCGTGGCGTCGAACGGTTCCTCGTCTTGGCTTTCTTCGGCTGTCTGGTGGGATGTTGCTTTCCCCTTGGATTTTTTGGGCGTCGAGGTTCGGCTGCTGGTTTTATCTTGCGTCTCCGGCTCGGTTTATTGTTGTGTTTCTTGAGGCTTCTTCACGGTCTCTTGTCTGGCTTCTGTTGGTTTGTTTTGAGATGATTTCATTTCAGCTTTTAGCCGCTCTCTCTCTCTCTCTCTCTCCGCTTTTATATTGCGTAGCATTTCTTCGTTTTCCTGCTTCAGCGGTCATCTGTTCATGAATAATTATAACAATTGTCACCTTAAATAGCCCAGTAGCGGGAGTCTGCTGTGGGTTGTGCAGTGTTATGACCATCAATGTGTGTGTAGGCCGGAGTGCACGGAGGGACAGTGGTCACTCTTTGCCTCCACAGTGAACGATGAGGTCTGGCATCGAACTCTCGTCGGACAGTGCTCAAGCGATTGGTAACATAATGTCCTCACCGTTACACCAAACGCGCCAGGTATTTGTGATTCTGGTATTCACGAATGTGCATCCTCGTCAGTGCTACGGAGTTGGTTCACTGTGTTGATATTCTCACTGTGTGATTAGTTAAAGAAAATTTGAGAACTTTTGGAAATATCCGTGTGCAATGAAAGTTATCCCTTAGTTAAGTCGGCAAATCATCTTTATTACACGTCGAACAATTCAGTCCACAAGTACTCGGATCCCCTCCTCAACAAACCCCGTGCAGCGGCTAACGACACCACTTCTGTGTTATATTCTGTTTACTTTTGTCTGCCCCAATATAAAATTCCATATCTCAGTAACCAACTGAGGGAAAATGATGAGATTTAGCATATAACCTAATCATTATGGCCACCCAACAACAAAATTTCTATTCTGGAGATTGTACAGCAGATTTCAAAGTTTGTTTATATGCGGTATATAATTTACGGGTCAGAGACATTAATAAATGTATTACGTCTTCACACGGAAACATTGACATTGAATAGTTAATTTCCTCGTGGGACATTGGATTGGCCTTTTGACAAGAGCCTCGTGTAGTAGAACGTGGTATTACTGTAAAACAAGTTTGTTAGCGAGAAATCACTAGTTTTTCACCAAAACATCAAAGAAATGTCGCCGCTTTCCATGATTTTTAAGTTGCTTTTGGACCTATCAAAGACATATTCCTTGGGTAGGGGTAAATATAAGACGGCAGGAAAAATGTCATATCGATGCAACAGTTTTCAAAATAATTGATCGTGAATGAAGGCATTCGATTCTGGACAAACTATAGTTTATTAATTTTCTTTGGCTTCCTGCATAGTGTTCTTGTCTGGCCACACCTTTTTTAACTTGCTGTCCTGGCATTCTGACCATGGCTGTAGATTCACAGTCATCACTTGGTTCTCAAAACGACTTACTTCTCGTAGAGCATTTAGTATATCACCCTGGTCCATGTCTCGTCCGCCCTCCACAGTAGCCTTACCTGCAAGCCTGTCCGCCTGCTCATTTCCTGGCACGAAAATGAAACTAATCTTTGCCTGCCGTGACCGCTCCAGAGACAACAACCACTCTCTTCGGACCCACTCCATGACCCCTTATCACATTCCGAAATAATTAATTTTAAAAAACAAATAACAACAAAACTTACGGCAGCATCCATCGATAAAAATTTGGTTCCCAGTATGCCAGGATGGCTTGAAACCAATGTTCTATATCCTTATTATTTATCTTCACGTCCTACCGTCCCCTCAACATTTCTACCCCTTCATATCCCCAGTCTATCTGTGAAATCCTTAGAAACTCCGAACACAACATTCCTATCAAGGGACACCAAAAAAATAGTAATTCTCAATCCTCGTATTATTTCCCCTTCCGCTCGATGTCTTCAAGATGATCACTGTCGCCATTGTATCCATCTTGTGTTTTACGTGGCCATCGACGTCAGCGAAGATTGCCACTTCAAGGGAAATACTCTCCGTGTTACAAAAGATACTTCAGTTGTGGAAAATCGAAACCAAATAATTATTATTCCCCTTGACATTTTTATCTCGTGTTTATTGTATTTTTTGTTAAACAGTGTAAACTGTTGAAGATTTCAGGGAAAACGTTATTCTTCTTATAGTCCATGCCGCGTGGCGTTGGTGATCCTGTCTGTCCGCAGCCTCCTGTCAATTGTACAGCCAGTCAATGTTGATACCGCTGTTCCACAATGCCATGATGTCAAACTCTCCAGCATCTTCTCTATTGGCCTCTCCCTGTCTCTCCACTCCTCCAACCTTCCCTGATATCTTCAGTGCTCTTTTTATCTGTCCACGATGTTCCTGTCCTTCTTTTATAACACCATATCCCTGCACATAATTCCTCACTTGTCTGATAACTGTAAATGACTCGCTTCCGTACATCATGGATATTTCAATATAGGTGGAATAACTTTGGCTCCTAAATATATCTGTTTATTGAAGAAGATAGTGGTTTCAGAAAATCTATAATCTGGTAAGGAATCGTCGAGGCAAGTAACTAGCGCACTTGCTTGAAAACGCTGTGGTCTTGGTTCAACCCTCAGGAGCGTGAATCTTCTTTTTTACAACCAGAGTGGCTTTGAAGTCGATCCAGCATCTTATAATGAGTACTAAAGACAGACAGATAGAGCCGATACTATTGTAAGCATGTGACACCTGGTAAATTAGCAGACAAGCCCAGAATTGCCTGATGATAGCTGAAATGTGATTAGTTAGGACAACAAATAACACCATGAACTTAGAGAAAAATGAATGAGGGAGATGAGGAAGATGAAGATGGTAATCGTAAATCGATTGGAAAAGTTAGACTTAGACAGTCAAGGTATTTTGGGGTCCGTTGTGATAAATAAACTGAAAATCTTTATAAAACTGGGGAAGCACCTGACAACTGATAAACTTGATATAACTAGAAAACTTCATGTGACTGGAAAATTTGATATAAATTAAAAATTTCATATAACTAGAAAACTTTATATAACTGGAAAACTTGATGTAACTAGAAAACTTTATGTATCTGGAAAACGTGATGTAACTGAATAATTTACATAACTTAGAAACTTCATATATCAGAAAATCTTATATAACTGGAAGATTAGATATAACTGGAAAACTTTATGTAACTAAAAAAAATGTTTTATAACTGGAACACTGGACATAACTGGGACAGTTGATATAACTTACTGGAAAAGTTGATGTAACTGTAAAGTTTTGTATAGCTGGAAAGCTTATAACTGAGTGGGGGGAAAACTTGATAACACTGGAAAACTTGATTTCAATGGAAAAACTTGATATAACGGATGTGCTAAGTTATTGGTATGCAGTTTCATTACTTCGTAGTCCTTACGTTATAGAAAATGTTGAAATTTACTGGTATCCATCTTATGAAGTTGGACCGACCCCGGGAAAGTTCTAGTCGGAAAAAAATTAATCTGCCATTGTTGGACATTACACCCTGACCACTGACATGACAGACACAGTAACCACTATGCCACGGTGAGTGCTGCTGAACACAAGCATTTATCACTCGGTGTAGGATATGGACAAATATCACATCGCCCGCCTTTCCTTCCAAAACATTTTCTGGTACTCATTCCAAACTGGGCCTCTCTTCAGCTCTGCGTGGAGCTCCTGGACAAGCGCTAGTCTGTGAGATATCCGACAGACACTAGTCTGTGGGAGATCATGGACAGACACTAGTCTGTGGGAGATCCTGGACAGACACTAGCCTGTCAGAAATCCTGGACAGACACTAGTTTGTGGGAAATCCTGGACAGATACTAGTCTGTGGGAGGTCCTGGACAGACATTTGTCTGTGGGATTCAAGTCTGAAACAGAAGAGGGAACTACTCATGGTCTCCGCTAAGATGAAGTCTGCTGAATTCTCGGACTTAGCTACGCTGCGAGACTGCACGAGAGTCTTAGCAGTTTCCTCTGATGATACTAGAAGCCAGTACCCAAGTCTTACACTCAAGGCTAATATATATATATATATATATATATATATATATATATATATATATATATATATATATATATATATATATATATATATATATATATATTCCGGGTTTCCATTCTGTTTCAGTATATTGCGGTCAACATCAGCATCTTTCAGCTGTATGTTGATTCCTAGGCTAGATTACGCTCATCAGCACGCCACGACTTTCTGAGCGACCGGCTCCATACTCTCATAAGTCACTGGCGCGACTCGAACCACTTCTAATTCTCATGCGCTCACGTCAACCACGAGAGTATTCGGGGTTAGCGGAGAAAGTGCTAACCCCTCGGCCAGGGAGCTGGCATATATATATATATTCTACATTGACACACACATTCATATACTATTATATACACACTGGCACTTGCACTCACTCACATATATTCACACATACACGCACTCGCAAACACTTAATCACATAACTTTACATACACGAACACACACATTTACACATAGACACTCCAAATTACTCAGACAAACATACATTCATCTACAAATCTCCACACATCCACACACCCATTTACACACACTCACAGACACACATTAACACATATATTCACATACTCTCTCTCTCTCTCTCACACACACACAGACATAGATATTCACATACACGTACATGCACTGCACGTATGCATACACATATTCACACATAGTCACACACACACACACACAACACGCACATTCACACGCACATATTCACCCACACCCGACACTCCACTGACTGAACACTGACATACATCAGGTTTCCAGCCTCCCGCTCACATAACGTCTAGTCCGTGTTGATATCTTCTCACATCGTTACCTGACATTTCCTCGAACCCTCAGACCCATTACCCAGTTTGCATCGCTTTGTGGCAGTAAACATATAATAGAACTGAGACAAATAACTGTTTTATTTACATGTTCTATCCCCTAATGACAAGTGCAGCTGTGCTTTATGTGTTTGGCTGTATTTCTGTTTGCGTTTATGTTTGTATAAATTTATGACATTTTACAATCGCATTTCCCTTCCACGAGTCAAGAAGCTAAGGCATAGTCAAATGGAGGTTTAAGAAAAAGAGGATTAACTCATTAATTGACATGGGAATTTACATTACAATAGTTGTTCATTTGATGATGTACTATGTTTGGCCTAAAACAAAATTTTGTTTGGCGCCGAATCAGTTAATTATCATAAAGAACTGAGACTTAAATCTTAAGTTCTGTGTAATAGCGTTTAGGTCGATTGTGTCCTGAAAGGGCTCATGTATAGGACTGAGGTTGGTGAAGATATCATCTCCACGAAGAGTGTTACGGAGCTCTCGTTCCCCCTCTCCGAGTACGGAAACCCGAAGCCAGTGCAAAACCGATAATGGAATTTCACATTTGAAGATAGGATGAAGTCATAATAAATGTTCGAAGATGTTAACATTGATAGGAAAGATCTCAGAATAATAACGGATATTTACTGGAAACAAGTCAGCAGCAATTAAAATGGCAAATGATGAGGATATTTACAATCAAATAAATCAAGGCGTACGGCGAGGGTGTGTTTTGTCGCCGGATCAAGATTTTCTCTGTAGAGAAGTAATCGTCCTGCTTCTCTGTCGGCATTCACTATATCAACCCGATCCATTGCTCGTCAGCCTTCAACAGTCGCACGGCCCGCAAGCCTATTAGCTTGCTCACTTCCTCATACACCCACGTGTCCTGGCACAAGCCTATCAGCTTACTCATACACCCACGTGTCCTCTCACAAGCCTATCAGCTTACTCATGCACCCACGTGTCCTGCCACAAGCCCATCAGCTTACTCATACACCCACGTGTCCTCTCACAAGCCTATCAGCTTACTCATACACCCACGTGTCCTGGCACAAGCCCATCAGCTTACTCATACACCCACGAGTCCTCTCACAAGCCTATCAACTTGCCCACTTCCTCCAACACCCGCGCGACCTGGCGTAAAAAAAATAAATCTAGCTGTTATCAGGCCTGACCTCCTCAGAGGCGCCACCCATTGTCTTGGAGCCCAGCTCGTCTCAGTCATCCTGAGCAACTCCTTCAGACACCGATGTTGCCTGTCTGAGTGAAAGTGGTGAGGATTGAAGACGCACTTTAAGACGTCATCTAGAACTCGATGAAATGGAGCCACATCAACAAGCGAAAAACTGAAAACCACCCCTGAAAGAAACGCCGGGCTGTTTTTGGAGAATTGCTGAAGGGGAAAAACAGAGATAGAGAGAGAGAGAGAGAGAGAGAGAGAGAGAGAGAGAGAGAGAGAGAGAGAGAGAGAGAGAGAGAGAGAGAGAGAGAGGGGGTGAGTGAGTATGCGTGTGTTTATGTGTGTAATAGACGAGAAAGATGTGAATAATGATGCTGACGAGAGACGATAATGGGAAAATATAGCAATAGCGCGGTAAACCAAACTGGCAAGAAAATAACTGGGTCGATGTCTGGGCCTCCCCTCACACCCTCCCTTTCTGTGGTAATCATCCGGGTAGATCTATCTCTTATGCCAGCAGGTATTATATTCATGTATATCAAAGTCTGTCAAATAACACTTAATAGATCAATTCCAACCCGATCCTCTGGGAAATCGACAGTCTGGTCGTACAAGCGATAGAAATACAACCGGCCATGACAGATCAAGCAACACTGGAATAGCCAGATTTTCCACAAATCCTCAACCAAACCGGACCGCTTTAATGATAGAAAAATCATTTGCTTCTCTCTATTACTATTTTAATTCTCCTGGGTCAGAGATGGAGACGATGTTTTTGTGATTTTTTTTTTTTTTTTTGCATTGATTTTTCTGAATTCTTCGAGATTTAAAGTAATATCAAGATATAAAGTCGACACGTTTGAAAATGGAAATTCTATAGCAAAACTGATAGAATGGGCAAAAATATTTAATATGTTGATTGGAAAGACCTGATTTAAATAAAATAAAGAGACGACTTTAAACAAAGAGAAGACCTGATAAGAAAATATTCAATCATATTAACTATATAATGATTAATAAAATATTTAAAAGTGCATTGAAGAATATGAAGACAATGCTTACTGTAGACTGTAACAGTGATCTTGTCACACAATATGGACAAAATAAAATTTAAAAGATTGTTAATACATTAAAAATATTAGACGTAACATAGATTTTCTATGATCAGATAAAGAAATTATAACAATATAAAATAATACGAAGTAATGCAGCTTGATAGAACACAATTACAGGAAACATAGGTCGTTGCGGCGACTATATTTCACAAGCACATAGCACATACACAAAACACATTCAAGCAGGGAGAAAACACTACAGTTTCACATTCTGGGAGTCTGAGACGAATAGCACATTTTATTAATTTTTTTTATCATTTTCTTTTCATTCTTCTCATTTTTTAAATCACTTTTTCTTTCTCCTCATTTATTTATCATCTTACATTCTTCTAATTTTTTCATCATCTTTCCACTCTTCTCATTTTTTTCATCATCTTTTTATGCTTCTCCTTTTTTCAAATCATCTTTTCATTTTTCTCATTCGTTTGTTATGCCTTCACTGATTCACTGCCAAACAAAAAGTGGGTTTGGACAAAACAGAAATTGATGGCAGAAAATGGGACATAGAGGTGTGTCACAATAATGATAAAACAAAGGTTAAAATGGTAGCAAATATATTGTATTACATATCAAATTAAAGGAGATTGCACAAAGATCATGTCAGTGTTTATAATTTTGGGAGAGGTTAGAAATATCATAATAATAATGTTAGATTGTGTAACAATAATTTAAATTAAAGGGGTGACAATTGTTCAAAAGTTCCACTTACCAAGCCATTATATCTCCTTCTTTGACTACAGTCCTTTTAAATTTACTGAATAATGATAAAAACCCACTTTTCTTCACCAATATCATATGAATTGCTCCTTAAAACTATCCAATAACAATTAGAACATTAGATTTTGAAGCATGTCATTTTCGCACAAAACTGAGAAAATCAGGAAAACACTAGGCAGATTTATTCTCAATAGATTGACAATTAACATATACACATTTCTGTTTATTGTTATTTACAATACTTCTCAGCTTATTTGTAATAGGCTGCAAAGCAAACTTTGGGGCACAAGTGTGGCCCATTAGAGCAAAGAATAATTCGACATGTGCCATCATATGATGACGAACTTTCACTGTTAGTTTTGTTTTCCACTATGACCGCCTGCTAAATAATTTATTTTAGCTGAATAATAACATTATCACGTGCTCATTCCACTGTGTGTGTGGGGCGGGGTGGGAGTTGTGTGTGTGTGTGTGTGTGTGTGTGTGAAAGAGAGAGGGAGAGAGAGAGAGAGAGAGAGAGAGAGAGAGAGAGAGAGAGAGATAAAGAGAGCAAATGTGCCTATCACTTCTTGACTACACGGCACTGAATGGGGCAATCTATTTGTGGCTATTGTGTGTGTGTGTGGGTGCGGGATGTTTGAATGGGGGGAGATTGTGTGGGTGAGGGATGTGTGTAAGTGGGGGATGAGTCGGTGGGTATGGGTTTTGTGTGTGGATAGGTGAGGGATGTGTGAGTTGGCGGGAATGTGTGGGTGGGGTATGTGTGTTTGCTGGGTGGTTAGGGGTGTGTGGGTGGGTCGTGGAGGATATGTGGATGGGTCACTGTTGGTAGGTTATGGTATGGGTGGATGATGTGTCTGTGTGTGGGTGGGGACATGTGTGAAGGTGGGGGAATGTGTGGGTGGGTGATGGGAGGGTGGGTGCATGCATGTGTGCCTGGGTTTGTGTGTGGGTGGATGGGGAATGTGTGTTGGGGGATGTGTGGTGGGTGGGAGATGTGTGTTTGTGTGTGCGTGTGGAGATGGTGTAGCTAGGGGTGTGTGTGGGAGGTGTGGGTGGGGGATGGGTGGATGGATGGTGGAATTATGTGCCTGGGGGTATGTGTATGGTTGGGTGGTGGATGTGTGTGTGGGGGACGCGGGGATGGGTGGGTGGGGGATTTGTCTCATAACATGGTAACATGCATTGTTTATGTTTGCAACATTCATTTGACAATGGTGTTTTTCCTATGTGAATGTACTATGCACTGATGAGCGAAAGATGAGTGATTGGAAGGGCCGAATGTAAGACGGGCCTGCGTGCCCAATTTGTTACCCTTTGAAAATAAAGTTCGTTCGTTCGTTCGTTCGTTCGTTCGTTCGTTCGTTCTATCTATCTACCTACCTACCTACCTACCTTCTGTCTGTCTGTCTGTCTGTCTGTCTGTCTGTCTGTCTGTCTGTCTGTAAGTCTGTCCGACTGTCCGTCCGTTCGTCCGTTCGTCCGTCCGTCTGTCCGTCCGTCCGTCTGTCTGTCTGTCTGTCTGTCTGTCTGTCTGTCTGTCTGTCCGTTCGTCTGTCCGTCTAAAAGTCTGTCAGACTGTCCGTCCGTCCGTCCGTTCGTCCGTCCGTCTGTCTGTCCGTCCGTCTGTCTGTCTGTCTATCTGTCTGTCTGTCTGTCTGTCTGTCTGTCTATCGATATATCGATCGGTCACTCGGTTGGTCTATATATCTGTCTGTCTGTCTCTCTATCTCTCAGTCTGTCTGTTTTCCATCATCCCACCTGTCGATCTGTCGATCTGTTTATTCTCTTCCGACCCCAATCCATCTAGGTTGATCTAAGAAGATGTATTTCCAACCACGGACACAAATTATGCGCCGTGAAAAGAAGTAGGACAAGAGAAAGCACTCACAAGGGAAACCACTCAACGCTCTCATCCGCCCCGTGTTGTAACAACGCCCATTATATCTGTTATAAAATCACCTTCGCCCATGATGCACTGACTCGCACTGACTCTCGGTTAGAAAATTATTTCCGCTGAAAGTTATATTTTACTTATTGGTTTTTTGGTTAATGAAAGCGACGTCACTGCCCTCCGGATATAACAGTAAGCGATTAGTCTCCTTTAGCAGTTAACAAAGTGTATGGATGATATCTGTCCCCGTCTCACTCTGGTTTGATACACGCCTGAGACTAGTCTCGCAATCGACATGTAGCACTGGTTGTAGTTTGTATTTTAATGTTAATTGATACTGCACATTGTTGTCCCATTGCATGAAAGAACATAACACAGAAGTCTAACCCTGATCGCTGGCACTATTAAGATATGTCTATTCTGAAAATTCCCAGTAAGAGCGTTTTTTAATTGTCGTCATCTTCTAACCGTTATTTCTCATTGACGCACAACAAACTCACGCTAAGCCGTCCTATCTTTTGATATCTCATGCAGCTTCCATCATCATCATCATCTTATCATGCTTCTCTTGCACCTTGCGGTGTCGATGTGAAGCATATACAGCGGGAGAGTGCCTGTTCATGGGATTCAAATATCTAGATTCTTATGGACTCTGTTTTTCGCACTGTCCACCGTTTACATGGCCGGCCACTTCTTCTGGTTCCATTTGGTAATCCCAATATCTATTACTAATTAATTCTCTTATCTGTGTGTTTTATGTCCTCTCTATATCTTTTACACTGGGTTCCAGAGAACAGACTTTATAGTTGCACTATTTTGAGGTTTTCTTGGTGCGTGTCCTATTCATCACCAGCGTTGTTGCCTTACATCTTGATTCCCTGCGACCTTTATATTTTAGTGAAGTTGGTTATCAAAGTGCCGCAGGATGCGAATTCACCGATGACTAACCCAGACCAGTACAATGGGAGTTGTCATGTTGTGATCACGTGATGAGTAGAATGAGTCTGGGGACAGAAGAGACAACCGAGAACATAGAGAGTGCAGGTGACAGAGGTCGACAGAGGACTAAACTGACAGACGTGTTAGCAAGCATTTGGATTTATCAGGATAATGTAGACAACTTGTTGTTGATCACCGTGATCGCTGCAACACAGGCCAGCATGTTGATTCTGTCTGTTTGTCTGTCTGTCTGTCTGTCTGTCTATTTACTATCTATCTATCTATCTATCTATCTATCTATCTATCTATCTATCTATACCCATCTATCTATCTATCTATACCCATCTATCTATCTGTCTGTTTGTCCGTCAGTCTATTCGTTCTTCTCTATTTCTGTCAATTTGTCTGGCTGTCCGTCTGTCCGTTCTTCTCTCTCTCTCTCTCTCTCTCTCTCTCTCTCTCTCTCTCTCTCTCTCTCTCTTTGTCTGTCCGTTCTTCTGCCTCTCTGCCTATCTGTCTGACTGTCTGTCTGTCTACCTGCAGGATTCTCTCTCCGTCCGTCAATTTGCCTACCTGTAAGTCTGTCATCTTATCGTATTCCCAGCGCGCCTTAAGAAGCACACGTTGGCCCTTTCTTTCACTTTACTTAGTCCCTAGTCATGGCTGGATTGTCCAACTAGGCCGCCCTAGAGATGGCCTTAATCGTGGCTGGATTGTCCAACTAGGCCGCCCTAGAGATGGCCTTAATCGTGGCTGGATTGTCCCAAATAGGCCGCCCTAGAGATGGCCTTAATCGTGGCTGGATTGTCCCAAATAGGCCGCCCTAGAGATGGCCTTAATCGTGGCTGGATTGTCCCAAATAGGCCGCCCTAGAGATGGCCTTAATCGTGGCTGGATTGTTCCAAATAGGCCGTCCTAGATATGGCCCTAGTCGTGGATGGATTGTTTTATAACAAGGCCGTCCTATCGATGACCCTAGATTTGTGAAATGGGCAGCTGATATCGGGGAAAGTGAAGTCGACGGAGATAGCAGTTACTGTTGTGGTCAGCATGGCCGAATAGATCAGAACGCTCACTCCTAAACTTCCGGTCTGCTGATGCCGAAGTAGCGGGATCAACCTCTACACCGGTCAGTTGGACTAGAATGTCGGCTTCTTGTCTTTGACTTGGGGGAGTGAATTACAAGTACCTCAGAAGTTGGAGTAGGTTCGCCTGATGGCGAGGGACACTGGTAATAAGGAAAGCTAATTGACACGCAAAAATCAGTCCAGTGCAGTAGAAGTAGAAGCACACGCGTGGACTATGCCTGAGTTCATGCTGGCCTCAATGCTGGGCTTTATACTGACGAAGGTCTCTCTCCACCCAGGCAATCTTGGTCAGACACCAGGCCTCAATGCTGGGCTTTATACTGACGAAGGTCTCTCTCCACCCAGGCAATCTTGGTCAGACACCAGGCCTCAATGCTGGGCTTTATACTGACGAAGGTCTCTCTCCACCTCCACCCAGGCAATCTTGGTCAGACACCAGGCCTCAATGCTGGGTTTTATACTGACGAAGGTCTCTCTCCACCCAGGCAATCTTGGTCAGACACCAGGCCTCAATGCTGGGCTTTATACTGACGAAGGTCTCTCTCCACCTCCACCCAGGCAATCTTGGTCAGACACCAGGCCTCAATGCTGGGCTTTATACTGACGAAGGTCTCTCTACACCTACACCCAGGCAATCTTGGTCAGACACCAGGCCTCAATGCTGGGCTTTATACTGACGAAGGTCTCTCTCCACCCAGGCAATCTTGGTCAGACACCAGGCCTCAATGCTGGGCTTTATACTGACGAAGGTCTCTCTCCACCTCCACCCAGGCAATCTTGGTCAGACACCAGGCCTCAATGTTGGGCTTTATACTGACGAAGGTCTCTCTACACCTACACCCAGGCAATCTTGGTCAGACACCAGGCCTCAATGCTGGGCTTTATACTGACGAAGGTCTCTCTCCACCTCCACCCAGGCAATCTTGGTCAGACACCAGTCTGTCTAAGGATAAGAGGATCAGATCAAGGTCTCCGTTGTGAAGAAGCCTATTGAGGACCACAAACTTTGCATACTACTAAGTTGCAAGAGTATCGTAATTCCCCTCAATGAAGGTTAGATAGCCAGTGCCCAAATGTCTTGCATTCATCTCTTGGACAGCAAATGAGCTTGTCCGATATGAATGTGTTATTTGCCTACCAGTGGTGCCTGGGGTCATCACTAGCTCACAATTCTTCAAACTGTACAATAGTTTACAATTAGAACGCACGGAGTTATAAAAACAGCACTGTTGCTAGTAATAAAATTGTCTCATATTTTGGCGTTAACAAGATATGCATTTTCTTTTTTCTAATAACAAATTACACGATTCCGTTTGCCCGTAACAGAGTTACACTTTCTTTTTGTTCAAGATAAAATTAGCTATTTTTGCCTGGTTAAAAATACACTAATCTTTTAGCCCCTAGCAAAACGTAAATTTCTTAACATTCGTGTCAAAATTACCATGTTTTCTTTTCGCTTGTGACACAATACGCAATTTTTATTGGCTTAAATAACAAACAAAAAACCCCGTTTTTCTTTCTTTGTTGGCAACACAAATGAATTTTTCATTTTCCAGTAACAGATTTTTGTTGTTTCCAAAGATTGAATTATAAAAATAATAGCTCTTGGTGTCACCTTCAACATTCAGCACGCAAAGAAGACACCTGAATACACATTTAATATTGCTTCTTTCGTCTTGCTTGTCTTTGCTTTATCTGGTTGTGGCGATTTCGTGTAGCTTATATTGATATGTTTGACAAGCAAATCTCCTTTGTTCCTTTTATAACTACATCAGCCTGATATAGACATGAGCTATGATGAAGCCAGGAGATGTAAGAGCAGGAATTATGAATAATTTATTATGGTATTTCTTTCATCGTAGAGATGACCATAATTTATTTTACCCTACAATTTAATTCTAACTCTAGATGCTCACTGTATTTAATAACAGCGTCCAATGAATGTTGAAAATCTGGCTCACTGTCTGCAATCAATACTGTATCATCTGCATGTCTTATATTGTTGATGTTATGTTCTTCGATGAAATAATCTACTAGAAGTTTATTATCCATTAACTCTTACACTTCCATGTAATACGTGATGTGTGATTGGCTTTTTCCTGTGTGTTACCATCGTGTCATACTGTCTTACTTTTATACTGTATATATTATATATATTATATATTTTTAAATTTTTTTTTACATATTGGGTCAGCACATACTACTTCTGACCGGCTTAATGGCAACTTTAACTTTATATTTGCTCCCCACAACACATGAGATGTAGTAGTATGTTTTCGTGGGACTTTTTAATGAAAAATGAACATTTGTGTGCAAATCTTTTCAGAGCTGAAAAAGTTAATGTTTTTCTTCTCAATAATACAGTATGTGTAGAATAAGAACATTTCCACGCTTCCTCTTCTTCTTTGCTCATCATGAAAACAATGCTGGATGTGCTGTGTCTGTTTCTATTTGGAAATAAGGACATCTTTGCCACCCGGCAGATGATGCATATTACCAACTCAACCACACACAAAGCAAGTAATTCTCTTCAAACTCCGCACAAGACGCAACAGACTGAAGTGGTACGTGTTTCAATAAAAATAAAGATAGTAGAGACTAATGCATTTTATTGTGAAACTAGTAAAATGACGGTTATACATTTGAATGTGAAACTAGTAAAATGACGGTTAAACTTTTGTTGCAGGAGTGTCCAACACACTTAGAACAGAGAAAGGTATTTTTGCGTACACCTGCTCCATTTGAGGAGACACTCTATGGAAATGTCAAGAAGCTTCAGTTGACTAGTGCTTTTATTTTAGGATTAATTCATATCGACGTTTGAAGGATAGCGAAGAATAATTTCATGATCAAACCTTCTGAAGTGAGCGAAGATGACGAAAAAGAATTTTATGATCAAACCTTCTGAAGTGGACAAAGAAGACAAAGAAGAATTTCATGATAAAACCCCCTGAAGTGGACAAAGAAGACAAAGAAGAATTTCATGATAAAACCCCTGAAGTGGACAAAGAAGAATGTTATTATTAAACCATCAGAAGTGAACAAAGAAGAATTGCGCGATAAAACCGTCTGAAGTGAACGAAATAGTATTTTATTATCAAACCTTCTGAAGTGAACGAAGAAGACAAAGAAGAATTTTATAATCAAACCTTCTGAAGTGCGCGAAGAAGAATTTCATGATCAAACCGCCTGAAGTGAACAAAGAAGAATTTCATGATCAAATCTTCTGAAGTGAAATAAGATGACAAAGTAGAATTTCAAAATCAAACCACCTAAAGTGAAAGAAGAAGAATTTTATGATCAAACCACCTGAAGTGAAAGAAGAAGAATTTCATGATGAAACCACCTGAAGTGAAAGAAGAAGAATTTCATAATCAAATGTCTGGATGTCATGGATTCGTTTACGTGCTGCGTCGTTCAGATTATGAGTGCCATTTTTCCAGAGATACCTAGGAGACCATCATTGGAGCAATGGAGTTCGTGCTTTGTGTGATACCCTCGCCCTGTGGCTTGCCTTTCTGCTAAGAGAGACTAAATCAATTGGAGTAAACCCCTGTGCAATGGAGTGGATACCCTATCTTTAACCCTTTAATATGTTTGTTTCCTCGAGATAACAATAATAAACGCGTAAGCAAAATAGTTGACCATTGACAAATAAACGTCATGGCAGACTGGTTTGGCATGCCCACGTTGTAGGACAAGTTAAAGTTAGCTGCAATTCCTTTACAGGACTTCGCAGTTAACCCCAGCATCTTTGGGCTGTTTGTGATATCTTGGCAAGTTTACGTTCAATAGTTTGCCATTGTTTTATTAACGATCGGCAGTCATACCGTTGTATGAAAACCAACGCAAGGTGGTCTGGTTCCAAATATCCCACAGCAGTGTTTCGAACCACAGCGAGGTCTACAACTGAACATAGTGTCTGGCAGAGTTGAGTTGAGTTAAGAACCAACATTACTGCAATTAGAACATTTTCATACGTCTTCCGTCCCCTCGTTCAACAGCCAGCTATCTGATTAAAAGTTCTCTTGGTCTTCTCTCTCAGTTTTGAGATTCTTCTTGGTGGGTAGAATACAGGGATAAACGGGGCTTCGGTGTCCAGCTCCGTCAGATAGGCAAGCAGGACCTTTGGGTGTTTGTTGAGCTGTAGGGTGTTCTGGAGAACACAATACAGTGGAGTGACATGACCACGTGACGTCAACACGATTCTAATAACATTATGGGGATGATAATTATGGTGACGTCGATGATAATGTTGATGATAAAGGTGATGGTAAAATTGATAATGATGATGATGAAGACGGTTATAATGATGACAATGGCTGTAATGGTGATAATGGTGATGGTTAATATGGTGGTGGTTATGATGATGATGATGATGATGATGATGATGATGATGATGATGATGATGATCGAATATGATGATGATGATAATGATGATGATGGTGGTGGTGATGAAGATTGGATATGATGATGATGATGATGATGATGATGATGATGATGATGATGATGATGATGATGATGATGATGATGATGATGATGATGATGATGATCGAATATGATGATGATGATAATGATGATGATGGTGGTGGTGATGAAGATTGGATATGATGATGATGATGATGATGATGATGATGATGATGATGATGATGATGATGATGATGATGATGATGATGATGATCGAATATGATGATGATGATAATGATGATGATGATGGTGGCGGCGGCGGTGGCTGCGATGGCGGCGGTGGTATTGGTGGTGGTGGTGGTGGTGGTGGTCGTGGTTGTGGTCGTGGTGGTGGTGGTAAATGATGAGGATGGTGATTTTGATGATAATGAGGATAAAAAAGATGATGAAAATAATGAGTGTCGTGATAATGTTAACAATGACGGTGATGATGATAATGGCGATGGTCACGATTGTGGTGATGATGACACTGCGGATGGGGGTAGTTAACGTGACAATGGTAGTGGTTGTGAAGATGTTGTTGATGATGATGATGATGATGATGATGATGATGATGATGATGATGATGATGATGATGATGATGATGATGATGATGATGATAACCACGATGATGTTAATGATGTATGTATTATGTATGTGTGTGTGTGCGTGTGCGTGCGTGCGTGCGTGCGTGAGTGCGTGCGTGTGTGTGTACGGACGGACGGACGGAAGGATGGATGGATGGATGGGTGGGTGGGTGGATTGGTGGGTGGATGGGTGGGTGGATGGATGGATAGTTATTTGTTTTTGTTTGTTTGTTTGTTTATTTGTTTATCAATTTGTCAATGTGTTTGTTTGTTTCTTTGTTTATTTGTTTGTTATTTGTTTGTTTGTTTGTTTGTGTGAGTGGGTGGGTGGACGGAATAAATGCATGGATATATGTATAGGTGACACTACGCCAGTTTAGACAGGCTATCTTGCATGTGAATCTACCTGAGACAATAATACCGCCCACGTATTCTAATCCTACCTCCTTGTATATCCACAGCAATGTGATCCCTGGGATCCCCCGACTCGCTGAATGGAAGCCTGGGAGGCAGTAACACCGCCATGATACAACCGTCTTAGAATTACCTGTCGCAGCAATGTCCTCCACCGCCTCGACCATCTCATTACCAACAATATCCACGCCATCATTGCACACACTCCCTCTGATGACGACCACTGGATTCGTGAGAGATTTAGAGGCGGACATCCGGGACTTCTGGGCCTCGTTTCCCTGTCCGCCGCCATGGAAACCAAGTCTGCTAATTGAGGTTAACGCCTCTCGCCTTGACCCTTACGTGAGCCGGACACTTCAATCATTTCTTGCGGGGAAGTGCAACATTCGGCACATCCTATCCGGTTCAGATCCGGACTACAACCTTGAACCGAATGACCTTAGCCCAGGCGCGAATTTCCGTCCGACAAAGGCACCAGATCCTGGCTCGTCTGTGGGAGGTCCAGGGACTTCTCACCAGCAGTGGTGTGATGCCACTTGCCAGTTGTCGTTTGGTTGTGCGGTTTTGTTTGTGGTGGTTATGTTAATGGTTGCTGTGGTTATATGTATTACCAGGTAGGTGGAACTGGTCTTTGTTATTTTGCATTGTAAGTTATTATCATTACCGTGATCATCATTCTCCATGACTTAGGGGCGCTTGAAGGCCAGGGACACTGGTAATCAGGAAAGTTAATCCACACATAAAAATCAGCCCAGTGCACTAGAAGCAGTAGTAGCACAAGTATGGACTACGCTTAAGTTCAAAACTGCGTGAACAAGAATAAACAACATGATCACCAATATCATCATCATTATTATCATCATTATCATCATTTTATTAATTATCGTTAATTAAATTGAGGATTATAAAATATTGTTTCAATGTAAAGAGGCATGAATATCTGGAAAGGATAATTTTGAAGGGAGGGAGGTCTTATCTTGCACACCAACACGGGGAAAACATTACAGATCACGTCCTCCAGCAGTGGCAAATAATGGAAGCATTAGAGATAAGATAAGGAGTGGGGTCAGTATGCTTAATGTTACCATCACAATTCCTACTGATTATAGACATGATTGTGAAGACAACAACAAGCACTGCCAGACATGGACTCAAATGGACTCCCTGACAAAGCAGCTGGATGATCTGGACTTTGCTGATGACATTGCCCTTCTGTCTCACACACGAAATCAGATACAGGATAAACTAACAACACTAGATGAGAGGTCACAACAACCAGGATTAATAATTTATAGAGGAAAGACACAGATGCTGAGAATACACCAGACAAATGATAACCTGATCTACCTTGGGGAAATCTCACTTAATAGGCAGAATCATATACCTACTTAGACAAGGGGTGGGGGGGGGGGATAAAGAGGGGGAGGGGGACAGGGAAATATATCAGAATGTGACTACAGAAGACTATAGTAGCTTTTGAAACGCTAGGACATTTGTGGAAATCAACATAAATTTAACTTAGCACAAAGCTTAGAATATTTAATTATAACGTTAAATCGGTACTACTATATGAATCAAATCAGAAAACAATTACAAATAAACTTCAAACATTCACTATTTGCTGCCTGCACACAATATAAGGAATAAAATGGTATGACAGAATCACCAATGTGGAGCTCAAGGAGAGAACCAGACAAATGCCAATGAACCAAGAGATGAAGAAACGACGCTGGAGCAGGATAGACCATACACTGGGAAAACCTCAGACTAGTATAACTAGAAAACCTTTGTCTGGAACCAACAGGACAAAAGAAATATAGGAAAACCTAAACACTCACGTAGAAGAGAAGTTTGAAACAGAAATGAACAATTCGGGAAGAATATGGACAGAGCTGCATGGGGTAGCTAAATATTGAGAAGCTTGGAGTAAGTTTCTTGAGGGCCTAAGCCCTAATGGCAGATAGAGGACACAAGAAGAAGGCAATAGTTACTCATTGTCTCAGCGTTTTAAAAATGCATTCATTTCTTCTTCTTCTCCGTCGTTCCTCTTCCGAGGAGAGTATGTCACAATTTCAGCATGCATTTGTGCGAGGTTTGCTTCTTCTAGACAGATTACTTTCCGAGTAACCGGCCCTATCTAACCATGGGTATGTTTACTTTTCCTAATAAATTTACCAGTGGAGCAGCCTGAAGGCCTGGTGTTTGCAATTTCTAACTGTCGTGGGATTTGTTACGTGAGCAGCTTGCATCCAGAGCTTCTTTTTTTTTTTTTTTTGCCCTTATACGAGAGAGTTAAGTGTCCGATCGTACTACCCCTAAAATGTGTGGGACAGAAATGGAATAAGCCTTCAAACAAAGCTGAAAGTCTACAAAGCAGTCGTATTATCTACACTGCTATATGCTTGTGAAACCTGGACTGATTACCAGCGACACGTCAGGAAATTAAACCACTTCCACACAGTCTGCTTTAGGAAGCTATTTAAGATTAAATGGCAAGACAAGATCTCAGACAGTGAAGTCCCAGAAAGAGCGTCCATGCCCAATATCCACATTCTACTAATGAAAAATCGGATTCTCTAGGCTGGTCACCTGAATCGCATGCCAGATCACAGGCTACCTAAACAAAATTTTTATGGCGAGCTTTCCCTCACTAAAAGCTTTTGAATTCATCACAATCTTGGGAAATTGCTGCCAAAGACTAAAATGGTGGCGTACATCATTACGCTAGGGTACAGTTACTTGTGAAGCAACCAGGACTCCAAGAGCTGTGAACAAAAACGCTGGACATAAAAACCACTGCAGGAGATCCTCCTTCTGGAACGTCAAGCATTCTTTGCCCACATTGTCTAAGAAAATTTCGAGCCAAAATAGGCCTTACCAGACATCATAGAACTCACGGCTCCAAACGGTTCAACTCCACTGGATGAAATGGATGGTCATCTTCATTCTTGATGGACAAACACCGTTACCCCAGAGATCAGGGGACGAGTATCTGGAGTGAACTCAGGCAGGCCGAGAGAGGGTTCATGCTGCATGGGCAACACGTGGTCTCTACATTCAGGCTTTACGCTATGGAGAGATATAACTCCATCCCTGACCTTGCCGCCATGGGTTGTAATAATGCATGTCTTTTAGGACAATGTAACAACTACCGTCTGTCTAGACGGCCAGGTGCCAGTCGTGTTTGTATGTGCTAAACAGCTTTCTGCAGGACTGACAAATGTGCACCATGGCACCCACACCGTTTTATTTTCTTATAAACTCTCTACACTACCACACACTGACAGAGCGAAATGTATAGATACTTTTAAAATCACACATCAACACACATAGCACACATAAAACACACACATACACACACACACACACACATAGACTTGTAAACTCACTACACAACACACACCAAGTTTCTTCTTACAGGATTCACACACATACAGGCACAAACACATACACACATGCAAACTGCATCTTGTATGCGTACAACTTCTTTCTGCCTCTCTCCTTATCAGACACACACATACACACAGACATACACACACACACACACACACACACACACACACTCACTACTGCCACCACCAAGTTCCATCTTGCAGAATTCACACACACACACACACACACACACACACACACGCCACAAAGTTCCATCTTACTGGATTCACACACCTCAAACACACATGTACACACGCAAACTGCATTTTATATGCGCACTCTCTCTCTCTCTCTCTCTCTCTCTCTCTCTCTCATTCACTCTCTCTCTCTCTCATTCACTCTCTCTCTCTCTCTCTCATTCACTCTCTCTGATTCTCTCTCTCCCTCTCTTTATATTTTTCTCTCCCCCTCTCTTTCCCTTATTGCATATACACACATTTACACACACACGTATCCACACACACACACACACATACACATACACACACACTCGTGAGCTCCATTCATTACGCATGTAAGGGCACTGAATACTTCATCATCTAAGATTACATATGGCCATGAATTAACTACATGCTACGGACCCCCGACTAATATCTCGCCTATTAGACATTCATTCCCGCGTTTCTTTCTTTCTTTCTTTCTTTCTTTCTTATATTTTTTCCCTTTCTTTCTTATATTTTTTTCTTTCTTTCTTTCTTTCTTATATTTTTCATTCTTTTTTTGTTTCTTTCTTTCTTTCTTTCTTTCTTTCTTTGTTTGTTTCTTTCTTTCTTTTTTTTCTTCTGTCTTTTTATCTGTCTATCTGTCTGTCTATGTTTGTTTTGTTTACTTATTTGTTTCTATCCGTGTTTCTATCTATCTGTCTTTTTGTCTATATCTGTTTTCATCATTTGTCTGCCTGTCTGTCTTCATTACCTTCTGTTGAGTTGAGCTGAATTAAGTCAAGAACCGACATCACGGCACTCAGGATATTCCCACACGTGCCCCGTCCTCATCTTCAACAACCAGTCTCAACACTAAGGATACCAGTTGCTCTCTGATTATGTATCCGTCTGGCCTCTCCTAGAAGTACCCCATCTGCCTTTCCCTTGCGTGTGGGTGTGCTTCCCTTGTGTGTGGGTGTGTTTCCCTTATGTGTGGATGTGTTTCCCTTGTGTGTGGATGTGTTGTGTGTGTGGATGTGTTGTGTGTGTGGATGTGTTTCCCTTGTGTGTGGATGTGTTTCCCTTGTGTGTGGATGTGTTCCCTTGAGTATGGATCTGTTTCCCTTGTGTGTGGATGTGTTTCCCTTGTGTATGGATGTGTTTCTCTTGTGTGTGGATGTATTTCTCTTGCGTGTGGATGTTTTACTTGTGTGTGGATGTGTTTCCTTTATGTGTGGATGTGTTTTGTGTGTGGATGTGTATCCCTTGTGTGTGGGTGTGTTTTCCTTGAGTGTGTGTGTTTCCCTTGTGTGTGGATGTGTCTCCCTTGTGTGTGTGTGTGTTTCCCTTGTGTGTGGGTGTGTTTATCTTGTGTGTGGGTGTGTCTCCCTTGTTTGTGGGTGTGTTTCGCCCCGTGGTATGCCCACGTTGACACAGACCACGTACGCACGTCCGAGCTTGGGGAGAACATTTCAGAGAATTTCTGACACCGGTTGTGTTGGCACCGTTGTGCACCAGTATTGACCACATAGAAATAAGTGGCAAAAGTACAGGGTAAGCCTTAAGGCGACTGTCCTCAGAACTTTGTCATGAAAGAAAACCAACCCACAGTTAGATAGAGCCCGTTACTTTGAATGAAACCTTTCTAAAGGGGGTGGCTCTTCCACAAATTCGTATCGAAATGAGATCTGATTTGGAAAGAGGTGTGAAAGAAGTAGAACGAGGTACGAGAGGAGGATGAGGCGGAAAAGAAGAAGAAGAAGAAGAAGAAGAAGAAGAAGAAGAAGAAGAAGAAGAAGAAGAAGAAGAAGAAGAAGAAGAAGAAGAAGAAGAAGAAGAAGAAGAAGAAGAAGAAGAACCAACGACTTATAAAGGAACCTTCTTTTTTTTTTTTTTTTTTTGCATATCCTTTACAGGACATTGCTATCAACATCAGCATCTTTCAGCTGATTGTTGATTTCTTGGCAAGATTACGCTCAGTAGTTTGCCATTGCTTTCTGAGAGGCCGGCTCAGATACCCCGTAAGTTACCGATGCGATTCGAACCACTGCTGATTCTCACCGTCATCACGTCACCGACGAGAGTATACGAGATTACGGAGAAAAGTCATAACCTCTAAGCCACGAAGCCGGCTATAAAGGAACCTACACTATAAATATTAATTGTAAACAAATGTTTGTGAATCTTTAAACTGCTTTGACATGCACAACTAGATGTGTACACAACCCGCAAAAGAGGAACGAAGAGGCAACAGAAACTGCTTCTTCTCCTTCCAAGCCATCTGAAGTGTCTTATTGCATGATGTTTCCACTCATTTAAATCTCATTTTTAGTGACTCGTAACGTATTGCGAGCTAATTTTCTGTTTCCATTGTACTTTACAGACACAGAGTGAAAAACAAGATGGCTGCCGCGCGGCCCTCGAGACAACAACTGCAGCTGAGCACTTCAACGAGTGACGCCTTCAACTGTGCCGAGTTCTCTAACCTTGAAGTAGGGACACTTGAGACTGCTGTTGGTTGTAATGTTTCTGTTGAGACGTTCAGGCCGCAAGTAAATGATTTAAACTGTCTTCTAGAGGTGGCGGGTTATTTTAGAGGAGCATGGAACAAACATCTCATCTCATCTTGTTCCGCGAGGTACAAGAGGAACAAGATGAGATGATGGAACAAACATTCACAATTCAGTCAATATGTAAATGATTTAAACAGTAGGTTTCTAGGTGGCGGGTTATTTTAAAGGACAAACATTAACACTTTAGTTAACAAGTAAATGGTTTAAACAATAATTGTATAAAAGTGACGGGTTCTTTTAAACAAGCATAGAACAAACTGGCTGACCGAGTGGTTAGAATACCGTGTTCTCTTTCCGGAGACCCGGGTTCGAGTTCCGGTAAGGTGATGGTATTATTTATTCCTTCGAGAAAACCCAAACCTGCACAGTTCGCGGCGACTGCACTAGCCAGGCGGCCCTGCCCTGCACCACAAGGTACTGTAGGTGGCAGTTTTTAAGTAAACAATTTACACAAAAATGTTCTAAATATGACGGGCTCTTTTATACCAGCATAGAACAAACAATCACGATTCATTTAACTAGCAAATAATTTACTCAACAATCGTCTAACGATGGCGGGTTATTTTATAGCAACCGTGAACAAACATTAACAATTCGGTCAATACTGAAGAAAAAAAATAATTTTATCAGCATGGCCGGTTATTTTAGAGCAACATTCGAACAAACAATAACAAGTTAATCATCAAAGAAATTATATGAACAATAATTGTCTGAAGGTGGCGGATTATGTTATAGCAGCAAGGAACAAACATTCACAATTCAGTCAATATTTAAATGATATCAACAATAATTATCTCAAGGTGTCGGGTTATTTTAGAGCTGCAAAGAAATAAACAGTCACTAGGCATTAGCCATTACCTTCTGTCGCCAACACTGTCACTGTCAACTGTCATTTACTGCCAATATAGTAAAATGCAGTGTATAGCAGGAGATGTCTTGAGCCTGATGAATTAAGGCCGCCTGGTTAGTGTAGTCGCCGCGAACTGTGCAGGTTAGAGTTTTCTTTTTGCCCCCGACAAAAAACAAAGAACTCCACACCTTACCGATGATTCGAACGCGGTCTCCTGATGGGGAATCCCACATTCTAGACACTCGGCCAGCCGCTCCCCATGAATCTTAGTAT
The DNA here is from genome assembly GCA_963921405.1 of Cepaea hortensis. NCBI lineage: Eukaryota > Metazoa > Mollusca > Gastropoda > Stylommatophora > Helicidae > Cepaea > Cepaea hortensis. The sequence continues at coordinate 15,680,930 of OY992894.1, forward strand.
CATAAATCTAACAATTGTACGATACTAAGAGTGATAAGTTAGTGATTGCCAACATGTATAACCAATTCCTTAATACTAAAGGCGTCAGGTATTTTTACTGCAACATTTTAATTTCTTTTTTTTTTTTTTTTTGGTTTCGCATATCCTTTCCAGGACATCGCTGTCAACATCAGCATCTTTCAGCTGATTGTTGATTTCTTGGCAAGATTGCGCTCAGTAGTTTGTCATTGCTTTCTGAGCGGCCGGCTCACTTATCCCGTCAGTTACCAACGCGGCGAGAACCGCTTCCAATTCTCGCGCGCTGCGTTACCTTATGTGGATAAACGGGATTACGGAGAAAGTCGTTTAACACCTAGGCCATGGAGACCGGCTTACTGCAACATAGAACAAACAAATGTGTGATATTATCTGTGTAGATGTATTCAATACCAAAACAAAATAACCTCACCATGATGTTAACAGTTACGAATTATTCGATATTAACATGAAATAAACAGGTCCCCGATACTAGGTCTAGCACTTTGCCGTCTTGATAGGCGATAGTGTGTACAATGGTGTTATATATGCAGAATCAGTACAGCAATGTTCTAACCATCCGCTTGTCGGAGCTTCCATACCAGACCAGTTGCCGGCCAAGACTTAATGCCTGGTCTGCCCTGCCATGACATTTAGTTTTTAGGTTGCATTTCCTCGCACTAGGGTAAGGCTTGTACCCTCAAAGTTTCCCTCCTCCACCCGAAACCGTAAGTACAATGTAGGGTAGCGCGATTGGTGAGCGCCGCCCAACGTTCGGCGCTAACAGAAAACAGTTAGTACCGTCTACTGTCATACAGTAGCTCAGTCATATCTGACTAAGACCTGACCATAATTATACTACGAGTGACGGGTTATTTTAGCACGTGACCTTTGTACGCGAGGAATACTTGGTATTAAATGGCAAGATAAGATCACCAATACCAAAGTATTGGAAACATTGAGTGGTGTGACGGTTTGTTTCATTATAAGTCACCGTAAACTTAGGTGAATAGGCCACATTAGGAGGATGGACGAGATGGAATACCAAAGGACATCTTCTGGTGAATTACAGATGTGTGAAAGATCTCGGGGTCAGCCTCTACTTCTGTACAAAGATGTGTGTAAGTGGGACATGAATATTACAGGCATTGATATTGCACCTTATGAAAAGGTTCGCCGCTGATCGCGTTGCATGGAGAGCAAAGATTATAAATAGAATAAAGACAAAATGAGAAAATGATTGTAGATAATTCAAACGCTGATAGTGCTTGGAATGGCGGAAATGACCATAGGTTCACTTGCATCTATTGTGGACGAGCATTGACCGCGCGAATTGATTTGAGCAGTCACATTCGCTACCGCCATGGGTTGTGGTTATTATGCTTTTTTAGAAGCACAATGTAACAAAGTTTAGGCTGTCAAGACTGTAAGGTCTTGCATTTGCAGAATATTTCTATGATGTAACTTCATAATACTAACAGAAGTGGGATAATAATATAGCAACATGAAACTTCATAATACTATCAGAAGTGGGGCAATAATATAGCAACATGAAACTTCATAATACTAACAGAAGTGGGGCAATAATACAGCAACATGAAACTTCATAATACTAACAGAAGTGGGGCAATAATATAGCAACATGAAACTTCATAATACTATCAGAAGTGGGGCAATAATATAGCAACATGAAACTTCATAATACTAACAGAAGTGTGGCAATAATATAGCAACATGAAACTTCATAATACTAACAGAAGTGGGGTAATAATATAGCAACATGAAACTTCATAATACTATCAGAAGTAGGGCAATAATATAGCAACATGAAACTTCATGAAACTAACAGAAGTGGGGCAATAATATAGCAACATGAAACTTCATAATACTAACAGAAGTGTGGCAATAATATAGCAACATGAAACTTCATAATACTAACAGAAGTGGGACAATAATATAGCAACATGAAACTTCATAATACTAACAGAAGTGTGGCAATAATATAGCAACATGAAACTTCATAATACTAACAGAAGTGGGACAATAATATAGCAACATGAAACTTCATAATACTAACAGAAGTGGGGCAATAATATAGCAACATGAAACTTCATAATACTAACAGAAGTGTGGCAATAATATAGCAACATGAAACTTCATGAAACTAACAGAAGTGGAGCAATAATATAGCAACATGAAACTTCATAATACTAACAGAAGTGGGGCAATAATATAGCAACATGAAACTTCATAATACTAACAGAAGTGGGGCAATAATATAGCAACATGAAACTTCATAATACTAACAGAAGTGGGGCAATAATATAGCAACATGAAACTTCATGAAACTAACAGAAGTGGGGCAATAATATAGCAACATGAAACTTCATAATACTAACAGAAGTGGGGCAATAATATAGCAACATGAAACTTCATAATACTATCAGAAGTGGGGCAATAATACAGCAACATGAAACTTCATAATACTAACAGAAGTGGGGCAATAATATAGCAACATGAAACTTCATAATACTATCAGAAGTGGGGCAATAATATAGCAACATGAAACTTCATAATACTATAAGAAGTGGGGCAATAATATAGCAACATGAAACTTCATAATACTAACAGAAGTGGGGCAATAATACAGCAACATGAAACTTCATAATACTATCAGAAGTGGGGCAATAATACAGCAACATGAAACTTCATAATACTAACAGAAGTGTGGCAATAATATAGCAACATGAAACTTCATAATACTAACAGAAGTGGGGTAATAATATAGCAACATGAAACTTCATAATACTAACAGAAGTGGGACAATAATACAGCAACATGAAACTTCATGAAACTAACAGAAGTGGGGCAATAATATAGCAACATGAAACTTCATAATACTAACAGAAGTGGGGTAATAATATAGCAACATGAAACTTCATAATACTAACAGAAGTGGGGTAATAATATAGCAACATGAAACTTCATAATACTAACAGAAGTGGGGCAATAATATAGCAACATGAAACTTCATAATACTAACAGAAGTAGGGAATAATATAGCAACATGAAACTTCATAATACTATCAGAAGTGGGGCAATAATACAGCAACATGAAACTTCATGAAACTAACAGAAGTGGGGCAATAATATAGCAACATGAAACTTCATAATACTAACAGAAGTGGGGCAATAACATAGCAACATGAAACTTCATAATACTAACAGAAGTGTGGCAATAATATAGCAACATGAAACTTCATAATACTATCAGAAGTGGGGCAATAATACAGCAACATGAAACTTCATGAAACTAACAGAAGTGGGGCAATAATATAGCAACATGAAACTTCATAATACTAACAGAAGTGGGGCAATAATATAGCAACATGAAACTTCATAATACTAACAGAAGTGGGGTAATAATATAGCAACATGAAACTTCATAATACTAACAGAAGTGGGGCAATAATACAGCAACATGAAACTTCATAATACTAACAGAAGTGGGGCAATAATATAGCAACATGAAACTTCATAATACTAACAGAAGTGTGGCAATAATATAGCAACATGAAACTTCATAATACTATCAGAAGTGGGGCACTAATACAGCAACATGAAACTTCATGAAACTAACTGAAGTGGGGCAATAATATAGCAGAAGTACAAGCGTTGATTTTCGAGAATTCGCTAGACGGTGACGCGGTCATCTACACAGATGGGTCGGTCGTCCGACATGTGAGAAGCTCATGGGCCTTTACAGCTCGGGCCGGAGGGAGAATTGTGAAGGAGGACTCTGGTGCTTTCACTGAAACCACAAGTAGCCTGACCATGGAAGTCATGGCAGTAAGTAAAGCAATAACATGGCTCGAGACACAGACATTCACTAGGGCTTGTTTCCTTAGCGACTCAATGAACATGATCAAGAGGATAGAGGAGGGGTCGATCCGAAGAGAATGGTTGCTGCCTCTGAAGCGGTCTCGGCTGGCAAAGATTAGTTTCATCTTCGTGCCAGGTCATGCGGGAGTACAAGGAAATGAGCGGGCTGACAAGCTCGCAGATGAGGCTACTGTGGAGGGCGGACGCGCCATGGACCAGGCTGACATTCTGAATGCTCTACGAGAAGTGAGACTTTTGCGAGAACCAAGTGATGACTGTGAATCTACAACAATGGCCAGACTGCGGGAGCAGCAAATTAAAAGAGGGGTGGCCAAACAAGAACACTACGCAGGAAGCCAAAGAAGATTGATAAACCAACACAGAACTGGCGTCGTTAGCCGCTACACGCTGCGGGATTTGCTGAGGAGGGGATCCGAGCACTTATGGACTGAATGGTTCGATGTGCAACGAGGATGATCTGTCGACTAACTAACTAACTAACTAATAATATAGCAATACGAAACTTCATAATACTAACAGAAATGGGGCAATAATATAGCAACACGAAACTTCATAATACTAACAGAAGTGGGGCAATAATATAGCAACATGAAACTTCATAATACTATCAGAAGTGGGGCAATAATACAGTAACATGAAACTTCATGAAACTAACAGAAGTGGGGCAATAATATAGCAACATGAAACTTGATAATACTAACAGAAGTGGGGCAATAATATAGCAACATGAAACTTCATAATACTATCAGAAGTGGGGCAATAATATAGCAACATGAAACTTCATAATACTATCAGAAGTGGGGCAATAATATAGCAACATGAAACTTCATGAAACTAACAGAAGTGTGACTATAAAATAGCAAAATGTAACTACTCCTCCTCCTCCTCCTTCTTCTTCTTCTTCTTCTTCTTCTTCTTCTTCTTCTTCTTCTTCTTCTTCTTCTTCTTCTTCTTCTTCTTCTTCTTCTTCGTCATCTACTACTACTACTACTTGTTCTTATTCTTGTTCGTTCACCTTCAGACGTCAATACAAAGTAAACCAAAGATAGCAGAGGTCAACTTGTTGAAATCTCTATAAAATATAACCACACATGGTGCGGGTGTAGGCATGGCATGTGAAACAAGTTCCTTTGTATTTGCATGACAGGACATTTATAAAACAACATGAAACAGACTCCGTCTTTTTGTATGGCGGGACATTTCTATACAAACATGAAACAGATTTAATGCTGAAATAGTAAACTATCGAGAGAGATGTGTGAAGGAATAATAATCTGCATAGAGAGACGTATGAAGGAATAGCCAACTACACAGAAAGATGTATGAAGGGATAATCAATTACATGTAGAGATGGATTAAGGAATAATCATTTATAAAGAGAGGTTGATAAAGGAATAGTCAATTATATAGAGAGATTATAAAGGAATAATCAGTTATATAAAGAAATGAATGAAGGGAAAATCAATTATATGGGGAGATATATGAAGGGATAATAAACTGCGTAGAAATCTTTATGGCGGAATGATTAATGGCTTACACTGATGTTTCTGTCAATATCAACCCGTTTATTCACTGTGCTCGAGACTTCATGGCTACTTTCTGTTCTTTAATCACCAGATTCAAGGCGGGGACAACTTGGTTTACCCACCATTCCGACACCGAGGCCTTCCACATCCTCCATTATCCTGCCACACACTATGTAGCTCCAAATGGAATTGTCCCAACTGCTCATCGTGTCACCCCCTGATGAAAATGAGCCCCCCGGATCTCTACTACTCTCGCGGCTACTCCGCCGTCTACGAGACAATCGACGACGATGAGGACGAAGAGATTCTCCAAAGAGCAGCAACTGGAACCAGAAACCACTCACAGTGTGCATCTCCTGTCATGCCGGAATCTAACGATATCAATCTGAGTTGTGAGGCTTGTGAAGCATCATCAGAAATAAGTACGGTTCAGATTCGTCAACGGCCTTTCGATGACATTAGGCAAGATAAAATTACTGCAGAGACAGGTTTCAATGGACACCATGGTCAAACGAGCAGCTCCAAAATAACATTACCCAGGTATTTTGAACTAGAACACAACTGTGCCTTGGCTGGTAATTACGAAAACAATTTTATGAAGACCTTTGAAGCCAGGAACATTCCAGAAGAAGGCAGCTGTTTGGCATTCACGGTTTCTGGTAACAAACATTCTTGTCCCTTATCTCACAAGCAGACGATATTAAATAACCCGTCATTGGATTCTTTCTCGCTAGACCAAGGTCAGGGTAATTTTGTACCAACAGCCGCAAATTTCCAAACTTTTAGGTCACGCACAGAGCCGTCCAAACAGATGTATACTCAGAAGATGAATGATGAAGATTATCGACCAACAACTGGCCAATCTCTTTTCTTCAGCAACAGAAATTCCGACTGTAATATATTTCCTGGGGATAACACGTGCAGCTTTGATGACAGAAGAAGACATAGCACGCTGCAGACACATCAAGGGCAAGGTCCTGGAAACATCAGTCATTTACCTTACAACGGACACGCTTCTTCGGCATCTACTTTTCTTGCTGACATCCCCAACAGTTACTTCTGTTCTGGCTGTCAGCCCAGCAGTAACCCGCTCCTGCGTGTTCACCCCAAAAGACTCACTCCGACGTCGTTACAACTACAGACGAATGCCACATTCCCAGGAGTCACAGTTGGTCCGGACCTACTTAAAGAGGCGGCCAACCCTTGCAGGGCAGCGGAAAAGGCAACGACCCCTGTAGAAGACCTCAGCGATGACAACAATGAAGTACCGTTACGAAAGCCAGTTCTTGCCTTACACTCACAATATTTTGCGAAGCCGTCATTAACGTGATGTTGCTGGCGGTGGGACTTGATGGAAGGAGCGTATTTCAAACACAGCAACAAGGCTGTGACGATAATTAGACTTTCAATTATAATACAACGATATTGTTGTTGTTGTTGATTTTTCTTTATTGTTGTTGCTTGTGTATCTTCTGGAGAGTTTTACCATTTAATTCAGGCGCCTTGAAGTTCAGGCCGTTGAAACCATGTCGGGGTAAGATTGGTGCAGCTCCTTTCCTTCTGACCAGGCACAAAAGTGCAATCTCTACCTGGATTGTGTGGCAAACCTCGCCTTCCAATCTTTAAACTCGGAAGTCAGCGGGGTGTGCAAGACTGATAGTGAAACTTCAAACTTGGTTGGGGGGCGGGGGGAGGCATGTTATAATGTAACTAGATTACGATTCAGCACAGCGTATACGGATTGGCTGGGAGTAGGTCTAGTTTAACCATGTCTTAACCAAGGGTTTTGGGTATTTCATTTTCAATAGACTCTAATCCAGTACTCAATGGGTATAGTCGGGAAGATAGAGATGGGTTGGATCCGAAGACAGTGGTTGGTATTCTTGGGCGGTCACGGCTGGCAAATATTAGTTTCATTTTCGCGCCAGAGCATGCGGGCGTATAAGCAAATGAGCAAGGCTGACAGGTTTGTGGGTAAGGCTACTGTGGAGGGTGGATGAGCCATGGACCAGGCTGATATCTGAATGCTCTATAGGAAGTACGACGTTTTCGAGAACAAAGTGATGTCTGTGGATCAACAACCATGGTTAGACTGCGAGGACAGCAAGTTATAAAAGGTGTGGCCAGACAAGAAAACTATGCAGGAAGTCAAAGAAGAGTAGTAAACCATCTCAGAACTCGTGTTGTACGCTGCTAAACGTTGCCGGATTTACTGAGCAGGGGGTCTGATCACATATCAACTGAATGGCTCGATATGCAATGCCAATTAGGATGATCAGTGGACTAGCTAACTCTCTCTCTCTCTCTCTCTCTCTATATATATATATATATATATATATATATATATATATATATATATATATATATATATATATAGAGAGAGAGAGAGAGAGAGAGAGAGAGAGAGAGAGACAGAGACAGAGACAGACAGACAGACAGACAGAGCGAGAGAGAGAGACAGACAGACAGACAGACAGACAGAGACAGACAGAGAGAGTGCGAGAGAGAGAGAGAGAGAGAGAGAGAGAGAGAGAGAGAGAGAGAAGTTAAGTAATACTCTGGTAAATCATCATTTTGGACTTGCAAACCGTCAGACATAACTCTGAATATATTTAAAGAAAGCAGCAATTAAGTTCAGCTTCATCACATCTCCATAGAGTTTGTCCTCAAATGGAGCGAGTTTAAACCAAAATAAGACTTCAGTTCTGCATTTGTCACGCACGGAAAAATTATACACAAACAAACAGACAGAAGACAAACAGACAGGCAGACAGATAGACACACAGATGCGTGAAAAAAAAATATAGTACAATACTAAATATATGAAGAACATTCGTAAAAAATTCAAAAGTGAAATGTACACTTAAATAATAAACATATAATCAATGAATTGGGACGCAGGGGTGTTTCCAAGGCACCAGGGCCAGGTTTTATACTGGCCAAGACCTACTAACACGTCCTAGTCTCCTGGACAAGAGGTCCCTTCTGGGTCCTGGCTAACGTAGTAGGATCGCTGATTCTACCGAAGTCGGAAAATATCTGCCTGCACGGCGAGGAACCACCAGTCTGCACACCAATAAGCCAGACATGGGACAACGGATGCCCACGCAAACCTCAGTCCGGTATGACATCACACTGATGTTGGACAACAGGATGTCTTCATCCAACATATAGGACTTCACGCTGGAGTTCACAGCCAGCGAACGCAAGCAAGCAAGCATCAATTAATTGATCGTTGAAAAGCAGATAAAAATTAACAACGAAGGTGTATTGTTGAAAGATAAATAATCCACATTACAAGTATTGACTCACCGTCTGATGTAATCTTCAGTTGAAATATGATCTGCCCCAACATGGTAAACCACAAATTGCTTTCATTTCACGACCTAATCAATCCTGTACAGCTGGATTAACATTCTCAAACATCTTCACTTTAAGATATTTGACAGTACAAAGTAAATTGAAAGCACAAAGCAGCAGAGAATCAGCAAGCAATATTGAAAAGCAACAAAAAAGAACGCTTGTTGGTATAATGGATTGAGTATCACATAATCTTCAAGCATGATCAGCTTATCCCTCACTCTGCGAATATCTTTAGAGTCGACATTTTGAAAGAAATGGCAAAACCCAGCATATAATACGACGAACAAAACGCTTGGGCAAATAACAAATATCCCATGCAATTTGAAAATGATGTCATTCTTGGGCATCCATAGTATTTTGACAATGTGAACTGAGTTAATCCAGGATTTGTGAATCGTGCATAAGCGGTTTTCCATACTAGTAAAGACGAAAAAAATAATTACTAATGGCGGATTACATAAAAGTCATAGGACAGGCTTTGTGAGAAAGCAAATACGGAGTAGAGGCGCTTAATTTTTTTTTATAGAGGAATCCATATCAAATATTAACTCCAGATTAGACACGCACATGCTCTCAAAAATATAGCTTTTCCTGTTGGATTTAATCTTGCCACTGCTGCGGCGACTACTACTACTACTACTACTACTACTACTACTACTACTACTACTACTACTACTACTACTACTACTACTACTTATCCTTCTTCGTTTTCTTCTTCTTCTTCTTCTTCTTCTTCTTCTTCTTCTTCGTGTCCTCCTACTTCTCTGTCTTCTTCTTCTTCTGTGTTCTGTGTTTCCCCCCATTGATGCACAGGTACTCCACCAGCGGACGCCAGTTTATATTTTACTATCTCCCTTATTATTCACATCTCTCTCTCTAATGACCCTCTCCGTGCATCTGTATGTCTTCCTCTATATCGTTTCCCTAATGCGTTGAAAAGACAGAACTTTCTAGCTATAATACCTTTCTTTTTAAAATTCAGTTTTTGTCTTATCCGACGGTAGTCTTATCCTTACTTTCTGTTTAACTGAGTATTTCTCTCGCTAAGCTCAACATTATTGATTTGTTCATACCATTTTAGTTCTTTTATTCTACTCAGGGATCAACTAGTGAAGTGTGTTATTTATTCATCATTGGTTTAGTCGTTCTCAGTGTTTCATATTCACAGAGCAGTACCGGTTTAATGTTATACATAGTTCAATTTGTAAGATTGGTTCTAGTTTTAGATTTAGTTCATCTGGTTTGTTTGATTTTTAACCACAGATTTCCCAGTGCTATGTAAGCTCCTTTTGCTGTTTGTATTATTTTTATATCGTTGTTTTCTCCAACTCTCCAGACAAGGTTTTACCAAGGATAATCTGGTTATCAGTTGCCTGATTTATTCTCATTATATCATTTATTCTCATTGCACTACTGATTTGACCCCTCAGGATACTGATGGCTTGATAACTGCCGGGCGTGGATTTAATAAATGAGAATATTTGTTAAGTTTGTCTAGGGGATGAGTTGACACTATCACTCACGTCTTAAAAGGTGAAGTGATCATGGAAATTTACTACAGTCACAAGAGGAAAAACAATTCTTCTTCTTCTTTGCGTTCATCCGGTGTATTTTTTTCAGATGTGATTGCGGTGTGTCTGGTTAGGCACCTTGGGCCGAATCCCTTGATCCAACACATCCGACTTTTAGCGTGCATTTTCGACAGGTTAGCATTCCTGTGGGACTCTCACTTTTGTGGTGCTGTCCACATACCAGCTTGTCACGTTGGAACGGTCGAATGCTTCACGATCAACCCTCAAGGGAAGGCAAGGACAATCCATGGCATTTTCCGCCATCCAGGGTGGCTTCCATAGTTGCAGAGCCGACACATAGCGCCCTGGTACTGGGCTCACCGAGGGAATCGTCACTCCTGCTCATGGCTGCTTTAATTCCTCACTTCAATGTATTGGGCATTTCGTTCACCACGGGCCTTTCCCGCACAAATCAGACCGGTCTGCAGATGGTATCCACTCAGCGAGTTTTCGATTCGGACATGTGCTTGTCGCTGTGCCCATCAGAGCTGTTCCGGGCACAAACGGACATCGGAAAACTAGCTAGTCAGAGCTTTTCCGGACACGATAGGCATTCGGAAAACTAGGTAGTCAGAGCTGTTCCTAGCACGAAAGACATTTCACTCGGACGTAATTGCGTAGTGCGAATTTTTATTTTGCCACCCGTAGGCCGGCACTTCCGACTTCGGCGGGCATTTTTTAATGAGGTTAGCCTTCCTTGGGTTTCGAGGCACGTTAGACTTATTGTTGTGGTGTCGCCTACATCTCAGCTGGTCAAGGTAGAACGGTCAAAGACATCACGGTCAGCCCTCAAGGGAAGGCAGGGGCAGACCATGGGCATTCCCCACTATCCAAGGAGGCTTCCATAATTGCAGAGCCGGAACATATTGCTCTGAGACTGGGCTCATCCGAGGAATCGCCATATCCTGCTCATGACTGCTTTAATTCCTCACTTCCGTATATTGGGCATTTCGTTAGCCACTCGCCGTTCCCCGCACACACCAGGAACGGTCAGTCTGCGGACGACATCCACTAGGTAAGTTTTAGCTTCGGACTTCCACGCAATGGATTCACTAGCCAAGCATTCCATTTCGTATTAATGAGACGTTTGTCACCTTTGACTGCAGTCATTCTATGAGTATAGATATAGACATTTTCCGTAACCATTTCGTGCGACTCGGGCGCTTTTCTACCTTTAGTACTCGCTCACGAGGTAGGCTACATGTGCTGCCGGTTCAGCACCTTACCTCCGTGCATCAGTGAGCTAGAGACGGCCAGGCCCTCTCATCCGGGAATCCCTCATAACCCCCAGCTGAGAGCCTTCGAACAAGTATCTGAACTAAGCATGTAGCGTGCTCAGCATCTCACCTCCGTTTTGCAGTATGTGGGTATCGGCCCGGCTCTCACATCTAGGGGTTAGTGGCTTAGAGGCGTTCAGCCATATCCCTTAGATGGTAGCCTTAGGGTATGTGTCTGAACCAAGTATTAGTGGCTTCGTGCACCAGATTTGAGTTTTTGACTGCTATCCCCAGTCTACCTGCAGCAGAGCAGCAGGTTGTGTCTCTCTTAGCCTGGTCCCTATCTCAAGAGCTGTCCGACATGTAGTTATATATCCATCGGCATAGTGCTTGAGGTCACTGGGCAGTGCAGGATTTACGTATAAGCTATAGCTTGGGGCCCCCAAGAAAGTGGGGGACCCAAAAAATATTGTCCGAGTGAGCAATTGTCATATATGTATATATGACATAGAATATCTGGACTTATAAAGGGCCCCATATTTCAAATAGCTTAGGGCCTTATCAAGTCTAAATCCGGCCCTGTCACTGGGACACTCAAGCTAACCCCCCCCCCCCGCCCCCACCGCGCCAAGGTGAAGACACATCGGGACGGGGGGGCACAATTCACCCCTTAGATAACTGTGTCTATATGTGTGTGTATCTGTCGTGTGTAAAAAGAATGAATGTCGTAGTAGTTATTAGCTCTTCTTTACCACTTTAGTGTCGTCCCTGGAGTGAGGGGAATCAACACCCACATTTCTTTTATTTCAATATCACTATCCTGGAGATATCCAGCAGACTCAATCCACAACACTCCCTCAATCTGAAGACACCTTCTTCTCACTCTTACTCACCCCTGGATCATGCCCCCTCTCATTCTTCCCCAACATAATGTACTTGACAACTCTTGCTTCAACAAATAAAAACAAGAAATTTATTAAAGCAAAGAGTATATGTAGGAGAAGTGTGTGTGTATATAAAGTGTAGAATGTGTGACGTGTACTCTAAAGTGTCTGTAGACTCAGATCAGTGTTCAGGAGTATAGTCATTCATATCACTGTGCTGAGAACACACTAGCACCATTCAGTCCAGACAAGCAACCTCACCAAGGTGATGCTCCTCCGGTCACGTGAAGACTTCCTCCGTTGTCTCTTGAACCACTAGGATGCCTGGACACCCATGACAAACACTGTCTAATGAGAGTCTTCAATCTGTTTTACACTATGAATTTCCTGTTATTTAACCGAATGTTAATTAGAAAATTCTAACACTATTGTCACTGTTACTGGGGAAATCTTACTTGATCTAGTGTCACTGGTTTTAAAGATTCCCCATATTAACAACACAATCTGAATGTTCCAGGTATCAGTATAATATTTATATGACTGTTTCTGGTAGCAGTGTTGTATATGTAGAATATAGATAATGTTCTGACTGTTCATTGATACACCTATCACTTGCTAAAACATAAGTATCATCAGCATATCCTGCTCAGCAGAAGTCAGGTTCCCGCAAACCAACTTGGGTATAAGCCCAATGTAGCGGCCTCTCAGCAACTTCTGTCTCCAAATTCTGAGCCATCATCTTCTAAAATGTGTTAGCTTCAATGTTGCAAATCATAGCACACATACGTGGACCTGTAAATGGAACCATATGCCTATTCCAGTTGCTAATCGAAACTAGGCGATCACAGACTGGATCTATGTCCGCCGATAACTATCAACAAATTGACACCCTAGTTTCTTTTATAAACCACAACTCGGAAAACTGCATCGCTCTTTCCAACTTCAGAAATCTGGTCAACTCACTCCTCTTGTTTACTGCAACGCTTTTTATATTGGGCTGTGATGACGTCACCAAAAAGTCCAGACGCTTACCAGTCCAGAGTCTGGGTTTCTCCTCCTATTCTAGACTAACTGGAGTCAACCCGCGGTCAAATTTGCTTTCATTTGAGGAAATTCCAGTCTGTCTGTGAACCAGAGAATTCCCCACATCACAGAATCCATCCCGCCTGTTTTCCAGACTTTTCGTCTTGCACTTCAAATGCCGTCTCCCGCCTCACAGACAAATGACGCCGTTGTTCGTCTCGAGCAACCCACATCATAACAAAATCGCCGATCAGGGGTAGACATTCTGACGCGACGTGTTTGGCTTCCCCGTTAGAAATGCCGATCTGTGTAAACAGTTTTAACGACGTATTTTGCTCAGTCTGTACATCAAAGAGTCGGTTGTTTTTTCAGACTTATGTTGGGTCTTGTTTGTCATTGATCGAATCTCAAGTTTATTTATGCGACAGTATCCATTCCCACTCGATTACATTTTAAATTTGACTTAGTGTTAGAAAACATTGATTGTATAAAACGTATAGAACAACCACTGTGGAACAATCATCAACAAGCTATTGACGTAAACATCAACGTTAGAACAAACATTCACCATGAATTAAATCAAGACATGGAGTACATATATAACTTGTATTCATAATATTGAGTTTTAGAGAATCCATGGGATGAAATGTGACATAATATGCACATTCAATTGTGATAACCCCATGTATCCACACACACAAAAAAGAAAATCAATGCACACGAAACCAAAACAACAAACCCTATTTGGTTCCCAAGATTTGACAAATCCACAGATTCAAAAACCAATGACATCTGTTAAGAAACTAAATAAACCACTACAAATTCAGAACATAATAATTAGACTAATTAACAAGTCCTATTCTCTCTCTCTTTCTCTTATGATGATAGTCATTCTTCTCCAATGCATGGCAGATAATAGCCCCATTATCCAGGGACCGAATAAAGTCCACTCAGTTGTGTCCCACCCATCTTATATTCACGGTAAGTTGGCTTAAGAGTGTATCATAATCTCTATTATCCAGGGAACGAATAAAGTACACTCTTGTGCAATGCAATCAGGCCTTCATGGGACCAGCAAAGAGCCATCCAGTGATATAACCCATCCGGTGTACGACCATACAATGCTGAGAGTCACCCATTGATAACATCTGGGACTACGTCCAGAAATGGTCTGCACAGGCATGGAACAGAAGAGGACTACTTTCCGTCCTCGAAACTGGGAATACCAAGACAGTCGGAGGATCCCCACTGCCGCATGTGTGAATATGGACTCCTCTAGCTTCTCTCATATCATCTTCCTGATGGTGTTTATAACTAGGACCTGGTGTTAAACCTGCCTGCATATGAATTTTATCGAAGGGTAATACTTCTTGTATATGAAAATGGGAATCCAACAGACAGTTGGAGGGTCCGTACTGTTGTAGGTTTTGTCCAAACAGGGATAAATGGCAGTAGGGACTGTAATATGTTTGATAAACCTGGATAATCCTGGATAAACCTGAATTATCTCTTAGTTTCTTAGCCATGCTAAGTTGTATTGAGTCAGGCGGAAACCCCCCCCCCCCCCCCCACCAAGGAAACAGCGGGTAATACTCTTGTATCTATGTACTAGGTACATGCGTTTGTCTTAATAGCCTTTACAATAAGGAAGGCCGTCCTGAAGTATCCCGACATAGTTCGGACATTCTCAACAACATTTGGTTAATCATCTTCGTACACGTCTTTCGCTGACAAAGGCAGCTAATAAATGCGGCAGTCAACATTTTCTTATAGGTCCAGACTGTATGTATAAGGTCATTCTTTCATGTATTACTCAGAAACAGGCTGTTAACCCAAGTTCCTGTTCTGTAATAACGTCCAAACCGCAACCTGCCTCTCCAGAGCTGGGAAATGACAAAAGAACACAATCCAAATATTTGATAACAAAATCCATCTCGTGGTATCCACATATCACAACAAAAATAAAAGAAAAACAAGGGGAAGAGAAAGGAGGGTGTTTCCATTTGCTCCATCCCTCTTCTCTTATTATGGAGTTTAATCTAACTCCAAAAGAGAGTAGGGTATCTCCTCACTGAGTATTATTTTTCGAGATTGATACTGGGACTTTCTGGTGAGTTAGAGACCTCCTAACCTTCCACACATCTTGATACTACACTTATCATAACATGACAAAAATCTCTGAGAAATAGGCCTCATGTCAAGCATTCATCATCTCCTTTCCATAGTTGCAAACAGCATAAGGTCAAATGCCAATGATCATACCAGTCAACATTTTCTACTTGTAGTACAGACGTACACAAGGGCTTCTTTAATCTTCATCAACATCTTCACCATCATCACCATCATCATCATCATCATCATCATCATCATCATCATCATCATCATCATCATCATCATCATCATCATGTCCCGCCCCTACTGGGTAAAAGTAGAATGTCTACCCCAACAGTGACAGTAACAATCACGAACAGAATATATAAATCTCATAACAGAGAAAACATGTGAATCCTTCATATAATAATAATAATAATAATAATAATAATAATAATAATAATAATAATAATAATAATAATAATAATAATAATAATAATAATAATGCAGGGCCATTCTTGGGATATTCCTCCCATTCATCAAACCATAAGACCATAACGGATGGTCATCTACCCACATGACCGCTGTGAACGCTGTTCTACAACTCACTCAATGCTACAAGCATAAGAAGTGCCCTGATTTCAGGAATAACTTCTGCAGTATGGCAACCATTGTAAACGTTGTTAGCAAATTCCTGAACATAAAATATTCGCCCAGGCATCGACAACAATGGTGCATTGCGGACTAAAATGGCACGTCCTGCAAGACACTTGAGCATGTATATTGTGCGTTTTTCTTCCTCTGACTTGAGATTATACTCATCAAACATGGCATTTCCTTTGCATATTCATAGAAGGATTACATGTCAATCCCAGACGCTGTGTGGTTTCTAAAGATGTAAACAAGAAGGTGTACCGTAATGGCACGATAGCTTAAGTTACAGGTTAATGGAACTATTTCTCCAACATGGATTTATGTCCATAATATGCGTTAATAGTAACTATTCTTCCGCATAGAGACAAGGTTCAAGAAATGTACTTAGAGCTAACACTCTACAGCACATAGATCATTTGCAGATTTATATGCATTGATAGTGAGATAGCTTCACAACGCATATAATAAGTTACACATGGGAATTGAAACTGTAAGCATAGGAAAATCGGCAGTGGGACGAACATGTCCGTTCAATAGAAAACAATCACTCAGGCCATCTTTTCACATGAATTGTTGGCCTAACAGTATAACAATTCACACTTAAACACAATGATACATGTTCCTTATCAAAATACATGGTTACAAATTCATAATGAGATTATAAACGTACCAAGGCCCCAGAGAGTGAAATTTTGGGCTAAACTGCCCTCCCATCCGGGAGGTGACTTGCTTCTTTAACATTCTAGATGACAAGGGTCTACTAACGTCCTGCAAAGCTAAGCGGCAATGTCTTGGTCGGGTACTCGACCAATCATTGGGCTCGCATTTAAACAAAGGCCATATAAATTAAGTCGTCATCCAGACCAAGTCTAGCAAATTTCCTTATAAGGCCTGGGAACACAGGAGTCAATTTCCATGAAATAGTAAGTACGCGACATTTATGTTATAATAACTAGAGCAAATGACCATTTGGTAAACACATTCAGCCAGTAAGGAAACAAAAACAATAATACTTTGAAGACTATGGAGAAACCCTACATAAAAACTATAAGGAGGCAACTAGAAACTTCTACAAAACGATCAGTGCAATGAGAATCAGAGGAGAACCTTTTGACCCATCTGAATAAATTAACAGTAATAAAAGGAGAACTGTTATAGTAAGTGAACAAAAACGAATCCTAAAAAGATGGATGCAGTCCTTCTAACAACTCCTCGGGTCAGTAAACCGACACAGATGCCATCGAAGAACTAGAACCAGACATACAGAAAGAAGAAATTGGAGAAGCCGTCAGACTGGCCCCATTCAAAAAATCAACAGGACAAGACGAAATACCAAATGAACTAATTAAAGCAGTAAGAGCAGTAGGAACAGAATGGCTACATAGACTAATCAGTAGACCAACAGACACCATGAGACTGGGGAAAGCCATAATTATTCAAATTTGGAAAAGCAAAGGCAGTAAAATAGACTGCACACAAAATAGGGGCAATTCACTATTGAGTCATACTGGAAAAATAATGTGCACAGTTCTTGAGAAAAGATTGCAAACTACAATAGAACCCCAGCTATGCAAAACAAATCTTGGATTTAGGAAAAACAAAGGATGCACAGACGCCATCATTGCTTTTAGACGACTTATAGAAAAATCAATCGAAGTTAATGAAACACTCTACTTAGCCTTTGTAGACCAAGAATAGGCATTTGATAGAGTAGATAGAAACAAGCTGTGGAAAATCTGTAAGCGATATGGAGTGTGTATACATCTAACAAACGTATGTACAAGCTTATACAACAACAGTGAATATATAGTGAGAACAAATAAATGACACTCAGAACCCTTCATAATAAGATCCGGAGTATGACAAGGTTGTGTACTGTCCCCCACCCACTTTTCTTGTTCATAACCTATATAGACTGCATGTGTAAAGAAACCAGCCAAACAGAGACCGCAAGAACACCGCTCTGTCACAGCATACACATTTCTAAATTTCTAAACCACTGTAACATTCCATATGGAAACAGCTCTTCAGTCTCCCGCGCATTACGCTGTTTATGAGTGAGTTTTCGCCCTTTTTCAAGTTATTCTCGGTCTTTTGGCTAAGATCAAAGTGTAGATTTATCTGCACTTGATCTGACCAGGGTGCAGAGACTGTCATCCAAATTGCAAACTCGAATCACTAAATCACTGTCCACTAACACTGGCGGACAGGCCTTGGTGGACCACAGTGGGCCAAGGGCACTTAGCGGTACTAAGAGGCTCTTAATATTTATTTATTTTTTTTTCTGAGATCAAAGCAGATTTATCTTAACTTGATCTGGCCAGGGCGCAGAGGCTGTCATCCAAACTGCAAACTCGAATCATTGACCACTAACAACGGCATACAGGCTTTAGATCGCTTATTGCTGCTAATCTAACGTTATATAAATTCTGTAAAAATAATAGCATGAATTTCATAAATAACACCCCTTACTTTATGTCACCGTCCGGAGCTCCTAAGAAAAAACTATACAGGGATCAAATACATTGTTCCAAGCTAGGAAGTAGCTTCCTAGCGAAGAACATAAAATATCCCGAACGTGCACAACAACCAGCACCAGTTACAGGAGTAAACCGAACTTCACCTCCGGCAACAGCCATCTCACTGTGTTCAGAAAACACTCCTTCTCTTCTCACACCACCCTTGCCTGTACCCCAGGAACACAATGTTGTGAATAGCAACCCAAGCTCCAATCCAAATGTTGCTAAATATGATACTTTGTTTCCTACCTTGCCCGTAAAACAGTCTCCCTCTACGATGTCAAAGGGGACACCGTTAAACAATGGTGCTGTACCGTCGATGCCTGCTTCCAATGTAGGCACTTCCAGTGACACTCATAGCAATCCCTCGCTGGACGGTAATCTACAACCCTATGAGTGGAACCGTCAACTTCAGCAGCTAATGCGATACAATCCTGCAGCCCTGCACCAAGCATTCATGATATCACTCCAGCAAAGACATTTTCCTGCCCCCTCTAACAGCCTTAACTATTTATAATTAAAGTTTCAAAATCCCTGCAATTTGTATACCACAAGCGACATCTTCCTTTTAGTTTGTAATGTTCGCTAATCACGATCAGTGGCTCAACAAAAATGGTCTATATATAGGCCATCTCAACATCTTTCATCTGCTCAACAAATTACCTGAGCTCTCGGTAATACTGTCCAAACAGTTCCATGTGTTTGGAATCACAGAAAGTCGTCTTAACGACAAAATAACCGACTCCGAAATCTCACTTAAGGGGTTTAAAGTAATTCGGAAAGATGCAAATCAAAAATTAGAGACAGGTATTGCTGTATACATTTCCAATTCTCCAATTTCCAATGTGTTTGGTTAGAGGTGAAGCCAGCCAGCCAACAGCCGTTTCTCATTGGATACCTATATAGGAATCCTTGTGCCGGGTACAGTTGGTATGACTGCTTTACTACAATGATGGATAGAGTGTTTACAGCAGGTAGAGAAGTTATGATACTAGGTGACTTCAACATAGATATTAGTAAATCCAACCAGACATGGGACGATATCATTCTTTCTTACAATTTCAAACAACTAATAAACCGTCCCACAAGGGTTACTGACACATCCTCAACTATAATTGATCATATATATGTTACTTGTCCAGATAATATTATTGAATGTTCTGTTCCTGTTTGTACAGTTAGTGACCACTACCCGGTATGTTGTACATGGTCAAGAATTGGGTTCAAACCTCTTAAACATAAACATGTAAGTATCAAATTTAGGAATTATAAAGCATTCAACCAAGATTTATTTTTGCAAGACTTAAGAAAAGCAGCCCTTGATCACGTTTACCAACTTCCTGACCCGGACGATGCATTAGCTTTCTGGACGAAGACAGTCTACAATGTGTTCGATAAACACGTGCCAATCAAAGAAGTTCGAGTCAAAAATCAACATAAATCCCCATGGGTCACTAGAGAAGTGTTGGAAATCATGAGAGAGCGAGATACAGCACACAAAAATAAAGACTTCATCAATTAACGCAGACTAAGGAATAAAGTTAAATATGAAATTCGTAGGATAAAAAAAGATCACTTTAAAAATTTGATTGTAGATAATTCAAACAGTACAAATATATGGAAGGCTATTAACTTGCTAACCAATAAGAAACGCCCTACAGAATCAGCAATACCAAATTCTATAACATGCGATGAATTCAGTTGGTTCTTTCAATCAGAAATAGAGATTCTAAAGTCTTCAATACCAGACTCATCGTGTAATTTAAGTTCACTGGCATCATTCTGTGAGGAGAAGTGCACCAGAAATATTCCCGCTGAGATTCCTTTAATGTCTGTTGCAGACGTTTATAAATATCTCTTGAACCTCAAATCAACAAACTCACACGGCCTAGATGGTATCAGTAATAGAATTCTTCGTTGTGCTGCACCAGTCATTAGCGAGTCCTTAACGTTCATATACAACCAGTGCCTGGCCAAAAACTACTTTCCATCTGCATTTAAAATTGCTAAAGTGTTTCCGCTAATTAAGAATGGCTCAATCGATAATAGCGTTTTGGGTAATTATAGACCTATTTCCTTACTATCGTCGCTATCAAAACCACTAGAAAAACACATTCATAAAATAACGTTACACCATTTAATTAACAATGATCTAATAATTAACAGTCAATCTGGGTTTCGACCTAAATATTCTTGTCATAGTGCTCTAACAAAAATGACCGATAACTGGCACTTAGACATCAATAACAGTAGAATTTGTGGAGCGGTGTTTGTAGACTTTAAAAAAGCTTTTGATATGGTAGATCACGATATTTTAATTAGTAAACTAAAGCAAATGAAGACAAGCACCAACATGGTGAACATAATTACGTCATTTCTATCCGACAGGCAACAAGTCGTGTCCTTCAACAACTGTCTATCAAGACCCACACAGCTTAATATTGGTGTGCCTCAGGGCTCAATACTAGGTCCGCTGCTTTTTGCAGTTTATATTAATGATCTTCCTTTATATATCAATACAACTTGTGATCTATTTGCAGACGACTGTACTATATATACTAGTCAAGAAAACCGTAGTGAATTAGAGAATTCTTTACAAAAGGAACTTGATAATCTTACTAGATGGAGCAATGAAAACCGCATGCAAATTAACATCGACAAAACCAAATCCATGCTAATAACGACCAGACAAAAACTACAGACACTAGCCATAACTGGATCACCGCTCGAACTCCGCATGGGCACGTTACCTATAGTTAATGTGACTGAACATAAAACACTAGGGCTTTTAATAGACAGCCATTTGAACTGGAGCTCTCATGTTCACGCTCTTACCAAGAAAATAGCACAAAAAGTTTACCAACTTGCTAAAATTCAGCACTTCCTGGACGAAAGCACACGAAAGATATTCTATATATGCTATATCCAATCACATCTCGATTACTGTTCCACAGTTTGGGATGGTTGCCCTAAATCTAATTTAAAACGACTATGTTCTCTACAAAACCGCGCTATTCGTCTGGTTTCTGGCATAAAGCACGTTGAAAGTAATAATTTGTACAGTCATCTAAGACTTCTACCACTACAAAAGCGCTTCCTTTTCAACAAAGCCAAATTAGTGAATAAAATTATATCTCAAAATACCCCAGAGTATCTTCTGCCGCTGATTCAATCTAACGCAATGAACAGCAAGCGCCTAAATTTGTTACATGTCTCAAAGCCTAGATTGGACCTATACAAAACATGTTTCGCCTATTCTGGTGCTCACTTATGGAATGATCTGCCTCCAGATCTGAAAACTCCAATGAGTCCCTACACATTTAACCGAAAACTCTTTCAATACTTAATTCATACCGACTATATGCCACCATAATTCATTTACTGGTATAATTGTTCAGTATAATTGTTCATTATAATTGTTTAACTATAATTGTTCACTATATATGTGTGTGCGTGTGGGAGCGAGAGAGAGAGAGAGAGAGAGAGAGAGAGAGAGAGAGAGAGAGAGAGAGAAAGTGGGTGTCAGAGAGAGGGAGAGAGTGAATGCGTGTGTGCGCACATGCATGCGTGTGTGTGGAGAGAGTGATTGAGCGAGAAATGGTGGGGGAATGTGTCAGTGCATGCATTCGTACGTGTATGTGTGAGAGTGAGTAAGGGAGTGTATGCGTGCGTGCATGCGTTCATGTGTATGTGTGAGAGAGTGTGATTGAGAGAGTGAGTGTGTGTGTGTGTGTGTGTGAAGGATTGTGTGTTAGAGAGTGAGACAGTGGGAGAGTTGATGTGTTAGTGTGTGTGTGTGTGAGCGCGCGCATGCGTGTGAGTGTGTGTGTATGAAAGAATACAGAGAGAGAGAGAGAGAGAGAGAGAGAGAGAGAGAGAGAGAGCTGAGCAGATGCGTGTCATGTAACACGCATGTTATGTAACACGCGAATCCATATGTTTGTGTATTCTCATCTGTCATATTATCAGTTAAATACCATTTGATTTTATCATGCATAATATAAACTTATGTTCATTACTACAGTTTGAGTGAGAGACATAATGAGTGAGCGTGAGAGTGAATGAGTGAGCGGGAGAGTGAATGAGTGAGCGTGAGAGTGAATGAATGAGCGGAAGAGTGAATGTGTGAGCGTGAGAGTGAATGTGTGTGTGTGTGTGTGTGTGTGTGAGAGAGAGAGAGAGAGAGAGAGAGAGAGAGAGAGAGAGAGAGAGAGAGAGAGAGAGAGAGAGAAAGAGAGAGAGAGAGAGAGCATCACTATTTTTACGTCACATACATTTTATGTTCACATTTTTCTCCATGTTTAACATTTTTATGAGACTGCTCATGACAAGTGTCAATGTATGTGTGTGAGTAAAGTGTGGGAGTTTGTTCATACTAGTTTCAATACTAACGGGAGACATTTTGTATGTGTCTAGATGTGAGGAAGTGTGAGTGTATGTGGAGGATGTGTGTGAGTGTGGGTATGCGTTTGGATTGGTTGGGGGTGTGTGGGTGGGAGTATGCGTTTGGATGGGTTGGGTGTGTGGGTTTTGGTGGGTAGTGGTATTTGTGGGTGTTGGATGGATGTGTGGGGGTGAAAGAAGGGGTGTTGGAATGGGTGTGGGGGATGTGTGTATGGGTGGAGGATATGTGTATGGGACGGATGCAGGGGATGTGTGTTTATGTGGGTGGCGATGTGTGGATGGTTTGAGGAAGTATGTGTGGGAGGCGGGGTTGTGTGGGTAGGGGATTGTGTTGGGTGGATTGGGGATGCAAGGGCGGGTGGGGAGAAGTGTATGGTGTGTGGGTTTGAGATATGTGTGAGGTGTGTTGGTGGGGGATGTGTGAATGGTGTGTGGGTGGAGGGTATGTTTGTGGTGGTATGGGTGGAGGATAGTGTGTGGTGTGGGGGATGTGTGTGATGGGTGCGGGAAATGTGCGTATGGGTGGGGTATATGTGTGGGTGAGTAGGGGATTGTGGTGGTTGGGGGAAGTATGTGGGGGAGTGTGGGTGGGAGATGTGTGTGTGTGGATGGGGAATGTATGGGTGGGGGTGTGTGAGTGGCTTAGGGATGTAGGTGGGTGAGGGAGTTGTATGTGTCGGGTTGGGATGTGTGAGTGGGTGGAGGATGTGTGTGGGGGTAGGGGTATTGTGATCGAGAGATGTTTGGTTGGGGGTGGGTGGGTGGGGGTATGTGGGTGCGTAGTGGAGGATGTATGCGTGAGTGAGTGTGTGTTGGTGGACGGGTAGGGAATGCGTGTGTGGGTGGTGAGAGGTGTGTGGTGTGTTTGTTGGAGATATTGTGTGGTTGAGGTATGTGTGTGTGGGTGGGGGATTTTTGTGGTGTGTGAGTGGGGGTATGTGGGGTGGATGGGTAAGGGTATCTGTGTGGGTGTGGGTGGGGATATTGTGTGGTATATGGGTGGGGGATATGTGTGTGGTGTGTAAGTGGGGATGTGTTGGTGAGGGATATGTGTGTGTGTGGTGCGTGGGTTGGGAATAGTGCGTGGTAAGGGGTTATGTGATGTGCGGGTGGGGGATTGTGTGGTGGGGGATTAGGTTAAGGCATGTGTGGGTAGGTGGAAGTTGTATGTGTGAGTGGATTGGGGATGTATGGGTGGTTACCGAGATGTGGGGGGGGGGGGGGGTAGGGACATGTCAGTTGGTGGGGATGTGTGTGTATGGTTTGGGGATGTGGATGTGCGATGTGTGGGTTGGTGGGGGATTGTGTGCATGGGTGGGGAATATGTTGCCGATGGAGATGTGGCTGAGGGATGGGTGGTTTGAGGTGTATGTGGGGAGAGGATGTGTGGGGTAGGATGTGTATGTGGATGGGTGTGGGATGTGTGGGTTGGTGGGGGAATGTTTGTGGGTGGCGAGTGTGTTTTGGTTGGGGGATCAGGTGCGGGCAGTGTGTGCGGGAGGGGGATGGGTCGGTTGGTGGGGTATGTATGTGTCCCTTGGTGTGCGTGTGTGTCGGTAGGTGGGGGTGTGTATGTGTCCCTTGGTGCGTGTGTGTGTGGGTAGGTGGGGGTGTTGTGTGGGTGGGGTGATGTATGGATAGGTGGGAGATGGGCTTCATAACATGGTAATTAGCCTTGTTTATGTTTACAACATTCATTTCACAATGTTTATTTTTCTTCCTATGTAAATGTATAATGCTCTTGATGAACGAAAGACGAGTGATTGGAAGGGCCGAATGTAAGACGGGCCTGCGCGCCCAATTTGTGACCCTAATAAAGTTGATTTGATTTGATTTGATTTGATTTATTGGCCTTTTCGTAAGATCAAAGAGTAGAAATATCCTCACTTGATCTGACTAGGGTGCAGAGACTGTCATCCAAATTGCAAACTCGAATCATTAAATCACTGTCCACTCACACTGGCAGACGGGTATTGGTGGACCACAATGGGCCGAAAGCCACATAGTGGGATTAAGAGGCCTTAAAAAACAATGGGCGGAAAGGCACATAGTGGGACTAAGTTGTCTTTTTAAAAATTGGAATATGTTGTTATTCTTGGTAGTTACATTAGATATGATAATTCACTGACACAAAACTTAAACTTCGACACATTTTGCAATACAGGGAAAGAATTTCAGCGATCACATCAATTTTACTTGTTTATTTCCCCTGAGCCAGAGCGAGATTAGTTGTGGAAACTACGAAAGTTTAATTCAGTCGACGGATCAATATCACGACACACGAGTGTAACCCATAAGTGCTCTGTTCTACTCCTAACTCAAGCCTGAGTCTGGAGAATCTCAGCTCAGTGCACGAACTCCGTAGCACCGGCGAGGATCCTGAAATGCTTTGGGTGGATTTTTAACTCGAATTTTGCCCGGGCAGCGCCGTTAGGCTACTCTTTTTCGATTTCCAACTCCATCCATCCATCATGTGCCATGCCGATAAGCGTGGGCGGTCATGTTTTGCTATCTCACTCGATCACCAGAGTCGTGGATCAGCTCCGTATTTCTATCTCGACCATGCCACGTGGCCAAGCATTCCAGATATTTACTTTTCGGTCTTCCCCATGGTCTCTTCCCTTCATTCTTGCCAGTTGTCACCAAGTTTTCCAAGTCATTTAATCTCATAAAATGACCCAAAAAAATTTGACTGTCTACGTCTAGTGAATCTAATCAGTTTACGATCTTCATTTGTTTCTTGAAGGACTTGTTCATTGGTTTTTCTGTCTTCCCATGGTATTCTTTGCATTTTCCTCAGAAATCACATTACCACAGCCATGAGATGTTTTTCAGCTTGACTGCCCATTGTCCTCGCTTCACATTCAAACAAAAGTACAGGCTCTATGTAGCACTTCAACACTCTTTTTCTCGTTTTAATTGATATATTTTTATTGGTCTGATAACTGATATTGGTCTGCATGTTTTTCATCTTGCAAAAGGCTACCTTTGCAATGGTAATACTTTTTCTAACCTCTTCAAGGCATCTCCCATCAGATGTTTTGACTGTTCCAAGATAACTGTACCAATTAACTTGCTTAAGAATATGCCCATTTACTCGTATATCACAATGTGGTATTTCCTTCTTCCCAGTGACGACCATAATCTGTGTCCTCTTACTGTTCAATTTTAACCCTTGTTGCACACGGTGTGCAACAACCGCATCTACTAAATGTCGCAGGTCCCGTTCATTGTCTGCAATCATCTGCATATCTGTTATTGATGTATCTTCCCCCAATGTTGATTCCTTCCATATCTTCTATATTTCTGAAACTGCCAAAGTATTTTTAACGTGCGCAACAATACCCACGGGCGTCCGATCTCACTACCCTGAGACCAGGGGATATTATCCTATTATCCTCTATTATTATCCTCTCAGTAATTGATTATGGATTAGGACTGCTCACTGTCTCAGAGAGTCAGCTGATGAAGTTAGAGCGCATAAAAAACGAAGCTATGCGGGTCATTCTGGGATGCACCAGAGACACCCCAGTAGTGTGTATGCGTTACATCCTTGGTCTGCCGACTGTTGCTGGTAGGCTCAAGATGATGCAGGCGAAGGCATACCTCAGAGTAGCTGCAGACACAGACCACCCATTGCATGAGGCGCTGGACGCAGTTAAGGGTCACCGACTGATAAGAGGGGAATCATGGATGGCTCAGGCGGAGGATACGATCAGACAGGTGTGCCCCTTGGAGAACATTAGGCGAGGAGAGGAGTGGGTCAGAGTGCCAGCGGAGCAGTCAGACTTGTGCAGAGTTATAATCACATTAAGCCGGGAGTGCAGGGGGTGGCCAGCAGGGGCCACGGATTATATATATTATGTGATTATATACACAGATGGTTCGGTGTCAAGAGGTGAGAGAAGTGGCTGGGGGTTCATAACCAAAGCTAATGGTCGACGTTTGGTGCAGGAGAGCCTGGCATATGATACCACAACATCCAGCTTAAGAATGGAGGTGGGGGCAGTCACTGCGGCTCTCCGCTGGATGGATAATACGGCACACACACACACACACACACACACACACACACACACACACACATCGTGATTGTAACTGACTCAGAAAGCATGCTGACGAGGGTGAGAACGGGCGGGCTTCGTGCGGAGTGGCTTGCTTCACTTCGGAGGTCACGGGTGACAAGCATCGCCTGGATCTTTTCTCCGGGGTATGCCGGTGTGCTGGGAAATGAACAGGCGGGCAGATTAGCTGGCTCTGCAGAACTTGGTGGAGTAGTGATACATGACAAGGCAGATGTGGTTGCGGCCTTGTGGGATCACGTGTACACCTCGGAGGAGCAAATAGATTACCATGGTCTGGCAAGAATGAGACAGCGAGGAGTGACGAGGGGATCTGGCCGACGCTCAACGCTCAGAGGAAAGGCATATAATCAGATTGCTACTGGTATTATTGGTGTTGGAACTCTTCGCTGGCTGCTGGGGATGGGGACGTAGCGCTTATGGGAATGCCCCGAATGCTGTGATGTCGATTCCTAAATCAATCAATCAATCAATCAGGGGATATTTTGTTACTAAACGACCACGTGAAAAAATCCCGGCCCTCACCGGGCTTAAACCCGGGACCTCCAGCACTCGGGGCGGACACCATACCTCGAGACCTCTCAGCCCCCTGTTACGAACGTTACAAAAGTAGATAACTGCATTAGTGGAAAAATCTACATCCGAAAGATCCACTGTAGGGCAAAGAAAGTGAGAGCTGGAATCGTGAAATAGTCTCCAGCTAAATTATCTGTGATAAAGCTTTGAAAGTAAGAGCTGGAGTGGTGTAGTGGTTAGGCCGTCGTTTCGAATTCGCATTGAGGCAGATTTTAAAAATTGACCTCGGCTCCTAGGCTGATGCAACTGTTATAGGTACCAGGAAATCTCTGGGAGTAGAGGCGAGCAGTGTGCAAATGACCACAGCATCCCTCTTGTGCCGATTGGTCTTGGCAAATATGGGAATTGCATCCTACTCCCAGTATGTCTACAGACATGTAACATGGACCTGTTACTATCCCTTGGTTGAAAGTACAATAATTAAAGCTACCTAGAGGTTGCCAACGTTCGTGTGAAGAGATAACATGAAGAAATGAACGAGTGTCTGTCAATAGGGTGCGGTCAGGGCAAGGGATAGAAATTGTCCAGGCCGTTGATTTGTTACGGCTTGCATTTCTTTATTGATTCATCGATTTGTTCATTCATTTATTTTTTAATGATTCATTCAAATTTTTTTTAACTCGAGCGTAACTCTGGACTTAATTTTGCTTGTGGGTTAGCTTTCCCTTGTTACCATTGTCTCTCGCTATCAGGCGAACCCACTCCGACTTCTGAGGTACTTGTAATTTATGTCCCAAAGTCAAGGACAAGAAATTAATATTTTAGTCCAGCTGGCGGGTGTAGGGGTTGAGTTCGCTACCTCGTCATCAGCACACCGGAAGTTTAAGAGTGATCGCTCTTGTCCATCGGCCGTGCAGACCTCTAATCATTCATATACTCTTTCATAGATTCATTGATTTGTTCATTTATTGATTTGTTCATTTATTGATTTGTTCATTCATTAATTCACTTATTTGTTCCTTCATTGATTTGTTCATTGATAGACTCTTTCATTGATTCATTGATTTGTTCATTCATTGACAAGGTCACAATCATAAACGACTGAATGAACATTGTGGCCTGTATCGACAATACAGACAATACACAAACCCCAATCATAAAGACAACGTAGCATAAACTAACACGCAACAACGACATAATCTAACAATATTCAAAACTTATCTAATATTTTTTTTAAATAATAGCTTAAATCAACAAAACGGAACAAAACACAAGTGTACTTGCTTGCTTGCTTGTGTTCGTATGGCTTGAGCTCCAACGCGAAGTCCTGTATGTCGGATGAAGACATTATGTTGTCCAACATCACTGTGATGTCATACAGGACTGAGGTTTGCGTGAGTATCCGTTGTCCCATGTCAGGCTTATTGGTGTGCAGACTGGTGGTTCCTAGCCGTACAGGCAGACACTCTCCGACTTCTTTTGAATCGGCGATCCTATTGACTTTAGCCGTGACCCCGAAGGGACCTGTTTCCCAGGACGCTCGACGAGGACGCGTCAATAGGTCCTGGCCAGTATATAACCCGGCCCTGGTGTCTTGGAAACACCTCTGCGTCCCACAAGTGTACTGATCTTGTAGCAAACATGCACTTGTAGATATGCAGGAATTAGCTTGCGTGGCTGTGCTTGTTATTTATGGATGAAGACTTTTAGTCACAACGTTCACATTGATATCTATGTAAAATATAACCATATAGACTACAGAACGACACAGCCATTTCTTCCTCGTCCTTATTCCTCTTTCGCGGTACGTGAGTCACGCCTAGATTCTATTTAAGAAATATAGAGGATCTGCGTTGCGGACGGGATATTTTTTTAGAAATTGATATTGAATATTATGAGGCTACTAAATACAGTATGTGGAAGCATATCCATGCATTTATCCATTTATATTGGATGGATCCTGCCTCAATTCATGAATTATTATATGTTTTTTTTTTTCTTCATGTGAATTGTTTCGCACGTACAAATGGTCTATTAATGATCACCATAACCGCTGGTGAAAGTGTTCGAACTTTTCTCCTGTGGGAAGGAGGAGATGAAAGGGGCACTGGTGAACCAGGTCTGATCTGAGGAGAGTAAAGACCAACTTTGCCTTACGGACGTGGTATGGTGGGTTGACATGCTGGCCTTATATTAACATGCCTTTATCTCAACACGCCTTTTGTCTTATCGTGATGCCTGTGTCTTAAGTGGATGTCATCGTCTCAACTAGATGCATCTGTCTCAACAGGATAACCTTATCTCAACCTAATGCCTCTATCGCACCATGCCTGTGTTACACCACGGGAGAACTTGGTCTAATTCCGCTGACCTTATATTGCTGTCCTTGTCTTTCATGAGTTTATATCCTTATGATTTCATGACATCAAAGGAGAGCGGGTGTTGATCCAGGTGCAAATAACACTCTCATTACATCAGGGTTGGAGTGAGCTCCATCGCCGGAGAAGCGGGATGGGTGGCTTAGTGTCAGAATCTCCCTCGCCAGCGCCTGGCGGCGACGAACGAATGTCCCTCGCCAGCGCCTGGCGGCGACGAACTAGTACGACCGTGAACTCAACTAACAGCTACTACGCAGTGTATGGCAAGTGGTCAGCGTGCTGCACGAAGCGCACGAGATCTAAAAGCAGGGCCAACAAGAAACCATCGCTGGTAGGGCAGACTGCCGACGACTTCGAGACTGGACGGACATGGAAGAAAGTGGTGCATGTATTTGATGTATTATTCAATGCTTGATGTACGAAAGCTTGTATGCTCTGTAGAGACTGAGTGAGTGTACTATTCTATGCATTGATGAAATGGTATGTTGTAGATATGCATCTGTAAATGACATTGTGAGCGCAGCATGATATGAAGAGTGTGATTAAAATGTTTTCGGTTATGTTACCGTGTGTTTTGTACAATCATTCGTAGTGTATGATTGTGTTTCACTCCCTGTCAGAAAACACGAGCCAATGTCAGTAATAAGTAAGATCCTGACACTTAGTAACATCCTCTACCTCATTATATTGTTCTTATGTTTGTGAGATTTCGATTATGATGACCTGTGATTATATTTCAAATATGTATAGAATGGCTTTTGCATTTTTATATTGACAGGGGGCTGGATGGTGTGGATGGGTCCTGAACTCAGGATACTTAGCCCTATTGAAATGTTAAAGGCTGGCGAATGAAAAGCTAGGAGATTTGAACCTGACGTACAGGAGAGTTTACATTCCCTTCATTGGTATCAGGAATGCTTATTATCCTAAACGACCCTAGCCACATGGTCGACCAGCACATTTATGGGCAGCTCAACATATTTTCCTCTGTCGCAAAACTTACACTGGGAGTGCTATCATCTTTGTATCAGACCAACAAATGGCGTTTGAAGTGTGAAGTTCAGATTCACTAAACTGAACTAAAGGGACAGTCTACATCATTCTATATGAGCTGAGAAATTCACTTTGTGCATCCTTAAAGCGTTTTCCTCTGTCAAGACTGCTTGCCCACCTCAACACCCTTTGGCCATGGTATACCAGAGTAGGTATCCCCATGTGCTCAAATATCAGTGTTATACCAGCAAAGCCCTAGAGCAAATCCTCAGAAGAAGAACCAGTATTTTAACAGTGTTAAAACCAAGGGGGTTGATTACAACATCTTGTTCCATTGGATAATTAATGCGAAAGGAAGAGAGTTTTATCATTGTTCGCTACGGATTTATCTGCATCACTAAAGAATTTGTCGGTATCCACCAGTATGTTTAGAGATTAGTACCAGCCCTGTCCATAGTCTATTGCTAATTGTGTAGAGAAAAAGCTCCGGTGATATCCCCAAGTGGGGGATGGCCTTGTTGACATGAGACTTATCGTGCTGAAGTGCCTTGCTGATGATAGTTGGGTGCTTTTTTGATCGTTTGAACCAGAGCAGCTAGACGGTCGTCATTATTTTCATTTCCCACAATGAATTTGGGAACTACATTCTGCCTAGCCTGAAGAGGAAATCCTACTTTTTGACCGACCCCTTACCTCAGCTTCACTGGGCCATACAGCAGACTATATATATATATATATATATATATATATATATATATATATATATATATATATATATATATATATATATATATATATATATATATATATATATATATATATATATCAGATCACGATTATGTCCTCCCAATATCACTGTGAGAGTAAATAACAGGGTTGAGCCAGGATTGTTGACAGTACTGATTAGTTTACATAAACCGGATCATTATCACATGGGATTTGATACACAAGAAGAATTTTTTCCCAGTGCTATTTGGGAGAATATTTAATTATGATCAGACTCTATGGTGATATGAACATGAGTGACTGTTACCATCATCAAGCAGATTAGTTCGAAGATTTATTGAGTTAATGATTTGTGATATGTGGGTTGGTTTTATATTGGGGGAAATCATATAACATTTTACACTGTTTTATCATCCATGTGGTTGAAATATTGGTTGAGTAATTGATATCCACAGGCCAAACATGGAATTTCCCCGAGACCTAACACTTTTCTCAATATAATGTTGTGTTGATACCTGGAGCTGGTGTTGATAAATTGTGGACGCTTTGTTCAATAGATGTTGTTTACATTTGTTATGTAATATTGTGTTACAGTTGGGTTTTGATCTTATTGAGGGGGGATCCATACACAAGGACACATTTTTGTAATGGAGTGAGTTTATTTTTCTTCTAGTGTCTTTGGTAGATTTTCCTGATCACCTCGCCTTTCAAGGGAGGCCCCTTTATTAATAAATTTCATGTGGGACATGAATATTTTCTATCTTGGTCTTCACGATGGGGATTCGGAGCCATTCGATGGCCTCCTCATGAAGGTTGATTTAAACTGCTAACCCATCTCATCCGGGATTCCCTAGACATTCGCCCAATGTTATATTTACCACCTTACAGCCTCTTTAGTTTACACATGGGTATGTCC
Source organism: Cepaea hortensis (assembly GCA_963921405.1). NCBI lineage: Eukaryota > Metazoa > Mollusca > Gastropoda > Stylommatophora > Helicidae > Cepaea > Cepaea hortensis. Next base: position 15,713,711 of record OY992894.1, read on the forward strand.
TACCTCAATATGTGACTTCGTCATACACTGTATGGCTCATAGATCTTCACCAGATGTCCTTTCTCCGATCTGCCGGTATTTCCCCAGTCTCACAGACTTTGCTAAATAGCTCAGGTTTTGCTATTGTTTAACTAATTCAAGGCCAAATGTGACTTACCGTTTGAACCGAAGGGCGTTATATCGCCGTACTACGGTCATCGTGATATTTGTTTCGTTTCACGGTACCTTTCACAATTTTAATGCTCAGTGAATAGAAATTTACATTATAATACAGGGTGTGTTTTTAATGACTGTGGAGGTTTTTGAAAATATTGTCGTTCCAAGTTTTGTGTTCACCTTTGTTTAATTCATGCAACATGAAAGGTAAATACAAAACATGGAACGGCAATATTTTCAAAACCCCCACAGTCATTAAAAATACACCCTGTGCTTGTTCTTTTGATTGTGAACCATGGTTTATCCAAACCTATTATTTTGTTTGGCACTGAATCAGTTAAATAGTCTTTTTATTTTTCTTTGCTTTTCCATTCTTCTACAGTGACCATAAACTGTACCTTCTTTTTTTTTTTTTTTGAAAGATATCCTACATCGTATCGATTTCTGTGTTTATCCACGTGAGCAAACGCGGCTACGCGAGAATCGGTAGTGGTTCCTGCCGCGCCCGTTACTTACGGGATATGTAAGCCGGCAACTCAGAAAGCAGTGGCAAACTACTGAACGTAATCTTGCCAAGAAATAAAAAACAGCGTTAAAATGCTGGTGTTGATAGCGATGTCCTGTAATAGGATATGCGGGGGAAAAATATATCTCTTATGTTTCCGCTTACTTTTTACTTAACAGCAGATGGCGATCTGCACGTACATCTGCGTCTCTAAAAACTTTGACGTCATGCAGATATGTCCCACATTTGTTGTTTATACAGATGTGGTAAATTTGAATGATTTTTGCGTAGTCAGTTGAAGCCCAAGTTACTTTATGCATAGAGTAGAATAACATTTCCGTATATGACGTATTGATTCATGGCACAGAAATTGGTGACAAACTTTCCATTTTATCTCATGACCTAGTGTTCGTGTTTCCAGCAGATCCATTCAAAACCCTTTTGTCCAATCCTATCTTGGCATAGAGGTCACTCATAAAACTTTTTATATTCCCATGTCTTTAAAAGCCTATATTACTTTCGATTTTCGTGTAAAATGTACCCTTATTTCATTGTAATTTATGGATGCATAACACTGGATTATATTCATGTTTACTTTCTGTTTTGTGGTTATAAATGTCGTTGTTATTTTTTTTTTTTCGAACTCAATGCTCCCCTTTCTATTCGTGCGTTCTCTGCCTTTTTATATAGCATTGGGGTGACCCATTAACTGTGAGTGGTATTTCCATCTGTGTGACCTGAGAACAGCACTGTTTCACCTGTGCTTAGAAACTGTTTACCGGCTCCGTTCCACCTTCTTTTTCATAATTCCAAATTGCTTATCTCTCATAGTATTTTATCTCCTCCGCCGTCTCTGTTGTCTATCCTAACCCATTCAAATGTATAACATACCAGGTGCACATTCTGGAAATTCAACTAAGTAAAAGGAAGTAAATCTGCTATCCGGACTCATTGCTTCTTTCTCTGCGTCGTATCATGCCTCTTCTAGAAGAACCTCCTTTCCTCTAGGTTGGCGTGGTTGTTTTAGAAGAGCCTCTTTTCCTCTAGGTTCCCTTGGCTAATCGTTTGTCTTATCTATGGACTTATTCATTGTTGGTTGGAGTTTCCAGTTGGTGTCTTTTCTACGGGATGGAGAAACATCACTGTGGTGAAACACCCTTATGGTGAAACATCCTTATGGTCAAACATCCCTGTACTAATTCTATCTTAGTCACCTCTTATGAAATGTATAGCAGGATACACTGTATTATAATTCGATGGTTCCCTTAAGGGTTCCGGTAAAACCCGGACGGAAACCTCCATATTCGCTTTTCACAGAAAAAGTTAACACAACCGGCCTGGACCAAAAGAGAGTTAACTCGATGGTACAGAAAGATATCTACCATGATCAGAAAGCATTTTTACAAACTCGGCAACTCCCTGGTACAAGAAAAGAGTTAAACAAACTTCATGGCACGGAAATCGTTAATACAATCTGGCATAGAAAGGGTGGACAACTCTCTGGTGCACTAAAAGAGTTTAACAAACTCCTTGTCACATATGAATAAAATTAGGTGGAACTGCGGTAAAGCTGTGAGAGTGTAAACAATATAAAATGACACAAAGTAGTGCAGCTTTACATAAAAGAATCAAGATATACAGGACGTTGCGGCGACTAGCCTTCATCAGCAAACAAACACATTCACAAACACAACATACAGTCAAGGAAATCTCCTGTGACTACATCAGAAGGTGACGACAGGACGAGAAGAGCAAAAGCATGAAAGTATGAGGGCAATGAAGAGAAAATGAGAATTGAAAAAGTGTTAATTTAAAAAAATATTAATTGAAAAAAAATGTTAATTGAAAAAAAAATGTTCATTAAAAAAATTTTCATACTCATGTGAGGTGAGTATGAACATTTTTTTAATTAACATTTTTTTTCAATTAATATTTTTTTTCAATTAACATTTTTTCAATTCTCATTTTCTCTTCATAGTCCTCATATTTTCATGCTTTTGCTCTTCTCGTCCTGCCGTCACCTTCTGATGTAGTCACAGAAGATTTCCTTGACTGTATGTTGTGTTTGTGAATGTGTTTGTTTGCTGATGAAGTCTAGTCGCCGCAACGTCCTGTGTGTGTCTTGATTCTTTTATGTAAAGCTGCACTACTTTGTGTCATTTTATATTGTTTTCCGTGTCACATAAAGAGTTAAGAACTATATCGCATTTAATAACTAACACAAACTCCTTTTCATATAGAGATTTAACAACTCCCATCCCATAGACAGATTTAACAGTTCATTTATATAGCAAGAATTAAGACAGTCTCCCTGGTACAGACGCCCTGGTACACACGCCCTGTCACAAGAGTGTTAACAACTTCCTTGGCAAAGGAAAAGTTAACACCGCCCTGGCATGGAAAGAAGTAACGCATAATCCCAGACATGACCGAGTTAACAACGAACGCCCTAACACAGGGAGAATTAACAACACTCTGGCACAAGGAAATAGTTAACAACGCCCTGACACAAGGAACTAGTTAACAACGTCCTGACACAGAAAAAATTGACAACGCATTGCTACAGAAAGAGTTAAGATCATAATGGCTTAAAACAAATTTACAACGTCCTAACACAGAAAGAGTTAACACAGCGCAGGCAACAGTAACAACTGTCTGGATTGGTAAAAGTTAAACAAACGTGCGTGTTTACAACAGACTATAGTCGACACACATAGACAAAGTGAACAACGCCTCAACACTGGGAGAATTAACAATACCCTGGCACACACATACACACACAAACACAGAGAGAGAGAGAGAGAGAGAGAGAGAGAGAGAGAGAGAGAGAGAGAGAGAGAGAGAGAGAGAGAGAGAGAGAGAGAGAGAACGAACGAACGAACGAACGAACAGACTTTATTTTCAAAGGGTAACAAATTGGGCACGCAGGCCCGTCTTACATTCGGCCCTTCCACTCACTCAGCTTTCTTTCATCAACAGTGCATAGGAAAAAACATTGTCACATGAATTTTGTAAACATAAACAATGCATATTACTATGTTATGAGACACATCCACCACCCACCCACACACCCCCCATTCACTCCAACTCCCCCACCCAACCACACACATAACCCACACACACATACATTCCCCCACCCATCCACCACATGCCTACACCTACACATCTCCCCACCCACACACACCTCTCACCCACCACACATCCCATCCACCCACACCCCAAGCACACATACATTCAATAACCCACACATCCCCCACCTACACACATCTCCCTACCCACTCACATATCCTCTACCCGTCCCATTACCCACCAACAATCACTCACCCACATATCCTCCTCCACCCACACACCTCCACCCACCCAGCTAAACACACATTCCTCAGCCACACACACATCTCCCCGTCAACTCACATATTCCGCACCTACCCACACACAAATTCCGCACCCACCCACATAATCTCCCATCTCCCCCAGCCCACTCACAGATCCCGAGCCCACACCTACAAACATCCCCCACTATCTCCTAACCTGCACACACTCGCCCACCCACATATCCTCTACCCACCCATCCCCCAACCAAACATCCCTTAAACACACACCCTTACTCATATACAATCACCCACCCACACATCCTCTACCCAACCACACATCCTCCATCCACCCATCCCCCAGCCACACATCCCTTAACCACACACCCCTACCCATATACACACACATCCCCACCCACGCACAATCTCCCCACCCATACACACATCCCCACCCACCAACACATCCCCCATTCACAAACACACACCTCCCATCCATGCACACACAACCCACACACACATCCCCAACACATACACTCATCCCCAGAGAGAGAGAGAGAGAGAGAGAGAGAGAGAGAGAGAGAGAGAGAGAGAGAGAGAGAGAGAGAGAGAGAGTTAAGAACATCCTGGCAAAGATATGGTTAATAACTCCTTAGCACAAAAAGAGTTAACTCAAACTCCTGACACAGATTTAACAATACTCTGGCACAGACAGATTTAACAACACTCTGGCACTAGAATAAAAGTTAACACCTGGCACTAGAAAAAAGTTAACTCCTGTCACTAAAAACAGTTAACATCTGGCACTAGAAAAAGTTAACAACACCCTGGCACTAGAAAAATGTTAACACCTGGCACTGGAAAAACGTAACACCTGGCACTAGAAAAAATTTAACATCTTGCACCAGAAAAAAAAAAGTTAACAACACCCTGGCACTAGAAAAAGTTAACACCTGGCACTAGAAAAAAGTTAACAGCTGGCACTAGAAAAAAAGTTAACACCTGGCACTAAAAAGGTTAACACCTGACGCTAGGAAAAAAGTTAACAACACATTGGCACTAGAAAAAGTTAATAACTGGCACTAGAAAAAAAAAGTTAATAACACCTTGGCACTAAAATAAATTAACGACACCCTGGCTCGGAGTTAACACCCTGGTTGAGTTAACACTCTGACTCAGATGTCACAACACCCTGGCCATTAAAAGTTATCATCTCCCTAGCACAGAAAGAGTTAACAACGCCCTGGCTAAGAAAGAGTTAACAGCTATTTGGCTCATAAAGAGTTAACCAATCCACGGCACAGAAATCGGTAACATCTGTCTGGTGTGATAAGAGTTAAACAAACACACGTGTTTGCTGCAGACATTCGTCGCCTCGCGGTCGTCTCCCCTACGCCAACACATTGGCATTTTCATTGCTGCCAGTCCGGAACACTTAGAACGTTACTTCCAGAATCTTCGGATGTCAACATCTAACCAATGACTCCCAAGCCGTCGTCGACCCTGGCCGTTCTGACACGAGACGATGGCAGATTCTGCTTCTTCTTCTCCTTACTCGCTCACATAAATATTAACCGTGTTCGAATCTGGCCGGTGACTATAGCTTTCAATTTTTTATGTTGTCTAGTGCGTGCTCTAATCTCTATTTCTTTCTCCTAATTCTATGAGCGACAAACAATACGTGTGTGTTTATTTACGAATTATTCCTCGTTCACACTGTGATCTCCGTGTTAATTGCTACAATAAAAGCTATAGTTAATTGCAGATTTCTGACATTTCCGTTCAGTTTTTGGTGGAGGGAAATTGGTTTGTGTCATATCTAGTGGTCGTGGTGGATAGACACTAGTCTACCTGTCTTTGATTCCATCCAGATCGAGAGCATTTGAATTTTTTAATTTGATTTGCTCTCCCAGCTCGGCCCAGTCTAAAATATGTACCAGAAAATGTCTTGGAAAGTAAAAGCGATCGCTGTGATACAGATAAATTTTCTGACCAAGCAACATATACAACATAAACTATGGTTCTAGTACCATATACAACATAAACTATGGTTCTAGTACCATATACAACATAAACTATGGTTCTAGCACCGTATACAACATAAACTATGGTTCTAGCACTATATACAACATAAACTATGGTTTTAGAATTATATACAACATACACTATGGTTCTAGCACTGTATACAACATAAACTATGGTTCTAGCACCATATACAACATAAACTATGGTTTTAGAATTATATACAACATAAACTATTGTTCTAGTACCATATACAACATAAACTATGGTTCTAGCACCATATACAACATAAACTATGGTTCTAGTACCATATACAACATACACTATGACTCTACCACCATATACAACATAAACTATGGTTTTAGAATTATATACAACATAAACCATTGTTCTAGTACCATATACAACATAAACTATGGTTCTAGTACCATATACAACATACACTATGACTCTACCACCATATACAACATAAACTATGGTTCTAGCACTATATACAACATAAACTATGACTCTACCACCATATACAACATAAACTATTGTTCTAGCACTATATACAACATAAACTATTGTTCTAGCACTATATACAACATAAACTATGACTCTACCACCATATACAACATAAACTATTGTTCTAGCACTATATACAACATAAACTATTGTTCTAGCACTATATACAACATAAACTATGACTCTACCACCATATACAACATAAACTATTGTTCTAGCACTATATACAACATAAACTATTGTTCTAGCACTATATACAATATAAAATATGACCCTAGCACCATATACAACATAAACTATGGTTCTAGCACTATATACAACATAAACTATGACCCTAGCACCATATACAACAAAGATTATGGTTCTAGCACTATATACAACATAAACTATTGTTCTAGCACCATATACAACATAAACTATGACTCTAGCACCATATACAACATAAACTATAGTTCTAGCACCATATACAACATAAACTATGGTTCTAGCACTATATGCAACATAAACTATTGTTCCAGCACTATATACAACATAAACTATTGTTCTAGCACTATATACAACATAAACTATGGTTCTAGCACCATATACAACATAAACTATGGTTCTAGCTCCATATACAACATAAACTATGGTTCTAGCACCATATACAACATAAACTATGACTCTAGCACCATATACAACATAAACTATAGTTCTAGCACCATATACAATATAAACTATGGTTCTAGCACTATATGCAACATAAACTATTGTTCCAGCACTATATACAACATAAACTATTGTTCTAGCACTATATACAACATAAACTATGGTTCTAGCACCATATACAACATAAACTATGGTTCTAGCACTATATACAACATAAACTATGGTTCTAGCACCATATGCAACATAAACTATGGTTCTAGCACCATATACAACATAAACTATGACTCTAGCACCATATACAACATAAACTATAGTTCTAGCACCATATACAACATAAACTATGGTTCTAGCACTATATACAACATAGACTATGACTCTAGCACCAAATACGACATAAACTATAGTTCTAGCACCATATACAATATAAACTATGGTTCTAGCACTATATGCAACATAAACTATTGTTCCAGCACTATATACAACATAAACTATTGTTCTAGCACTATATACAACATAAACTATGGTTCTAGCACTATATACAACATAAACTATGGTTCTAGCACCATATGCTCAATGCGCATAAAAGTGTGTAAAAGGGTCTCATTTTAACGACTGCGCAATGTTTGAAAATATTGCCGATCCAAGTTTTGTATTAACCTATTATGTTGCATGAACTTTACAAAACTTGGACCGGCAATATTTTCAAACATTACACCCTATATACGTTATATGCCCCCCCCCCCCCCCCCCCCCGCATATCCTTTACAGACAATAGTAAATGCTTGGATGTCAAAGGATTAATGTCACATACACTGAGACACGACGACCACGCAATCTTGAAGGTTATGAGGTAACTGGTTTTTCCGACTGTTGTATCCAGTTCTAAATGGAGCAATTATGACTCGATCTTGCCTCGGAAGTTGATCATAAGAATTGTTGTTCATTTGGCCAGAGTGGTCTTTAACCGGCGCTGTGGCAAAGGAGTTAGAGTACAGTTCGTAATCCCGTATACCGCGTTCGAAACACAGCTGCGGGTGATTTGGAAGCAGACCGCCTTGCGCTGATTTTCATACAATGGTATAGGTGTCTATCGTTCAGAAATCAATGGCAAACTACTGAATCTAAACATGCCAAGAAATCACAAATAACCAAAAATGCCGAGGTTGACTGCGAAGTTCTGTTAAAAAAATTGTCTTTCGCTCATGTTCTCCAGACAGAAGCTCCTTCTCCTGAAAGACGTTTCACAGATAATCAAGAGTTGAGGTGAGTTGAGTTGAGTCAAGAACCGACATCACAGCACTCGGGATATTCCCATACGTGCTCCGTCCTCATCTTCAACAACCAGCGAAGAGTCCCAATACTAATGCTGCCAGTAGCGGTCTGATTATGTGTCTGTCCGGCCTTTCCTCGGAGCAGATTATAAAGAATGTAAAAATGTCAGAAAACACATTTAATCTCTTTATGTGCGTGGATAAGCCGTGGGCGGTCATGGTTCGCCCTCTCACGCGATCCCCACCGTCTTGGGTGGAGCTGGTAGTGTGGGGTCACCAGCAGAGAAGGCTCAGGTTATCTCCTTTAACCTCAATAAAGCAACCCTACCTTTGGTCACACGGCCGAAATGCACACTATAAGCAAGACAAACGTGAAATGCGGTGTCTGCAAAGAATACTTGGTAATAAGTGATAAGACAAAATCACAAATACTGAAGTATTGGAAAGATTAGGTTGTGATACGGTTTGTTCCATGCTCAGTCATCATAGACTTCGATGGATATGACACATTAGGAAGGTTGACGACAGTAGAATACCAGGTGACATCTTTTGTGGTGAATTACAGATGGGTAAGAGATCTCAGGGTCGGCCTCTACTACGGTACAAAGATTTGTGTAAACGAGGTATGAATGATACAGACATTGATATTTCACCTGGGAAGAGAAAGTCGCCGCTGATCGCGTTGCATGGAGGAGAAATACCAGGAATAAAATAAACACAAAGAAGAACATGATTGCAGATAAGTCATATAATGAACGTGTGAGACGCCCGATGGTGCGTGATGGTTGAAATGGCCATGTGTTCATATGCGTCCATTGTGGACAAACATTTACAGCGCAAATTGGTCTGATCAGTCACATACGCTGCCGCCATGGGTTGTAGTTATTATGCTTTTTTTTTTTTTTTTTTAAACAGCACAATGTAACAAACTATCGTATGTCAAGTTGGCAAACTGCCATGAATGAACACATATCTATAAACTAAACATGATCTCTTTACCGTCCCCACTAAGGAGGCTGGCTGCAATGGATCTTCAGCACTGCCTGTCTTTCGTTTGAGTTGTAGGCTGTTGCAGACTTATGTTCCCTCATCCCTTGATGCCATTCCTTTTCTGTCGCTGTTTTTCTTGTGCTTGTCTGTCTTAAACTCCCCCCCCCCCCCCCCTTTCCCACCAGAATAGTGTTATAAGTATTTCGCGTCTAAACATACCTTAGACATATGACACTGGACCCATATTGTAATAGATCAATCTGCGCTCCGTCCGTGATGTGATCCATATCAAGCCTTTACTGTCCTAAGACATGTCCGGTACAGAAAGTTAGGTTGGGTCGACATGGAAATCCAGGTCAATGTTAAAAATCCGCCACGATGTGGACTCGACCTATGCCCACCGGCCGACTAGCGAACGTCTAGTCACTACACTACCGCGTCTTGTAATGTGGTCAAAATATTTGACTGGTCTGTTCTTAATTTTTCTCTGTAACCCCGTATATCCACGTAGGGTCTCGCAGCGCGCGAGAATTGGTAGCGGTTCTCGCTGCTTTGGTGACTTATGGGATAAGTGAGCCGGCCGCTCAGAAAGCAATGGCAAACTACTGAGCGTAATCTTGCCAAGAAATCAACAACAGCGGTAAAATGCTGGTGTTGACAGCGATGTCCTGTAAAGGATATGCGGAAAAAAAATATTCTTAATTACTGTCCTAAATGTATATCGCGATGTATGACTGTGATGTATTTATTTATATGGCAGTAATAAGATTTAAAAAATACTAATGTCCCGTAGTCTTGTAGCTTTATTTTCATGGCAGCCTCCTCTACAGTTCTTTTAGGGGGCTATCAATAGCTATGAGTTCACTTCGCATATCGGCTAGTTGGTTGATTTGAGTTTACCTTATGTACAGCTTGCCTGGGCCATGAAAATGGTTTGCATCTATCGGCGGGAGGCTGGTGTAGAGATTTACCTCTCCCCACCTCCACCCCGACCCTGTACTACAGTTACCTATCTACGGCAAATATGTTGCGCATTCCCCCTTTTCCCCTTCTAAGTTGAGAAACCAGCGGGGTGTTCAAAAACGGCTCTCAAACTTCTGAAGCATATAATCTTCTTCTTCTTTCGTTCGCCTGAAATATGTCTATAACTGCAGTGTTGTCTCTTGTATGAATCTAACAGTCTTTTTTAGTTCAATCAGCGGTCCATAGAGTTTATCTTCCACTGTTGTCTCTCTAGGCCAGAAGGTTCGCCTGGATATGTTGTAGTTTGGGCAATCCTGGAGTATGTGCTCTGCTGTCTGCGACGCCAAACCACATGTGCACATGGCTGAGCCACCAATCTTGAATTTTGTATACATGTGGTTGCGTAATCTATTGTGTCCTGTTCTGAGGCGCAGAAGAATGACCTGTTCTGGTCTGTCCATAACGTGCTAGTCGTCTTGAGTAAGGTTTGGTGGCCTTCTGACTGATTTGATCATTCTTTTCTTTTGGTGGTATGTAATAGGCACATCAGGTTGTGCTTCGTTTGCTCCTTCCTTAGCCAATCGATCAGCTCTGTCGTTTCCGGGGACTCCACAGTGGGATGGTATCCACTGTATGGTGACCTTACGCTGACTGCTAAGTTCAGAAAGTAGTGTCCTCAGGACTAGCAATTTCCCAGACAGGAGCGCCTCTATTACGGATTTTGCATCTGTCAATATCACAACAGGTTGTGTACCATGGCTGGTATTTTGTAATTTCTCTGTGGCTATCTTGATTGCCTCAATTTCAGCATCATAGTTATGGCAGTACTTTCTTGTTGGAATTCTGGCCGTGTCTCTAGTATTATTTGGGTATTCTATGTACACTCCCGCTCCTCCATTTCGAACAGCATTTTGTGCTGACCCATCTGTGTAGACTCTGATCCAGAGGTCCTGTGGGTATTCGTCATCAAGGAAGCTGAGAGTGGCTGCTCTGCGCTGTACACTGTTTTGTTCTTCCTTGTCAAATATTCCTCTCACTTTTGACTGAATTTGTAGCGATATTCTATGTTCATTTTTCCACGGGGTTCGCTCTGGAATAGTTGTCAGGGGGATACCAACTGTGGGAAGATCGATGGTTTCTCTGCAGAGTTGTTTGGCCTGGTGGATGAAACTACTTCTTTTCAACCGCCCCATAGCTAAGTTTTCAAATCGGTTCTTCATAGGGTGGCCTGGCAAGCTGAGAAACTTTTCTGCTTGTATTAGTGTTTTTGTATCTCTGCGTTCTCTTAAAGCTTGTGTCCTCCCCATTTTCTCCATTGCTACTATAGGGGTTGATCTCATCCCTCCTGGGATGACTCTAAGAGCTTGATTTTGCACCTTGTCCAGCTCCTGCAATGTAGTTTGTGATGCTGAACACCATGCAGTTGACCCGTATTCCAGGTGTGGTCGTATGCTCTGTTGATAAACTTTGCTAAGTATTTTCCCACTGGCTCCCCAAGTGGTTCCAGTTAGCTTTCTCAGGATGGTAATTTTCCTTCTGGCTTTTGCTGCTGCTTTTTTCATGTGTTTTCTCCATGTCAGCCTGTCGTCGAATGTTACACCAAGGTATATTGGTTCCTTATCTTCTCTTAGGGGTGTTCCATTTATCTGAATGCTCCCTGCCTTTTGTTTCGGAGAAAGGGTAAATAGAGTGGTGCTGCACTTGTCAGTGTTTATGCTGATACACCATCTATCCGCCCATGCAACAAATGTATCTACAGCTCTCTGTATCAATATGGTGGCCACTGATGCATGTTCATTTGCGCTCCACAAAACCAGGTCATCAGCGTACATTGCCGCTTTAATTCCATCGGGTAGATTAGCAACAAGATCATTGATGAAGATTAGAAAAAGTGTTGGGGACAGGACTCCGCCCTGGGGAACACCGTGACGCAATAGTACTTTCTTGCTCTTGAGACCGTCTATCTGTACTCTGGCTCTTCTGTTGTGCAAGTAAGTAGTTAAGTTTGGCGCGCAGTCACGTATATTTTGTTCGTGGCGTTCGCGGGCTATAGATTTTAGGTTTTTTTGCCGACTGAGGGGAAATGGATGCGGCTTTTTAGGTGAAATTATTTTGGCGGGTTTAAAATTATGGTTGTCTGGTGGGAACGAAAATCTGTGAAAGTGATTAAGGTAGCGGGCGGTGTGTATTTTAGTTGTTTCTGTAAAAAGTAATTAGTGTATGAAGGGTGTGAAGGGGAAACGTTATATATAATGGTTACGTACGGTATATGATCTGTTATACAACTATGCGTGGTGAGTGAAAGATAAACTTGCAAGGGTGTGATGGGTTGTCTTTATACTCGACGAAGTAAGAGGTGTAGATGGTTACTGAACAAAAGAGGGTCGTAGGAGTCTGACACAGTAAAACAGAGAGACGAAAAACAAAAAAATATGTTCAAGTGATTTTTATTGGTATACAACATTTAAAAATGGTTTACGACCCAAAGGGGATCAGAGGGTTATTGTAGAAAGATGCCTGGTCCTGTATGAAATCTTATAAAGTTGTAATGTGTGTCATTTGGTGGTAAGGGGTGGGTATTAGTGGTCAACTAGGAGTGGTCGATATAGGGGTAGTCATAAATGTAATAAGATAAGAGGTGTTATGTTCGCAGTTACACACTGGTCAACCAGTGGTCAAGCAGTGGTCAAGTAAGGGTCAAGTAGTCAAGTAAGGAAATTTTAGGGAAAAGTGATTGTAATGATATGGTGATGCTTAAAGAGTGGTAAATTAGTGGTCAAACAGTGGTCAAGCAGTGGTCAAGTGAGGAAAATTTTAGGGAGATTTTAGGGGAAAGTAGTTGTAATGCTATGGTGAGGCTTAAATGGTGGTAAATTAGTGGTCAACCAGTGGTCAAGCAGTGGTCAAGTGGTGTTCAAGTGAGGAAATTTTAGGGGAAAAGTAATTGTAATGATATGGTGAGGCGTAAAGGGTGGTAAATTAGTGGTCAAGCAGTGGTCAAGTAGTGGTCAACCAGTGGTCAAGTAGTCGAGTGACCACTTAAATTATAGGGGAAAGTACGTATAGTGCAATGGTGGTGGGTAAAGTAAAGCGAGATCCGGAGAAGCTGATTTCATTACTGCCTTCACAGTGGCTGGGTTGGTCTGACCCAAGAAGCGTAACATACCCTCGTTACGTTTAAGTCGGTTAGACATGTTATTTGGGAACGTAGACGACTTGATGCTGGTCGGGTAATATATGACTTCGTAAGCGGAGCTGATCCGGTGTTTCCTGTCGCAGGTCAAATAACAAATACCCGTGTGGAGCCGATGTCGCGTCTTTACAACTCTCTTGGACATATGACACACGTCCTGGATACATCTGTTTGGCCAGATTGGTAATCTGAGACCCGTCTCGAGGATTCTTAAACACCACTAGATAGTGCGAATTCAGACTGATAGTTCTTTGTTCTTTATTCTTACCAAATAGGTTCTGTACTATATACATAACACTGAGGTTGCGATGATGACTGCCTTTAGTAAATAATTTAGTCACTCTGTCATCTGTTTCAGACATTAGATCATCTATGACTACTAACTGCCGTCTATCCCCTGTCCATTTTTCCACATCCGGCAGACCTTCATTAAATTGAACACCCTTCATAGTTTCGTAGATGGGTTGCCATTCCCCATAGCACCATATAATTTCCTCTGGCAGGGGGTCTACCATGGCTGGTAGATGGGCCAAGAACCGTTGGACAAAGACGGTTTACCACTCCCCGTTGGACCCGCAATCAAGGCGGTAAAAGAATGTTTCCACCTAGGATCCATGACTATTAATAACCGGCTACCTAGTCGCATTGGTGTTTATAAACGAATCGGGAGATAGTATTAGACCATTTGACCACCAAATACACGCCAGTGGGTCTCTGGTAGCTATTGGTATAATAATGATGGAACCAATGGTCGACTTGACACAAGTTCACACAGAGGTGGTGAGTATGGCGTTGACTATTATTAGTTCCTACAAGCCCGCAAAGACCAATAACTTGAGGTTGTGTCGCTTAGTACGTCAGATAGCCAACCAACATGATGTGTTATTCACGAGACTAGAAGTCTGTATCAAGCCCGAACACGTTTTCTCGGTCTTTGTTTCAATCGCTGACGAAGTCTTTGCCGATAACGTCATCAACTATGGGAGAATAATGATGGTTTTTACACTTGGTATGCGTCTGGGTAAGCATCTGGTTAATAATTCTTACAATACAGACGTGAATGTCCAGGACCTGGAGGAAAGCTTTGCTACATCTGTAGGCATGTATATGACTGAAAAGCTACATCGTTGGATACTGGGAGGTGGATGGCGTAATTTCTATACTTGGTTGCAAGCATCAGTTGAATAAATACATAATACATTTCAGTATGTGTCTTTATTTCATTGTCTGTCAGTGTTGATGTCTCTCCGAAAAGAAGTAAGAAGAAAGCCACCCACTAAAGAAAATCAACAAAAATCTTGGTTTCAATATTTAATCACCAAATTATGTGTGTTATTCATCAAAATAGTTTAGTGATATAAGAAAACATCAATGACATATATGGTTACTGACAAAAATATAAAACAATGTAGTTGGGGGATGACCTAGACATCAAACTATCGGGAACTCGGGCATATGAAAGAGGTAAAAACATATGCCAGCTACTGTCTCTAGTGTATATTTGGTGTCTGTACGTTGTTGCATGGCTGTCATATATTTTGAAGGGAGTGGGAGATCACTGTAGTGCATGCCCCATTTCTAACAAAAGAAGTAGAGCCCCATCCTCTTCTATCTTCAATAACCCCAGAAAATGAACCTTGAGTTATCTGTAGGCCTCGTTCTATTAAGTAGTCTAGGAGATATAGATTATGGCCCTGGTGAGAATAATGATTACTAACTGGGATTCTGCCCCTTCTCCAAGGATTCTTTAGCTCTGGAGCCCCCTTTTTTGTTTATATAATCTGAGGAAAGTCTGGAGAATTTTCTCAGCCTGATTTAGATGAAGAAAGCATGGATATTGAGCAGTTGATAGATCTAGAGTCTTCTCTCCCCCATTTTAGTAAGTCATTATGAGTGGATTTATTCTTAAACAATCAAACACATAATCAATCACATTAGATTCTGACAACATGATGTACAAAGAAGCTGGTGTCTCACAGATAGGTTTGAACTGATAAATTAACAGAAGGTCAATTCATGTTAATCATTTATTGACTGGGCCCGAGCCTTCTGGCCAGTACACACATCTCTATTGTGATTTACACAAGATATATTAGAAAAGTTGCATATTGGACCATTGTCACAGACCATCAATAAACAAGCATCAATACATGAGAGGTCAACAAGTGTGAAAACATAGTAAACATTTTGATGTTGTACATGTTAAGTGTGAAGATGATGAATTAACAATTAAATATCAGTTTCCTGAAATTGGGTGTGGTGTGTACCAATTAGAAAGGTAACCTGGTGACTGGAAGATTTGGTAAGCCAGGGTCCATTGACTGATGGATCCACTTCAGGTATGCCCGTATAGCTCCTCTGAAGGCCTCCCCATACTTTGCTCATGGCCAAGTCATCTTCCATCTCACTTGTGGTTCATCTCTTTCTCTCGGCTTCCCTCTTTCAGGTCTGATTTAGGTGGTTAGTTTGCTGATGTGTTGGGTGGTTGTTGATAGCCACCAAGATCACTGTTTAAAATTCACATAAATATATACAATCTTCCCAATATAATATTCTAGAAGTAGGTCGGGAGAAATCTAAATTCCTGAAGTAGGAACTAATTCCCCTCCCCTCCTTTTTTTCTCTAAGCTAGTGTTGGGTTAATTTGGGGTGGTCAGAGTTTATCACACTGTGTACGCCTTGTATCAACTGGTTCCTGCTGTATGTAAGTTCTCATTTGACCTGGGGTCAGTGAGACGTGTACAGTAAGACAGTGACAAGAGTGAGAATGTGTCAAGATGCATGTAAATAAATGACATACATTTATAACATTTCTTCCACTAAATGGTGTTTATAGTGTGTATAAATAATTCTCTGTGTTTTCCCAATTAACTTCTTCTTCTTCTTCTTCTTCTTCTTCTTCTTCTTCTTCTTCTTCTTCTTCTTCTTCTTCTTCTTCTTCTTCTTCTTCTTCTTCTTCTTCTTCTGTGTCTAATAACTCTCTCCCATTATCTGTTGTTGTTGTTGTGGTGTTGAGTGTTGGGTTGTGTGGTGTTGAGTGGTGTGGTGTTATGTTTTAAGTTATGTTGAGTAATGAGTTAAGTTCACTTCGTGTGATGGAGTTCCGCGAAGCACAACTTTTCTGATGTAATGCAGTTCATAAGTGCTCTTATCTAATTAAAATTTGACATAAATATAAATATTTATCCTTCAAGCCCTATCCATTCAATAGATGAAGCAGAAAGAAAAGATTGGATTTCTCTCTCAACTTTCTAAATTGAAAATAGACATAGATAAGTCTGTTTTAAAACAAGGCACTTATTCTAGTACACGAACTGTCATTTTAGCTGTAGGTAGTGATAGCATTTTTTATCAGTGTCTGCTGAAATGCACAAGATTGCTTTAGAATCATCACTTCGTACAGTTGTTCAGAATAGAATGGAGTAGTATAATGCACTTCTTAAAGTTAATAATTATCTTTAAGAATATCAGAGATTGCAGTTTCATCGAAGAGAGTATTGGAGTGTCAGTTTGCCCGGGAACGGCTCTGCGTCGTCAGAATCTACAGTCGAGCATTTTTACATTTCAGAGGTTTTAATTAATAATAATACATTTCAATTGACATTACAAACACTGGATACCATTTCTTGATACCTGATACATCGGGTTCTTAGTCTAATCTCGGGAGTTACAAGCTTACCTCGGATCTAGACACTCCGCAATCCCATGTTTGAAAATTTGGTCACACCAGCTTCTCACGTCTGTTCATCAGGCTGGTTGCAGAAAAAGTGCGGGCTTACCATATTCTGATGAAATATTAACATATGCTAAACATGCGTTGGCGCGTAAGCGGGGTCACATGTCCGTTTCGTCCAATGGTCTCCCGAGCTTTGTCTGATGAAATCTTTCTAAGAATCCACGTCATCTGTCACTTGTGTAGTTCCAGTTTTGATAGTGCGTTAAATTTTTAAGTCCTAGTTCCAGTTTGCGGTTGTGTAGTCAATTGTTTCATATTGTCTCCTCTTCTTGGCTTGCGGTCTTGTTAACTGAATAATGGTGGTTAGCAATTATGCTACAATGGCGTAGGAATGAATCTCATGTTCGTGTACTGATGTAAGGAAGGCGTCAAAGTCGTGTCTGTTATTGATTAACGCTGGAATTTCTAAAACAGAAGAATTGTTAAATGATGCATGATAGAATCTAAGATCTTGTGTTCCTCTATGTCGTAACACTAGATGAAAGCTAAAATGTATCTTAAAGCGACTAATTTGAGCATTGAAAATCTTATACAACGTAGCTGTCCAGTTTATAGGCTTTTGTATCTCCGGGCTAATAAAGAAGGTGTATGTCGATAAATACTTGTTAATCTTGTGATGTGTCCTGATAGCTTCCCATTTTTCTCTATATATTTCTTGAATATCGGGTGGAAGGATGTGTAGTGTCTCATGTTCCCCGGTTGCTAAGAGGGTCGCTTCGTCTTCTACCAGTTGTTCAAGAATATTCTCGTCTGGTTGTATTTGACTGTTAATTATGATGGTTTCAGTTGGTGGTGTCGTCGGGGTTGTAGGTGGTGTCGTCTCTGGTGTTGAAGAGGTAGGTGAAGTAATTGATGTATCCATAGACCGGTGATGATGTATTCGTTTGTGTTTTTGTCGGCCATCTTTCGTATTATACACCTTATCACATAACTGACAGGGGTATTTCAGGTGCTTCTCAGTGTGAATGGTCCGAATGTGACGATAAAGGGTATACTTATCACAATAGGTTTTGTCGCATACTGAGCATCGGTAGCGGTGTGGTACTTGACTTATACTACGAGGCTTTTGACCATATTCAGGTGGTGTGTTCAGCTGGTGTGATGATGATATTGGTGGTATCGTCGCCGTTGTAGAGGTAGGTGAAGTAATTGATGTATCCATATACGGTTGATGATGTATTCGTTTATGGTTTTGTAGTCCAGTCTTCGTATTACACCTTACCACATAACTGACATGGATATATTTGGTCTTTCCCCTCGTGAATGGTCCGAATGTGGTGAGTGAACTGATACATATCACAAAAGGTTGTGTCACACACTGAACACCTGAAAGTAGAGCTGGTGGCCATATTGTTAAACTGGCCATAAGTCACACTTTCGGTTTTTTTTTTCTTAAAACCGCAAATAATGTTCTGTTGTATACAATATATGTTTCACTGTTTTATCAGATGCCGACGACACGAATAAGGCTCACACCAACCTGTTTCACTGCTGTAGCTAGCCAAGTCAGTACGTGAACAATATCTGCTTACTACACGAGCAATGCTCACACCAGCCTGAAGCACAAATACCTCTGTAGATACCCAAGTCAGCACGTAAACTGGTACTGAGCTCACAAGAGACGCCGTCTATTTTATACACTGGTTCTGCACACGACATAGCTGACGTGGCAGTTAGACAAGCTATTCTCACGCCACCCGCATGCTTCCCTACACACAGATGACTCATACTACCACTTAATGACTTTTGCATATGGCGGTGATGACGTAGGGGCTTCTCGGACATCCGCGTTCTTTACCACAATGGGGTATGTGGTTTGTATAGTTTAGTTTTACGGGGACACGATTTGTTTATGTATTTGTTTATGGGTGAGTGTATCTGTACTGGTTGTGGTATCAGTAGTAATGGTTTGGGTGTGTCTTTGTTTTTGTGTGCTTGTAGGTCTGTATGTACAAGTGTATCAAGTGTGTACGCGTGTGTCTGTGTGTACTTGTGCTGACAGTAGTAATGGTATGGGTGTGTGTCTTTGAGTTTGTAGTAGGTGTGTATTTGTGTAATTTATTATGGGTGTGTACTTGTGTGTAGTTGTGGTGACAGTAGTAATGGTACGAGTGTGTCTGTGCTGTCTCTGCACATGTGTATATCTGTTGATGTGACAGTAGTAATGGTATGCGTTGTCTGTGTATGGTTGTCTTTGTGTTTGTATGACCCTCTTTGTGTGATTTTTACACACCCCACAAAAAAAGAGACTTGTATCTCTAATAACGAACCAGCTAATATTATTGTCGCTAATATTGGTAGTACTATTATCACTACTAGTGATTCCTCTTTACTTTACCCACCACCATTGCACTATACGTACTTTCCCCTATAATTTCCTTACTTGACCACTGGTTGACCACTACTTGACCACTGATTGACCACTAATTTACCACCCTTTACGCCTCACCATATCATTACAATCACTTTTCCCCTAAAATTTCCTCACTTGAACATCACTTGATCACTGCTTGACCACTGGTTGACCACTAATTTACCACCGTTTAAGCCTCACCATAGCATTACAACTACTTTCCCCTAAAATTTTCCTCACTTAACCATTACTTGACCACTGCTTGACCACTGTTTGACCACTAATTTACCACCCTTTAAGCATCACCATATCATTACAATCACTTTTCCCTAGAATTTCCTTACTTGACCACTGCTTGACCACTGGTTGACCAGTGTGTAACTGCGAACATAACACCTCTTATCTTATTACATTTATGACGACCCCTATATCGACCACTCCTAGTTGACCACTAATACCCACCCCTTACCACCAAATGACACCCTTTACAACTTTATAAGATTTCATACAGGACCAGGCATCTTTCTACAATAACCCTCTGATCCCCCTTTGGGTCGTAAACCATTTTTAAATGTTGTATACCAATAAAAAGCACTTGAAAATGTTACTTTTTTGTTTTGTCTCTCTGTTTTACTGTGTCAGATTCCTACGACCCTCTTTTGTTCAGTAACCATCTACACCTCTTACTTCGTCGAGTATAAAGATCACCCGTCACACCCTTGCAAGTTTATCTTTCACTCACCACGCATAGTTGTATAACAGATCATATACCGTACGTAACCATTATATATAACGTTTCCCCTTCACACCCTTTATACACTAATTACTTTTACAGAAACAACTAAAATACACACCGCCCGCTACCTTAATCACTTTCACAGATTTTCGTTCCCACCAGACAACCATAATTTTAAACCCGCCAAAAAATTTCACCTAAAAAGCCGCATCCATTTCCCCCTCAGTCGGCAAAAAAACCTAAAATCTATAGCCTGCGTACGCCGCGAAGAAAATATACGTGATTGCGCGCCAAACTTAACTACTCAAGTATGCTTTTACCCATTTGTACATTCTTCCATTGACTTTACAGTTTCTCAGTTTCTTCATCAGACCCTCTTTCCAAACTTTGTCAAAGGCTTTCTTCAGATCTATCCAAGCCGCAAGTACCAGCTTCTTCTCTTGGAATGCATCCTCAACTTCTTGAGAGAGGTAGGTTGTCTGATCTTCTCACTCTTACTCACCCCTGGATCATGCCCCCTCTCATTCTTCCCCAACATAACATACTTGATAACTCTTGCTTCAACAAATAAAAACAAGAAATTTATTAAAGCAAAGAGTATATGTAGGAGAAGTGTGTGTGTGTGTGTATAAAGTGTAGAATGTGTGACGTATATTCTAAAGTGTCTGTAGACTCAGATCAGTGTTCAGGAGTATAGTCATTTTTATCACTGTGCTGAAAACACACTAGCACCATGTATTCTAGACAAGCAACCTCACCAAGGTGATGCTCCTCCGGTCACGTGCAGACTTCCTCCGTTGTCTCTTGAACCACTAGGATGCTTGGACACCCATGACAAACACTGTCTAATGAGAGTCTTCAATCTGATTCCCACTATGAATTTCCTGTTATTTAACTGATTGTTAATCAGAAAATTATAACTCTATTGTCACTGTTACTGGGGAAATCTTAATGGATCTAGTGTCACTGGTTTTAAAGATTCCCCATATTAACACCACACTCTGACTGTTCTAGGTATCAGTATAAAATTGTATGACTGTTCCTGGTATCAGTAGTGTATATCTACAATGTTCTGACTGTTCAGTGATACACCTATCACTTGCTAAACATCAATCTCATCAGCATGTCCTGCTCAGCAGAAGCTAGGTTCCCGCAAACCAACTTGGGTATAAGCCCAATGTAGCGGCCTCTCCGCAATTTCTGTCTTCAAATTCTGAGCCATCATCTTCTAAAATGTGTTAGCTTCACTGTTGAAAATCATAGCACACATACGTGGACCTGTAAATGGAACCTGTAGAATAGAGAATACTATGGTGAGGGCAACTCAGTCCTGGCCGGAATTAGGTGAGTGTAGGCCAATAGCAGCACTCAGATCTATAACAGAGATCCGATCTCTGTCATACGGCCAAATAACTCATCATATGATCTGAGACATGGCAACACCAGGAAAGAATAAAGGAACGGGTAGAAACCCAGCAGATGCCCTACTGGAAGATCCTACCATTTCACATTCCTCTCCTCCCTCTCAACCATCCTTAATCTCTCTAATTATTATTCCACTACATTGTCCTCAACTCCCTGAGTAAAATGATATATCACTCAAGCTAGTTGACGCCACACAATAGGATACTAGTGCCGACGCTCCTATGATACTTTCTAGCACCGCACTTATAGAACATTCTATCACTAATCATAATACATTATATCACCACACCTATAATACATTATATCACCGCACCTATAATACATTATATCACCGCACAGTACTGTACTCTATTCCTAATCATACTCTAAGTTAGATATGATTAATAGCCTACCATATGCCTATTCCGGTTGCTAATCGAAACTAGGCAATCACAGACTGGATCTATGTCCGCCGATAACTATCAACAATTTGACACCCCTAGTTTCTTTCATGGAACACAACTCGGAAAACTGCACCGATCTTTCACTCTTCAGAATTTTTGGCCGACACCCTCCACTTGTTTACCGCAACTGGGTTTTAAATCGGTGCTTGAGTGACGTCACCAAAAAGTCTAGACGCCAATAAGTCCAGGGTCTGGTTTTGTCCTCCTATTCTAGACTAACTGGAGTCAATCTGCGGTCAAATTTGCTTTAATTTGGGGAAATTCTTTGTCCCGTACATCAATAGTTCACCTGAGAATTCCCCACATCACAGTATCCCTCCCGACTTGCATTCAGACATTTCGTCTCCACTTCAAAGGCTACTACCGCCGTGGCAGACGTTTGGCGTTGTTATTCGTTTTCTCGAACAACCCACATCATAACAAAATTGCCGACTGTGTAGACCAGTGTTTCCCAACCTTTTTTGTGCCATGCCCCACTTAAGCCTTTCTAAAATTCATACTGCCCCCCTCCCCCGCCCCACGCCCCTCCCCCTCAACATATACATTATTTTTAATATTCAAAAATTGAAATGTTCACTAAAGAAACTTGAATGATAGGTTTTAGGAAGAAATCACTAGGTAATTATTGAGCAAACACAGTAAGTAAATTTTCAAAACATATAATTGAGAACTGAAATTCAAGTACAAAATAATTTTAATGAAAGATTTTTCTATATTATTTTAATTATTAGTAATTATTTATTATTTAAATTTAGTGAGATCCTTGCGCTTGATGCTTGCTGCAAAGATATCTTATGTCAGGTTCCAATTTAGTTAACTTCAGTCTCAATTCTCCCCGTTTTGTTATATTCAGCCGATTTCTTCCATTTTCGAATTGCCCCCCTTAACAGTCAAATTGCCCCCCTGTGGGGCGTGGGCCCCACATTGGGAAACACTGGTGTAGACATTCTGACGCGACGTATTTCGTATCTCAGTTAGAAATGCCGATCGTGTGTAGACAGTTTTAACGACGTATTTTTCTCCGTCTGTACGGCATCAAAGGGTTGCTTGTTTTTGCCGACTAATGTCGGGTCTTGGTTGTCATTGGTCGAACATCAAGTTTATTTCGCGTCATAGGCCCCCTCCTAAGAGAGTAGTCCGCAACAACTCTTTCTTCTTGGAGGTTCGATCCAGATGATCTATTCCTCTTCTTCCGGAGCTGGATGTCTTGACAAGAAGTCCGCTCCAACATTTTCCTTCCCAGGTATATACTCCACTGTAAAGTGGTATGGCTGAAGTAGCAACGACCACCGCATCAAACGGGCGTTGAGCTTCTGAGAAGTGGCCAGGAACATCAAGGGTTGATGATCCGACTGAACTCGAAACTGAACTCCATACAAATATGGCTGGAATTTTTGCACGGCCCATACGAGAGAAAAAAACTCTCTCTCGCCGGTCGAATAATTCCTCTCAGCCGGGGGAGGTTTCTTGCTTGCGTATGCCACTGGTTTCAAAACTGCCTTATGGAGCCTCGCGAATAACTGAGTTGGATTCGGCAAAGGTTCCACCTGAAATTGTGTATGACTGTTCAGCAGTCGGTAGTCTATACACAACCGGTGTTCTCCACTTGGTTTTCGTAACAAAACCACCCCCGCATTGTATGGGGATGTGGAAGGTGCAATCACGTCATCCTCCAACAGTTTCCATATTTCCTCCTCCAGGGCCTTTTCTTTAGAGAATGGCACTGGGTAAACCTTTTGGCGAACAGGCTCTTGGGTGGTCAAAGTCATCTCGAACTCCACCAACCTCGTTCGTCCTGGTTTATCAGTCAGTATCTCCTTATGAGACTCGAGAACCTGGGTTATCTTTTCCCTCTCCTGGGAAGTCAGATCAGAGTTCACCTGCACATCCTTGTAGGTTTCCTGGTGTACCAGGGGATATTCCCTGCCCTCTTGGTTCCCACTTCTGTCTCCACTGCAACTGCCATTGCCATGAGGTGAGCTGCTTTTTCTCCGGGTCTCTCTTCGTATTTCCGCAAGAGATTGATATGGAAAATCTTCGACTTTCCCCGGATCCGGATCTGATAGTTGGTTCTGGATATCACCCTTTCCACGGGAAATGGTCCTTGCCAACCTATCTCCAGTTTGTTGTTTCCCGTTGGGAGTAGCAACAAGACTTTGATCTCCCACCTCTAGAGATCTGTCTTTAGACCTACGGTTGTAGTAAGCTGCATGTCTTTTTCTGGCCTTTTTCAAGTTTTGATTTGCCAGAGTCCATCCCTTGTGAAGTTTTTCTTTCAGTTCCTCCACATATTTGTAAGAAGAGATCACTTCTTCTGACGTCCCCTCTTCAGTCCAACTCCTCAACATGGCTTCCAACGGTCCTTTGATTGGACGACCAAACAGCAACGTAGCGGGTGGTAGTCCTGTTGAGCCATGAGGAACTTCCCGATAAGCAAAAAGTGCTGCTGAGATATATTCATCCCACCTATCAGGTTTTTCCTGCGCAAGTTTCCTGAGCATTGTCATCAACGTGCCGTTGAAACGCTCTACTTGTCCATTGGCTTGAGGGTGGTAAGGGCTGGTATGGATATGGTTAGAGTGGAACACCCTAAATACCTCCTCCATAAGTTTTCCACAAAACTGGGACCCATTGTCCGTCAGTATTTGATCAGGAAAGCCTAATCTTGTAAAGGCCTCCATCAGTGCGTCCGCCACTCATTTCGAGTCAATCGTGGTCAACGGTATGGCTTCACCCCACATTGTACAGCAATCCACCATGGTGAGTATATACATGTTCCTCTTCCTAGTCCTGGGAAGTGGACCCACGATATCGATGGCTACCCTCTCGAAAGGAGAGTTCATGATGGGCATCTCACCCAACACCACCGGTGCTGTCCAGTGTTTCGGTGCCACCCTCTGGCACTCAGGGCATGACTTCACATACCGACGCACATCATCTGTCATTCCCGGCCAATAGTAATGGCAGGAAATTCGCTGCATCGTGGCGGCAATACCCATATGCCCACTTAATGAGATGGTATGCCCCATATGAAGAATCTGGGAACGATGGGCCTTTGGGACCACCAACTGACCATGTAGATTGTCTCCCCTTCCGGCTCTCCTGTAGAGTATCCTATTCTTCATATAGTACTGCCCCCTTTTGGGTGGATCAGCACTTTTCTGCAGCTTTTTGTAGCAACGACGTAGAGTAGCATCCTCACTCTGGGCAGTTCGCAACTCCCCTGGCATTGGGTTAGTCACATTTGCTTCTGCCTCATCCGTTCTCGTCTGAGAGCGAGTCTGTATTGCTCCCATATGGATTGGCTCCCTGGGCATTCCCAGAAAGACATACCGGCAACCGAGGATTACGGGAAAAATGGGATCGGTCAACACCGCGGCCTTGATGGTGCCGGAGACATATCTTGACCGAATCTCCACTCTGGCAAAGGGCAATTTCATGGCTACAGCACTCTTCTGTGCAGGGAACGTTTGGCAGTATGACATTTCGCTGGCTGTTGAACGGGCGGACGGAGCGCGCTTGGGAATGTCCTGAGTGCAGTGATGTCGGTTCTTAGCTCAACTCAACTAAGGTTGCTCTTGAAACCATCACCCCATCTTTCACGGCGCCTGCCCCTTTCCAATGTATACACTATATTTCTTCAATGTATCTTTTTATGTCAGATTATATAGATGTATCTTTCTATGCAATAAAAGTGGCAATAGTTGTCCCAGTACATGATTTGCCTCGATTTGCCTTTGCACGTCGTGTGTTGATTTCTTTATTACTCTTTACTCGTTGATGCTGGTGTGCTGGGGAATGAACAGGCGGACAGATTGGCTGGCTCTGCAAAACTTGGTGGAGTATTGATGCATGATAAGGAAGACGTGGTTGCGGCCTTGTGGGAGCACGTGTACACCTCGGAGGAGCAAATGGATCACCATGGTCTGGCAAGAATGCGACAGCAAGGGGTGACGAGGGGATCTGGCCGACGATCGACGCTCAGAGGAAAGGCGAGACGGACATATAATCAGATTGCTAATGGTACTATTAGTGTTGGAACTCTTCGCTGGCTGCTGAGGATGGGGACGGAGCGCTTATGGGAATGCCCCTAATGCTGTGATGTCGGTTCCTAAATCAATCAATCAATTATTCAATTACCCCATCTGAAGTGAAAGTTGATCTAGATAATTAAATTCACCGGTAAGGTTTTGGCTTGCAATAGTTCCTTCGCTGATTGTTAAGAATTTTATTGTTAAAAGACCCCAACCCACTGTCCAGAGAGACCCACACCAGAAAATCGAATAAATTTAGTTGCATGCCCTGTACAGGACGTCGCAACTAACCCTAACATGTATTGGCTGTGTGTAATTTTCAAGGCAATTTTACGTTCAGTATGCCATTGCCAGAGTAACTCACAACGATTGCCTGAAAGTGGCTAATGAAATTAGAACATTATATGCAACAATAAGAACGAGACAAACAGCTTTCTTTGGTCAAGTGATGAAAAGAGAGGCATTGGAGAACATCGTGACAACTGGAAAGATCGAGGGGAAGAGAGACAGAGGCCGACCAAGAGAAACGATGCTGGATGGATTGAGACGGTGGCATGGAAGAATGGCATCAGCGGAGTTAATCCAGAACACCAAAGACCGAGATCTGTGGAGAGACATGAACGCCTACGCCAGCTGGCATGGCACTTGATGATGATGATGATGATGATGATGATGATGATGATGATGATGATGATGATGATGATGATGATGTAATTGCTTGTAGAACAGCCCACGCTCATAGTGAAGTACGTGAAAGTCCCATTTACGCGCCTCATGTGCATTAGGCCGTCCATATTTTTATAGACCAAACTAACTGCATGATGAGGTAGGTACCAGACCGGCCGCTTTTACTTCCCAATAGTTTCTTGGTACCCATTTAGGTCAGTTATCTTTTTTTTGTGAATGTAATCCAAGACCACGGTACGGCATGTGAGCGTCTAACCGTTACGCTACCCCGTTCAATGCTCATATCATTATAAAAGCACACGCACATATTTTTAATATGTCATTATAAAAGCACACGCGAGGACTCCGTGGCGAAATCGTCTGACTCGGGTTCCGAAGGTTTTGCGTTCTATTCCGGGCCGCATCCTTCGGTTCACGAGTGCATTTTATTCGGAGACTCCTGGGGTCGTCGCTGGAGCTACGGAGTTCGTGCTTTGTGCGGCGCTTTCGGCAGCCCGTGCGGCGGAAAGAGACTGAGCCTTATGAGATAAAATCTCGGTGCAATGAAGTCGACCCTGTCGACTTTTAAGCGACTTTTTTAAAAGCACACGCAAGAATCAGCCAGAGCACTTGAAATAGCCGCACGTGAATAGACTACGCCCGAATTCAAAGCGTGCGAACGGAAAAAAAATATAAAAAACCAACGCAACTCTATCGCCTTCCACACCACTTACGGCTGACTTCAAACCCGATATATCGTGTGGTTATAAAACTGCGTTCACTTCCCCAAAGCCACAAGCAGCGGTCAAAAAATCGACTACCATTAAATGAAATGCGCACACACATGACCCGCCTAAATAATCGAGTACGGACATTGGTGAAGTCTGCTGGCCGAGAGCGGAAGTCGTCTGCCACAGCCTTGACTGCGGGGGAACACAACACGGGCTCTGTACTCTTTCAGGGGATATTTTCACGTTTGTTGGGCAATACATTTGTTCTGAACAACTTTTCTATTATCTTTTGATTTGTATTCGTTGTGATGGCTAAAGAGAAACGGAGGTAAGGAAATATTGGTATTCCATGTGTTTGTACACGTCCATTTTAGGTAGTTTCGGACTAAAACTAAAAATAAAACTAAAACAAACTCTTAGTTCAAACTCTAAGTAATCAAGTCAAAATAAAAATTTACTCGGTAATTACGCGTGATGCAATTTATTTACACGTATCTTTATAAATGTAAGCACAGTGCATGGTGTAATGAATTAAGATGCTGACACTGGTAATGTATTTGCCTTTTATTTATTTATTTATTTATTTATTTATTATTTTATATGTCAATAGTAAGATCATAATATTAATACTAATGTGAAAGTCTTATTTATGTTTCATTCATAATTGAAAACAAAGTATTGTAATATTACTAATAACTAATAATTGTTAGTCTCCAAATGAGAACATTTCATAGTAATAATAAATAATGATGCTTAAAATCACTTTTTTTTTTAAAAGATGTGATGTACCGCTTTGTAACATTAGGAACGTAATAAACAGAAGACTTCTTTAGCTTGTTTTCAGCCTTGTTCATCAAGTATAAATTGGATGATTTATATAAAGAAGAATGAATTAAATTATTCCAATCATCATTCACCCATTCTCTTTCTAAGCCACTGCATAGCCATACTTATGTATATATTCACGCATTTGCAATTTATTTATGCTTATTAATTATATGAATAATATCTTATATTAACTAATAATAACCAATAATAACAAACGTTATCATTAATTGTTTGTGGATTGCTGTTGTGTATTTGTTGTTGTTGTTGACCTAGTTTAGCAATCAGCCTAGTGGGGCCCGAGCAGACTATAATTATGACCTAATTTTGTAGCTCTGTACGGAGTGATATCCCTGGTGGGGTTGTTTACATGCCTTTTCTAATATGCTTTTTATATACGTTTTATTCGTAAATTTATGCGATATATATAAGAAGCCGGTTTTATTAATTGTAAAAGAAATAAAGATAAAAAAATAGTAATACTATTAATATACCGTTATACGAGGTACATTTGGCACTCTTCCGACAGACGGGTCTAAATAGTTCTGCAGTGAATAAGTGATTAGGGTTAGGGTTAGTGTTAGTTATATAAAATTATTCACTGCAGAACTATTTAGACCCGTCTGTCGGAAGAGTGCCGTACATTTAATTATGTATCAACTCAAAGTGCCCTCCTAATGCTATTTTGCACTCTAGACCAGGCAGGCTAATCCGTTGCTATACAGCAACTAGGTCTGCACCCTAGGCAAGGTTGTTTGCGCTGTATACAACAACCAGGTCTACAATCTAGGCAAGACTGACAAGTCTGTATACAACAACCAAGTCTACAATCTAGGCAGTACTGTCCAGTCTGTATACAACAACCAGGTCAGCAATCTAGACAAGGCTGGCCAATCTGTATACAACAACCAGGTTTGCAATCTAGACAAGGCTGGCCAGTCTGTATACAGCAACCAGGTCTGCAATCTAGACAAGGCTGGCCAGTCTGTATACAGCAACCAGGTCTGCAATCTAGACAAGGCTGGCCAGTCTGTATACAGCAACCAGGTCTGCAATCTAAACAAGGCTGGCCAGTCTGTATACAGCAACCAGGTCTGCAATCTAGACAAGGCTGGCCAGTCTGTATACAGCAACCAGGTCTGCAATCTAGACAAGGCTGGTCAGTCTGTATACAGCAATCAAGTCTGCAATCTAGACAAGGCTGGCCAGTCTGTATACAGCAACCAGGTCTGCAATCTAGACAAGGCTGGCCAGTCTGTATACAGCAACCAGGTCTGCAATCTAGACAAGGCTGGCCAGTCTGTATACAACAAGCAGGTTTGCAATTTAGACAAGGCTGGCCAGTCTGTATACAACAACCAGGTCTGCAATCTAGACAAGGCTGGCCAGTCTGTATACAACAAGCAGGTTTGCAATCTAGACAACGCTAGCCAGTCTGTATACAACTACCAAGTCAGCAGTCTCTACAAGGCTAGCCAGTCTATTCAACAATCAGGTCTGCAATCTTTACAACGCTAGCCAGTCTGTATACAACAACCAAGTCTGCAATCTAGACAAGGCTGGCCAGTCTGTATACAACAAGCAGGTTTGCAATCTAGACAAGGCTGGCCTGTCTGTATACAACAACCAGGTCTGCAATCTAGACAAGGCTGGTCAGTCTGTATACTACAATCAGATCTATAATTTAGACAAGGCTAACTAGTCTGTATGTAACAACCAAATCTGCAATCTAGACAACCATGGCACCTCATATACTGAGAGGTAAAAATAGATTGTTGTAAAGAGCACAAATAGTTTACAAGTATTAAGGACATAAAGCATATACTAATAAACCAACCTTTATAAATCTGACCACTGTCGTTAACATTTTGTTGTAATGCAATGACAAACCGAGGTTTTACATCTGATTGTGGGGAGTGTATTATAAGACATGGTATGCAGTTTATTACAGTCACAAGTCTTTTATAGAACATCTGAGGATGTGAATCCTGCACAGAGGAGGCCATGATGAATGATGCTTTAAGCAAAACACTTGTTCAGAATATCATAACATTTAGTTGTATCTTTAAAATAATGATTTCACCTTCTGATTGTTATGAAGTGGCCTTTGGTATTTGTGGTTCGAAACGCATGGACTCTATGTAGTGAGTCAAGAGTCAAAAGGGTGGATTAAAATAACATCTTCTTTCTAGTTGAGCTGTTGTTGTGCAGAGGTTAGTGCTCTCACTTACTGATGTGGGTGTGGTGGGAAATGAGCAGGCAGGTAGACTGGCTTGGTCTGCACCTATAGGTGGGGTATTGGTGCATGATAAGGCAGATGTGGTCAAGGCTTTTTGGAATTGTGTGTTTATTGCAGAAGAACAGATAGATATCATGGCTTGGAGAGAATGGAGCTGCAGGATGTGACTAGAAGATCTGGCTGATGCTCAGGACTCTGAGGAAAGGCCAGATAGACACAAAATCAGACTGATACTGGTACTTTTAGTATTGGGACTCTTCACTGGCTGTTGAAGATAAGAATGGAGCATTATGGGAATGTCCCGAGTGCTGTGATGTCGGTTCTTGATTCAACTCAACACAACTTTTCTTATTGAAATATTAACCTTAATAATATCAGCATCAAATCCCACATGTATCTCAATGGCATGTAAATAGGTTTCACCTGAGTGCTGTGATGTCGATTCTTGATTGAACTCAACACAACTTTTCTTACTGATACTTAATAACATCAGCATCAAATCCCACATGTATCTCAATGGCATATAAATAGGCTTCACCATCTCATGGTTTACCAAAATGTCTAGTCTGCTCCATTTAATTATTCTGCCATAACATTTAGTCCTTCTATTCTGCACTGGTTTGTAATTTATATGTAATTGTTTTTGTCCATATTTGAATTTATATGTAATTGTTTTTTGTCCATATCTGTATGCACACAACAGTACTGATTTAATAGAAGTCTTGAATATTCTAAGTGTGCTTCTGGTGTTAATTTCTTTGGTTTATTCAACCTGCAAAGTGCTTTGAAAGAATATTTTGCCTTTTGTATTCCTATTTTCATAATTCTGTCTGTTACTCCAAAAATGTCTACATTGCTGCCCTGATATTTTGATGTTGAGTTTCCACTATGTAAGAAATAAGTAATAAGAGTATTAATTACATCAGGCATTCTTAAAACATTTCTGTTTTTATTGATTATTTGTCCTCCTTAAAGAACTCTGCATTTCATGTCTTCATATGTTGTCTTAACTGAATCTTACACAAAAGAAACCGTTACTTTTTAAAAAAAATCTTCCCTCATATTATTTATATCTTGGGATATAGAGGTGCCTTATGATGGTTTTTAAAATTCAGCTACCTACATGGTCTCTTGAAATACTGACCCAAGTCCAGTGAAGCACTCACTGGGAATTGAATCACTAAACCTCTGTGGCATTAGGTAGGTATGCCACTATCTGACCACAAGAACACTCCAAGTAGCATTGTTAAAGTGTTGTTCCTGTGCTACTTTCAAACAAAAATAATTCAGACTGATTAGTTTATAGTGAAGTAGATTCTCAATGCAATCTAATGAGCTTATCATCAGCATCATGTTCTATGCCAATATATATGGGCAGTTATTGTTTGCCATCTCACACGATCACCAGATTCTTGTGCCATATCTGTGTTCTTGTTGAGACTTAGTTATACAATCAAATAAATATTCAACTCCTCCGCTGGGAGTCATCCTCTGGGCCAAAAATATGTGGTATCATTAACTCATTCACAATGTAATCATCTATGAACCTGTATAGAATGGGCTATAGCTTGCATATTGACACAACAGTATGGGTTAGTTTGATCTATATGTTTTGTGATTTACTTTTGCGGTTTACTTTCACTCTGCATTGTGATTTAGTTTCACTGTGGTTGTTGTTGTTGTTGTTGTTTGTGTGTCTGTGTGTGATTTAGTTTTTCTCATGCATATTGTGATTTAGTTTCACTTATGTGTTCTGTGGTTTACTTTCATTGGTGAGCTTTGTGATTTAGTCTTACTAATCTGCTTTAGTGGTTTAGTTTCCCTGATGTGTTTTGTAGTTGATTTTCATTACTGTGGTTTGTGATTATTTTCACTAATGTGCTTTCTAATTTAATTTTACTAATGTGTTTTGTGGTTTAGTTTCACTAGTGTAGTTTGTGATTATTTTCACTAGTGTGTTTTGTTATTTAGTTTCACTGATGTGTTTTGTGGTTTAGGTTCACTAACGTGTTTTATAATTTAGTTTTCTTATGGGTTTTGTAGATTAGTTTCACTGATGTGCTGCTGTGGTTTCTACTCCTTCTTCTTCCTGATCCTCCGCTCCCTCCTTCATCTTCTTCTTTCACTTCCTCCACCTTCTTCTCCCTACTATTTAACCACCATCTTTCTATCCTCCTCCTGTTCCACAACCATTACCTTCTTCTTATTATTATTATTAGAGCCTTTATCCTCTTAATAAACCAAACACTTCACTGAAATTAAACCACAAAACACTTCACTAAAATTAAATCACATCCAAAAGAAAAACAACATTAAGAATAAACCACTTACACGTCAGTGAAACTAAACCACACAGAACATCAGTGAAGCTAAACCACAGAACTCATTAGTAAAAATAAACGAAAGAAAGCATCACATTTGTAAAACAAAACCATACAGATAGTATAGGGTGTATCTTTAATCACTGTGCAGTGTTTGAAAATATTGCCGGTCCAAGTTTTGCACAGTCATTAAACCCTATATATGCTGTACACCTCTAACAGATGTTTTGTTCTGGGTGTGTTATATTCATCATATATATATATATATATATATATATAAACACACACACACACACACACACACACACACACACACACACACACACACACACACACTCTCACACACACACACACACACACACACACATATATATATATATATATATATATATATATATATATATATATATATATATATATATATATATATATGTTATTTGATGTAGAATGCGAAAAGATTGTAGAGATAAGTATTATTTTAGCAACATTTTAAGGACAAAACAATGTTTCTGTTAACGTGTTTTTTTTTCAAGTGAAACCTACATAATATGTATATAAGTGCAGCAGATCGGTGAAACATAACAACAGTGAGAAAACAGTTGTTATATTTGGGTGTCTGTGTTTGCAGTAACGCAGCCATGCAGATATGGTTAGTGAGGTCGAGTTTCATGTAGGAAAATGTCAGCGAAAATCAGAGAGAAGTGGTCCCTAGCAAGTGAAGCTAATAATTGGTGTCTCAGTCCTTGAACTATGCAGGCTTCAGTAAGGGTTATAAAACAAGACATTTATGACTTGACAGGGCGGCAATATATTTCGAGCACATTAAATTGTGGTATAATGATCTCTTAGTGTTTGATGGTGACTGATTCAGTCAGGTCTTGGTCAGATATGACAGAGCTACCGTAAGACAATAGACGGTACTACCTGCTTTCTGTTAGCGCCGAATGTCTGCCACCGCTGACCAAACACGACACCCCACATTGGGCCAACGGTTTCGGGTGGAGGTGCGCAATTGGGAGGGTAGAAGGCTGATTCTGTTGCTAGGAAATGCAACCTAAATGCAGCATGATTCTTCTCTCTAACTGCCTAGTGTACTCCAGAGGAAAGGTAACACCAATATATCTGGAATAAGAAGAGCCGCAGAAGCTGCCAGCTCAGTAAAGCAATGTTCTAATTGCCCGCATGTCGGAGCTCCCATCCTATACCAGTTACCGACCAAGAATTAGGGCCTGGTCTGCCCTGCCATGACATTTTGTCTTTTGGTCGCATTTCCTCACACTAGAAGGGTAAGGCTTGTACCCTTCCAGTTGCGCTTGCAAAACTGTTGGCACGGTGTGAGGTGTCAGGTTTGGTGATCGCACTCTAATATTCAGCACTATTGGAAAGCAGGTAGTACCGTCTTCCGTTATAAGGTAGCTCAGTCACATCTTACAACTGACTTAGGTGTTCCAATAACTGTAATAAATCAGTTATTGAACTGTTGTCAGTATGTTGATTGACAACCCTCCTTGCGGGTATGGTGTGCTGATCTTTTCTGGCTACACCCATCTTCACTTGAAACGTGCTGTATTCTGCTGATGTTAACTCATTCGGTTGAAAGTCCTTGTTTTGGCCCAGCTCTGTAAGTAAAGCGTCCTTTTTCCACGCCATGAGATTTACTGGCTGTTTGGTGCTATCCCCATCTTTTTATAGAATTTAGTGCTAACCCCATCTGTTTATAGAATTTAGTGCTAGCCCCATCTGTTTATAGAATTGTATGCTCACCCCATCTTGTTATAGAATGTCATGCTAGCCCCGTCTGTTTATAGAATTTTGTCCTAGTCCCATCTTGTTATAGAATGTCATGCTAGTCCCGTCTATTTATAGAATTTCGTGCTAGCCCCATCTGTTTATAGAATGTCATGCTAGCTCCGTCTGTTTATATAATTTCGTACTAGCCCCATCTGGTTATAGAATTTCGTGCTAGCCCCATCTGTTTATAGAATTTCGTGCTAGCCCCATCTGTTTATAGAATGTCATGCTAGCCCCGTCTGTTTATAGAATTTCGTACTAGCCCCATCTGTTTATAGAATTTCGTGCTAGCCCCATCTGTTTATAGAATATGTGCCGCATATTTTCGGAACTCGGTGTGTGATGTGATCAGTATCAGCACGCCGGCCACCGTGATTTCACGTGACTTCACGAGACATTTCTTGGTTCCCATTTTAGGCTGGGTTGACCAGGGAGCCCAGGTCCAGTTTACACATTCCTCTCGTTGAGGCTTCAAAAACATGACCACTAGGTTGGAGGTAAGGGTGCTTGCCATTGCGCTACCGCGGCACCCAAAGGTACTCATAACGTGGTAAAGTATAACGCCTTCGTATCTAATCAACTGCATTAGTTTATATCCCTGAGAAACTGCGCCCAGGCCTAACATGTTCGATGTTGGCAGATTATATCGGCTGAGTTACTAATAGTTTCAGTTGTAACAATAATGCAATTAAAAAAAAAAAAACATCGACATCATCCTGTGAACCTGTACTTTGCACAACTTCCCCACAACGTCATCGTCATTATTATCATCCTGTGCATTGCCAGGAGATATAGGCGTTTGTGTCTTTCCACAGATCTCAGTCTTTGGTGCTCTGAATCAACTCTGCTAATGATATACCTCCATGCCACCGTTTCACACCGTCCAGCATCCTTTCTCTTTGTCTGCCTCTGCTTATTTTCCTACTTATCTTTCCAATTGTCACGATGTTCTCCAATGCCTTTCTTCTCATCACATGACCAAGGAATGTAGTTTGTCTCTTCTGTATATCTGTATATAGTGTACTAGTTTCATAGCCCCATAATAGTCGTTTTAAATCTCTCTCTCTCTCTCTCTCTCTCTCTCTCTCTCTCTCTCTCTCTCTCTCTCTCTCTCTCTCTCTCTCTCTCTCTCTCTCTCTCTCTCTCTCTCATAAACCGGATGCCCTGCCTCTGTTGCTGTCATGTGTACATTATTAACCATCACATCTTGAATTCATCAACGTGGTGGTCTGCCTGTTCTCTCTGTTCTCGGTACATTTTCCTCTAAATTGATTTTTTCTAGACTACCATGTCTGTTTGCACATCCACGCATTTAATGTCCCTCTTTTTCTTATGTTTAATTTTTATAATAACAAGTCTTCATCGTTGTTCTCCAGTTTCTTTGACTGACAGTGTTCTCTAGTCATCTGTAAAGACAGTTTACCATTGTTTTCCTTCTAAGCAGTGACCATGTCGTTTAGCGTAACCATTCGTCTCTATAAAGAAAGGGTCTTTCTGGCCACCGTCACGAACTTACTATAATTTTAATTTGGTCAGTTAAAATTACCGTGGGAATATGTGTGTTGTATATTGTAGCCTTAAGAATTCATTCTTGCTTTGTTTTATGTTGAGAGATTTCTTCAATACATACCTGGTGAGATGAAGCGGAATATGCCAGGCAATAAATTGCGCAACATATTGTTGATATCATCATGATTCACATGAGGAAGAGTTTGAACACAGTGGAGATGTGCTTTTCGTGAAGAACGTTGCGAACCGCTAAAGCAACCTACCACAAGTGCCTTGTAGAGTTAATGAAAGTAGAACATAATCATCATCATCAAATGCCGTGCCAGCTGGCGTAGGCGTTCATGGCTCTCCATAGATCTCGGTCTTTGGTTTTCTGGATCAACTCTGCTGCTGATATTCCTCCATGCCACCGTCTCAATCCATCCAGCATCATTTCTCTTGGTCTGCCTCTGCCTCTCTTCCCCTCGATCTTTCCAGTTGTTACGATGTTCTCCAATGCCTCTCTTCTCATCACGTGACCGAAGAAAGATGTTTGTCTCTGTCTTATTGTTGTATATAATGTTCTAGTTTCATTAGGCTGTTTCAGGCAGTCATCGTTAGTTACTCTGGCAGTCCAAGCAATTCGCAACATTCGTCTCAGGAACCACATCTCTGTTGTTTCTAATTTCTTCTTACTTTGTTCATTTACATTCCAAGATTCACTGCCATACAGCAAAACTGGTTCTACATAGCATTTCAGCACTCTCTTTCTTACATTCAGTGATAGTGACTTACTGCACAAGATACTCTTCATTTTCTGAAATGCGGCTTTTGCCTGCCCTATTCTGCTCCTAATCTCTGTTGTACATCTTCCATCTGATGTTATAAATGCCCCTAGGTATCTAAAATTATCCACTTGGTTAAGGATTTTTCCTTCTATTTCTATGTCACATTTTGGTGTCACCATTTTCTTTGATACTACCATTGTTACTGTTTTCTTGATATTCAAGGAGAGTCCTTTCCTTGCACTCTCTGTTACTACAACGTCTAATAATTGCTGTGGGTCTGTTGAATTATCCACCACCAATACTGTGTCATCTGCATAGCGTATATTATTTATATTATAACCTCCAACTAGTATTCCTGGCATCTCTTTGATCTCTCTCATTATTACTTCGCTATACAGGGAGAAAAGATCTGGTGACAAGACACACCCCTGTCGTACTCCTAGCTTTATCTGTTCGTAACTACCCTCTTTATTTCCCATTTTAATTGCTGCTACTTGGTTCCAGTAAACATTCTTTATTATTCTTAAATCTTTTCCATCAATGTTGATATCTTCCAACATTTTAATCAGTTCATTATGTTTTTCTTTATCAAATGCCTTAGTATAATCTATGAAGCACAAATATATGTCTCTCTGTTTCTCTATTGACCTTTCTTTAAGTGTCCGTAATGTATAAATTGCATTGTTTGTGCCCTTTCCTTCCACAAATCCATACTGTTCTTCACTAATTTCCATTTTTATTTTATTTTTGTTTCTTCTCATTATGATTCTGAATAGAAGCTTTGTGATATGGTTTATGAGGTTAATTGTACGAAAATCTTCACAATCAATTGCTCCTGGTCTTTTTGGTATAGCTATAAATACAGATTTGAGCATATCACTGGGTAAATATCCACTACTGTAAATATCATTCAACATTTTGGATATCATTCAACATTTTGGTTAATATATCTACTCCAAATTCTCCCAACACTTCTAATTCTATTGTGATTTCATCTGGCCCAGCTGTTTTTCCTTTCTTCATACGTTTCATAGCGTCAGCGACTTCTTCTTTCAGAATAGGTGGACCTTCTAAGTTACTATCTTCTGTTAATTCTTCCCTTTCTCCGTCATATAATTCTCTTATATACTTATTCCACCTCTTCATTATAGCACCTTCCTCTAATAATATCTTTTCCTGTTTTTGATTTCAAACACCCTGTATTTGTTCTTATTTTTCTTCCTGTAAGCTCACTGATTTGTCTGTACATATTTTTTGTATCATTAATGGAATTTAATTCAATTTTTTTGCATTGCTCGTTTAACCAACTTTCTTTAGCCTTCCCACATTTATCTTTTATTTCTTTATTTATCTTAGCGTATTCTTGTTTGTCATTTTTACTCTGTTTTCTTTTGTCCATCAGTTTTAAGATTTCTTCATTCATCCATTTTTTCTTAGCTATTTTGCCTCTCTCCGGTAATACTTCTTTGCTAGTTTGATGAATGGAGTCCCTTAACATTTCCCATTGTTCATTTATATTCTGTATTTTAGCTATCGCATTGTACCTATTTTTCACAGTCACTCTGTATTGTTCTTGCAGTTCTTTATCTATTTTCAGAACCTCTTTATTAAGTCTCATGTTCTTAACCATTTTTCCCCCTCTATAAAATATAACTCTTTATTTGTAATTACAAGCTATTGTCGTTACAGCAGGTCGCTTTCACTTGTGTTATTCGTTCTTTTCCATAGAACTGTTGTTATGTCATAAATAATGAGTCATCACAATTAACTGCTTCAGTGCCAAAAAAGTATGTTTGGGCCAAAAGTTGTACACATTCAAATGTATTATAATGTACATTTCCATTTATTGAGCATTGCTGCTGGCTTGACATTGTGGAAGATACCCACGAAACAAAACAAATAACACGATGACCCTAGTATGGCGATATACCGTCATTCTGTTCAAATGGGATGTAGAATTTGGCGATATATTATTATCCTTCGGCATTGAATCAATTAGCAACTTAGACACCATAGTAGTTCCAGGACAATGGTGATTGGGTATTCGACATTTGAAGTAAGATAATTATTGTATGCAACTTTAGTTGGGTTCTGAGAGAGCAGAACTCTGGAATTAATGTTGTATAAATCGAGGTAAAGGCATGGGTGATAGTGGAGATAATGGCACAGTCAGCAGACGATGGATCATGGTGGGAGGTAGCTCAGTCTTTTGTCCTCATGAACTTGTCAGGCCACGGTCGAACTGTGGCCGTTGTCTTTTTCTTTATGATTTAGCCACAGCATAAAACAGCTTCTATGACAATACGCTGAATGCGTTCTCTCTCTTTGAACTCCTAGTGCACTTGGCTGATTGTTCGTGTGAATTAGCGTTCCCTATTACGAGGGCGAGTCAATAAGTAAGTCACACAGTTCTGTGGGATGGCAGGTAAATGTAGTTGGTGTTTTCTATAGGTGTCATTAGGTGGCAGCAACATCGAACTTTATATTCTCGTTCGTCAGGTGGTGC
This sequence comes from Cepaea hortensis, assembly GCA_963921405.1. NCBI lineage: Eukaryota > Metazoa > Mollusca > Gastropoda > Stylommatophora > Helicidae > Cepaea > Cepaea hortensis. The sequence goes on from OY992894.1 coordinate 15,753,353, forward strand.
TAGGTGTCTTATGCGCATGCGCAGTGCATAAACAAAATGGCGACTGTACTTACGAAGTGTACAACCAAAGAGCAACGTGCTGTTGTGGGTTGTTTTGTTTGTTTTTTTTGTGGGAAAAAGGATTGCCTGCAAAGGACATTCATAAGGAAATGCTTCCTGCTTATGCTGACAAATGTTTGCCCCGTAAAGCGGTGCATAGCTGGGTAAAAAAAATTGTCTCAAGGGCGCTCTAAAATTATTGATGAAATCTGATCTGGTCGTCCTGCTGAGATTGCAACAGAAGCATCCGTACAGCGGGTGGAGGAGATGATTAGATGTGACAGGCGAGTAACGATAGACTCTGTAGCATCTGCAATAGGGTGCTCACATGGTACAGCATAATGCATGATAGATTGAAATTGATCATGATCGATTGAAGTTGAATGTGAAGTGAAAACGTGGTTTAGAAAACAAAGCACGCAGTTCTATGCAGCTGGTTTGGGAGGATTGATAAACCGATGGGATAAGTGCATCAATTTGGTGGAAATTATGTTGAGAAATAAAGGGACAATGTATGTATACAAGTAAACTGGTTTCAAGTTGTTATCATATTTAGTTATTTTTCTACAGCCATTTGTGACTTACTTATTGACTTCCCTCGTATAATTGCCAGTCGCCATCAGGCAAACCCAATCAACTTCTGAGGTACTCTGTCGATGAAGTAAAAGGCAAGCAGTGAGGTTCATCTGCAATTTCGAAAGTGTGTATCACCAAATTTACTACGTAGATCCGAGTCTAGTAAGCTGGAGTGTCGTCTGTATTTCCTGCCCAAGGATTAGTGCAAAACGTTCATGATGTATACTGGAAAATGAACGTTAATGCACCCAGAACAAGCACTTAAGCATAAGGCCTCTCTGGGCAGAAGTCGAAGAGGTGTGGATGTTGATTGTTCCTGTTGCGAGTTGGTTAGCTACATGACGGTTAACATTACTTGCGTATTCTTTACAGGATGTTGCAATCAGCCCCAGCATTTACTGACATTTTGTGATTTACTTGGTAGTCTTAGTTCAGTAGTTCGCCTTTGCTTTCTGAGCGGCCATCAGAATCAGTGCTAAGGGGTCAACTTCCAAATCTCCCACGGATGATTTCGAACCCTCCACTCAGTATGTCGGAAAATTGCGAAACTACGCGTGTCACTATCCCCTAGGCTTCAGAGCTGGTTACGAAACTATGATGGAGAAAGATGCAGTAGCTAACAGGGGGGGGGGGGGGAGTTGGGACATTTATGGTCTTCTTCTGCTTGTCATCTCTTAATGAAGATTAGACCCTCAGCCAATTCAAGCCAAGCATGAAGAAGAAGAAGAAGAAGAAGAAGACCAGTGGTTCTCAACCAGCGGGGAAGTCCCCCCAAAGGGGAAAATTTTTTAGGGTTTCGGGTTGGGAGGGGGGGGGGGCGGAATTAACACCACAGATTGGCAGACTCAAAATGGCTTCAGGCACAATATGGCTGTTTTGTTATGTTTTTCTATTGAGCTTTTTGTTCGGTGAAGCACAGTTTTCTGGCATTAAGGTGTCGTGTATTAAGTGACAATTCTTTGACATTTTACTACACTATAAAATTAATCTATGCATGTAAAGATTATGTCCACATTTGGAAGAAAATGAGGAGTTTCAGTATTATTGGGGATGTTATTTTGAATGCACCTTTTGAGGCTGGCAATTTTGGAAAGGAGGGAGGAATTCTTCTTCTTACGTTCGCTGAAAAAAAGGGGAGGGGGGTGACATTCTGACATATGGTGAAAGGGTGCATGTGCCAAAAAAGGTTGAGAACCGGATTTTGCAGCTAAAGTGTCCTATGGGAGGTGGTAGTCAGTCTCATGCCAACTCTTCTTTGTCGCCTCATGTGACCTGCAAGGTAGATTACATCGTTACTGTTCTTGGCTTCCCTTGTGGATCACGGCAATATATGGGCGATTTTGATATTTCTTCTTCTTCTTCTTCTTCTTCTTCTTCTTCTTCTTCTTCTTCTTCTTCTTCTTCTTCTTCTTCTTCTTCTTCTTCTTCTTCTGCTTCTGCTTCTTCTTCTTCTTCTTCTTCTTCTTCTTCTTCTTCTTCTTCTTCTTCTTCTTCTTCTTCTTCTTCTTCTTCTTCTTCTTTTCTTCTTCTTCTTCTTCTTCTTCTTCTTCTTCTTCTTCTTCTTCTTCTTCTTCTTCTTCTTCTTCTTCTTCTTCTTCTTCTTCTTCTTCTTCTTCTTCTTCTTCTTCTTCTTCTTCTTCTTCTTCTTCTTCTTCTTCTTCTTCTTCTTCTTCTTCTTCTTCTTCTTCTTCTTCTTCTTCTTCTTCTTCTTCTTCTTCTTCTTCTTCTTCTTCATCTTTCATCTGTCAGTGGAACATAATCCCACAGCCAACTCACGCCGGGACCTTTATAGGGTGGTTCGTCATTGTTTGACTTGTGCAGCAAAACTTGTCTACTGAATGAGCTAACCAGTCTGATGCCAACCCTCATTAATGACCTCTTACGACAGGCGTGCTTGGTTACAGTGTTCTTATTCTTTGCTTCTCTCATGGGCCCTGGTAACAGAGCCGCCTTTTTTTCGTTCGCTTCCTTTGAACTCAAATGTAGTCCATACAGACTACTTCTAGTAGTGCTGGACTGAATTTTGCGTGTGGATTAGCTTTCCCTATTAACAGTGTCCCTCGACATCAGGCAAACCCACTCCGACTTCAGAGGTACTTGTAATTTACGTCCCCAAGGCAAGGACGACAGGTCAACATTTTAGTCCAACTGTCCGGTGTAGGGGTTGAACCCCTTACCTCGGTATCAGCACACCAGATGTTTAAGAACACGCGTTCTTATAGATTCGGCCATGCTGACCTACGAACGGCGATTTTTATATGTGTTAACCGGCTTAATGGTGAAGGGGTTACGGACGCAATTCATAATCCCGCATACTCCGTTCGAAACACAGGTGTGGCAGATTTAGCAGCAGGCCGCCTTGTGTTGGTTTTCATTCAATGGTATGGGTGCCGGTCATTCAGAAAGCAATGGCAAACTTCTGAACCAAGAAGTTATAAACAGCCGAGAAATGCTGCGGTTGACTGTGACGTCATGTGAAAGGATATGCAACTAACTTAACTAACCATCCACGTCCCCCCCCCCCCCATATGTTACTCCCCGAGCGCATCCCACCTGCCCCAACCTAGTTAGGATAGCGGTTATTAACCTAGGACGTGGGGGCTTGTAGAAGTGCAGCAGCCACAAGACAATCAAGTCAGTGTGTTGCGTCAGACCAATGGCTTCAAGTGTTCGTAATTATTACAGCATAAAAAATGCAGTCGTTTATCTGTCGTCGGCCGTGATATCAACTTTCTGGCCTGCGAGTTGGTTCGTGTTCCAGATAGATGTATGTACATGCCAAAGAGTGGTACTATGCAGACGTTGATAGATTAAAACGGCGGATAAGAGGATCGACCTCATTGTTGTTGTTGTTGTTGTTTCTCCCACTTATGCCGTTAGGCGTCGTGGGGAGAGTTAATTGGAGTTCCAGCGCCGTGACTAGCACCTTTCCTCCAATTTTCTCCATAAATCTTGAGCAGAATTTTTAGGATCAAGTAAATTCCCTACCGGTTTGCTAGACCAGACGTAGGTTCCTTACCTACTTCACCCATGTATATTTGCTACTAACCACCATGTCACTTCCACTGGTCGCCTGCTGGATAGCTTCGTGCTATGCCAGGTAGGACTGAGACCTCATTGTAGTGGGGTTTATTCTAGCTAGCTCGGTCTTTTTCTAGAGCGCAGCTAACCGCTTTGCCGAAAGCATCTGGCGGGACACGAACTTCTTGTCTCTGACAATGATCCCATAGGGGTACGATGATCCCATAGGAGTACGATGGTCCCATAGGAGTACGATGATCCCATAGGGGTACAATAGTCCATTGGGGTATCCGGAAAACTGCTTTCGAGAACCGAATGATGGCTTCCAAATTCGAACCCAAGATCTTCTGATCACGAGGCAGACGGATTAACCACTTCGCCACGAAGACCTCGACGTTGAGAAAAACGTTTGGTCGTGGGTAATATTAAGGTACTTCGACCAGATGAACAGCTACAGTTCGTTGGTAAAGGATGTGCTGGAGAGGAAGCGTGCAAGAGGAAGGCAATGTGACATGTGTGCAGACATCAGTGAGAGCTGGAATATATATATATATATATATATATATATATATATATATATATATATATATATATATATATATATATATATATATAACATGTCTTCGCAATCACATCTAACCCCCTATTAGGCTGTTTGTGAATTACTAGGCAATTTTACGCCCAGTAGCTTGCCATTGCTTTCTGAACGAGAAGTCAACATTTAATCCCAAAATTTGAGTGGAATGAACCCACAAAGCCGCCGTCAGAATTGAGAGTTTACCTTGCTAAAGCTCGCAGCCATGCCGACCTCCATGTGTGTGTGTGTGTGTGTGTCTGTGTGTGTGTCTGTGTGTGTGTGTTGGGGAGGGGGAGTGAGAGAGAGAGAGAGAGAGAGAGAGAGAGAGAGAGAGAGAGAGAGAGAGAGAGATTGACTAGTTCTGCTGTACATTTCTAATCGCTAACACGCCGATCTGAGTGTGTATCTGTGAGCTGGAGAAACCTCACTCTTCCCCTTGTCTTAATCTCACTTTTATCGCCTCTTCTCTCTCCGGCCCAGCCCCGAATCTCTGCAAAGTCCGGGCACTTAGTGATAAATCCACCCGCTATGTCTTGTGGCTCAACATTCCACTATCCACTTTGCTTGGACTGCTCGGCTATAGTTCTGTTCGCTTATATACGAGGGGAAGTCAATAAGTAAGTCACAAATGGCTGTAGAAAAATAATTAAAAATGATAATTTGAAACCAGTTTGTTTTTATACATACATTGTCCCTTTATTTCTCAACATAATTTCCACCAACATTGATGCACTTATCCCATCGTTGTATCAGTCCTCCCAAACCCGCTGCATAGAACTGCGTGCTCTGTTTTCAAAACCACGTTTTCACTTCACATTCAACTTCGGCGTCATTCGCGAAATGTCTCCTGCCAAGGTGGGTTTTCAGTGGACCAAAAAGGTGGAAATCGCTAGGGGCTAAGTCGGGACTGTAAGGTGGATGTTCCAGAGCTTGCCACCTTAGTTGGTTAATTTTCTCCTGAGTTAATCGAGCCGTATGTGGTCTGGCATTGTCATGAAGAAGCAACACTCCTCTAGTCGGCAGTCCTGGACGTTTTCTTCTAATTGCATCATGAAGCATCGATAGAACTTCACAGTCCGATTCATAATTTACATTGTCACCTTTCTTCTTGAAAATGATTAAAAGTATAACCTTCCCTGCTGATGGCGTAACATTGAATTTTTGGACACACGGCGAAGAAGGATGTTTCCGTTGCATTGAAGCACGCTTTGATTCGGACTGGTAGTGATGCATCCATGATTCGTCCCTGGTAACAATGTTGTTCAGCATGTCTTCTCCTTCATCTTCATATCGACAGAGAATATGGCAAATCGATTCATTTTGTGTTCCTCCTTCAATTGTCTGGGTACCCACCTTGAGCACACTTTCTTAAATTTCAATCGATCATGCATTATGCTGTATGCTGAACCATGTGAGCACCCTATTGCAGATGTTACAGAGTCTATCGTTACTCGCCTGTCACCTCTAATCATCTCCTCAACCCGCGGCACGGATGCTTCTGTTGCAGTCTCACCAGGACGACCAGATCTGATTTCATCAACAATTTCAGAGCGTCCTTGAGAAAAATTTTCTACCCACCTATGCACCGCTTTACGGGACAAACATTTGTCAGCATAAATATGAAGCATGTCCTTATGAATGTCATTTTCAGGCAGTCCTTTTGCCCACAAAAAATGGCACAACAGCACGTTGCTCTACAGTCGCCATTTTGATTATGCGCTGCGCATGCGCATGAGTCACCCATTGCCACCTGTAGAAAACACCAACTACATTTACCCGCCAATCCACAGAACTGTGTGACTTACTTATTAACTCGCCCTCATACATCTTCAGGTAAGCCCTCTTGGCCAGGTGTCGACAAATTACGGCACGCATGGAACGCTTGGCACGCGGAGCGATTTTAAATATGATTTCTTTAACTGACTCAGCGCCGAAGAATAGTATATCGCCAAATGAGACCTCCCTTTTGGACAGAAATACGATATATCGTCATACTAGAATCATCGTGATATTTGTTTTGTTTCGCGTTATCTGCCTCAATTTTAATACTCAGTAAATGGGCATGTACATGATAATACCTGTTCATGCGATTGTGCATTATGTTTGGTCCAAACATACTCTTTTGTTTGCCACTGAATCAGTTAAAACATCGAATTTTTTATTACATTATAGCGCATAATTATATTCTATTTCCGCCCTGTTCCCCCCCCCTCTCTCTCTCTCTCTCTCTCTCTCTCTCTCTCTCTCTCTCTCTCTCTCTCTCTCTCTCTCTCTCGCTCTCGCTCTCTCTCTCTCTCTCTCTCTCTCTCTCTCTCTCTCTCTCTCCCGACCCCCCACCAACTCAATAGTTCTCTTGGATGTCACATATTCATGCGATTGATAGCCACCGAAACCATAGCCCAAATACTGGTGTTGTTTTTAAGCAATACTGTGCCGTTAAATTGTTTAGAACGCCTGCTCTATACTGTACACTAATTTCCTGTTTCAGTGTTCGTACATTTCATATATTTGCCCTCGCTCGCTTCGACCTCGGGCGCTTCGACCTCGGGCGCTTTGACCTCGGGCGCTTCGACCTCGGGCGCTTTGACCTCGGGCGTATTCCATACACACTACTTCTAGTGCACTGGACTGAATTTTACGTGTGGATTAGCTTTCCCTATTACCAGTGTCCCTCGCCATCAGGCGAACCCACTCGACTTCAGAGGTGTTCAGCGCCTCTTTCTAGTTGAGCTCATCCCACTTTTAAGTAATTTAAAAGTAAAGGACCCATTTACACACCTTGTGACCCCACATTTTTATAGACCTATCGTCACTCGATGGCTAATGTGGTCAGTATCACATCGGCCGCTTTACTCCCCACAATATTTCCTGGTACCCATTTTACACTGGGTCGCTACTTCTGTCGAGCCCACTTTGTGTTATGCTCCTTTCTAACTCAGAACTCGGTCTGCCCAGCTTCCGTATGCATGTGTGTAATGACAACATATGGGAAGAAGAGAACGGCAATTTCTCTGGGCGGCTACAGGAAGACTGATTTCCTCTAGACTTGATCGATTCAATAAGCTGTGTCTACCTGTGAGTCGATTTGGCAGCAGACCGCCTTGTGTTGTTTTTTTTAAATTAAATAGTATGAGTGCCGGTCGTTCAGAAAGCAATGACAAACTATTGAACGTAAACTTACCCAGGTCTTACGAATAGCCAGAAAATGCTGGGGTTGACTGCTACGTCCTGAATAGGATATGCAACTAACTTTTGTTTTAACCTGTGGGTTGTTGTTGTGTTGGTGTTGGTTAAGGCTCACTTTCACAGCACATGGATAGCTACATAGATGCTGCAGTCTCCGCTTGTGAATCACACAAGGAGAATCTCAGCATAGCAAACGAACTCTGCAGCAATGATGAGGATCCAAATGTGCTTTTACCAGAAACACATGTCCAGTAGATATGGGAATCTCGATATATGAAGCCCATAAATGGGCATTCTTCCGCTGTTTATGTTTCACATCACACCGCAATATACATGAGGAACCAGATGAGATGAGCTGATGATTATTATTTGTGTGGTAAGCTTGTGTAATATTGAAATCTAGCTTTGACAGCGACCTGTTTGGTCTGCTTTATTTGATTGTCAACTATGAAGGGATTGTAATGTTCAACACGTGCTGATGGGACCTTCGAGTTTTTCGTCATTGTCAGAGTAAGTTAGACATACGATCCACAACCTTGGCATGAAGTGGGAATATACCTTATTTATCTTGTTTTCTAACATTCACAGCCTATGCTGGGAATCAAACCGGGTCTGCTAGAGCCAAAGGTGCATGCCGTAACTTCCAAGCCACTCTGCTTTCTCCTGAGAGAGTAACAATTTTGCCAAGGCAGTGGCTTTGCTGACAGGCATATTATGATGCAGCCAGACCATGATGCAGCACATTACACACGGACTGGCTGGGATTAAGCCTATGTTGCTAATGCTGTCTCCGCAGGTTCCATGTATTCCATTGTCACTGACAGCGGGGTTCCGGGTTAATTCCCTAACTCTGTCAGTTGGAATTAAGCGTTGGCTTCTCGTTCAGAAAGTAATAGCTAACTACTGAACCTAAACTTGCCTAGCGAATCAACCTACTACCGGGGTTCATCGCAGCGCCCAGCAAAGGACCACCATTTAAAGTTCAGCGGATATTTGCGGCGTTTGAACCCCTGTTCCCGTTGCGAGAGGAGAGGAGAATTAACGCAGAAACCACTTTTCTATGAGCATTTACAGTCAGTCAGCAGGATATGCCTTGGAAATACCATCGACATTGGTAGTACTTATGAAGACCCCTGGAATACAGCAGTAGAGATGAGGAGATACCGTCTCGCTTCTTTCTGAGATCCCTGATAACAGATGGTGTACACAGTACTCCAGGGTGAGCCCATGTCAGATGCTCGGGAAATACTTCAAGAAGCTACCTGCGTCCACGGCCATCAAGCCACGAAGCTTTCATTGCTCTTGACCGCTAGTGATGCTTTGAGGGACATAAGGAATGTTTGCATTTGCTGATAGGCGTCATCTTCACTGGTTGAGCGTGTGTAATAGGTTTCTGGTCATCAGAGAAAGAAAGTCCCCCGTTTGCACGAGTGTTTAAGGGTTGTTATCAAGCCATCTTTCGTTTAGTATCCCACGGTTCAGGTTCATCTACGCTGTGTTCTCCATTGCCCGCAGTTTCACACCGTCCATTGGCTCCTATACGCGGTCATCTGTCGGGCTGAGGTTCGTACCAAAGTGGATCAGATAAAAGAGGTGGGAGTTAATGGTTGGAGTATATTACTGAGCTGGTCACTTTGCTTAACTTAAGGTTCTTTCAGCATATTTTCTTTCTTTCTTTCTTTCTTTCTTTCTTTCTTTCTTTCTTTCTTTCTTTCTTTCTTTCTTTCTTTCTTTCTTTCTTTCTTTCTTTCTTTCTTTCTTTATTTTTCGTTGTGTGTGTGTGTGTTTGCGTGCGTATGCATGCGAGTATGTGTTTGCACGAGTGTGCATGTGAGTGGTGCGATGGTATGTATGTGTTCATGTGTGTACCTGGGTGTGTATGCGTGTCTGTATATGTGCGTACGTGCGCACGTCTTTGTGTCTGTCTGTGTGAGTGTGTTTGTCTTGTGTGTTTGCATGCATGTGTGAATGTTCAAATTGGGATTCTTCTTCATAAGAGTAACGGGGAATCTCGCGGAGTGGCTTGGTGATGTAGCACCCGCCTCTAACTCGGACAGAGCTGTACTATTCACAACGTGAGCATAATGAATTGTTACACAGATTAAAAACAGACCGATAACTGAACCCTCTCATCATGCAGTAATGGATTCAACATCTAACCTTCTCAGATAAGTGTAGTAAATTAGAAGGGCCCATGTTCGAACATAAAATATTCCTTGTCCGTTGAATATTGAACAGAGTAGGCTTAATAGGCTCGGCTGAGATATTTTAAAATGAGAAAATGTGCCCACAATACAATATCCATCTCGAGTGTGATATAATATTTGTTTTAGTTGCAGATCCTTTACAGGACGTTGCAGTAAACACCAGCATTTTACTGCCATTGTTGATGTCTTGGCAAGATTTTTACGTTCAGTAATTTGCCATTGCTTTCTGAACGACCGGCTCCCACACCAACACGTTAAAACCGGCGCGACACGGTCTGCTGCCAAATCGGTCGTCGCTGTGTTTCGAACGCGGGTAATCGGCATTACGAATCGCGCCCGCAACGCCACTAGGATTTTGTCGTGCTACGGAACTCGAGCAATATACTGACACTCTCCTTCTATAATCTATATGGTCCATAGGAGGAGACGACAGTAGCAGTGGTGGAGGTAGCGACGTGTATTTTAAGCGATCTTAACAAACATAATTAGTGGGCCGCCTTGCAGTTTTTAAAGTTATATTTCAGGGGACCAGCTGGCGGTGTCTATATACACATACAATATGATTAGAAAGCACGACAAGAGAGAGAGAGAGAGAGAGAGAGAGAGAGAGAGAGAGAGAGAGAGAGAGAGAGAGAGAGAGAGAGAGAGAGAATTTATCGACGAAAATAAACTTTAAAAACATGAAAACAAAAACTTTATTACTTTATTGGTCGGTTGTTGAAATAACGGTTAGGACGTTACGCTGACAAAAAACGTGCGTGCGATCGGATCACGGTTCGATAAACATTTCCGTCGTTCTGTACATAAGGGAAAGACTTGCCTCCTATTCCTACATACGTTTGAGGTTTAACAAAACAGAAGGTTCCTATTTGTAGATCTACAGAGCAAAATCCTCTCATTGTTTGTTGATAACAACTTTGATCGTAACGTTTGCCTGTACCTCTGTGTGATTTACCCCGCCACCGAGCTTCCTAGTCACAGTTTTGTGTATTAGGATTGCAGTACTAGCTCGGCCGCAGTCAACCCCCTTTTCCAGCAACCTTACAATGTCCACGTGAAACCATTCTTAATCTGTCCAACTGGCAAGCACGTAAACTGTTTACGCATGAGCAAATTAGCACTGTCCGCAAGTCAGGTTGCTGATAGCAGTCGTCATGTCAAAAGTGTGACAGCCGCCATGTGATGACGACATTTTGACATCTCCAGGCCACAGTTTGTTTACGCGTTCATCGCGGGTAAAATGTGTTGGTTAGTACGACGTTCCGCTGGCACGCATGACCCTTTAACCTGTGACTAACAGGTCGAATATATTGTGACCAATCTTGGTGCTGGCTTTGTCATTTCGGCTGCCTGGGTTAGCCCCTCCCCCTTTTTTTCCCTAAACACTCCCCTCTCCCCCTCTCTTTCCACACCCTCGAACAACTCTTGAGTGTCAATTGGTTTGTCAATCATAAACGACTGCCTTTATCATTCGGCGTCTGTGGCCTTAGGGTTGGTGAACGCAGTTTCACAATTTCCCCGAGTCGAGTGGTAGGAGAGTTCGGAGCAGATCGCTTTGCTTTGATTTCTGTGGTATGAGCGTTGACTGTTCAGAGAGCAAAGACTCCATCCATCCAGCACGTGTTATGCGGATAAGTGTGTGTGTGTGTGTGTTTGTGGGGGAGGGGGGGGGGGGTTTACTATTCGCCATTTCACTCGATCACCAAAGTTGTGGATCAGCTCAGTGTTCCTGTCTCGACTATGCCACGTGGCCAAGCCATCCAGGTATTTACTTCTGTCTTCCCTTCGTTTTCTTCCCCTCGATCTTGCCAGTTATCACCAAGTTCTCCAATTTATTTCTTCTCATAACGTAAAAAAATCGTGACTGTCTACGTCTAATTTCTCTAATCAGTTTACAGTTTTCATTTGTTTCTTGTAGGACTTGGTCATTTAAAACTGCATAGTAGTGGTTCTCAACCGGTGGGGCATCATCAGCATCTTTCAGCTGATAATTGATTTCTTGGCAAGATTGCGCTCAGTGACCAGTCATGCTGAAAAACATCTGATGGCTGTAGAAATGTGGTTTCTGAGGAAAATGCAAAGAATACCATGGACAGCCAGAAAGACCAATGAACAAGTCCTTCAAGAAACAAATGAAGATCGTAAACTGATTAGAGACATTAGACGTAGACAGTCACAATTGTTTGGGCATGTTATGAGAAGAAATGATTTGGAGAACTTGGTAACAACTGGCAAGATCGAGGGGAACAGACCAAGGGGAAGACCTAGAAACAAGTACCTGGATGGCTTGGCTTGTGGCATGGTCGAGACAGAAACACGGAGCTGATCTACGACTCTGGTGATCGAGTGAGATGGCAGAACATGACCGCCCACGCTTACCGGCATGGCACATGATGGATGGATGGAGTTTGCCATTGATTTCTGAGCGACCGACTCACATACCCCGTAAGTTACCGTCGCGGAGAGATCCGCAACCGATTCTCGCGCACGTCACGTTACTCGTGAGAGCATACGGGATTACGGAGAAAGTCGTGTAACACCTAGACCAGGGAGACCGGTCAGCTTCTATAGGTAATAAAGAAATCAGATACAGGTAATCTTGAGGCAAATACTGCCACAAGGGTGACAAGTGCCAGCAAATATACTAGTATTAGGTCATGGATTGGGTTAAACAGTTCTCTCCTTCGGCACTTACTCAGATATTTCTGTGTGTAGTGTGTCTAGCAGTATCTCCGGCAGGCCGATTCTCGTTGGTCGCGGGATCCGCACAGTCAGGCGGGGAGTATAACGGTTGTACACGCTTTCATATTTACGATTGACAGATGTACATGCTCATACAGGTCCAGACACTTGATTTGAGGCCCTCATTTGCAGGATATGGCTGACGCCTCTAAGTCAAATCCCACGAATGTGAGGGTCTGGCCACCATTCACCTCCTGCTCTTAGAGGTGAGACTCATCTCCTGCTCTTCGAGGTTTGATGCTGAACCGCCAGCGTCTGCAGCCTACCTTGTTCCAGACGTACTGGTTATTCTTTCCTCTGGTGTAAACAAGGCCAGGCCGAGAGAGGGAACATGCTACATGGGCAACACATGTTCTCTGAATCCACACCCAGGCTTTGTGCGATGGAATTATGGCCAAATTCCAATCCACATACTTTCGTCTTTCAAGACGGCAAGGTGCCATTCACAGTGTGTCTATGAGTCTGCTTGGCGTAGTGGTTAAACCGCATGTCTCATGGTCTGAAAGTCGTGGGTTCGTTTTTAGACTATGTCGTTCAGTCTGTATCATTTTTCCGGAGACGCAAAAGAGGCGTCACTAGAACTATTATAGTACAGTATATCACAGGATGACGTTTACTGTATCACATGACGACATTTACTGTATCTCAAGACGACATACCATATAATCTCACAGGCGAGATTAACTATATCACAGGACGGTATACCATAGTATCTCACAGAACGACATTTACTGCATCACATGACGACATTTACTGTATCACATGACGATATATACTTTATCTCAAGACGACATACCATATAATCTCACAGACGACATTCACTGTATCACAGGACGACATTTACTGTATCATAGGACGGCATACTATAGTATCTCTCACAGTACGACATTCACTGTATCACAGGACTATATGCCATAGTATCTCACAGGACGACATTTACTGTATTACATGACGACATTTACTGTATCTCAAGACGAGATCATAGTATCTCATAGGACGACATTCACTGTATCACAGGACGACATACCATATAATCTCGCAGACGACATTCACTGTATCACAGGACGGTATACCATAGTATCTCACAGGACGGCATTTACTGTATCACAGGACGGCATTTACTGTATCATAGGACGGCTTACTATAGTATCTCTCACAGTACGACATTCACTATATCACAGGACGATATACCATAGTATCTCACAGAACGACATTTACTGTATCACATGACGACATTTACTGTATCTCAAGACGAGATCATAGTATCTCACAGAACGACATTCACTGTATCACAGGACGACATACCATATAATCTCGCAGACGACATTCACTGTATCACAGGACGGTATACCATAGTATCTCACAGGACGACATTTACTGTATCATAGGACGGCATACTATAGTATCTCTCACAGTACGACATTCACTGTATCACAGGACGATATACCATAGTATCTCACAGAACGACATTTACTGTATCACATGACGACATTTACTGTATCTCAAGACGAGATCATAGTATCTCACAGGACATTCACTGAATCACAGGACCATATACCATAGAATCTCACAGGACGAGATTCACTGTATCACAGGACGACATTTATTGTATCACAGGACGACATTTATTGTATCACAGGACGATATACCATAGAATCTCATAGGACGGCATTTACTGTATCACAGGATGACTTTTACTGTATCACAGGACGATATACCATAGTATCTGACATGGCGACATTTACTTATCAAAGGACGACATCTACTGTATCACAGGACGATATCTACTGTATCACAGGATGACTTTTACTGTATCACAGGATGACTTTTACTGTATCACAGGATGACTTTTACGGTATCACAGGATGACTTTTACTGTATCACAGGACGACATACCATAGTATCTGACAGAACGACATTTACTATATCACAGGATGACTTTTACTGTATCACAGGACGATATACCATAGTATCTGACATGACGACATTTACTGTATCAAAGGACGACATCTACTGTATCACAGGACGACATCTACTGTATCACAGGGCGACATCTACTGTATCACAGGACGACATCTACTGTATCACAGGACGACATGGACGTATCACAGGACGACATCTACTGTATCACAGGACGACATGGACTGTATCACAGGACGACATGGACTTATCACAGGACGACATCTACTGTATCACGTGACGACATCTAGTGTATCATAGGACGACATCTACTGTATCACACGACGACATTCACTGTGAAACAGGACGATATACACCATAGTATATCACATGGCAACATTTACTGTGTATCATAGGACGATATACCATAGTATCTCACAGGACGATAAACCATATTATCTCACAAACGACGTTTACTGTATCACAGGGCGACATACCATATAATCTCGCAGACGACATTCACTGTATCACAGGACGGTATACCATAGTATCTCACAGGACGGCATTTACTGTATCATAGGACGGCTTACTATAGTATCTCTCACAGTACGGCATTCACTATATCACAGGACGGTATAACATAGTATCTCACAGGAGGACATTTACTGTATCACATGACGACATTTATTGTATCACAGGACGATATACCATAGTATCTCACAGGACGACATTTACTCTATCATAGGACGGCATACTATAGTATCTCTCACAGTACGACATTCACTGTATCACAGGACTATATGCCATAGTATCTCACAGGACGACATTTACTGTATCACATGACGACATTTACTGTATTTCAAGACGAGATCATAGTATCACAGGACGACATACCATATAGTCTCGCAGACGACATTCACTGTATCACAAGACGGTATACCATAGTATCGCACAGGACGGCATTTACTGTATCAAAGGACGACATCTACTGTATCACAGGACGACATCTACTGTATCACAGGACGACATCTACTGTATCACATGATGACTTTTACTGTATTACAGGACGACATGGACTGTATCACAGGACGACATCTACTGTATCACAGGACGACATCTACTGTATCACAGGGCGACATCTACTGTATCACAGGACGACATCTACTGTATCACAGGACGACATGGACTGTATCAGAGGACGGCATCTACTGTATCACAGGACGACATGGACTGTATCACAGGACGACATCTACTGTATCACAGGACGACATCTACTGTATCACAGGAATACATGGACTGTATCATAGGACGACATCTACTGTATCACAGGACGATATTCACTGTATCACAGGACGATGTATACCATAGTATCTCACAGGGCAACATTTACTGTGTATCACAGGACGATATACCATAGTATCTCACAGGACGATAAACCATATTATCTCACAGACGACGTTTACTGTATCACAGGGCGACATACCATATAATCTCGCAGACGACATTCACTGTATCACAGGACGGAATACCACAGTATCTCACAGGACGGCATTTACTGTATCATAGGACGGCTTACTATAGTATCTCTCACAGTCCGACATTCACTATATCACAGGACGGTATACCATAGTATCACAGGACGACATTTACTGTATCACATGACGACATTTATTGTATCACAGGACAATATACCATAGTATCTCACAGGACGACATTTACTCTATCATAGGACGGCATACTATAGTATCTCTCACAGTACGACATTCACTGTATCACAGGACTATATACCATAGTATCTCACAGGACGACATTTACTGTATCACATGACGACATTTATTGTATTTCAAGACGAGATCATAGTATCTCACAGGACGACATTCACTGTATCACAGGACGACATACCATATAATCTCGCAGACGACATTCACTGTATCTCAGGACGGTATACCATAGTATCTCACAGGACGGCATTTACTGTATCACAGGACGGCATTTACTGTATCATAGGACGGCTTACTATAGTATCCCTCACAGTACGACATTCACTATATCACAGGACGGTATACCATAGTAGTTCACAGGACGACATTTACTGTATCATAGGACGGCATACTATAGTATCTCTCACAGTACGACATTCACTGTATCACAGGACGATATACCATAGTATCTCACAGAACGACATTTACTGTATCACATGACGACATTTACTGTATCAGATGACGACATTTACTGTATCTCAAGACGAGATCATAGTATCTCACAGGACATTCACTGAATCGCAGGACGATATACCATAGAATCTCACAGGACGACATTCGCTGTATCACATGACGACATTTATTGTATCACAGGACGATGTTCCATAGTATCTCACAGGACGACATTCATTGTATCACAGGACGATATACCATAGAATCTCACAGGACGACATTTACTGTATCACAGGATGACTTTTACTGTATCCCAGGACGATGTACCATAGTATCTGACATGAGGACATTTACTGTATCAAAGGACGACATCTACTGTATCAAGGACGACATCTACTGTATCACAGGATGACTTTTACTGTATCACAGGATGACTTTTACTGTATCACAGGATGACTTTTACTTTTCACAGGACGATATACCATAGTATCTGACAGAACGACATTTACTGTATCACATGACGACTTTTACTGTATTACAGGACGACATGGACTGTATCACATGACGACATCTACTGTATCACAGGACGACATCTACTGTATCACAGGACGACATTCACTGTATCACAGGACGACATCTACTGTATCACAGGACGACATGGACTGTATCACAGGACGACATCGTCTGTATCATAGGACGACATCTACTGTATCACAGGACGACATTCACTGTATCACAGGACGATATATACCATAGTATCTCACAGGGCAACATTTACTGTGTATCACAGAACGATATACCATAGTATCTCACAGGACGATAAACCATATTTTCTCACAGACGACGTTTACTGTATCACAGGGCGACATACCACAGTATCTCACAGACGACATTTATTGTATCTCAAGACGATATGCCGTAGTATCTAGCAGAGCGTAATTTACTGTATTTCAAGGCGATATGCCGTATTATCTCACAGAACGACATTTACTGTATTTCAAGACGATATACGATAACACCTCACATAACGACATTCGGACAGTTTCCTATCTGTTTAAATTAAGGTGCATAGCTACACATTCAGCCTGCTCTTTGCAGTGTCCTACTACCAGGAATTTCAACGTTTGTAGCAAACATACTGATTAGTTCTTCGTATTGATTCGTCCTCATCCGAAGAGACTAGGAGTGCTACCCACTATTAAAAGATCAGGAGTAGTGTTACATCCTTTGTTTTGTATTTAGACATTCTGTTTTATCTGGATATGAGCCCGATATGTTGTGAGTAAGAGGCGGAAGCCTCACACCCTAGTTACTCCGCCACTCATAGTTTAGGCAAGTCAGAAGCGTTTCGCCTGTAAATGAGAGCCATAAATATTCCACACAGACCACTTAAGGCAGCACTCAAGCCATACACTTTCCGTGGCGCCTTCATATGCAAAAGTACAAAATTAACTCGCAACCAATGTCATAATTTATAACATGAACACATCATGTCACATCGCCCTCGGCACACAGCTGATAAGGAGTCCTGCTGCACCTGGTCAGTGGTTCTCAGCCCGTTTGTATTGGGACCTTACATTCATCTGTCGCATACCGTGTTTCCCCGAAAATAAGACCTACTCCTATAATAAACTCGAGCACAATTTTTCCTGTAAACGACATGCAACGTGCAGTAACTAATCCACAACGCTGTCGGTCCGGTAGAAATGTGTTCGAATCTCCATCGAGGCAGTTGTTTTTATTTTTTATTCTTTTTTATTTAGTGGTTTCCAGGTCGACTCAACCAAAAGTGGGTATCAGGAAGTGTTCTGGAAAGTAAGGCCGCACCGTGATTTTGACACATCACACATGGAGGGCCTACTGGTCTACAGAACTGAGTGGCTAGCGCCACGTGCCCAGTACGCCCCAGGGCCAGTAAAAAGGGTCGAACTTGAATTTTAAACATTGACCTGGGCTCCCAGGTCGACCTAGCCTTGATGCGTACCAGGAAATGTCTTGGGAGGTCAAGGCGGGCGGCGTGATACTGACCATATCACCCGATGATTGCCGAATGGGCTTTACAAATATGTCCATTGCGCCTTGGGTGTATGAAAGGGTTCTGTACTTACTGGGTTCATCCTATTATTTTTAAGCATTTCGTTGTTAGCATTGTTCACCCCAACACCCAGTGGAAACTGGTAAAATAAAAGATTAGTGCCGCTGTTTCCATCGTGACTTATTGGGTATAAGGTGTTAGGAACCCCTTAGTAGTTGTCCCCCTTGTTATTGTATATGCATTCGTAGGAATAGTTGTAGGACAAGCGACGGACCTTTTCTTATCAGCATCTGTGCAAGCGAGCAGAACGGTGCCTTCACTATTGCTCACACTCGAGCATTGCGCACTAAGGCTGGGGTTATAAACCACCAAAAGTCGGGGAGAAACCAGCATATTATCTTCCCTTGAATGAGGCTATAACGTAGTTACACATCGAACGGAAGCGAGACATCTTTTCATATGAGTACATTGTTTTTCGCTCTGAATTACTGGACACATTTATCACTATCACAACCATCAGTGTTAAATGTGGAGAGGTATCTTGCGGTAAGTGTTGTGATGTATGAGATGTGACCTACATAACACTTAAGAACAGCGTGTGTATGTGTGTACGTGCGTGTGTGTGTATATATATATATATATATATATATATATATATATATATATATATATATATATATATATATATATATATATATATATATAAGTTGTTAGTAGGCGGAAACGATAACCTTCCGGTCCAGAATTCGGCACAACTTTAGAGGACGCAGAAGTGGATTTTCCCGCACAGGAGAAGCTGTCGATGCGCATCCGGGAATGGGGGTTAAAATATGTGACAGTAATACAATAATGGACATTTTGATTTATTTTGTTGTTTCGGGATTTGAGATTTAAATATTGAGCACAACCCACTACTCAGCGTTGCCAGTAGTGGGTTGTGCTCAATATTTAAATGGACATTTTGTTCTCTCCTTCTAGAGCTGCATACGTTGTACATTTGCTGTTTAAGGTATTTCGTAAAATGACATATACAATGCCTTATATATCATCTCCCGTCTCCCTAGAGTCATCTGCAATTATATATACATGCGGATGTCGGCGTGGCTGCGAGGTTTATAATGCGTTTGAACTTCCGGTGCCCTGGGGATCGTTTCCTACACTGGTCAGTTGAACTTCAACGTTGACTGTCTGTTCAGAAAGTTACGACAAACTTCTGAACCTAAACTTGCTTAGAAAATTCAGCCTGGGGTTGAGATTAATGGCATCGTCCTGCAAAGGACATGCAGTATAAATATATGCCATTGTTTGTCTTGTGGAAGGATTCTTCTGGATTGTTGGTGTATTCATATATGTTGGATAAATAAAAGTAGGATTTAAGAGAAGAAAACAGAAACAATGGTTAAGAAAATGAGACTTAATAAAGATGTTCTAAAAGCAGACGAAGAAATGCAAGAATGATGATTGAGAAAAATAGATACAACGCAATAGCTAAAATACAGAGTATATATCAACAGTGGGAAATGCTAAGGGACTCCATTCATCAAACAAGCTTAGGAATATTACCGGGGAGAAGATATACGCAAATATTAAGAAACATTGATGGCTGATTGCAACTAGAATATTATACACAACTATAAGAAATAGACAAGTATCATTCTTTGGTATGTGATTAGAAGAGAAGCATTGGAGAAAGTGGTGACAACTAGAAAGATCAGTAGGAAAAGAGGCAAACCAAGAGAAATGATGAATGGACTTAGACGGTGGTATCCAGAAAACCGATGAGGGCCATGAACACCTAAGCTAGTTGGCAGGCAGAGTACATAATTTTGATGATAAAAATGTTAATATGTGTCAATTAAGGTGTTCTCATGCTAACATTTTCTAGTCGGAAGAGAACAAATTCTGGCACCGCAGTTAGCTTAGTTAGTTTGGTGTGAATCCTCTGGGAGATGTGTTTTAACTATTAAGTCCGGTGCATTGGCGTCTAGGCTCTGTAAATGGCTTATGTCTGTCGTAGTGAGGTTGGTGTGGAGCCTTTTGTCCCGTCCCGAACTGGTACCGAAGTATAATCTCCACGGGGTCTGGTTTGTAGCACTCTCCTACTCTTCTCCGTGGTAAGGAATCATGGTGGCCAGACCAGTACTATGCATACTACACACTCACACACACATACACATACACACACACACACACACACACACCCAAGAAGAAAAACACGAGAAGTAGAATTGGTAAGCTTTACTAGAACACGATCATTAGTAACAAAATGAACGTTGCGGCCAAAGACTTCGTCAGGACACAGACAACAAACACACGCCGATACAACTACATGACCAGTGCTAAAAAAATAAATGTTTTGCATATCCTTTACAGGACATCGCTGTCAACATCAGCATCTTTTAGCTGATTGTTGATTTCTTGGCAAGATTACGCTCAGTAGTTTGCTGACCAGTGCTAGAGAGTAATATTTGGATTAATCAATTTATGATTCAGCACAGCAGACTTGGACTGTCTGGAATTAGGCATTGATTGATCATGTTTCCCCCGCAGGCTTGGTAAAGTGTTTCACTGTCAGCCGACTTCAACCCATGCCCATGTGAATATTGTCATAATCTTTCTTGCTCTCGAGCTTTGGCTCGTGTCGCTACATCTGGGTCAACTCGTTAAGTAATTATGACATTGTTGACACGAGAACTTAGGATATGACAGAAGATCTACATACGACAGAACTGGGCCTCTGGGTGCATCGTTTATTAATACATTGTCGAACCACACAAGAAGGTGTCCCCATCCCCACCGATAGGCCCCCCAGGCCAGATTTTAACACTTGCAGATTCCTGCACTTTCAACAGCTTCTATCAGTCGGCAGCAGCGACAATCACTCTTGATATAAAACATCACAGTTGATGAAAAATATACCTTGAATACAATGTATCTGCCGATCAGATTATGGCTTGCAGTCTTTATACAAACGTCTCCACTTCTCTCCTCTTCATTGGTAGTTAATAGAAGCCCGCTCTAACCTGTCGTAAACTCTAGCTGATAATACCGAGTTGACTTCCAAGAATCTATTGCACGTCATCCTGGACGTTTGGGTAGTGTGATCGGATACCTAACCTTTATGGAAAGGGGCGAAAAACAGGACGTCTCCCGAGTGTAAATTATACGCATTAAACATCCCACAGCAGTTGGGAACGCAAAGAGTAGGCCATAAGATTTCTGCCTTGGCAAAATGAAAATCTGCGCACGGGTAGATAGATCCCTTTGTCTTGGATAGAATCTGTTTAGAGGAAGTAGTAGTAGTAGTAGTAGTAGTAGACACCTTGCAGTCTTGACAGACTAAAGTATGTGAGTGGAATGTGGCCAATATTCCATCACAATGTCTGGGCAGAGCTTCAGAGATCATGTGATGCCCAAACGACATGACCCCTCCCTCGGCCTAGTCTTGTGTATTCCAGAGGAATGGGTAACCAATACGTCTGGCACAAGGTAGGCTGCAGACGCTGGCGGCTCAGCGTCAATCCACCGAGACCTCACCACCACGAGCCGGTGGCGAGTTATGGCCAGACCCTGACACCCAAGGGACCCGGCTTAGAGACGTTCAGCCATGTCCCACAGGTGAGGGCCCTGTACGAGCCCGGACCATGGGGGCGCGCACATCTGTCAATCACAGGTGTCCGGACCTGTGTAAAGCGTGTACTATCGTCAGACTCCCCACCTGACTTATAGCGGTCCCCGCGTCCAGCGGGAATAGGTCCGCCATAGCTACCGCAGGAGATATTGCCTGTCTATTTGCAAGCAAATCTCCCATACTTCCACTGTGCGGATCTCGCGACCAGCGAGAATAGGCCCGCCGGAGATTTGCTCGTCTGCTGCGAACAAATCTCTACCGAGAGACTGAATAAGTAAAAGTAAACCTCACATAATTGCAAGCGAAAGTCGGACATACTGACATTTGAGGTGCATAACTACGTGTGACGCACTTCCTTCAGAAAGGCAACATATAAACACGGGGAAGGCACTACAGTGACTACATTAAGGCATAATAACGGAATGCGAATAATGGAAAGATGAAAATAAAAAACAAATGAGAACAATGAAAAGAACATGAATGACAGCCTGGGATTCTGAGATAAGGGCATTTTAAATGGTATTTTCATCGATCTCATTTTTGTCATCTTTCCATTCTTCTCATTCAGTTCTTGTGCCTTAATATTGTCACTGTAATGTTTTCCATGAGTTTATATGTTGTGTTTTGTTTTTGCTGATGAAGGCTATTCACTGCAAAGTCCTAATTGTTCCGTAATTGTGTTATGTAAAGCTGCATTGCTGTATGTTATTTAATATTGTTTACATTTCCACAGCTTTACCGTAGTTCTATTAATTATATTTCTTCGATTGAGTAACAGAGAAGAAGAAGATGAAGAATATAAAGTTGTTGACGTCAACACATCGTTGTTACGAATAACACTATGAACATTTGTCTTCGGGCAATGGCTGTTATCCTCGACCACAACACAATTACATCAGATACTCCACAAATACTTCAACATACTGTCGTCAACGGAAACAACATCACACGCCCTGATTATTATCTTCGCCAAACTTTACACTAACAGTTGTACAACAGTGTGGACTGTGATTTGCTACAACTATTCGCACACTTTACTGCGGCTATTTCGGACTTCCCCTAGCAAGTTAGAATCGTGACTCTTACCCAGTCAATCCTCAACAGTTCGTTGTATGTCTTTTACAGGACGTTCCAATCAACCCCGACATTTATTGACCGTTTGTGATGTTTCTAAGCAATTTTACGTTCAGTAGTTTGCCATTACCGGCTTCGTGGCTAAAGGCTTGCGAACGCGGTTCGTGAGCCGGGTACCAGGCGTTCGAAGCTCAGCTGCGACCGATTTGTGCAGCAGACCGTGTCGCGTTGTGTTATAACGTGCTGGTATGGGAGCCGGTCGTTCCAAAGCAATGGCAAACTACTGAACGTAACATTTGCCTAGTACATCAGCAGCAGCTGAAAAATACTGTCGTTGACTGCAACGTCCCGTAAGGGATACGCAACTTTAAAAAAAAAAAGTTTACCATTGCCAACGCTGCGACTAGGGGGCGGTTGAAACGCGTTTCAAGGTTCCCCGACATATTGAGTCGTGGGTTCGAGAGTTCGCGATCATCTGCAGACGATTTGGAAGCAGACTGCCTTGCGTTGATTTCGTTGTTATTTGCATCGGTCGTTTAGAAAGCATTGGCAAACTACTGAACGTAAAAATTGCCTTCTAAATTACAAACAGCCCAAATATTATGGGGTAGATTGCGATGTTCTATAAAGGGCATACAACTAACTTTAGTTTGCCATTACTATTTTGAACGGCCGACGATCATACCTTGTGAAAATCAACGCAAAGTGACCTACACCCAAATCGGCTGCGTTTGACTTCGAATCCGGTATGTCGGGATTGTGAAGCTACGTTCACTACACTTAACCCACAGACGCCTATAATCCCCAAAAGTACAGGTCGGTTAATCACACATTTTCAATAACTATATTCTACATGTTTCCTATAGTTTGGACCTTGACATATCTTGGCTTCGTTTTCAAATTGACAAGTCCTGTAAAAAACTACGAGGGATCTAGTCACGTGAGATAGATCCTGAGTACAGCTAACCTGACGATTAAAATTCTAACACAAAAGGTATGATGAGATCCCAAACGTAAAACAACTCATGCAATATACCACACGATGACGCCAGGTGGGTTAATGTTACCTGTGATATCTGTGCACATGGATTTGCGTCTTTGCGAGGTATAATATATGAGTTTGTGTTTGTTGAATTTACGCACGATAGTAACACGTTTTGTTTCATGTTGTAATGTTTAATTCAACAACTGTTCTTGATCTATACAGAAGTGGAGCAAGCACGAAAAAAAGGGGGGGGGGGGGTTGACTTCCGATCCTCAGAAGCCGACCACCTTCGGCGAATGGTTTGGTCCCTCTACTCTCTTGACACTCCGTGGGGGAGAACCCATCCTGGTGTCTTTTGAGATGTTTTAATCGTGTTTCTCATTTATCTCACAAATATAATGTTATGTGTACCTACCCACAAGTCATCCCGCCCTCGGGGAGGCGAACATTGTACACCTGGTGCCTCGTGGTATGCGGTGATAGTGAGTGATTTAGATCCAGTGGCAGGTCTCATTGCGGGAATGTCTCGGCCATAGGTAGATGTTCGTTTCGTGTACTACGTTTTTGTGGTTTTATTACTTATAACAGCAAACTGTTAGTGAGTGGCACCTTGCAGTCTTGACAGACCAAATTATGTGGATTGGAATTTGGCCAAAATTCCATCTCACAATGCCTGGGCTTCAGAGAACATGTGGTGCCCAAACGACATGTTCCCTCTCTCGGCCTTGCCTTGTTTGATCCAGAGGAATGGATAACCAATGCGTCTGGAACAAGGTAGGCTGCAGACGCTGGCGACTCAGCGTCAAACCTCCGAGACCTCGCCTCCACGAGCAGGAGGCCAGACTCTAAACCTTTGGGATTTGACTTAGAGGCGTTCAGCCAAATCCCGCAGGTAAGGATCGTATACGCGCCCGGACCACTGGGCACGTACACCAGTCAATCGCAAGTGTCTGGACCTGTGTAAGCGTGTATTGCCGTCAGACTCCCCGTCTGACTCGTGCGGATCCCGCGACCCAAGGAAATAGGCCCGCCGGCGATATTGCTCGTCTGCTGCGAGCAAATCTCCCCTCCTGCCACTGTGTGGATCCCGCGACCAGCGAGAATAGGCCCGCCGGAGATATTGCTCGTCTATTGCGAACAAATCTCCTGGCTGAATAAGTAAAGAAACGATAAAAGTAGTTGTATTTCAATTGCGCTTGCGCTCCCACCTATGCTATACCCTTCATGTGTCTTCACAAAGTCGGACTAGATTCTAGCTCAACAGGGTCTAATGAGGGTAAAGTATAAGAGACTTTAGTTATACACTACACATATGACAGATAAAGCGTTGAAGCGACTGCACGCGTAATTGGGCTCTCGTTCCCTACATCATCTTTTGTTTCTTGTTTGTCCTTCGTTGCCGAAGAGAACCATTTTGTCATTATTAAGTCTCATGGGTTCAGGGGTTTCTGATGAGGTATATCATAGTTCAGAAAGTCATCTATAGTGAATGGAGACAAGTGCCTTTAGACAATTAGACGACGATAACACGACTTTTGATTTTATTTAATGCGTATCTGGCTAGCTTCGTCGAGATATAATTGCGCAAAGGGGACATAGTCGGCAGAAATAACTGCGCCAGGCAGATCTATAAACAGCACTGTTCTCCCAGTTTTCAAAGTTGATACTAAAGGTCTTATTTGGACAAACAACAGATAAAGTTAATTAGTCAATTCAGATTGAAAATGTCGGGATATTAACTTACTTCTTTGTCCTGGTCGGGAACGACGGTAGCGCGGTGGCCGCACACTTGCCTGCCGGCCCAGATATCATGTCCGTGAACCTCAGTCTATGAGATGATATTTGTGTTTCACTGACCGGCCTAACATTGGTATCAGGAACATTTGTTGGAAATAAAGGAGGCCGGTGTGGTATTGACTGCATCATCCATTGATTTGTCAAAACAAATAAATACCTGGCTTGGATCATATTTCTTGTTTACTAAGGCCAAACTTGAAATCCTATATCAAATTGCTCCAAGCTACCTTTGGCCATTGTTTAAATATAACACAAGATATAGCATACTGAACATACTAGTCCCTAAGCCTAGGATTGTTTTGTTTGTTTGCATATCCTTTACAGGACATTGCTGTCAACATCAGCATCTTTCAGCTGATTGTTGAATTCTTGGCAAGATTACGCTCAGTAGTTTGCCATTGCTTTCTGAGCGGCCGGCTCACATACCCTGCAAGTTACCGACGCGATTCGAACCACTGCTGTTTCTCACCGTCGTCACGTTACTTACGAGAGTATACGAGATTACGGAGAAAAGTTGCTAACCTCTAGGCCAGGAAGCCGGCAAGCCTAGGATAGACTTGTTAAAAACAAGTTTAGCGTACTCCGCAGCTCAGCTGTGGAACGATCTTTCACAAGAAATGAAAGACACCACCAATTCCTATGCATACAATCGCAACCTATTTTAACACTATCTTATTACAGACTACATGCCCCCTTAAAATAATAATAATTATTATTATTATTATTATCTCCAAGGACAACTAGTATAATAAACATTCGCCTAACTATATTACGTTACATCAACCTTAGCTAATTATAATTGTCATGACGAAAATTAGTTTTAGTGAGTCATATATTATCAGTTATTGCACATTTTCCATGCTCCTATAATGCATATTGTTTATGTTGTCTAAGATTAGATTCATAAGTAGGTATACATGAAATAATGTATGAGAGCAGAGAGATAAGAAGGGCAGAATATCAGACGGGCCCGCGTGCCCAACTCTTAACCCTTTGAAAATAAAGAACATTTTCGCATCTACCCAAAACGTATGATGGTGTGAAAAGGCCGCTTTACTTTATTTTGACATGATCGTGTAAAGCAGACTCCCCCAGACACCCCCACCGTAAGGTTGCAAGAGTGGCATCGCCAATAATATGCTTTTACGGATAACCAACAACAGCCATACTCCCGTGCCTCTCATGGAACTTAATGGGAATGTCTGATGCTCATTATGTTCGCTGTTGCGTCACACGCCCATTTGTGTATGAGAAAAATGAGCATTTTTAACAAGACCCTGGGTGTGTGTGTGAGTAAATCTTACCAGTTCTGGAGAGAGCAAGGAATCTTAGCACCTTCGAGGTGTCAACTGAGATTACACAATGATTTAATGGCAGCAAATCTAGGCTGGGTCTGAATGTTTTACTTCGGCGTCTTCCCGTCTCATTTTGTACGCATCTTCCCGAAGAACATTGTCGGAATCTGCGACTTCGTGTGTTCATTATAACTTACAGTTAGGATCATTTCTTTGCATTGGTCATAGGGAGTTCTTACACGCTGTACTTTACTGTGTTGTCGAGTCAATAGTGTATTTACTTGTCTAGTTGTAATTGTACGCTGGTTTTCGATGTTTATGTATATATGAATCTACTTATAAAGGTTGGTGGTATCGCTGGGAGGTTTCAGGCGCTGAAACTTTCTATAGCGTAGTGGACTTGTTTCACCCGCCGGTCAGTTGGGCTTTCTGACTATATTTGAATAATGAAGTCACAAACAGTATATTGTCTCCGTGGCGAAGAGTTCAAGCCGTCTGTCTCGCGCTCCGAAGGTTGTGGGTTCGATTCTGGGGCACGTCGTTTGGTTTACGGGTGCAATTTTCTCGGAGACTCCAGGGGGTCGTCGCTAGAGCTACGGAGTTCGTGCTTTGTGCGTCACATTCACAACGGGAAAACAGAGTTTTCTGGATATAGTTGGCTTCTCGTTCAGAAAGCAATGGAGAACTACTGAATGTAAAATTGCTCATTAAATCATAAATAGCCAGTGAGAGCAAACTGGGGTTGATTGCAAAGTCTCGCAATGGACTTGCAACGTTTAGTTTGTGAAAATCTAGATGCAATTTTACGGCAGGATCTAAAAGACGCGTTTTGTTATCTCCAGTTCGGTAATTCAGTAAACAGCTGCATGAAAGCCAGGTGGAAGACATCTTGTTTTGTCTTGTCTACCTACACAAAGGCGGACTGAGGGGAATTCCGTTGGTTATCTAATGGCCCTTGCCTTCTGCCGCTTAGCTTTGTGTGGAGTTGTGAGTTTTTTCAATCATGTGTAATTTACTGAAATATTAGCATATGTGCCATACTGTTAGCATGTTTGTAAGATAACTTGTCTCTCTGGTTAGTACTACCGGTAGCGTCACAACCACCGGCATTATTATTATTATTATTATTATTATTATTATTATTATTATTATTATTCGTTGGAGCAAAATTTAAAATAAAACTTAAGAGATCTTTCTATACTAAATTACAAAGATTACACCCAACATATAACAGAGAAAAACTACAAGAAATTACAGTCAAAGAGAAATTTACAGATGAAATAAAATGTAAACTTGAAACTCTGCAAAACCCTTTGAACGAAAGCGTTGACCAAACTTGGTTGAACATCAAGAATACAATTCAGTCTACCGCAGAAGAATGTCTCGGTGTGTTAACTACGCATAGAAAGAACAGATGGTTCAATCAAATATGTGAAGAAGCAGTCATTAGGAAGAAGAATGCCAGACATGTATGGTTAAATGCCATCAATAACTTCCAAAAGGAAGAGCATTATAGAAATGAATGTAAAGAGGCTACACAAATAGTCCGACAGCAGAAGCGAGAATATATGAGTAATATAATCAAAGATATGGAAACTAATCACCAGAAAAATGAATCCAGAAAGTTTTTTAAAGAACTGAAGTCAATGAAACGAGGGCACCAACAAAACACATATGGTTTAAAAGACAAAAAAGGGAATATGATAAATACCAATGAGGAAATGTGCAACGCATGGAAAGAATATTTTGTTGAATTACTAAATTGTGAAGCTCCAAGTAACACTTTCCCACAGGAAGAGGTTCTAACACGTGAACCACAAATTGAAGAACCTACATTTGAAGAAATCCTATATGTAATCACACGACTTAAAAACAATAAGGCAGCTGGGACTGATGGAATTGCTGCTGAATTTATAAAGGCAGGTGGCCATGCATTACATCTAAAGCTATACGAACTAATAATAAGAATCTGGAGGACAGAAGAATTACCCCATGACTGGATAGACTAAAACCATATTCAGAAGACATATTAGGTGACTACCAGGCGGGTTTTAGACAAAACAGATCAACAATAGATCAGATATTTATCTTACGACAAATAGCCGAGAAAAATTGGGAATATTAAAGAGATCTCCATAACATTTTTGTGGATTTTAAAAAGGCTTATGATAGTGTCCATAGGAATAGTCTATGGAATGCTATGCAGGAATTTGGAATACCAAGGAAGTTAATCAACATGACCAGACTATGCATGGAAGATACTTATAATATAGTAACATATAAAGGCAGGAAATCAGACCCTTTCCAAATAACATCTGGCTAGAAACAGGGTGATGCACTATCGCCGCTACTCTTCAATCTGGCTCTAGAGAAAGTTGTAAGGAAGGTAAAGGAAGAATGTAATATTGGAGGAACATCCAAGCTGCTTGGTTATGCAGATGATATAGATATTATAGGGCAAAGTGAACAAAAGACATTGGAAATATTGACTCACTTAAAGGAAAAAGCCCAACAGATGGGGCTGGTTATCAACCAAGATAAGACAGAATATATGGTAATTTCAAGAGACGGGATGGCTAAAAACTCTGGCCACATACAAATAGATAATATGACCATTAAAAGAACGGAAACGTACAAATACCTGGGTACAATCTTCAACTGCTCCAACATCATAAGGGAAGAAATACAAACTAGAATCAACTCTGGAAATAAGATATACTATGCACTACAACATCTACTAAAATCAAATGCGCTATCTCGTAACACCAAAATCACAATATACAAAACACTGATCAGACCAGTTGTGCTGTATGGCTCTGAAACCTGGAGTACAACGAAAGGAGACGAACCCTTGTTACAAACCTTTGAGAACAAAATTTTAAGACGCATCTTTGGACCCATTAGGGATACACAAAGTGGAGAGTGGAAAAGAAGAAGTAACAAAGACATTTATGATCTGTTTAAGTCCCCGCTAATCACTGGTATCATGAAGGCTAATAGACTACAATGGCTGGGGCATATAGAAAGAATGGAAGATAATAGGGAAACAAAACTCGCTTACACTCAGGAAATAGATGACCGTAGACCCCGAGGTAGACCAAGAAGACGGTGGAGAGATAATACATATACAGACCTACAAGCACTTGGAATCAACGACTGGCAAGAGAAGGTCCACCAGAGAGACGAATGGAGACGGATTGTATCTGCAGCAAAGAACCTCAATGGATCGGAACGCTGAAGAAGAAGAAGATTATTGAAGAGGCGGAATACCAGTATTTTAGGCCAATATTTGAAAAGAGCAAACATGTATTCTAGTCTAGTAACTATTTGTTTACACAAATAATGTAAGTACGGGACACTTTTCACGGCTCGAGGCGCAGATAGTAGTCAAATTGTTTATGTTACTAAATGTTGGATAATCCAATTCTAGTAGATTCAAATCGTTAATGTTACTGAATGTTGGATAGTCCATCTTTAGTAGAGTTAAATTGTTGGTATTGCTGAATATTGGATAGTCCAGTTCTAGTAGATTCAAGTTGCTACATTATTGAACGTTGAGTAGTCCAGTTCTGGTAGATTCAAATCGCTGATATTACTGACCTTTGGATAGTCCAGTTCTGGTAGATTCAAATCGCTGATATTACTGAATGTTGGATAGTCCAGTTCTGGTAGATTCAAGTCGCTGATATTACTGAATGTTGGATAGTCCAGTTCTAGTAGATTCAAGTCGCTGACATTATTGAATGTTGAGTAGTCCAGTTCTAATAGATTCAAATCGTTGACATTACTGAATGTTGGATAGTCCAGTTCTGGTAGATTCAAATCGCTGATATTACTGAATGTTGGATAGTCCATGTCTAGTAGATTCAAATCGCTGGCATTACTGAATGTTGGATAGTCCAGTTCTAGTAGAATCAAATCGCTGTCATTACTGAATGTTGAATAGTCCAGTTCTGGTAGATTCAAGTAGCTGATATTACTGAATGTTGGATAGTCCAGTTCTAGTAGATTCAAGTCGCTGATATTACTGAATCTTGGATAGTCCAGTTCTGGAAGATTCAAATCGCTGATATTACTGAATGTTTGATAGTCCATATCTGGTAGATTCAAGTCGCTGATATTACTGAACGTTGGATAGTCCAGCTCTATTAAATTCAAATTGTTGATGTCCCTTCTTCTTCTTCTCTTCCTCCATTTACCTAAGTGAAGCGTGGGACGTGGTTGGGGGTGGGGGTGGGGGGGGGGGGGGGATTGTAGAGATCTTTTATGCACTCTTTCTAATCCTCTTTGTAAGTTGGCATTCATTTCTTTAAAGTTGTTCTTGATACCACCACTCCATATTGTACCAGGTCTTCCCCTTTCTCTGTATATGTTGTATTCCATCGATGTGGCTCTTTGTGGCTGATGGTAGCAGTAGATTCTTGTGAGGTGACCAAAGCTTTTATTGTTTGTTGGTGATTCACTAACCAGTGTTAGTTCAATGGCGATTCTATCTGAATGGTCGACGCCCCACACAATCTCAATCAACGCAAAGCAGGCTTGGTATGGCTTGGAATTATGAAAGGTAGTTTCACTAACCCTAAGCCCCAGCGCAGTTAGGATTAATGTGAAAAACATCTCAGGGAACTAGTAGCTAGTGAAGGCAATGGGCCTGGTTCAATCTCCGGTAACGACAGGGTTTGTTTTCCGGCATATGAGGCTCCGAGATGCACCCAGACTTATAAAAATTGAAGTACAGAACCCAGACGCCTTGATGCTAGGACCTTATTGGGTGTATGGTCAGTGCAGATAAAGGACCACGTGTACACGCTTTTGGGGCTGTTGGGTATCTGGTACTGTACCCAAACTTGATGGATGATGTGTTTAATATCACACCGGGCCCTTTTCTTTGGTCTCATTGGCGAAGTAGTTACACCGGCCGCCTGACGTTTCGAAGATTGTGGGTTCGATTCCTGACCACGTCGTTCTGTTCACGAGTGCAATTTTATCTGAGTCTCCTGGGGGTCGTCGCTGGAGCTAAAGATTTCGTGCTTTGTGCGACGCTTGCAGAAAGAGACCAAGCCATGTGGGGTAAAACCCGGTGCAATGAAGTCGATACTCTTGCCTTCCTTGTAAACACCTCCCATGACATTTCCTAGTACCCGTTTTAGGCTGGAATGAAAACAATTAATCCTCACGTTTTATGTCTGAGTGTCCGAACAAGTCAGTTTTTCATACACACAGATTGCTTTGTGTATTCAACCCTATGTGCTCAGAGATAGACTCTTGCTTGGTTTTTCCAACAGTTAAGGCTCAGTGGACCAGTTGAGCCAGAAACACTTCCCCCTACCCAAATGTGTCACTGCGGGTTTGCTGAAGACCATTCCTGGCCTATTCTGACCAGTTTTATTCTATTCTTTGTCACTTATGCGTGACCATTTGCGGTTAAGTGTATCAAAGAGATGGCGGGCATTCAGATCTTGTTTCTGGCTGGCTGAAGGATTGATATTGTAATTCAGAAAATACGTGTTGATTTCGCTTCTCCACATTTCTAATGTTTAGGCCAATGGTGCATTCATTGTAATGGAACTCGAAGGACATTTTATCTTTTCACAACTTTCACATCCCGAAATCCATTTTAATGTTACGGCCGGATGTGCGTTGCATTCTTCATCTTTGGATAGTTAGAAGATATTACACTTCGTGAGCTGAGCGGCGATGTTGCCAGCTTAATTCTTTGAACTGTTTATGATAAAAGGAGGAGTTTACGTCGAATTGGTGACTGAAGTTATAAAGCACACGTGTGCTAGTTAGAATACGGCGTAGGTTCAAATAGTAGTGGCAAACTACTAAACATAAAGGTTGCATAGTACATCATAAACAGCCAATAAATGCTAGGGTTGATTGTAATGTCCTGTAAAATGAGATGCAAATAACTATAACATACATATGTCGTTTGTTATATAGAATGTACGACATACATATATCGTGTGTTATGTAGAAAGTATGACATACATTCATCGTGTGTTATGTAGAAAGTTGACATACATCGTGTGTTAGGTAGAAAGTGATATATCCATACATCGTGTGTTATGTAGAAAGTAGACATATATACATCGTGTGTTATGTAGAAAGTAGACATACATACATCGTGTGTTCTGTAGAAAGTAGACATACATACATCGTGTGTTCTGTAGAAAGTAGACATACATACATCGTGTGTTATGTAGAAAGTAGACATACATACATCGTGTGTTACGTAGAAAGTAGACATACATACATCGTGTGTTATGAAGCCGCAGTAACTGCCAGTGGTAAGCACGCTTGCATGCTAGCCCGGTAGACATGTGTTCAAACTCCCATCGAGATGGATATATTATTTTATTTGAAATGGGTGCCAGAAAATATCTTGGGAAATAAAAAAAAAAGCGGCCGGTGTTATATAGACCACATCAGCCATCGAGTTCTGATTGGTTTATAAAAATACCAAGCTAGCATCACATGCCCGATGCTCCCCCAAGACTTGGACAGGGGCCCTTTAATTTCCTTTTATTCTAATCGTGGTTTACTTTATTGGTAGCTACTGCATTGTGTGGTCAGGTCATAGTCATATATGAATGATCTGCCTTATTGCAGTAGATGGTACATGGTGTATTTTTAATGACTGTGCAGTGTTTGAAAATATTGCCGGTCCAAGTTTTGTATTTACCTATTATGTTGCATGAACTTTACTGAGGGTGAATACAAAACTTGGACCGGCGATATTTTCAAACACTGCACAGTCATCAAAAACACACCCTATACTACTTGCTTGTGTTCGCGCGGAATGTTGAACGGCGCTCACCAATTCCGACACCCCACATGGTGTCCACGGCTTCAGGCGGAGGAACGCAATTGGAAGGGTACATGCCTTATCCTACTGCGAGAAAATGCAACATAAAGAGTAAATGTAATGACAGGACAGACAAGGCCGTAAGCCTTGGTCAGCAACTGGTCTAGGATCGAAGCTCCTACAGGCGGACAGTTACAGCATTGCTTTGCTGATCCGGCAGCTTCCTCAGCTTGTCTTGTTCCAGACATATTGGTGTTACCTTTCCTCTGGAATAAAAGTAGGCAGGTCGAGAGAGGTATCATGCTGCGTCGGCAACACATGGTCTCTACAATTCAGCCTAGGCTTTGCATTGTGGAGCGGTACAACATTCGCTACCGCCATGGGTTATAGTTATTATGCCTTGTTAAAATCACAAGGTAAAAAACCTATTGTCTGCTAAGGCGGCAAGGTGCCAGCTACTGAATTAGCCAGAATCGTCACAATACTGAGCAGTGAAACAGCCACTAATGTTTAGTCGGAGTCACCGGTGTACACCATCAGTCAACGGACAGAATATGACTATAAAATGATGCCATTTCCTTGCCTGTTTTTGAACGCAGCGACTTCAGAATGGAGACTTTCACAAAGTAATAAAGGTCTCTTTCATGCATGCCTTAAAGGATGTTACTAATTCTGGGGCGAAGGGATTACGAATGTTATTAGTAATCCTGCATACACGTTCGAAACACTGCGGGCGACTTGGAAGAATACCACTTTGCGTTGGTTTACATACAATAGTATGAGTGTCGGCCGTTCAGAAAGCAGTGACAAACTACTGAACATAAACTTGCCCAGGAATCTCAGACATCCAAAAAATGCCGGGCTTGACTGCTACGTCCTGAAAAGGATATGCAACTAATTGTGTAAGGAATTTTGGGTGTATGGTGGTGTCTCCATATTTGATAGATCAATCGGCATGATATTGGTCATGAAGTGATTATCACGCCACTCGCCTTCACTTTCCTGGAATTTTTCTGGTACGCATTTTAGGCTTTGTCAAACTGGAAACCCAGATCAGGACTTCAACATCCGCATAGATGGAGTTCGAACGTGTGGACACTGAGACGAGAGGGTGTTAGCGTCTGCGCTACTGCAACTGGGAATATGCTGCTACCATTAGCTGCTTGCGGCAGGGCCGGGTTCTATACTGGCCAAGACCTATTGACGCGTCCTCGTCGAGCGTCCTGGGCAACAGGTCCCTTCGGGGTCCTGGCTAAAGTCAGTGAGATCGCTGATTCCTCCGAAGTCGGAGAGTGTCTGCCTATACGGCGAGGAAATACCAGTCTGCACACCAATAAGCCAGACATGGGACAACGGATACTCACGCAAAACTCAGGTCCTGTATGACATCACACTGATGTTGGACACCAGGATGCCTTCATCCGACATACAGGACTTCGCGTTGGAGCTCAAGCCAACGAACACAAGCAAGCTGCTTGCGGCGTATTTATATTTCTGAGGTCACACCGGGAAGGAATGAGATCAGTGATACCTCCTGTATGTGACGCTGAAGCGCCGAATTGACGGTTTATACTGACCACGGCGTTTCTTCACCTCGACGTTGGACATCAAGAGCAGACACTAGTCTGGCTAACGAAGGGACGGTCGACCATTGTCTCCGTTGTGATGAAGCATGCCGACAACTACAAATAGCGCACTGTGTACGACTGAACGAGAGTCAGAATAATTACTCATGGTGATGGTTGACAACCGACACCAAGATCTTGTGATGAGTGTGTTGCTTGCCTACCATGATGGAATGAAATTCTTCTTCTTCTTCTTCTTCTTCTTCTTCTTCTTCTTCTTCTTCTTCTTCTTCTTCTTCTTCTTCTTCTTCTTTCTTCTTCTTCTTCTTCTTCTTCTTCTTCTTCTTCTTCTTCTTCTTCTTCTTCTTCTTCTTCTTCTTCTTCTTCTTCTTCTTCTTCTTTTTCTTCTTCTTCTTCGCATCCCCAAACAGAGCACAGACCACTTCATGTCAAGCCCTTTGTAGACTTAATTATTATTAGCCGGATTTTGCAGTTAAAGTTTTCTAAGGGATGAGATAGCTAGTCTCAACTAACCAAGTCATTATCATTCCCGAATTTTCTTCAGGTCGTACACATGTGAATAATTGGAGGTTTCGAATTTCTGCAACAAAACAACAACAACAACCAAAAACAACAACCAAAAACAGCAACAGCAACCCGCGTGTTACTGAAACAACAGTGGGGTTATAATGTTGCTAGCTGCCTCGTCTTGTGCTCGGAAAGGTACACATATCTGCCTGTGCGTTGGCTGGAATCCTAATAGGACAAACAACAAGCGTGCTCCGTTGTCATCTATGGGCTCCTAGTGTAATAATTCTGATATGGTCCGAATTAAAAGAAAATGATACCATGTTTAAAATGCACAAATATCTCCTTCACTCGAGAATTTCTCTTACTGATGATTCACCCGTGTAAAACAGAATGGAGACTTTGTCCTGGCTATCTCCAAGAATCATCGCAATACGTTTCCCCATTCAAGTAGGCTCAACTACTATAAGTGTTCCCTGTAGTGCTCATTTTCCCCCCTAAAACATCTTGTCGCTATTTTGAGGGATTTTACCATTTTCCCCTAAACATTAATGTAAATCTTATGAATATAAGTATTAACTGCGTTTCCAATCTTAAACGTAGGACTACAATTAATCACAGATGTTTGCTTGACTGATGTTGTTGCTAATAGTGGTTGTTTATTGTGTAAATATGCCACTTTGTTTGAGCACGAATAAAACAATCGCGAAGTCGCGAATTATCACACGTTGATATAGTTTAAAAAACATCCCACCACGGTTTAAGGTTGTTTAATTTGTATAATTATCATCATGTTCCTTGTAGGATATAAATAGGATATAAAGTATCTATTCGTATTTCATGCTTGGATTAATGTTTGTTTGTTCATGGCTTGCGAGAAGTTACGAGGTCCACGCCTTTCTCCCTAGCTATATCATGTTAAGTTATATATAATTGTGGTTTCAGATTTAAAATTTTTCACAGCTGACTTAAAATACCAATATTTAGGCTTTCGTTTCCGATCCTGTGTGTAGGTGTGTTGCTTCTTTAATGCAGTGCTATTGGGTGTGACATAACAACTGTGGCCTGTACACAGCGTGGCCACCGTTTGGACAAGCTACCGTTATTTCTCAGAAAGCTATAATACCTGCATGTGAACATGTGTCGTAATGATAGTATGTTGTAACGATAAATTGCTTAGCCGTACGTTGCAGTTCTCTGGGAATCCCATGCTTCCCGCGTAAGCGCACGCGCGCACACACACGCGCGCACACACACGCGCGCACACACACGCGCGCACACACACACACATAAGGAAATGGACATAAGTCTTTTACCCTGACTATAAAGGAAATGTCATACAGAACTGAAATTGGGACTAATGGTTTTTTTTTTTTTTTTTTTTTTTTTTTTGCATATCCTTTACAGGACATTGCTGTCAACACCAGCATCTTTCAGCTGTATGTTGATTTCTTGGCAAGATTACGGTCAGTAGTTTGCCATTGCTTTCTGAGCGGCCGGCTCACATACCCCGTAAGTTATCGATGCGATTCGAACCACCGCTGATTCTTACCGTCATCACGTTAACCCACGAGAGTATACGAGATTACGGAGAAAAGTCATAACCTCTAAGCCACGAAGCCGGCGACTAATGGTTACTCCTATAAAATTGCATCCCCTTCAGTTGACACATGTTTAGTTGTGGGTTTATATGAGTTTAAACTAAACTAAACTAGCCGGCGCTGTTGCAAAGGGCTTACCAGCGCGATTCGTAATCCCGCATACCACTTTCGAAACACAGCTGCGGGCGATTTGGAAGCAGACCGCCTAGCTCTGGATTTCATTCAGTGGTACGAGTGCTGGCAAACTACGGAACGTAAATTTGCGAAGATATCACAGTAAAAAATATTGGGATTGATTGTGACGTCCTGTAAAGGATACGCAACTAACTTTGAGAAAGAACACCTCAGTTGTCGAACTGAACCCGTCATGACATGCTCAGTATCATGTCTGCTTCGTTGTCAAAATTAATTCTTTTGAGCTTTTTCCAGAAAAGATTTGTGAAAAGAAACAAGTCTTTTGGAGCGAAAGCCACAGAATAGCGTGTATGTGGAGGAATCGCAATATTCAAGTCTTTGGCTGGTAGCTTCACAAACCGTGCTTTGTGAGAGGGCTGGTTATGTTGTCTTCTAGTTACAGCCCATTTTAGTTAGGTAAAAATATCTGCATAATACTGTCCGTTAATTGTCTTGCCACGAGGCAGATAGGTTTTCTACAGAACACCCTTGGCAATCCAAACAGCCGGCATCATTCTTCCTGAAGATTTTTTGGCTCTTATCTTAACGGG
Source organism: Cepaea hortensis (assembly GCA_963921405.1). Classification (NCBI taxonomy): domain Eukaryota; kingdom Metazoa; phylum Mollusca; class Gastropoda; order Stylommatophora; family Helicidae; genus Cepaea; species Cepaea hortensis. Next base: position 15,791,800 of record OY992894.1, read on the forward strand.
GATCGGGAAGCCCGTGCTTTTCCTTTTTGTGCTAGAAACTTCGGGTTGGGGAACACCATGGTGAATCTGTGTCTCATCTACTGTCACCATGGTCGTTAACATGTTGTCTGACTGGCACTCTTTGAGCAACCGTCGACAGCAGTTTACAAACGCTTGCATCTGTTCATTTATAAACATAAGCTGTTCCCGCAGACACACATTTTCTCTTGTTTAGTCTTTGTATGAGATTTCTGTTAACTGTTCTTTCACTCAGTTTTACTGCACTAGCTTCTCCGCAATTGTCATTTTCGATTCTGATCAGTTATTTTCTTCATTCTTGCTGTATTTCCGTTGTTGCACCATGAGAACTGTCTCTCAGTTCTTGGCAGATCAGCAAATTTGAGCAGTCGCACTGGAATTGTCTAGACTCTAGACTATGTTTTTTTAATGGAAGCATACAAAGGGCTGGAGTGATAGGCCACTGGTTCCGTCTGTCTATGTTTATACGTAAGCTGTTTTCTCTTAACATCAGGAATGTTATCACCGCCCTGGGCTCTGTCTTCTCATTTGTACGAAGCGTATGAAGAGCAGGAATGACGAGACACTGTTTCCATCTCTGTGTGTATTCATGCATGTGTTTTCCCCTGTAACATCAGGAATATTATCACAGCTCTGGCTTGACTTCTCGGTCGTACTGACAAATCGTTGGAGCTGCAGTTCTGGTTAATAGGGTATGTTGCGACGTGCATCTTACCGAGAGAACCCATTGAAGAAACAAATGGATACTTCACACGATCATAGCAAATAAGGTTTAAATATGCCTAATTTCAACTTTCTCTTGTTACTAACTCATAGTCAGGGTAAGGACTATGGCCAGCCGCTTGTATATAGATAGATGTTGTACACATAAAGACAAGCTCTTACACTTCCGGTGCGCTGATCACGAGATAGGGGGTTCAACCCCTACCTCAGCATTAAGTTCGGACTTAAGCATTGACTTATCGTACAGGAAGCAATGGCAAACTTCATTGAGCGTACTATTGCCTATAATATCAATCTGGGGTTGATCGCAACTTCCTGCAAATGGCATGCAACAACATTTTTAAAAGTAAAGAACCCTACTCTCTCTCTCTCTCTCTCTCTCTCTCTCTCTCTCTCTCTCTCTCTCTCTCTCTCTTTCACACACACACACACACACACACACACACACACACACACACACAAAAGGTATCAGCTTGCCAATATTAACTTCGGTGCGTTTCTGTTTTTTGTTTAAGCGTAACGCCGGGGAATGGCAGATTTCTCCCATCTGTGCTTTCACCTGTTTCCATGTTTTGAGGCCACTAGCGGAAAGGAGAAAATAAAAACAGACATTTATCTATTGGATATTGCACAACAGGTGATCTAGGATGCTCGACATTGTTTTTCACAATAGAACTTAAATGTCAGTACTGTCTGTGTGATGAAACATACTTGGGTAACTCATAAATCGTTGTGACAGTTGCACTCCACAGATGAGCAGAATTATGGTTGCGCAACTCTTTGCCTTTATAAATAAATAACTCGTGAATCCCGCTTGTCGTTGTCTCGGCTCCGTGTAAATGTGTAAACACGAGTAGTTTTATTTAACTTGTTGTTTGCTCTCGGGCTGTTGTGAAAATTATTGGTAGCTGGATTACCTGTCAGTGATAAGTGAGTGAAGGGCCCCTTTTCGCGCCTTTAGGGGTATTGGGTATGTAGTGTTCTCTCCATGTATTATAGACTGACCAACACTCGATGTGGTTAATATCACTAGCTCGCATTTATTTCCCAGAACATTTCTTGGTGCTCAGTATAGGTTGGGTCCACCTGGATCACGCGTCAGTTTCCGAAAAAATAAAGAAAATTCCTGCCTCTGTTTGGGATTTCTTCTTCTTCTTCTTCTTCTTCTTCTTCTTCTTCTTCTTCTTCTTCTTCTTCTTCTTCTTCTTCTTCTTCTTCTTCTTCTTCTTCTTCTTCTTCTTCTTCTTCTTCTTCTTCTTCTTCTTCTTCTTCTTCTTCTTCTTCTTCTTCTTCTTCTTCTTCTTCTTCTTCTTCTTCTTCTTCTGCGTTCATCCAGATTTTTTTTTCTTTTTTCGGACGGGATTGCGTTGTGCCTGTTTACAGCAGAGCTTGCTATCCATTGCGGTACTGCGGCGAACTGTGGTTATCTTACCGTACCTAATCTATTTAGATATCTGTCTGTCTGTCTGTCAGTCTATCTACGTACCTGCTTTTATGTCTGCATGTCTGCCTTTTTGTCTGTCTGTCGACGTGCTGTCTGCGTCTGTTCGCCCAACTATCTGTCTATCAGTCCGTCGGGCATTCTGTCTGTGGGCGCAATTTTTCCTTCATGACAGCGTATATAAACATTAACAAGTTGCACATTTATCAATAATAGTAAATCGCTGACTTTTGTTAGCCAGTAACCAATAACTGAACACCCGTAGTCCTATCTGTTAAGTTTATCAACTGTTGGGTGAGCTGTGGATTGCTGAGAATTCGAAGATATTTATCAACGCAAGGAATTCATACCTCACTGCCCGAGCCATCCACTTTTTTCAGTGATCAAGACATACAATGCCATACAAGTAAGTTGTATTGTAATTCTCCAATACTTGCGTCTTTTTTTTTTTTCAGCTTCTCCTGTGTTTGTATAGTGAATGCTAGTTTGCTTCTCTATTACAGGAGGTTGCAGTCAACCCCAACATTTATTTGCTGTTTGTGATTATCTAAACAATTTAGTTCAGTCGTTTGCCTGCTGAATTGTGAATCACGAGCAGACAGTAATTGCTGTGGTTTAATGCAACGTCCTGTAAAGGCCAAGCAACTAACTTATTAGTGTGATTGCTGTCTGAAACGGCCGACGCTCATACCATCTAAATCAAAGCAAAGCTTTCTGCTCCCAAATGGGCTGCAGCTGATTTCGAAATCTCGACTAAGTATTTAGGGGGATTGTCAAACTGCATTCACTAACCCCTCTACCACATATGCGGCATGTTTATGTTAGCTGTATATTACAAGAACACATATTAATATCCTTGCCACAGTACTGTTGATTGCAGAGCCATGAGTACACACGGGGAATATTTATGTGGCATAGGTTGTTCATTAAGGCAAACCCATACTGATTATTTGTGTGTGTTGATTGTAATTAAGGAACTGATTACAAGGCATGGTTCTTGTTGGTATGCTTGGTTATTGGTGTTATGTGATGGGAAATTGTAATTCAGAATGTCTGCAGTGTTAGGTGTGTGTAATTTTATTTATTTGTTGTTGTTGTTGTTGTTGTTGTTGTTGTTCTTCTTCTTCTTCTTCTTCTTCTTCTTCTTCTTCTTCTTCTTCTTCTTCTTCTTCTTCTTCTTCTTCTTCTTCTTCTTCTTCTTCTTCTTCTTCTTCTTCTTCTTCTTCTTCTTCTTCGCGTTCGTCGTCCCGTCGTCGTCTCGTCGTCGACGTCTTCTTCTACCTCCTCCATCTCCTCCTCTTCTTCTTCATCCTCATCCTTTTGCTTCTTTTTTCTTCTATCTACACTATCTCCTCCTCGTCTTCATCCTCATCCTTTTGCTTCTTCTTCTTCCATCTCCTCCTCCATTTCATCCTCTTCCTCCTCCTCCCATTTCTCCTTCATATCTTCATCCTCCTCCTTCTCCTCCCCCATCATCATCATCTTCTTCTTCCGCTTCTTCTTCTTCTTATTCTTCTTCTTCTTCCCCCCCTCTCCCCCAATGGAACCTAGGCCATCATCCATCCAGTGCCAAACCCTGTTCTCTGAACATGTGTATATAATTGTACACATTTTGCAGTTGACATTTTCTATCGGATGAGGTTGCCAGCACCAGGCAAATACTCCTTAGATGCCTATTGCGACACAGTTGGCTGCTTACGGTGTCACTATTATTACTTGCTTTTCTTATGGTCCCGGTAACGCTTTTACACTAGTGATTGTTTTATTTAAATTTTCAAAACAAAACGGTATTAACAGTAAAGTGGCTGTAGGTTCATGTTAATATTGTGGGAAAGCTATTCAAATATATAGCGAGTAAAACATGGGCGGGGCTGAAGGAAATAGAAATAGACAGAGCGGCTTACGTAACGAGTTGCTTGAGAAGTCTAAAACCCCATTGGGGGATACGGAGAGGAGAAGAAGAGGACATAGTCCCAGTCTATAGAAATATACGGCTTGCACCATATATCCACCACGCGAGTAAAATTGTCCTTTTTTTTTTTTAAACTATCAACCATACAGTATTAGCGGACGCTTCGTATAGGTGATAGGAAGCTGCCATGAGAATGTCATAAGCTGTCACGCTGGAATTGTCTACACTATGTTTTTAACCGAAGCATACAAAGGGCTTGAATGACAGGCCATTAGTTCCGTCCATCTATGTATATACGTAGGCTGTTTTCTCTTAACATCTTAACGTTCGTCGCCCGCCAAGAGAGGGAGAAACTGGTCACCTATTCCTCCGCGCCTTCAGGTCTCCAAAATGTGATGTCCCTAGCTCATCGCAAACCCATAGCAGGAAACTGATTCGGGATAATGTTTTTAATATTTAAAAATATGTATGGTGTCAATTCAATTCAATTCAACTTTATTTTAAAAGGGTTACAATTTGGGCAGGTAGGCCCGTCTTACATTCGGCCCTTCCAATCACTCATCTTTCATTCATTAATAGTGCATGATACGTTAACATAGGAAAATACATTGTCAAATGAATACTCCCACCCCACCCACACACACACACCCTCACCCAGCCATACACATCCCAACATAGTGTATCTATCTGGTTGTAGATTGTAGTATTAGCTGACTGACATATTCGGGTGTCGGGCAAACCTGTACGTGCTCTGGCTCTTCCAGCACAGGTTAAAGGTGTTAATATTAATCTCTGAAACATAAAGCTCTGCCATACCACTCACCGTATGTACATTGACATCAGGTGTTGTCGAGATGAGATCAATTTCATTTTATCATTTTCTGTCTCATCTCAGGCATTTGTCACCGCAGAAGACTTTTCACATGAGATAATTTTTCTTAACTCAAACATAGTCCACGTGCTGCTACATGTTGTGCACTGGACTGATTTTTGCGTGTGGCTTAGCTTTCCCTCTTACCAATGTCCCTCGCCAGCTGTTTTACGAGATACTTGAAATTTACGTCTTTAAGTCACGAACGAGAAGTCAACATTTGACTGTTCTTGTCAAGTCACTTTCACATTTATTATGGCCAGAGTACAGTTAAACCTCGGTTTTCCTGGATAGTCCGTAAAAAAAAAAAAAAATCGGTGAAATCCAAAACCGACGAAAACCGAGGCAGTTATTTCCATATGAATCAGTGTAAATCCAATTAATTCGTTCTAGACACCCCAAAGTGCAAATTAAAAACACATTTTATTGAGACTAAATCTAGTATTTAATACTATTTTTCGGCTCCAGACTTGTCCCAACTCGCACCTTCACCGTTCATAATAACACTGTGTATGTCAGTACGTCTCTTGAAGTTTTTAGATCATCCTCTGCTGGTTTCAAAATCACTGAGTACACTAGCACTCGTCCCAACCATTTTCTTAATGAGATCGGCATACAACAGTTGGCTTTTTCACATATGATTGCCTCCGAAACAGAATCGCCATCTAACTGGTTTTTATTTATCCAAATTAATCATTACTGCTTCACATCTTCAGTTGCTGCGATCTCTGTTTCGTTAGCAAATTCATGCCTTTCGCTACATTAGCCTCCTTTATTTCTTCCTTTTTTGCCTCAACGGAACTTAACGTGGATGGTGATTTCCCGTACATGCGGCCGATTTCAGCAATCTTAATTCCACTCTCGTAGTTTATTATTAGCTAGTGATGCTCAAACAACGAAAAACAACGCCAAACTGAGCAGAAGAACGCGTGGGTCTCTTTGTTTTTGCAATATTAGGCACTCGGACGAAATCCAAGACAACCTACGAAAACCGAGACACATTTTTCGCGGGGAGAAAAATTAGTAAACACTTAAACCGACGATAACCGAAGGCAACCAAAACCGAGATTTTACTGTATATCAATTTCTGAGACATAATACTTTTTGTGAGCATGATTTCTTCAACGATGTTCAGATCTTGTAGAATGTTAATATTTTTCTTCTCCTTGGTTCGAACGTTTATGTAATATCTAAACTAAACAGCCCCAGTTTTATGTCTTCTTTTGTTTTGTTGTTGTTCTGTTAGCGTTCACTCGCTTTGAACTCAGCCATAGTCCATACGCGTGCTACTACGTCTATTAACCCGGATTAATTTTTGCGTATGGATTAGCTTTCCCTTTGTCCAGTGTCCCTCGCCATCTTCTTTAGTGATTGCGAATATATGACTTTGTTTTTCAGAAATACGGAGAAACGCAAAGAGAAGTCTCGCGACGCTGCTCGCTGTCGTCGGGGCAAAGAGTCCGAGGTCTTCACGGAGCTGGCCAATTGTCTGCCTCTGCCGTACAACGTATCCAGTCAGCTGGATAAGGCCTCGATTATGAGACTTTCCATCAGCATGCTGAAGATCTACAACATCCTGGAATCTGTTGATCCTTGCAGTAACAACAACAACAACAACGGTAAGTACATTTCAATTCTTTTGCTGCACACTGTTAAAAAAGGAAACAAAAATGTCATCTGCTGCATGTAGTACCTTGCGGTGTTGGACAGGGTGGTCTTGAGCCTGAGGTATTAAGGTTGCCTGGCTAGTGCCGTCGCCACGAACTGTGCAGGTTAGGGTTTTCTTTTTGCCTCTGACAGAAAAAAATCCACAGCTTACCGAGGATTCTAACCCGGGTCTCCCGAAGGTGATCCTGGCATTCTAGCCTCTTGGCAAGCAGCTCTTCTACTGGACACTAGTTGTGTAAATAATAGATGTAACCCTCTGTAGTTTGATATATAATACAACATAATAAGTCATAACTGTGACACACACCTACTTCCCATTTTCCGCCATAAATTTGTGTTTGATCAAACCTACTTTTTGTTTGGCATTGAATCTGTTAAATTTAAATCTACCCCAGTGCGGATCTAGTCCCTAACTATCGTGTCTGCAGACGAGTGTCTAGCCACTAGACTACTGCAGCTCACACATAAATGCATACCACCACATACACAGATTCATACCTCCGCACACATATGTATACCCCCACACACACATATGCATATATATATATATATATATATATATATATATATATATATATATATATATATATATATATATATATATATATATATGCATGCATGCCTCCACTTACACACATATGCATTAACTTTGTATTGTTTACTCTTGCGTCCGGATTAAGTTTATAGTGCTTGACTTATAGTATCCATTATGCTGTTATTTAGTTAAGCAATGTTTTTTGTGTTCTTTTCTATCATTTGTGAAGAGTGCGTGTAATACTAGTAACTTCTGCTTTCCCGAAGGATATCCTAGAATTAGCACGTGTTTGAATGATCGATGCGATTAGCGTCAACAGTAAAAGGGTTTAAAGGGCAAGGTGACCGACTTCCTTATCCCGAATGGCTCGGTCTCTTTTCGCAAAGCGGCTTGCCGAAAGCGCCCAACAAAGTACGAACTCGGTAGCACCAGCAACGATCCCATTGAATCTCCGAGATATTGTACTCGTTGACCGAATATCGTAGCCCGGAATCGAACCCACAAGCTCCGGAGCTCGCGACAGGCTGGGTAACCACTCCTCTACGGAGATTTCCCTTTTCCATTTGTGAAGAGTGCATGTGATACCTGCTGACTTCTGCTTTCCGGGAGGGTATACTAGAACAAACAAGTGTCTGGATGATCGATGTGATTAGTGGGAACTGTAGAACGCGTCCTTAAGGTGCAGCCAGCAGAAGCGGCACCAACACATATAATTACATTTCATTTCAGCCAAGTTCACTCCAGGATCTGCAGACATTGACCGAATTCCCTCTTGTAGACATGCTTCGCGTGAACTGTTGCACTTCACTTCTGGTTCCTGTTCTTATTTCGCCACGCTGTTTTGTCTACGGTTCTGTGATCCAAGGTTTCCCGTATGATGGTTTTGATTTCCGCTGTTACGGCTTTGTGATTGATGTAAAAATAGACTTGAGTCATTGAACGTTTCATAATCACCGTAGAGAGAAACTTGGGGGTTTTCAGCTTAAGTGTTCAGAAAAGAACTTTGGATATCGTGGGCCAAGAAGAAGTCTACAGTGCTGATCATGGAAGAAAACGGGCTTATAAACTGTATCATCTCTTGGTAACTGACGTCACTGTGGATTAGAAAGAACATTGATAGGCGGTATGGCTCCTGGATTAATTCGCATGGGTCCATCAGCACAAAGATGGACACGGGCCATTGCAGATGTCTTGGGCATGAGGGTGCATGAGAAAGGTAATGGCCAGAGATGGAGATGGGCCGGTCGCGGTGAGAGCCAAGTTCTACAAATGATGATGTTGTGAGGCGAAATGCATTGTGTACTTGTGTAGTTGACCTCTCTGTCTATATATTGTATATAACAGGTGTGTACTTGCTGATTGTCCTCTGTCTCATTGGCACCTTTCCGTCTTGACAGGCGATAGTTTGGTACATTGTGCTTCAAAAAGGCTTAATAACTACAAACCTGGCGGTGGCGAGTGTAGCTGATAAGGCCCCTTCGTGCTGTAAATGTTCGTCCACTGTGGATGCATGTGAGAACATGGTCATTTCCACCATCATGCACCATCTTACGTCTCTCACACGTGTGTGCTTTATCTGCAATCATTTTCTCCTTTGTCTTTATTCCATTTCTGATATTTGCCCTCCATGCAACACGTTCAGCGGCGACTTGCTCCCATTGTGCATCATCAATGCTTGTATCAGTCATCTCCCGCTTACACACATCTTTGTATCGTAATAGAGGCCGACCCTGAGATCTCCTACCCGTCTGCAATTCACCAAAAAAGATACCCTTTGGTATTCTACCATCACCCATCCTCCTAACGTGTCCTATCCATCTAAGTCTACGAAGACTGAGCATGAAACACACGGTCACACAACCTGATCTTTCCAATACTTCAGTATTTGTGATTTTGTCTTGCCACTTAATACCAAGTATTCTTCGCAGACACCGTATATGAAAGCCTTTTAAACGTTTCTCTTGGTGTGAGTAAGTTGACCAGGTTTCACTGCCATAAAGAAGAATACTAAGGACACAGGCTTGGTAGACGAGTACATTTGGTTTGGCAGTGAGCTTCCTGTTCTCCCAGACTCTTTTTGCTAACATGTTCATTATGGTTGTTGCCTTACCAATCCTGATGTTTATTTCCTGATCTAGGGATAATTTGCTATTTACCTCTGATCCTAGATCGTCATCAGTAAAGATTGATGGTACCCCATGTGCACCTTGTGACATAATCTGTGTCTTCTTGTTGTTAATTGTTAAATCGAATTCAGAACAAACATTGGAGAATGCAGATAGTAGATGTTGTAATTCTTCTTCAGAGTGTGTCGTAAATGCAGCATCATCCGCAAAAAGCAACTCTCTGATTAGTACCCTCCTAATTTTGGTCTTGGCCTTCAATCTCTGAGCATTATAGGGGCCGCCATCTAAGCGTGAGTGAATGTAGATATCGGCATCCTGATCACGAAAGGCATATTTCAGTAGAAGTGAAAAGTATATTCCAAAGAGGGTGGGAGCTAGTACACAACCTTGCTTAACTCCACTCTTGATTTCATACTCTTCTGAAGTTGAGCCATCAAAATTTATTATACCCTTCATGTCTGTGTGGAACGATTCCACAATGGACAGAAGAGTTGGTGGGCAGCCAATCTTCTTTAGTGCCTTGAACAGACCCTCACGACTGACCAAATCAAATTCTTTTGTGAGGTCGACGAAGGCAATAAACAGTGGTTGATTTTGTTCCCGGCATTTTTCTTCCATTTGTCGCAAAGAGAATATCATATCAATGGTAGGCCGGTTCTGTCGGAAGCCGCACTGTGATTCGTTATAGACTTGATCTCCTAGGACTTGAGGTCTGCGCAGAACAATTCTGGCAAATACTTTCCCAACTGTACACAGAAGTGAAATATCCCTATAGTTGTTACATTCGCTTCGATCGCCCTTGTTCTTGTACAGCTTTATTGTGCTTGAATCTTAGAAATCCTGTGGGACTTGTCCTTCCCGCAGCATAGCTCTATTAGCTGGTGGATTTGTAGAGTGAGTGTATCTTGCCCACTCCTGATAACTTCTATTGGAATCCCATCCTTACCTAGAGCCTTGCCAGATGCTAGTTCATTTATAGCACACTTAACTTCTGTTATGGTAGGAAGTGTTGTCCATGTGGTCAAGAGTTGGGAGGACCTCTATGGCGTTGAGGGCATCATCCGCTAGTTTGGTCTCACTTGAGTAAAGCTCTAAATAGTGCTCTACCCATCTATCCATCTGCTGTTTCTTATCAGTGATGATTTCTCCAGTCAAGGTTTTAAGTGGTGCACTTCTTTTGATCATTGGACCACAGGCTGTCTTTATCCCTTCATACATGCTTCTGATGTTTCCATTAACACTTGCGATTTGAATGGACTCACATAGCTTGATCCAGTAGTAGTCATTTGCACACCGCCTGGCAGCCTTTTGCATATCCTTCCTAGCTTGCTTCAGCTCACTGAGAGTGTTACGCGTTGCTCTTTTCTTGTTTCTTAAGAGAGCTATCTTCTTTTTATCAATCAAGGGCTGCAGTGTCTGGCTGTTTGCCGCAAACCAGTCCTGCCTGTTGTGGTCCACAGTGCCGTAAACCCCTACTGCAGTTTTATGAAGAGGTTCCTTAAGTTTACCCCGCTTTTCACTTACTGTTCAATTTTCTGATGTATCTGTGAAAGCGTCTTCAAGTTGCTGTTCAAACTCTAAGCACTTTTCAGGGTCGTGAGTGTTAATAATATTAATCCTGGGGCTAGATTTATATTTAGCTGTGTAGATTCTCTTTGGTCTCAGTCTAACTCTTGCAGCAACCAAACAATGGTCCGTATCACAGTCAGCACTGTGGTAACTTCGAGTTAATGATGTATGGTTCAGATGTTGTCTCCGTGTGATAATGAAGTCCAGCTGATGTCAGTGGCCGGATCATGGATGTTTCCATGTGACCTTATGCAGCTCTTTTGTTTAAAAAAAAAAGGAGTTTATAATACATAGGTCATTTCTGTGCAATGCCCCAGCAGCCTTTGCCCATTTTCATTCATTTGACCGATGTTGTATTTTCCAAGGCACACTGGCCATGAACTCTAGTCCTTGCCCACACGAGCATTGAAATCACCGAGCATATAAATGTAGTCCGATTTTGGAACTGCCTTGGTCACATAGTCTAACTCGTCGTAGAATGAACCCTTCACATCATCAGAGGAAGCGAGTGTCGGTGCATGTGCAGTAATAATGGTGGCAAACCCACAAGAGGCTGCCAAGCGCAGGGATAATAATCTTTCATTACCTCCAGCAGGAATTTCAATCATTCCCAGTTGCGAATTCTTCACTGCAAAGCCCACACCATGTTGCCTTTTTTTCTGCCTACCCTCTACCTTTCCAAAAAAGGGTGTAATTGTTTTCCCTGAGTGACCCTTCCTCGGCGAGGCGATTCTCCTGCAGGCTAGCAATATCAATGTTAAGACGATTGAGTTTGGCATCAATCACAGCCGTTTTTATCACATCGTCGATATTCGTCAAGCCAGTGGAAACTCCTGGACACATGGTTCTTACGTTCCATGTTGCAAGCCGTAGCTTGCGGCTTCTATCTTTCTTTTTTATTAGTGCCTGGTGCATTGGTTTTACAGCCTGCGATTCAGATTTTGTCCTTGCCCCAAATCCCCATTGAAGCAGACGGGCTGTAGCGGATCAGCACCAAATTGGCCTGGGGCTGCCCAGCTTGAGGCGGGCGGTAGCTGATCAGTGACACGTGTAGGTGTCTCCCGCCGTCAGAGGCAACCTATCTGTCTATATACTGTATAACAGTTATTGTATACCGTGCAATCCGCCCCCCTCCCTCCCATCCTCTCTCTCTCTCTCTCTCTCTCTCTCTCTCTCTCTCTCTTTCTCTCTCTCTCTCTCTATCTCTCTTTCTCTCTCTCTTTCTCTCAGAGTTGTCATATCATGTTAAAGATTAATCGTATGTTGTTCGCACCATTAATTTCAATGTTGTATCGATATTCATATAATGGAAACAATAACAGTTAAAATTAGGACACACTGGAACGAAAGCTGTAGCTCTAGCCTTTCTCGGCAATGAGTACTGACTTTCCGTAACAGACGATGCTGGTGAGCTTAATATTTCCGATAACCTGTAGGCGACAGTTGGATGAGATTTGTCCAGTATGCTTCCTGTTTCATGTTTCATGTCAGAGCCTGACGATGATGATAGGAACATTCTCGAAATGTCGTTACATTTCCTGCTTTCACTATCTCTGCATGGACCAACATCGTCCTTACATATGAAATCTATCCATGTTTAAAACTGAATACATTCATTCCAGAAGGCATGCTGGTCTCTATAGAGCAGTCGTTCTCAACCTTTTTTGGCCCATTCTTCACCATATTTTCATAACGTCACCCCCCCCCCCTTTTTTTTTTCGTTTTCCACCCTAAAAATCACTCCTCCCCCACCCCTACACAGTATACGTAATAATGGAAGCTAAATTTAATAGCACATACTAAAACAAGTCTAGACGTCTACATAAAACGTGATATGCGGGTCTACTTACCTTATAAAATGAATTTCAGAAGGGTGAGACGTTAAGAACCATAAAGTACGAAGGGAAAAACAATATCAAGTAATTGGTTCTTGTATTAACGCGATCTTGAAATAATCTTAATTCCCCCCCCCCCAGAAAACTCTAAAATCCCCCCCCCCCCACCCCCGAATTCCCCACCGGTTGAGAACCACTGCTATAGAGGGAATCTCCACTTACAGACATCCATTTTAAGTCATTGGTGTTCTTAATGTTTAGCGTGGTGTTCATGTGCTTCATCCTCCCTCGGTTTGCTAAGTGCTGCGTTAAGTCTTCATTCTTTATTTGAGAGAGAGAGAGAGAGAGAGAGAGAGAGAGAGAGAGAGAGAGAGAGAGAGAGAGAGAGAGAGAGGGGTGGGGGGGTGGGGTCTATGAGTAACTTCTCAGGAGCTGAGTTAACATCAGGTGTAACGTTTTCTCTGAGCCAGGCTATAAATTGGATAGATACTAACACCACACTCCATTCAGATGGCTGATTACCACTCAATGCTAAGCTGTATTAACGTGATTAATGCCTTTACACATCAAATGACCCTCACATTCTTTCCTGGTAATACGGGGCATGCTTAAGCTTTTCCCGTTGTTAATCATTGCCGTAGACGAAAGGATGACTATTAACCCTAGGGCCGTGTCTTGGAAAATTTATGATATATTTAGGGCGCCTGCATAGGCATTATGTTATATCTTGAACTAGCTACATCTGCCTGTTTACAAAAAGATAGATGTAATCTACCACAACCACACCACCACCCACAAATGTGTGGAAGTTTGGTTAGTGGTATACGCAACAAAGAATGTGTAAATTCTTCTTCTTCTTCTTCTTCTTCTTCTTCTTCTTCTTCTTCTTCTTCTTCTTCTTCTTCTTCTTCTTCTTCTTCTTCTTCTTCTTCTTTGTCACAATCCCCTGCAACAGGCAGACATTGGCTGTTATCTAAGATCCGTATAATTTGCAGATATAGCTATGTAGTGCAGGATGGATCAGCCACATTCATCACCGATCATTCACTATGATCAACAACTATTAGGCACTTGAGAACTCCGGTTTTGCACACACATAGAAACTTTATTACTGATGAATATACATGATGAATATGCACCATCCCAGGAAAATCACAATGACGAGAAGTCAACATTTTAGTCCAACTGACCAGTGTAGGGGTTAAACCTGCTACCTCGCCATCAGCATACCGGAAGTTTATGAGCTAGCGGTCTTATCCGTTAGGCCATGCTGACATCCTTTCTTCTCCTTCCTCCTCCTCCTCCTCCTCCTCCTCCTCCTCCTCCTCCTCCTCCTTCTTTGTCGGTCTTTGTTAATCACTTGTGCGTTCATTCGTTCATCTGGTTTTTAAAATTATAAAACGGTTTTGCCCTATGCCTGTTTACAGTAGAGCTAAGATATTTGACCTTTCGACCGACCCTTCTGACTTCTTCCCAACATTTGTTGACTGGACAACGTCGTGGGACATCGCTCTGTCTCCGTGCGGTGACTCCATCTGCGTCTACTCTATCTACAAAGGTGCACCCCTGCAGTCCCGTCCGTAAGAGCTGCCTTGATGTCCGGCTCTCAAAGGAAGGCAAAGGACAAATCGTGGACGTTTCTTTTGATCCATGGAGGCTTCATTTGATGCAGGGCCAACGTTGAATGCTATGGTAATGTGCAGCAGAGATAAGGAAATGCAGAGCATGGATACCCACATAACCAACCCCAAACTGGAGGAGGTAGTGATAGAAAGACGAGAGACTCGCGGTGAAACAATCCTGGGCTGAGATCTCAACATAACATAACTAGCTCCTTAGTGTTGTAGCGAGTATGGGAATTTACCTGCGGAACAGAAATGTTCTATGGTGGGAAACACCAATTACGTATTTTCCTAATCAGAAGGGAAGATAACACAGGGCGTGATCGCTGGCCAGGAAACATTCTCTTAATTTCTATTTTTGTTAATTGCACCAACAAAGTAATATTAACTCTCAGCTGCTGACACTCGATCGAATAATCCCGAACAACACCGAGGTTGATACTACACTTCCTTTAGGTGCGGGGGGATGCCACTCTGAGGTAGTCCCAATAGTAAGCATTCCAAGCATTTTGTCACTTGTGATTATTAGTTAGCCGCGGTTCTAACTTCACGGCAAAGGGTCGTCTCTATAATTCTCCGTCCCTGTGGCAGTGAATATCACATAAAATGCTCCTCGCTGCCCCATGTGAACATTGGAACAGACAGGAGTTTCTACAAACTAACAGCCCGCACGGGTATACTATACATAATGCCACTGCCAGAATGCCAGACACAAAGGTCCGCCACGAAAAATACCGTTCATCGTCGATGGAAGCGGCAGTCACTAGAAAACCAGCAGCCACACATTACTGCATTAAGGCACAGTACTTGTGATTGTGTTCCATTGAAGGCTGGCCGATTCTAGTTCTCGCTTTCCTTAATTCACTCAATGATAAGCATTCCAAGGGGAATAATTAGTAGAACAAGTTTGGAAAATGAAGTTTATGACGTCATCAAAAAATGTGCTAAACATTCCTTAAATTAGTTGCAATAGTCACTGCTATGGTCTAACGCTGTTTTGCGGAAGCTGGAATGTACCAATGAAGTATTCATTATGACAGGTGTTAGAAATGTTCACCACGGGCTTCAAGACATGAATGTACACATCTCTTCATAATGTCAAATACCTTCTGCTGTGTCTGTTGATATTTCTTGAATGGTAATTCTGATTGCTTCTTTCAGGTCCTCAATTTTATGTGCGTGTGTTGCATATCCCTTGCAGGACGTTGCAGTCAACACCATCATTTTTCAGCTGCTGTTGATGTACTAGGCAACATTACGCTCAGTAGTTTGCCATTGCTTTCTGAGCGACCGGCTCACATACCACCATAACTTACCAGCGTGGCGTGAACCGCTGCCGATTCTCGCGCAGCTGCGTTACTGACGAGACTATACGGGATTACGGAGAAAGACGTTAACACCTACGCAGGGAGACCGGTCCTCAATTGTGTGTACATTATTTTGGTAAACATTTCCCTTAACTAACTAACTAGCTAGGCTGGAAATCTATAACATTACAAGACTTGTGTCCTTTGAGATCACTTCAGAAATTTGCAGGAATGGCAATTTCCATTTGGTGACTAACGAGGCGTTCAGTGCAACATCGAGGTCTCAGGTCGTTCAGTGCAGTACATTTTGGGGTGGTCACGGTCTGTCTTTCCTGAATGTTTTTTGTTGTTGTTGTGTGTTTGTTTGCACTCGCTCGCTTTGAACTCAAGCGTGGTCCATACACGTGGTACTACTTCTAGTGCACTGGACTGATTATTCCCAATTACCAGTGTTCCTCGCCTTCAGGCGAATCCACTCTGACTTTAGCGGTACTTGTAATTTACGTCCCTAAGTAATTTACGGGAAGTCAACTGACTTGTATAGTTCAACTGACCTGTATAGGGGATGAACCCGTTATCTCGGCATCAATACACCGAGCGTTCTTCTCCATTCTGCCATGCTGACCCTCTTCCCTGAATGTGTGAGAAATTGACATGATTAAGTCAAGGTTTCCTCACAACAGCCATGTGCTGTTTACACTTAATAGGATGTGGTTATGGCACGTTGGAGTTACGGTTATGAAGCTACGCTGACCAATGGCATGAGCACTTTCAGGCGTGGGTTCGATGCCACCTCTCGACGTTCGTTAAGGAAGGGAGAGACCGGTACGTATTCGCCCGAACGCTCGGGCCTACAAAATTGTGAAAGTTCTCACACTTCACATACCTACAACAACAACAAAACAAACAAACATCAAAAATAACAAATAGGAAAGACAGTATACTCCATTGTAGGTCTGACATGACACTGTTAGGCATGACATTATTTAAATCAGCATACATGTGTGTTGGTGCAGATAAAATCACCGCTAAATTAGGACTACCACATTGTGAGTGTAAGTGCGAGCATATCGCATGTCGCCTTATCATTTCCGTACTGTCACACCTATAAATGTGTCACATAGACACAATAGTCAACCATCCTTGTGGGCTGTGGTGGGGAAGGGGGTATAGGACCCTTTTCTACATCTGTATGCGTATTGGCTATATGCATCAATCAGCACTCCATCAGTAAATATAGTCAGGTTGACTTTTACTTGCCAGAATATTTCTTGGTGGCTATTTTATTCTGGTCAGCTCAGAGATCCAGGTCAGTTTTTTTTTTTTTTTTTTTAAATCACAGCTTGGGTGGGGATTTGAACATATAAACAGTGAGTCAACTGGCAAGCGTGCTAGGAACTGCAGCACAGTAGTTCTCTCTATGGATTGAGCTGTAATATAATAGCTTCTTTCAGCACAAATGCCGTGCCTGTGGTTTATTCACTATAGATAACATTGTCACCTAAATTCCCACGCTTGACTTGACAGACATCCGTTCATGTGTCTATGTGTGTATGTATTTGTGGTAAACTCCCAACAGCGACTGATGGTTGTTGTCCCATCCTCTCCGGAAGAGGCAGAGAGTGGGGCCTGAGATGTCAACTCGGGATGGGAATGCTGAGCGTCAAAAGGTAATTTCCGATCAAGTGCTTGCGTGCAAACATTAGTCATGTGGTCGGGCTTCTCAATGCACACGCCAGCGTTGCTGAATGAGTGGCCCTCCTGTCGCATATTACGATAAATACTAGGACCTACTTCAATAAATGTGAAAATATACGCACAGTACGTTCGTACTAGAGATGATTTAAAGCCTTTGCTTCTGTCTTCCCACTCCACAACCCTCCCCCACCCTGGGCATTGAGTTGGTGTCTGATGATAATGTGGTGCCAACAACAAAAACACGCCACACAACCAACAAACAATAATGAGGTGGGTGGGGGAGGGGTAAAAAGACAAGAGGATCGACCTCATTGCACCAGGTTTTATCCCGTATGGCTCGTCTCTTTCCGCAGGGCGACCTGCCATAATCGTCGCACAGAACACGAACTCCGTAGCTCCAGCGACGACCCCGAAGAGTCTCCGAGAAAACTGCACGCGTGAACCGAATGACGTAGTCCGTAATCGAATCCGCAGACTTCGTAGCGCGAGATTGGCGGCGTAACTACTAGGCCACGGAGACTCCCTCCAGTTCCACAAAACCGCGGGGGAAACATGACAGATCCTGACCTAATCCGGTGCCAGGAATTTGTGGTGTGCTGACTGATTACCTGGTTACACATCCGGTATACACCTCTCCTCACCGACGTCTGTGGTTTATGGGTAGTGAACGCGCTTTCACAATCCTAGCCTCCCGAGTTGGAAATCAGCTGCATGTGATTTGGAAGCAGAATTTCTTGTGTTGATTTTCACAATGGTGTGAGCTGTCATCATTTGAAGGTAACAGGTTCTAATCCCCGTCGGTAACTATAGCTTTCCATTAAAAAAAAAAAATAACTACTTGTTTCATTTACTGCTGTGAGCGTAAATAAATAAGTGTCTTTTTATATATGAACTGTCTTACTAGCCTCAAAGGGTTCCCCAATTGATATTTCCGGTTTGTAGTATCAAAGGTTGAGCATCTAAAGTGGGGATTCTTTTTGAAACTTTCTTCACTTGTGATTCATTTCGATCGGGGGATATTTTTCGTACCTAGTCACGCTATTATAAAATTAATCATTTATAAAACTGTGCATTGTAATTATAGTTATATTGCTTACTGGCACCTTACTGTCTTGACAAATGATAGTTTGTTACATTGTGCTTCAAAAAGGCATAACAGCTACAACCCATGGCACAGACTAGGGATAAAGTTAATATCTCTTCATAGCACAAAGGCTGGGTTGAATGTAGAGATCATCAGTTGCCCATGCAGCGTGATCCCTCTGCCTGCCTAGTTTACTCCAGAGGAAAGGTAACACCAGTACACATGGAACCAAATAAGCTGCAGAAGCTGCCTGGTCAACAAAGCAATGCTCTAACTGTCCGCTCGTCGGCTCTTCGATCCTAGACCAGTTGCTGACCAAGGCTTAGGGCCTTATCTGCCATGCAAAGACATTTAGTCTTTAGGTTGCATTTCCTGGCCCCAAGATAAGGCTCGTACCCTCCCAAATGTGCTCATTCACCCGAAGCCGTTGGCACAATGTGAAGTGCCCGGTTTAGTGAACGCCGCCCAACATTCTGTAGTTATATAGTATTGTATTTAAACCTATATTTCCTGCACTCTTGATCTGCCCAACTATCACTGGCTTTCCAGATTATCTCGTCACATAACTCGGCCAAAAAATTAATGAGTGCCTTCCACTATTCGGTTAAGTCAATAACCTTACTCATAGCACTCGGAACATTCCCATATGTGCTCTGTCCTTATTTTCAACAGCCAGCGAAGAGTTCCAATACTAATGGTACCAGCTGTAGTCTAATTATGTGTTCGTCTGGCCTTTCATCGGAGTAATGATTGTCGGCCAGAGCCTCTGGTCACTCCCCGCCTCTCCATTCTCCTCAGGCTATAATGATTTATCTGTTCATCCACGCTATAGAAATGATCACAAAGGACCCTGACCACATCTGCCTTATCATGTAACAGTACACCGCCCAACTGTGCGGACATAGCCAATCTCTCCGCCTGTTCCTTCCCCACCTTATCATGTAACAGTACACCGCCCAACTGTGCGGACATAGCCAATCTCTCCGCCTGTTCCTTCCCCACCTTATCATGTAACAGTACACCGCCCAACTGTGCGGACATAGCCAATCTCTCCGCCTGTTCCTTCCCCACCTTATCATGTAACAATACACCGCCCAACTGTGCAGACATAGCCAATCTCTCCGCCTGCTCGTTTCCCACCTTATCATGTAACAGTACACCGCCCAACTGTGCGGACATAGCCAATCTCCCCGCCTGTTCCTTCCCCACCTTATCATGTAACAGTACACCGCCCAACTGTGCGGACATAGCCAATATCTCAGCCTGTTCCTTCCCCACCTTATCATGTAACAGTACACCGCCCAACTGTGCAGACATAGCCAATATCTCAGCCTGCTCCTTTCCCACCACACCAACACGTCTTGGGGAATAGACCCACCAGATGCTCTCCATCTTTGATTTGTGTGTATAATACCGTTGTGAGCAACTACCTTTTTTTTTTTTTTTCCGCGTTTCCATCCTGTTTCAGGATATTGCGGTCAACACCAGCATCTTTCAGCTGTATGTTGATTCCTAGGCTAGATTACGCTCATCAGCACTCCACGACTTTCTGAGCGACCGGCTCCATACTCTCATAAGTCACTTTTGCGATTCGAACCACTGCTAATTCTCGTCGCGTCACGTGACGAGAGTATTCGGAGTTAGCGGAGAAAGCTGCTAACACCTCGGCCACGGAGCCGGTTAATCAGTCTCATGCAATACTTCAATGTTTCTCTTCTTGGCTGTCTGTATATATGATTAAGTATTGTCATATATTGTCACTATATGAGTCAGTCAGGTCTTAGTCAGATATGACTGAGCTACCGTATAACAGTAGACGGTACTACCTGGTTTCTGTTAGCGCCGAACGTTGGGCGGCGCTTACCAAACCCGACACCCCACATTGTGCCAGGATTTTCCACTGACTTGACCAATATTGACGATGTGAGAAAAACGGCTGTGATTGATGCCGAACTCAATCGTCTTAACATTGATATTGCTGGCCTGCAGGAGACTCGCCTCGCTGAGGAAGGGTCACTCAGGGAAAACAACTACACCTTTTTCTGGAAGGGTAGAGGGCAGGCAGAAAAAAGGCAACACGGTGTGGGCTTTGCAGTGAAGAATTCGCTACTGGGAATGATTGAAATTCCAGCAGGAGGAAATGAAAGACTATTGTCCCTGCGCTTGGCAACCTCTTGTGGGTTTGCCACCATTATTACTGCATATGCACCGACACTCGATTCCTCTGATGATGTGAAGGATGTGTTCTATGAGGAGTTAGACTCCGTGATCAAGGCAGTTCCAAAATCTGACTACATTTATATGCTCGGTGATTTCAATGCTCGTGTGGGCAAGGACTCGAGTTCATGGCCAGTGTGCCTTGGAAAATACAACATCGGTCGCATGAATGAAAATGGGCAAAGGCTGCTGGAGTATTGCGCCAGTAATGACCTATGTATTACAAACTCTTTTTTTAAACAAAAGAGATGCATAAGGTCACATGGAAACATCCAAGATCCGGCCATTGGCACCAGCTGGACTTCATCATCACACGGAGACAACATCTGAACCATATATCATTGACTCGTAG
Source organism: Cepaea hortensis (assembly GCA_963921405.1). Classification (NCBI taxonomy): domain Eukaryota; kingdom Metazoa; phylum Mollusca; class Gastropoda; order Stylommatophora; family Helicidae; genus Cepaea; species Cepaea hortensis. The sequence goes on from OY992894.1 coordinate 15,812,778, forward strand.
TTACCACAGTGCTGACTGTGATACGGATCATTCTTTGGTTGTTGCAAGGGTTAGACTGAGACCAAAGAGAATCTACACAGCTAAACACAAATCTAGCCCCAGGATTAATATTATTATCACTCATGATCCTGAAAAGTGCTTGCAGTTTCAACAGCAACTTGAAGACGCTTTCACTGATACACCAGAAAATTGTACAGTAAATGAAAAGTGGGGTCAAATTAAGGAAACTCTTTATAAAACTGCCGTAGGGGTTTACGGCACTGTGGATCATAAGAGGCAGGACTGGTTTGCGGCCAACAGCGAGACTCAGCAGCCCTTGATTGATAAGAAGAAGAAAGCTCTCTTAAAAAACAAGGAAAGACCAACGCGTAACACTCTGAGTGAGCTAAGGCAAGCTAGGAAGGATGTGCAAAAGGCTGCCAGGCAGTGTGCAAATGATTATTGGATCAAGTTATGTGAGTCCATTCAAATCGCAAGTGATAAGGGAGACAAAAGAAGCATGTATGAAGGAATAAAGAAAGCCTGTGGTCCAGTGATCAAAAGAAGTGCACCATTGAAAACCTTGACTGGGGAAATCATCACTGACAAGAAACGGCAGATGGACAGACGGGTAGAGCACTATTTGGAGCTTTACTCAAGTGAGACCAAACTAGCGGATGATGCCCTCAACGCCATAGAGGCTCTACCAACTCTTGACCACCTGGACACACTTCCCACCATAACAGAAGTTAAGTGTGCTATAAATGAACTTGCATCTGGCAAGGCTCCAGGTAAGGATGGGATTCCAATAGAGGTTATCAGGAGTGGGCAAGACACACTCACTATACAGATCCACCAGCTAATAGAGCTATGCTGGCGTGAAGGACAAGTCCCACAGGATTTCAAAGATTCAAGCATCGTAACACTACAAGAACAAGGGCGATCGGAGCGACTGCAACAACTATAGGGGTATCTCACTTCTGTGTATTGTTGGAAAAGTATTTGCCAGAATTGTTCTGCGCAGAGGGATCACGCTGCATGGGCAACTGATGATCTCTAAATCTCTCTAGATTTAGAGAACCGGCCTACCATTGATATGATATTCTCTTTGCGACAAATGCAAGAAAAATGCCGTGAACAGAATCAACCACTGCTTATTGCCTTCATCGACCTCACAAAGGCATTTGATTTGGTCAGTCGTGAGGGTCTGTTCAAGGCACTAAAGAAGATTGGCTGCCCGCCAACTCTTCTGTCCATTGTGGAATCGTTCCACACAGGCATGAAGGGTATAATCAAGTTTGATGGTGCAACTTCTGAAGAATTTGAAATCAAGAGTGGAGTTAAGCAAGGTTGTGTACTAGCTTCCACCCTCTTTGGAATATACTTTTCACTTCTACTGAAATATGCATTTCGTGATCAGGATGGTGGTATATACATTCACTCACGCTCAGATGGCGGCCTCTACAATGCTCAGAGATTGAAGGCTAAGACCAAAATTAGGAGGGTACTGATCAGAGAGTTGCTTTTTGCAGATGATGCTGCAGTTACGACCCACTCTGAGGAAGAATTGCAATGTCTACTATCTGCATTCTCCAATGCTTGTTCTGAATTTGGTTTAACAATTAGCAAAAAGAAGACACAGATTATGTCACAAGGTGCACATGGGGTACCATCAATCTTTATTGACAACGCCGAACTAGAGATAGTAGACCATTTTACATATCTAGGATCAGTGGTAAATAGCAAATTATCCCTAGATCAGGAAATCAACATCCGGATTGGTAAGGCAGCAACAACAATGAACAGGTTAAGAAAAAGAGTCTGGGAGAACAGGAAGCTTACTGCCAAAACAAAAGTCCTTGTCTATCAAGCCTGTGTCCTTAGTACTCTTCTCTATGGCAGTGAAACCTGGACAACTTACTCACACCAAGAGAACAATTTAAACAGCTTTCATATGCGGTGTCTGCGAAGAATTCTTGGTATTAAGTGGCAAGACAAAATCACAAATACTGAAGTATTGGAAAGATCAGGTTGTGTGACAGTTTATTCCATTCTCAGTCTTCGTAGACTTAGATGGATAGGACATCTTAGGAGGATGGATGATGGTAGAATACCAAAGGATATCTTTTTTGGTGAATTACAGACGGGTAGGAGATCTCAGGGTCGGCCTCTACTACGATACAAAGATGTGTGTAAGCGGGACATGATTGATACAGGCATTGATAATGCACATTGGGAGCAAGTCGCCGCTGAACGTGTTGCATGGAGGGCAAATATCAGAAATGGAATAAAGTCAAAGGAGAAAATTATTGCAGAAAAGTCACACACCAAGCGTTTGAGACGTAAGATGGTGCATGATGGTGGAAATGACCACGTGTTCAGATGCACCCACTGTGAACGGACATTTACAGCGCAAATTGGCCTTATCAGTCACACTCGCTACCGCCATAGTTAAAAGTTATTATGCCTTTTTAAAGCACAAACTATCGTCTGTCAAGACGGCAAGGTGCCAATGATATAGGTAATGAAGAATCAATGTGAGGGTAAGGTAGAAGTGGTTATATATTGTTTGATTAATGAATTGCAACATCAGCATGGCGGGAGAAGAGAACACATAATTATTACAGAAATTTGATTTACACAGAATATTAGTGAGAACAAGGACAGATAACTTTGGGCATATGAAGAAACGCAACTCCTTGTTAAAGGAACATGCTTGAGGGTAAAGTCGGAGGGAAACATGGAAAAGGAAGACAACGTGACATATGGTTGTGTACGATATGTCGGGTGTGGTGTGTGTGTGGACACACTCACACACACACACACACACACACACACACACACACACACACACACACACACACACACACACACACGAGGGACTTCAAATTACAACTTTTTTTTTTGGTGAATATATTCGGAACAAGTAAAGAACAAATGTATCACTTTTCCATGTAATCACTACTGCGTTCAACACAAGTCCTCCAGCACCAATAAAATGCTTGGATTCCTGTAGAAAAAATAAATTATCTGGGGTCACTACTCAGTGTGCCTGACCCTGTCGTGAATAGTCTGAAACTTCCTACTCCACTTATACACTTGCTGGACTGCAGGCATGATTCACCATACTGGGCCTTAATTTGTCGATGAGCTTGTATAGATGTCATCTTTCACTGATTAAAAATATAAACGGATAACAGAGCGCTCCTCCTCTTTGGTGCATGTCAAAAGTTGGGCGGCCATCTTTAAACTGACTTTGTGACGTCATCGTGTTTGTCGACACCATGATGTTACGTGCTTAACACTCTTGACGTCTTTAACAACCATATTACAACAAGGTTACTAGACAATGACATTGTTATTGTAATTTCTTTCACACGTTGAAGGTTTTCATTTGAAACCACCTCTCTCTCTCCCCTCTCTCTCTCTCTCTCTCTCTCTCTCTCTATATATATATATATATATATATATATATATATATATATATATATATATATATATATATATATATATATATATATATATATATATATAATAGAAGCGCGTGTGATTGTAGATTGTCTGCCGTTCATACGAAGTCCTCCCTAGTTTCTAGCTTGTAGGTTAGGTCGGGACGACCCATGGTGAAACGATAGGGATGTTAGTGTTTGCGGATCGGCCTGGACCAGCATGTACAGTTAACCTTCTGCCCGGGAACGTGCTTAAAATTGATAAGTATATAAAGGCGCGCATTAAATTGATGAGTTAAAGTGGTCAAAAGGTCAAAGTGTACGGGCGTTGTTTCCTAGTGGGGAAGTTTTCTTTCTAGAAGTGTTATTACTGTATGTCTATTTGACACAGCTGTGGGCGATTTGGAAGCAGACCCCGTGTGCTGGTTTTCATGAAATTGTATGAGTGAAGGTCATTCAGAAAGCAGTAGTAAACTTCGGAACATTAACTTGCCAAGAAATCACAAACAACCAAAAAATGCTAGGGTTGATTGCGCTTTCCTGTAAAGGATATGCAACTAACTTTTTTAACAGCATAATTTGCCACGTCGATACAATTGAGCTGTCATTGAGCCGTCATAGTTCTCCATCTCACACGGTCACCAGGCCTGGACTAGGTCTATGTTATTGTTCTGATTATGCCATGTGGTCAAGCCGCCCATGTGTTTGTCTCTTTGCTTTCCTCTTGCTTTATTTTCCATCGAGTTTTCCAGTTGTCACTAAGTTGTCAAATTTTTCACCTTCATAACGTGCTTAGAAAATCTTAACTGTCTATGTCTAAATTTTCTGATAATATATTTTGCTACTGTTCTAAATTACAAACATCAGCTTCTCTCTCTCTCTCTCTCTCTCTCTCTCTCTCTCTCTCTCTCTCTCTCTCTCTGATGTGTGCGAGTGGGGAAATGTGTGTGGGTGGGGGATCAGTGGGTGGGTGGCGGCATGTATGTTTGCCTGGGTCTGTGTGAGTGCGTGGAGGTATGTGTGGGTGGCTGCGGGATGTGAGGGTGGATGAGGGATGTGTCTCACAACATTGCAATATGCACTGTTTATGTTTACAACTTTCATTTGACATTTTTTTCCCCATGTGAATGTACCATACGTAATATGCATTGTTTATGCTTACAAAATCCATTTGACAATGTTTTTTCCCCCTATGGAAATGTAACATGCACATTTGATGAATGAAAGATGAGTGATTGATTGATTGATTGATTGATCTAGGAACCGACATCACAGCATTCGGGACATTCCCATAAGCGCTCCGTCCCCATCCTCAGCAACCAGCGAAGAGTTCCAACACTAATAGTTGAGTGATTGAAAGGGCCGAATGTAAGACGGGCCTGCGTGCCCAATTTGTTACCCTTTTAAAATAAAGTTCGTTCGTTCTCTCTCTCTCTCTCTCTCTCTCTCTCTCTCTCTCTCTCTCTCTCTCTCTCTCTCTCTCTGTAAACAAAAGGAGAGACAGACAGACCGTTGTAGGTGTTGTAACACTGCTGCCAGTGATTGCTTTTGCTATTAGAAAGTACCAGAACAAGTCATTGTTCTGCTCCTCAGAACAGGACACAATAGATTACGCAGCCACATGTATACAAAATTGAAGATTGATGAAACAGTCATGTGCACATGTGGATTGGCGTCGCAGACAGCTGAACATATACTCCAAGACTTTCCAAAATACAACATATCTAGCAAACCTTCTGGCCTAGAGAGACGACAGTGGAAGGTAAACTCTATTATACAGCTGAGTGAACTAAAAAAGACAGTTAAGTTTATACAAGAGACAGCATTGCAGTTATAGACATATTTCAAGCGAATGAAAGAAGAAGGAGGAGGAGGAGGAGAAAGTGCCCGTTTTTGCATGTATATAGCATTGTGTTTGTCCCTTGTACAACCTACAGGGCTGGACTATAAGAATCGCTCGCTCTCCATGATGTGTAGATTCTATTATTTCCACTTAAGTTAAAGATTTCTCGCACGTGCAGCAGACCAATCGCACTGTATTCTTCTGAAGAACCACAGAAGCATCAATGCAGCCATACCTGGAATTACTGAGAGTGGCACGCGGTACCGACACTACGTGAATGGAATCATCGGGATAGCTTCACGATAAGCCAAACTACTGAACGTAAAATTTGCCTAGTACATCAACAGCAGCTTAAAATGCTGTTGTTGACTGCAACGTCCTGCAAGGGATATGCAACAACAACAAAAAGCCAAAGCCTGAAATACTTGATGATGATGATGATGATGATGATGATGATGATGATGATGATGATGATGATGATGACCTCCAACAGACATAACTAGCTGGCCTAATCCATGAGCCACCAGTGCCTTGCAACACTATCAAATTCATACTCATATTATTACTGGCCTACATCCTCAGCGTCGCATATATGTTGATATTATTTTACGTCTGCAACCGTCCATCGGCAGACGTTATAACACAACCCTTCTGACCTTCTACACATGGCTTCTGAAAATTCGTCAAGAATCTCTTGAGACACAAACAGCCGTGGCTTTGTGGGTCTGTCTGTCTATGCCCCATCCCTCCTAACCCAGTGCCTGGAGGATTACATTACGTAATTGTGTTCTTTCCGTGTCGTTCTCGCAGATGGCGCGGATAATGGCGCACCGTGTGGGCACACATAAAACTGCTGCTTTGTGATACTGGATATTCTAAAACTGTGCAGCTGTGGAAACACTTTTGTTTGCTGACAGTAGAAAATGCGCAGAAATATGGCATGCGCACTTGATGCTTATTGGGATATAGGGCAATAAGTAAGCATAGTGCGGTGGTTGTTTGAAATGAATGTTTTGTGTACACGCTTCGCCCAGGGTGTTGCTTTTTGCAGCTAAAGTTAACTCATGCCACACCAGACAAGTCACTATATGTTAATGTGGTACTCTATAAAGCACTTACTATTTTAACCCCTCCCCCCCCCACATACAATAAACTGTATAAATCTATAATATATGCACAAATTTAACCTATAATATAAACTGTAGGCTCAATTCATTTTGAAATTAAATCACCATAAAAACGGTGCGGATGTCATGTTTTGAGAGAAAAGGACAATCTTGTTTTTAAAAAGTTCTAAACCAGTGTTTCCCAACGTGGGGCCCACGCCCCACAGGGGGGGGGGGGGGGGGGGGGGGGGGAAGGGGGGGGGGGCAATTCGATTGTTAAGGGGGGCAATTCGAAAATGGAAGAAATCGGCTGGATATAACTAAACGGGCAGACTTGCGACTGAAGTTAACTAAATTGGAACCTGACATAAAATCTCTTTGCAGCAAGCATCAAGCGCAAGGATCTCACTAAATTTAAATAATAAATAATTACTAATAATTAAAATAATATAGAAAAATCTTTTATTAAAATTATTTTGTACTTGAATTTAAGTTCTCCATTGTATGTTTTGAAAATTTACTTACTGTGTTTGCTAAATAATTTTCTATTGATGGATTCCTAAAACCTATCATTCAAGTTTCTTTAGCGAACACTTCAATTTTTGAATATTAAAAATAATGTATATGTAATGTGGGGGGGGGGGGGGGAATAAGAATTTTAGAAAGGCTTAGGTGGGGCATAGCACAAAAAAGGTTGGGAAACACTGTTCTAAACAATTCTTCATCATCATCATCTTCCACTTCTGCCGTCAAGCGACGTCGGGAGGAATAATTTGCGTTCTTGCTTTTTTCAACTCACGTTGCGGACTCGCAAAGAAGGGCTCGCTGACCGGCACCGGTCCACGGACCACCACTTGGGGACGCACTGTGCTAAAGGACATCGTTGTGGTTGTTGTGCCGTCCCTGTGATGGTGGCTGCTGGGCAGGTTTATATTGAGGGTTTCTTCTTCTTCTTCTACGTTCATCCGGAGTTTTTTTTTCGGATGTGATTGCGTTGTGCCTGTTTATAGCAGAGCTGTGTTCTTGCGCCGTTAGGCCGACACATCCGACTTCTGCGGGCATTTGTTTACCGGGTTAACCTTCCCGAATATTGAGGGTTTAATGTCAGCAAGTGTACAAGCCGTATCATAGCTCTGATAGAGAAAGACAGTCTCCATGGCGAAGTGTTTACGTCGCCTGCCATGCGCTCCGAAGGTTGTTGGTTCGATTCCGGGCCACGTCGTTTGGTTCACGAGTTGATGTTTTTCCGGAGACGCCTGGGGGTCGTTGTTGGAGCGACGGAGTTCGTGATTTGTGCGACGCTTTAGGCAGGCCGCCCTGCGGAATGAGACCGAGCCATATGGGATAGAGTCCGGTGCAATGAAGTTGATCATCTTCCTTTGATAGAGAACGCTAGTAGTAAGGAACCATCTCCCTATGTGAGAGGCGAGAATTCTAACCGCACGGCTGCACTCTCAAACTTGTGTTGGGAAATCTGCTTGTCTTTTAGGGAGGTGATTGCTGGATATGTAGAAGTTGACGTGGCCGAAAAGATCAGAGTGCTTTGTTCTGAAGCTTCCGGTGCGCTGAAGGTGGTATAGGGGTAGTGTAGGGGGTTCAGTCCCTACACCCACAGTTCGTTGGACTTACACATTGGCTTGTTCGTTCAGAGAGCATGACAAACTATTAAACGTAAAATTACTACACGATCAACCTGAGATTGATAGCAACGTCCTGCAATGGACATGCAACATTATTATTCATGGTGCTCTCGGTTGATAAAGAGTCTTCTTTTTCCTCCTCTTCTTCCTCCCTGCCTTTCTTCCTCTTCTTCTTCCCTCCCTCACTTCCTTCCTCCCTACCCTGCTTCCATCTTCCCACCCTTCTTTCCGTCTCCTTCTTCTAGTTACCACCTGGTTGTATAAATTCCTGGCTGTAACAAGCTTTTATACAGCCAGCTTACCTGTTCCCCACAACAACTGGTTAGTTACCACGAGTTCCTAGGTCACCAGTCATGAAATAACCCGGTCCTTGATTACCCCAACCATGTCAGTGAGTTTGTACTGGAAACGCACCATTGGAGCAGTCGCTGCGGCTGACACTTTCTGCACTGCGTGGGCACCTCGAGTCGCCGATGTTTACACAGCTTATTATTATACGACAGGTCGCTAGAATCCCCACTCTGCCCCCTTTGGTTATTTCCGTGCAAGCACAAATCAGCACCAGCCGATCTTGACCTAACGGCGCCACTGCTTGTAAATACATGTATAGTATATTTATGAAAATGACAGCTAAACATTTGTTGCAGGAGTGTCCAACATCTGCAGAACAGACAACTATGTTGGTCTACACCCGCTCCATTTGAGGACAAATTCTATGGAGATGTCAACAAGCTTAAGTTGGCTGCTGCCTTCTTTGTATTTATTCATGTAGTCGTCTGAAATCAAACAAAGAAGAAGAAGCAGAAGTAATTATGAACGCCGACCTGTTGCAAGCCAAGTGTATTCATAGCGGGAAATGAAAATACTTGGCTACGCCAAATATCAGCTTTGAACTCAGGAGTAGTCCATACAAGTGCTACTACTTCTTGTGCCCTGGACTGAGTTGTGCGTGTGGACTAGTTTTCCGTATTACCTGTGTCCATCGCCATCAGACGACCATTCCTCGATTTCCGAGGTACTTGTAATTTACGTCCCAAGGTCAAGGACGAGAAGCCAACAAGTGACCGGTGTATGGGTTGAACCCGTTACCTCGGCATCAGCACACCGGAAGTTTAAGAGCAAGTGTTCTGATCCTTTCGGCTATGCTGACCTCTCCACAGTGGTTTATTTCCTGAAGCCGAGGCAGAGGCCGGCCCTCACGGTGTTGGACACGTGACGAGAGAGAAAATGCATAAGGTATTACTATTAGAACTGATGAAGATTCGAGTCTTCTCAGTAGGCTGTGGTAATAATGGCGTTCTTCAAAGTACCTGCTGCATGATGTTGATGTGGCTTATGGAATAAACATACTGCAGAAATCGCATAACATAAACTAAAACAAGAATGGTCGCATGTTAAAGCTGGCAGAGGAAATTGCCATTCATTTACAAAAACCAACTTTGTGCAAACAAAAAGACATTATGGTCAGTTTAAGATTACCGCAGTTGACAATTCAGATTACTGTGTGTTGTATATTTCAGCTTGAAGGATTTATCTTATTGCTTTAGTTTATGATGTGTGATTTCTGCAGTATGTACCTTAGGAAATGCAGCGAAA
>OY992894.1:15827390-16204890 GCA_963921405.1 Cepaea hortensis
CAGTTTGCCTACAGCTCCGTGGACACGGGTGGAACCCGCCTACCGCGTGCCAGGACCTGTTCCACGAGAAGCTCGAAGAGAGTTACACCCCGTGTCCGACCGAGACACGTTAGAGGGCAGACGGCGACTGGACACCGAACACGAAGCAGGGCTTGTCTTAAGGGGGACTTGATAGATAGAAACCAAGTGTCTTTAAGGAATGTTGATTATAAGATAGATAATAGAGTTTGCTGTGATGATTATGTGTATGATTGCTTTGTTATGAACTCCTGTGACATTGCATATATTGTAACTGGTTGCGAAACCCATTCTTCGCCAGATTACTGTGAATAAATTATATCAGATAGTATCAGAATGGAGTTTGTTGCCAGTCTGGACCCGAGTTTCATTTCCCTAGGTCTCTAGGACGTTGACAACATTAAAGGACACAAGGAAGTTAGAAGAAACAATTACAGAAAACACTACACTAGAACATGATTATTTAAACCCGATTATGTGCCCACCACACTTACTGCTTTCGTAGTGACTAGATACTCCTCTGTCGGCCTGGTGGTCAGTGGTTTGAATCTGCATCGTCGAGGATTTTTTGTTAATAACCCAACCTTTGTAACACAAAATTTTTTGGGGAGTGTAGGCGGACGGTGTAGTACTAACCACATCTACCCACCCAGTGCCGATTGGTTGACCAAATATGGGTCTAGCACCGTATGGTCAATGGGCCGAAGGCGTGTGAAAGAGTCCTTTAGTGTACATTACATTAACTGCATGTGTGAACTAACCCTTCTGTTGTTTTTTTTTTTAGTTTTAGTCGTTGGATCAACATCACGGCACACGGTTTAACCCATAAGTGCTCCGTTTTCCTCCTAACTCAAACCTGAGTTTGGAGAAACTCAGCTCAATGCACGAACTCCGTTGCATCGGCGAGGATCCTGAAATGCTTTGGGTAGATTTTTAACTTTAAATTTTGCCCGGGCAGCGCCGTTAGGCTACTCTTTTTCGATTTCCAACTGCCAAGGGATTTTTTACGTGCGCAACAATACACACGGGCGTCCGATCTCAGTACCCAGAGACCAGGGGAAATTACTGGAAGTCCAGGTGGATTTTTTAAATAAATCCTGGTCCTCACCGGGGCCTGAACCCTGGACCTCCAGCACTCGAGGCGGACACCATACCTCGAGACCACTCAGCCCCCCTAGTAGAACTAACCCTTCTACTTACCACAGCCAGCCTGCGTGTAAAAACTTAGTTGCATATCCTTTACAGGACGCAGCAGTAACCCCCAGCATTTGTTGGCTGTTTGTGATTTCTTGGCAATTTTACGTTCAGTAGTTTGCCATTGCCGGTTTCCGCGGCTAAGGGCTTGAGTACGCGATTCGTGAGCCCACTTACCTGCGTTCGAAACACATCTGCGATCGATTTGGCAGCAGACCGTGTCGCGCTGCGTTTTAACTTGTTGGTATGGGAGCCAGTCGTTCAGAAACAATGGCAAACTACTGAACTGAACTTGCCAAGACTTCAACAACAGCAGTAAAATGCTGGTGTTGACAGCGATGTCCTGTAAATAGGATATATATATTTAAAAAAAAAAGGTTTGCCATTGCTTTTTGAATGACCGGAACTCATAACTTTGTCTGGAAACCAACGCAAGGCGGTCTGCTTCAAAATAGCTTACAGCTGTATTTCTAACGCGGTATGCAGATTCGTGATTGCATTTGTAACTCCTTCGCCACGGTGTCGTACTCTGGGTTCATTTCATAAAAAATACCAGAGCAGAAAACTGAACCGAGATTTGGAACATTCTCATGAACCCAGGCCAGTCAAACAGGGACGTAATTTGTCATGTGGAACTGTGCCATTGCAAAGGTCACAGCCGCAGGCTTGGCTTACAATTGTGTAGTAGGAAATGCGAACAAGGAAACAAGGCAACTCTAGAACTCGTGCAATTGCGGTTCACTGAAATCTCCAGGGTTTCTCTACGCTCTGTAAAGGTCAAGGTCGCTACGTTGAGCAATAAATTTGAGTCTGTATTGCGACACCCGCGCATTAAACGACATTTGAACAGGTTAGTTGCTGTGTTCTTGGAGTGTTGGGGGTGGGGGGTCGCCGTGGCTGAAAGGTTACAGTGTCCGCCTCTGGCTCGATCTCAGCATAGGACTCAGAATGTGTCCAAAACCACTGCTATCTGATGATTATCACAATTCTATGTGAGCGCTTGGGTAGTGAGATCGGGTACCTAGACTTCTCGGATAAGGGCGGAAAATATGAGGTTCAGTGTGCATGTTATCCCACGGCAGTTGACCATTACCAAGAGTAGGCCGTAAAGCCATTGTCTTGGCAAAATTCTTAGGAAAGACAAACCCACCTGTGTGTTGATAGAGCCCGTTAGCTTGAATGGAATCTGTCTAGAGGAAGCACGCCTTACTCAGATGTATGCCGTTGATGGGTGCATAACTTGGTGAGACGAACTCCCCTCGAAAAAAAGGAACGAAGAAGAAGAAGAAATTTTCTTGTAAATACTTTATCCATCATTTCTCGGCCCTTTCCCGTTCCCGTTGCGGGAAAAATGGGTTCGAAAATTTTCACATATCTAAAATAGATCCATTATTTTTACGACGGCCCTTTCCCGTTCCCGTTGCGGGGAAAATGGGTTATACAATTTTCACGTATTTAAAATAGATGCATTATTTTTATGAAAACTTTGAAAATGCCTTTAAGATTTTATCATTATATTATAACGCATATGACTGTAGATAACTACTTTAAACATTTTATGAAACTTAAGAAAAATACAACAATTATTTAAATTACATAATACTACATGCTACTAAAAAGTTATGTCCCTTGATATAACTTTTCTTAAGTTAAGTCCCCTTGCAATATTTTAATTAAATTCAATTTAATACGTAAATAACTGTTTTTAAACTAACACACTATGCCAGTTGGCTTGGCGGAAATGAGAAAAACATCTGTAGATAATTTCATCTCAATCGGATGGACCGTTCGCGAACGCATAGGAGACACACAAAGACACACATAAACATCCTCTTTTATATATATAGAGATAATAGAGGGCCAAGAATAGAGCCTTGCGGTACTCCAATATTGAAGGTAGTGGTTTGAGACAGAGATTTATTGTGTGATACTACTTGCTTTATGTTTGATAGAAAAGATAGAGTCTACATTAGGGCCAATTTTCATTGTCTCTAGTATTTTAAAATTAAAATAGCATGGTCTATCATATCAAATGCTTTCCTGAAATCGATAAACACAGCTCCACATAGACTGTTGTTGTTTATATTCTGATGCCAATTTTCTATCATGTTTATTAGGGCCGTATGGCAAGAATATTTTGGTCGAAATCCTGATTGACTGTCAACAATAAGCTTGTTTCGAACTAAATACTGTAATGTTACTTTATGGACGTGTTTTTCTGGTGGTTTAGATAGTGATGATAGTAAGGGAATGGTTTTGTAATTTTTCGGGAGACTATTGTCCAGTGAACCAGATTTAAGAAGAGGGTACACATTAGCGATATTTAGAGCTGATGGAAAGTGGCCTTTGGTGAGGCACCGATTATATACATAGGTTAGTGATATACAGATCACTGGAGCAGCACAACGGGAGAAGTCTAGATAGCTAACTAGTAGCTACCTAGGTAGATAGATAGAGAAAAAGAATGAATGCGTGCCTGCGCGCATACGTGAGTGAATGTCATATAGACAGAATATAAATGTGCGTATTGTCTCGATACCAAGTCAGTTTAGATTCCACACAAGAAATTACTCCTTTTCCGCAAAGCCGCGAGGATGTGTCTTCAACCGCAGTCACGAAAATACAACTCATTCCTCAGCTTTCCGGATGGGAGTGTGAAGGTTGGTTTGAGTATTCTTTAACCGCAGAGTTATTTGGTATAGGAATAGAAATCATCCCAGGGACATTATGGGCGCTGATTGAAGACACGGACAAGAAATAGCCTTCCTAGGATTCATTAAACAACAGAGCAATCTGCAACTATAGTCACATCGAAATTGGAACATGTTCATAAGATATGACATTGAAGGAAACAGTGCATTTCCACCACAAGACATGAACGACAACCATACTTCCACCGAGTCCATATCTACACAGTGATTGTCTCAGCAATCTTTACAGGCCACTGATCAGGCTCCAATCTTCTTTCACACATGACGTCGAAGCAACCAATGTATAAGAATATTTCCACCAAGGACAAGCTAGACATGAACGCCAGCGCGACAACAGTACTTTAACAGAGTCCATATCTACACAGTGGTTGTCTCTCTGGGTAATCTCTACAGGCCACTGACCACAGAAGCACTCACTGACCAGGTTCCAATCTTCTTTCACACGGAGATGCACAATTCCTGATAGTATCAGAAGTCGGCAGTGTGGAATTAAGACATGGCAAGCTTCCCTCCCGCCACCCACTGACACACATGAACACGGCAGGCGTGACGAGGTGCCTGTCACAGCGGTATGTGTTCCGTTTCTCTTGTGTATATTCTTCCGTCTGGCCCCGCAGCGATACACTTGATAATGTCATGTAGAGCGGCGGACTAGTGTTCAGAAATGTTCTCAGCCTGTACTGAAAGAAGTGTACTTGTCAGTCTTCGTCCAGATTAGGCGGTGACATGAATTGGTTTTGTCAACATTTTTCAGTGGTAGACTACTTCTTCTTTTCTCATCATGTTCCTCTTGTACCTCGCAGTGTCGAGGTGAAGTATAAACAGCCGGAGAGTGTCCGTTTACATGCTTCATGTATCGAGATTCCCATGGACAATGTTATTTCCTCCGTCCATCGTTTACGTGGTCGGCCTCTTCTTCTGGTTGCATTTGGTCTGTACATCATTGCCTGTTGTGGTATACTGTTAGATAATAGTTGGTAACCTAGTTACATGACCAAACCATTTCACTTGCTGCTATAACCTCAACTTTAGTCCTGGTTTCTTCGTTTTCTGATTTTCTTTCTTCTTGATACATTGATACTTGATACACCGATACTGCTCGTAGAAAAACTAAGAAGTGATAGACTACTGAATGTAAAATCAACACGGGGTTGGGATTGATAGCAGTATCCTGCAAAGTACATACAACATTTAATGTTGTATCAGAGCCGCGGAGGCATAGTAGTCAGTGCCATTACAGTGACTGGCGTTCAATCCTCAGCAGAGGCTGGTTTATGTTTTTCGAACAGTATGGCCATGGCAGGTCGATTCAGCCTCATAATGTGCGTACCTGACACTTTTCACAATGTGCTAGGAATCGTCTCGGAGAAAAAAACGACGGGGAAGAAAACTGGACACCACATCGCATATATTGTGGCTTAGAGTATTCGGTGGCCTAACACTTCACTTCCCAGTGTCAATGTCTGCTATGGGGCAGTCTCTAACTCAAATGTTGTGTCTTCTCTAGATAAACTCTTTTTATTTGTCCCAGTCCGTACGTTAACTCGCTCAGACATACCTGGGTCTGTCGGTCATATCTAGCTGTTCGTGTGCCATTCTAACTTTGTGTGTGTGTGTGGGTGGGGTGAGTGAGTGGGTATGTGTGTGTGTGTGGGTGTGTGTGTGTGTGGATAGATGGACGGAAGCACTTATCTGTTTGTCCGCTTGTTTGTCTACCTGTCTGAATGTTTAACCGGATTGTTGGAACACAGATTAGAATTCAAGAAGGGATTTGGTGCCCAATTCTTCAGTCTCTTTAGCTAAAGTGTGTGCATTTTATTTTTCAATTTCTGTCTTCACTTTGTCTGTCTGTTCTTTCTGTCCTCACTTTGTCTGTTTTTCTTTACGACCTTACGTAACTTATGTTTCTCTGTCGGGCAAGCTGGTGTTTGTCAGTCGCTCTATGAAGACATTAGTGGATGCAGGTCGGTAGAGAGATAGGTATAAAGGCATGTATGTCTATCTCTCTGCTGGCCTGTCTGTCTCTATGCCTACTTGTTTGCCTCTCTGTTTGCATGTCTCTCTGCTTTTCTGTCTCTCTGCTTGTCTGCCTCTCTGTCTGCTTGTCTCTCTCTCTATGCTTGTCTGCCTCTCTGTCTGCTTGTCTGTCTCTCTGCTTGTCTGTATCTCTGCTTGTCTGTCTCTCTGTCTGCTTGTCTGTCTCTCTGCTTGTCTGTATCTCTGCTTGTATGTCTCTCTGTCTGCTTGTCTGTCTCTCTGCTTGTCTGTCTCTCTGTCTGCTTGTCTGTCTCTCTGTCTGCTTGTCTGTATCTCTGCTTGTCTGTCTCTCTGTCTGCTTGTCTGTCTCTCTGCTTGTCTGTATCTCTGCTTGTCTGTCTCTCTGTCTGCTTGTCTGTCTCTCTGTCTACTTGTCTGTCTCTCTGCTTGTCTGTATCTCTGCTTGTCTGTCTCTCTGTCTACTTGTCTGTATCTCTGCTTGTCTGTCTCTCTGCTTGTCTGTCTCTCTGTCTACTTGTCTGTATCTCTGCTTGTCTGTCTCTCTGTCTACTTGTCTGTATCTCTGCTTGTCTGTATCTCTGCTTGTCTGTATCTCTGCTTGTCTGTCTCTCTGTCTACTTGTCTGTCTCTCTGCTTGTCTGTATCTCTGCTTGTCTGTCTCTCTGCTTGTCTGTCTCTCTGTCTGCTTGTCTGTCTCTCTGTCTGCTTGTCTGTCTCTCTGTCTACTTGTCTGTCTCTCTGCTTGTCTGTATCTCTGCTTGTCTGTCTCTCTGCTTGTCTGTCTCTCTGTCTGCTTGTCTGTCTCTCTGTCTGCTTGTCTGTCTCTCTGTCTACTTGTCTGTCTCTCTGCTTGTCTGTATCTCTGCTTGTCTGTCTCTCTGCTTGTCTGTCTCTCTGTCTGCTTGTCTGTCTCTCTGTCTGCTTGTCTGTCTCTCTGTCTACTTGTCTGTCTCTCTGCTTGTCTGTATCTCTGCTTGTCTGTCTCTCTGCTTGTCTGTCTCTCTGTCTGCTTGTCTGTCTCTCTGTCTGCTTGTCTGTCTCTCTGTCTGCTTGTCTGTCTCTCTGTCTACTTGTCTGTCTCTCTGCTTGTCTGTATCTCTGCTTGTCTGTATCTCTGCTTGTCTGTATCTCTGCTTGTCTGTATCTCTGCTTGTCTGTCTCTCTGTCTACTTGTCTGTCTCTCTGTCTACTTGTCTGTATCTCTGCTTGTCTGTATCTCTGCTTGTCTGTATCTCTGCTTGTCTGTATCTCTGCTTGTCTGTCTCTCTGCTTGTCTGTATCTCTGCTTGTCTGTATCTCTGCTTGTCTGTCTCTCTACTTGTCTGTCTCTCTGCTTGTCTGTATCTCTGCTTGTCTTTCTCTCTGCTTGTCTGTATCTCTGCTTGTCTGTATCTCTGCTTGTCTGTATCTCTGCTTGTCTGTATCTCTGCTTGTCTGTATCTCTGCTTGTCTGTATCTCTGCTTGTCTGTCTCTCTGTCTGCTTGTCTGTCTCTCTGTCTGCTTGTCTGTCTCTCTGCTTGTCTGTCTCTCTGCTTGTCTGTCTCTCTGTCTGCTTGTCTGTATCTCTGCTTGTCTGTATCTCTGCTTGTCTGTCTCTCTGTCTGCTTGTCTGTCTCTCTGTCTGCTTGTCTGTATCTCTGCTTGTCTGTCTCTCTGTCTACTTGTCTGTCTCTCTGCTTGTCTGTATCTCTGCTTGTCTGTCTCTCTGTCTGCTTGTCTGTCTCTCTGCTTGTCCTTCTACTTGTCTGTCTCTCTGCTTGTCTGCCTCTCTGTCAGCTTGTCTGTCGCTCTGCTTGTCTGCCTCTCTGTCTGCTTATCTGCCTCTCTGTCTGCTTGTCTGCCTCTCTGTCTGCTTGTCTGCCTCTCTGTCTGCTTATCTGCCTCTCTGTCTGCTTATCTGCCTCCCTGTCTGCTTGTCTGTCGCTCTGCTTGTCTGCCTCTCTGTCTGCTTATCTGCCTCTCTGTCTGCTTATCTGCCTCTCTGTCTGCTTGTCTGTCTCTCTGCTTGTCTGCCTCTCTGCTTGTCTGCCTCTCTGTCTGCTTGTCTGCCTCTCTGTCTGCTTATCTGCCTCTCTGTCTGCTTATCTGCCTCTCTGTCTGCTTGTCCGCCTCTCTGTCTGCTTATCTGCCTCTCTGTCTGCTTATCTGCCTCTCTGTCTGCTTGTCTGTCTCTCTGTCTGCTTATCTGCCTCTCTGTCTGCTTGTCTGTCTCTCTGCTTGTCTGCCTCTCTGTCTGCTTGTCTGCCTCTCTGTCTGCTTATCTGCCTCTCTGTCTGCTTATCTGCCTCTCTGTCTGCTTGTCTGCCTCTCTGTCTGCTTATCTGCCTCTCTGTCTGCTTGTCTGCCTCTCTGTCTGCTTGTCTGCCTCTCTGTCTGCTTGTCTGCCTCTCTGTCTGCTTATCTGCCTCTCTGTCTGCTTGTCTGCCTCTCTGTCTGCTTGTCTGCCTCTCTGTCTGCTTATCTGCCTCTCTGTCTGCTTATCTGCCTCTCTGTCTGCTTATCTGCCTCTCTGTCTGCTTGTCTGCCTCTCTGTCTGCTTATCTGCCTCTCTGTCTGCTTGTCTGTCTCTCTGCTTGTCCGCCTCTCTGTCTGCTTGTCTGCCTCTCTACTTGTCCTTCTACTTGTTTGTCTCTCTGTCTGCTTGTCTGCCTCTCTGTCTGCTTATCTGCCTCTCTGTCTACTTGTCTGCCTCTCTGTCTACTTGTCTGCCTCTCTGTCTGCTTGTCCGCCTCTCTGTCTGCTTATCTGCCTCTCTGTCTACTTGTCTGCCTCTCTGTCTGCTTGTCTGCCTCTCTATCTGCTCGTCTGCCTCTCTGCCTCTCTGTCTGCTTGTCTGCCTCTCTGTCTGCTTGTCTGCCTCTCTGTCTGCTTGTCTCTCTCTGCTTGTCTCTCTCTCTACTTGTCTGCCTCTCTGTCTGCTTGTCTGCCTCTCTGTCTGCTTGTCTGCCTCTCTGTCTGCTTGTCTCTCTCTACTTGTCTGTCTCTCTCTCTACTTGTCTGCCTCTCTGTCTGCTTGTCTGCCTCTCTGTCTGCTTGTCTGCCTCTCTGTCTGCTTGTCTGCCTCTCTGTCTGCTTGTCTGTCTCTCTGTCTGCCTCTCTGTCAGCTTTTCAGTCGCTCTGTCTGCTTGTGTGCCTCTCTGCTTGTCTGTCTCTCTACTTGTCCTTCTACTTGTCTGTCTCTCTGTTTGTCTCCCTCTCTCTACTTGTCTGCCTCTCTGTCAGCTTGTCTGCCTCTCTGTCTACTTGTCTGTCTCTGTTTGTCTCCCTCTCTCTACTTGTCTGCCTCTCTGTCAGCTTGTCTGCCTCTCTGTCTGCTTGTGTGTCTCTCTGCTTGTCTGTCTCTCTACTTGTCCTTCTACTTGTCTGCCTCTCTGTCTGCTTGTCTGCCTCTCTGTCTGCTTGTCTGCCTCTCTGTCTGCCTCTCTGCTTGTCTGCCTCTCTGTCTGCTTGTGTGCCTCTCTGTCTGCTTGTGTGCCTATCTGCTTGTCTGTCTCTCTGTCTGCTTGTCTGTCTCTTTGCTTGTCTGCCTCTCTGTCTGCTTGTCTGTCTCTGTCTGCTTGTCTGCCTCTCTATCTGCTTGTCTGTCTCTCTGCTTGTCTCTCTCTGTCTGCTTGTCTGTCTCTCTGTCTGCTTGTCTGTCTCTCTGCTTGTCTCTCTCTGTCTGCTTTTCTGCCTCTCTGCTTGTGTGCCTCTCTGTCTGCTTGTCTGCCTCTCTGTCTGCTTGTCTGCCTCTCTGTCTGCTTGTCTTCTTCTCTGTGTGCTTGTCTCTGCTTGCTTGTCTGTCTGCTTGTTGTCTCCCTGCCTCCCTATTGATTTTGTGTCTATCTAGTGGTCCATCTATAAACCCTCGCTAGTGCACCATCCTCAGTAAACAGACGCACACGTCGATGCAATACGTCAAAGAAACGGCCCGTTTCACGAACGCTGGGTTTGGCACGGCTCTCTTGCCTACTCATAAATATCCTAACAGATAATCCAGTTTTGCAGGTGTCGTTCCCGCTAAAACTGCTGTCTGCAAGCCAGGCAGATAACACTTCTCTGTACGTAATGCGATAATTGATGCAGCGATAGATCAAGCTTCCCGACTGGAGGCGATCCCCACGAGCTGACTTTATCAGCTGAACCCAAAGTCTGTGTGAGTTTGACCGACTTTTTGTGGAACTTGGCTAGTTCTAAACCACCACCGAGTCTTTGTTTTACTGTCTGTATCGTGTGTTGATGCTGCGTCTTCATACCTCTACCTACCTACCTGCCACCAGCAAGCCTGCCTACCTGCTGACCTACCTACCTACCTACCTACCTACCTACCTGTATACATTTGTGCGAACGTATTACAAAGAAACATCAATTGGGGAATCCAAGAACGACGAGGTCGCGAAAAATATCCTCTGGTCAAAATGGTTCGGATGTGAAGAAAGTTTCAAAACTGTAATAATCCCTCCTTTAGATGCTCAACCTTCAAAACTTCACACCAGAAATATCAATTGGGGAACCCTTTAAGGCTACTAGGACAGTTCTTAAATAAACACACACGCACTGTTTGACGCTCATTGGACTAGAGGAAGGAAGTAGGGAATCCAGTGAGGCGGCTAAGACAGTTCATAAATAAACACACACGCATTATTTGGTACTCAATGAAGCTGAAGAAAGAAGTAAAAACTAGAGGGCACACTAGACAACATAAAAATTGAAACCTCTAGTTACCGATCAGGATTTGAACTTGTCACCCCCAAATGACAATGCCTCGCTACAGGAAGGTATAAGTGTGTGTGTTGTTTTGTTTTGTTTTTTTGACGCGTGACCACCAAGACACCCCTTCTTTCTTCTATTTCTATGGCCGCCAAACAATAGGTGTGTGTGTGTTTGTTTATGAAATTACCTACATACTGACGGACAGACAGGCATAAAGGCACACTCACACACCAACTGACCGACCTACCAACCTGCCTGATCAACCGACAGCAACAATACAACATTGGGTATCAACTAAAAACACTGGACTGCGGTCCCTATTTTAATATATCACTTGGATAATCGATCTGGGCAGTTTTGTGAAACCGTTAATGGAGTTTATGTGTCAGTCTGTATCAAACGCTTCCAGTTATCAGAGTTAACTGATTGCATCCTAATATTAGTTTTCAGATTTGATACCCACACACGCTGTGCTCCGCTTATCGTTTCCCCCACATTCTGTGCTCTCACTATTGTAATGTGTCTCTGGAATTCAATAGCCGATGATTGTTAAATGAGTAGAGCGTGTTAATAAGAGTTCGAATTTCCAACATGGAATTGTTTTTACTATAAATATGGCGTTAAAGTCCAAAAATTTCATTGGAGCTGATGAATGAAAATGAGCAGTAAAATCGGTAAGCTTTACCAGAACACATTCACAAGTGGCAAAATGGATATTGCGGCTAAAGCCTTTGTCAGCACACATACTACAAGCATGTACTGATATAACTACATGAAATCAAAAGATGGATAGATAGATGGATGGATTGAGTGGATGGGTGGGTAGGTAGGTGGGTGGGTGGATGTACAGACAGACACAGACAAACACAGAGACAGGCAGATAAAGGCTATTTAGTTGTGAACTACTGTGGTCACGGCATGTGTGTTTAACGCGCCTCGCATGTATGTGGAAGAGCTTATTGGAGCTGAAGAAATCGATCATCTTCTTAATGTCCATAGCCCAGTGTACGTATCGCGGGAGTATCGTGATGGGGTGTTAGTAGCCAAGGTCTTCCCTGTTCCATGCCTGCAGAAACACGTGCAGGTGTAGTAGCACTGCTGCAACCTGTCCGTGATGTAATGGTGTTAGCCCAGGATGTCGTTTGCGCATCCTATCGCTATTAGACCTCAACTGCCCACTCATGAACCATTTCCTACAAGGAATTATTGCTAGTTGAGTGGTCACACCGGGATAGCGCATTGGCTGAATCGCTTGCCCGGTAATCGTGGGTTCGAATTCACATGGAGACATATTTTTTTTTAATTGGCCCGCGCGTGATAGGTAGAGAAATAGACAGATTCATTCATTCATTTATTCATTCATTCATTCATTCATTCATTCATTCATTCATTCATTCGTTCGTTCGTTCGTTCGTTCATTCAGTAGCATGTCCTTTGCAGAACCTCGCTCCCATAACAACCTTCCGGAAACCCTCTCGATCAAATGGCAAGATGCCCCGCGTCCAATACACCCATCTGGAGATCATCCGCCATATCCTGCACCCATCTACTCTTTGACCTTCCTCTTCCTCTCTTCCCAGGCATATACCCCTCCATTATTGTTCTCTCCAAACTTTCGTGACGTTTTAAGTGACCAAAATATTTCAATTTTCTTTGTTTTATCGTCTTTATCGGCTATTAGCCAACCTTCTTCAATATTCAGCTCTTGTCGTATAGATTCATTTATTCTCTTCTTTATCCAAGATGTACTTAGAACACGTCTATAGCATTTATATTCAAAGGCATTTATGCACTGTTCAGCTTGTTTAGTAAGTGTCCAGGTCCCACAGGTGTATGTTGCAATGGGAAAGATGCATGCTCTTAGAAATCTAATTTTTTTAGTTCTGTCTGTCTCATTCCATAATTTATTCAGTTGTTTTAGTCTTTAAAGAGCAATTGATAGTCGTCGTTTAATTTCTTTCATTGTGTCACCGTTGTTAGTAATCAATAACCCAAGATATTCAAAAAGTTTCCACCACCTCCAATTTTTCCTCATTAACATATATTTCTTTCTCCATAGTGGTTTTATCTGTATGCATTATCTTTGTTTTTGCTATGTTAAGATATAAGTTGTGATTTTCACTATTCAATTGTGTTGAGGTTATTAGGTTTTCTATACCAGTCTGTGTTGTGGATAGCAATACTGTATCATCAGCATACCGAATTTCGGTTATGTCTTGACCATCGATATTTAGGGCATCATATTTTTTAAGTTGCATGTCCTTCACAGGACGTAGCAGTCAACACCAGCATTTTCGCTGTTCGTGATTCCTGGGCAAAGTTTACGTTCAGTAGTTTGCCATTGCTTTCTGAACAACCGGCTCTTATACCTTTTTCGAAAAAAAACCAGCACCGCTGTGTTTCGAACCCGGGTATACGGGCTCACAAACCGCGTTCGCAAGTCCTTAGCCACAGAGACCGGCAGGGCATCATATAGCTCCCCGTTTATATCATTTCTTACATTTCTCATTATATTTTCGGCGTACAGGTTAAACAAATAGGGGGACAGCACACATCGCTGACGGACTCCTTTGCTGGATGTCAAACCAATGTACTACATTTTCAGTTACCGAACGTTGCCGGCGATGTTTCAAACGGCGATTTACGTTTTCTTGTTATTGTTCCCCGGTATTAAGGATATATATAGTACTCGTTATTTAGACGTTGCCACTTGATTTAGTATAAATAATTAAATTGGGCATCCATTCTTACGCGTACTGTGAAATTTTCAAATATTTTAGTCGACGGGGTCATCCCAAACAGAAATTATTAAGATCGTATGCTAAGATGCGTCATTTTAAATTTCAATGGCGGGAATATAGCGGTTTTCCGTGTCATAATACAGCGATGATCATTTAATATTCTTATGGATTATTCAGAGCGACGAGATTATAATGATGATTCTAGTATTTATGAGTGGAGGAAGAGGGAGTTTGAGGTTTTCATTTGAATTTTGCGTTCAAAATAAGAAACTGAGTTATCCCCCTTAGCGCAAAAAAAAAACCAAGAGCAGTTATCTGCCCTTAGCTTACGTGTTTTGTGGTCACACTTTCCAGAGTGGGTTACCAATATGCCAATGTTAAATATAAACTGACATACAAAAATTAATATCTCAGCTTACAATTGACGTACAGACTTGAATGAGGTGTCGTTGGATTTGTTTTTTCAAGAGGTATCCAACTATGCAGGTTATATAATTAAAAAGCAATTTAGAAAATGTTCCTAAAGTACCTAAACCAATCTGATGTCTCGCCATCTATTCTAACCGCTGCTTGTTGGTCTAGATCAGTGGTTCTCAGCCGGTGGGGAATTCCCCCCCCCCCCCAGGGGGGGGGGATTTTAGGGTTTCCAGGAGGGGAATGAAGATCATTTCAAGATCGCGTTAATACAAGAACCGATTACTTGATATTGCTTTTCCCTTCATACTTTACAGTTATGCACGTCTCATTTTTCTAAAATTCATTTTATAAAGTAGTCCTACAGATCACGTTTTATGTGGATGTCTAGACCTGTTTTAACATATTTACCTTCCATTTTTACGTATACTGTGTAGGGGTGTGGGGAATTTTAGGTGGGAAATATGAAAGGAGGGAATGACGTTCTGAAAATATGGTGAAGGAGGCACGGGCCAAATTTTTGATAGGGGGGGGGGGGAATGACGTTCTGAAAATATGGTGAAGGGGGGCACGGGCTAAAAAAGGTTGAGAACCACTGGTCTAGATAGACAGATAGAAAAGCATAATATAAAAAGTAACAAAGAATTAGGTTAACTGAATTTTTTTCACTTTTGTTCTGGATGTTTTCTACTTTCTTTCTTTCTTTCTTTCTTTCTCATTGTACTTCTACCGGTGACCCATTGCAGCAGTACAACAAACCAATAAAAGCCATAATCTAAATGCGTCCCATCACTCAGGCGGAGGCAGTCCCCGACGACCGCAAAACCCTCTACGGCTTATGTTGTCTTAACGAGGTTTCCTATTACCTCTGCATGTGTTATCTCTCATATTTGCAGCACATGCCGTCACTCATCGCTCCCCAAATATCCATTACATATCAGCTGCTGCGACATAATGTCATAATTCACGCTAGCCTGCCACAGCGCGGCCTTGAATGTTGTCGCTGTCAGCAGGTGCCCGCCTGCTAAATCAGACAAATGCTCGCAGTTTTGATAATGCTCACACGAGATGACGCCACTGGGAGTAAATTACTATCCAGCCCTGTCGCTCCTGCAACCGAGCTTGATTTCCTCTAGTGTCACGTGACAGGACGTTACGTCTGACCTCTGGTTGCCTAACTTCTGGCCATCTGATGGCGCCATCCATCACTGACAGCTGGCGTTTCATATAGATTGCCAGTATTTTAAGGCTGTGATAGTGTGGTCATTAGGGAGACGCCGTGGCTGAGAGGTTTGGGTGTCCGCCTCAGGCTCATAAGATACCGGGTTCGATTCCATAAAGTAAAACATGATGAAATTATTAAAGTGTTGGAAGATTTCAGAATAATAAAAAATATTTACTGGAACAACGTAGCAGCAATTAAAATGGGAAATAAAGAGGGAAATTATGAATAAATAAAGCTGGGAGTACGACAGGTATGTGTTTTGTCACCGGATCTCTTCTCCCTTTATAGCGAAGTAATAATGAGAGAGATCAAAGAGAAGCCAGGTATTATAATATTCGGAGGTTATAATATAAACAATATTCCAACCAAACCTAACGAGAAAGGAATGTTAGTTAGTCGAGGTTCCAACTTCACGGCAACGGGTCGTCCCCTTTATGCTCCATTCCCGTGCCAGCGAATATCACACAAAATGCTCCCTACTGTCCAATGTGAAAAGTGGAATAGACGGGAGTCTCCGCAGTCCAACAAGCCCGCACAGGTACACTGTGCATAATACCGCCGTCAGAATTAGTTAGTTAGTCTTTCCTCTTGAGCCTAAGTCGGCGCATAGGGCAGAAGTCATGGCTCTCCATGTCTGGCGGTTCGCTGCTACCTGTTGTAGATCCTGGATGTTCACTTGACCGTTGAATGAGCCTTCTCTGATGATGGTTCTACGCAGGGTCTCTCTTGGTCTTCCCAGTTTTCTTTTCCCTACTGGTGACCATATGAGGGCTTGGTAGGGGAGTCTTGTCTTGTCCATTCTGAGTACATGGCCGATGTAGTTCCAACGGCGTTTTCTTATAAAATTTGATACAATATCTTGCTTAGTCTCTAATGTCAACACAAAATTCATCCACGAATACCTCAGTTCGTCGTCGATGGACTCGGCAGTCACCAGAAAGACCTCATTGACCGGGTTTTCTCACATGGCTCGGTCTCTTACCGCAGGGCGACCCGCCGAAAGTGTCGCACAAAGCACGAACTCCGCAGCTTCAGCGCCGACTCCCAGGAGTCTCCCGAAGAATGCACTCGTGAACCGAAAGGGCAAAACAGTCTATTCAGCAACCGTCGGTAGCCATTGTAATCATTGTTCCGAACATGCAGTTCACAGTACAGGACAGATGTAAAAGCATTCCACGCGAATTTCACAGATCACGGTGTCGCCCACGCACTCACTCAGTAGCAGACCGACGGAGCCATGTATTACCAGTCCAACATGAGGGAAATGAGATTGCAAACCGTAGCCACAAGCATAAACACGCCACAGGCCTTACCGGCTCAACGCCTAACCGCCATGCTGGCGACCGGAAGTCCTAACGAGAAAGGAATGAACACAATCAACCCATCAGAAGCCGGGAAGCTGACAACAAGCAGCCCAATGTACGAAAGACAAAACTACAAGCTACTCCATAAATACCCTAATGATAGCCAAGTCTAAAACTCGAAGGCTGAAAGGGAGTACTCTTACCAAAAATTGGATTGGATTGGATAAACAATATACGCTATCTAGATGCCATCTTCGTGGTGAATGAATTATGGACGCGGTTCGTAATCCCGCATACCGCGTTCGAAACACAGCTAAGTTTGTTTGTTTTTTAATGAAACAGTATGGGTGTCGGTCGCTCAGAAAGCAATGGCAAACTACTGAACGTAAACTCGCCCAGGAATCACAAACAGCCAAAAATGCTGGGGTTGACTGCTTCGTCCGTAAAGGATATTCAGCTAACTTTTTTAGGAGGAGATGACAGTATTGATGGCGGATAATGCAAAAGATCTACAACAATTGTTGGACATGTAATAATAAAGAGTGCAAAGAAAGGACTCTCCTTGAATATCAAGAAAATAGTAACAATAGTGATATCAAAGAAAATTGTGCACCTTAATGTGAAAGAGAGAGAGAAGGGAAAATTCTTCACCAAGTGGATAGTTTTAAATGCCTAGGGGCTTTTATAACATCAGGCGGAAGATGCATAACAGAGATTAAGAGCAGAATAGGACAAGCAAAGGCTGCATTTCAGAAAATGAAGACTATCTTATGCAATAAGTCACTATCACTGAATGTAAGAAAGAGAGTGCTGAAATGCTATACAGAACCTGCTTTGCTGAATGGCTGTGAATCTTGGAATGTAAATGAACAAATTAGGAAGGGATTGGTGGTTCCTGAGACGAATGTTGCGAATTCCTTGGACTGCTAAAGTAACTAACAACGATTGCCTGAAAGAGGCTAATGAAACTAGAACATTATATACAACAATAAGAAAGAGGCAAACAGCTTTTTTTTTAGTCATGTGATGAGAAGAGGGGCATTGAAGAACATCGTGACAACTGGAAATATTGAGGGGAAGAAAGGAAGAGGCAGACCAAGAGAAATGATGCTGGATGGGTTGAGACAGTGGCATGGTGAAATATCAACAGCAGAGTTGATCCAGACAACCAAAGACCGAGATCTATGGAGAGGTATGGACGCCTACGGACAGCCGGCCTGGAACTTGATGATGATGGTACTGGGCATATTTACAAGTACTATTGGTATCCTTGTTTTTTTTCGCTCGCTCGCTTTGAACTCAAGCGTAGTCCATACACACTATTTTTATAGTAGTGATGGACTGAACTTTGCATGTGGATTAGCTTTCCCTATTAACAGTGTCCCTAGCCATCAGGCAAACCCATTCCGACTTCATAGGTACTTGTAATTTACGCCCCCAAGTCAACATTTTAGTCCAGCTGTCCGATGTAGGGGATGAACCCCTTACCTCGGCATCAGCACACCGGATGTTTAAGAACACCGTTCTTTTCCATTCGGCTATGCGGACCTGCATTGGTATCCTGATCTCTCTAGATTGTTTTAAAAATGTTTTAATGGCGAGATGATCGACTTCATTGCACCTGATTTTATTCCATATGGCTTTCTCTTTCCGCAGGGTGGCCTGCCGAAAGCGTCGCACAAACCCTGAACTCCGTAGCTTCAGCGACGACCCCCAGGAGTCTCCGAGAAAAGTGCACTCGTGAACCAAACGCTCAACCTTCAGAGCCCGAAGCAGACGGCTTGACCACTTCGCCACGGAGAGTCCCTAACTTTTAGGTTGTAAAATAACATACCTAGACATCACTGATAAAGGCGAAAAATAGGCAGTACCGTGTGCACGTTGTAGATGTTGAAAATCCCATGGCAGTTGGAAATGTGAAAGGGGGGTAGGCTGTAAGGGTGCAGCTCTGACAAACTTGTTGGGGAAAGAACACCATCCCACGGATAGGTGAAGCCATTTGCCTTGTATGCAATCTCTCTCTCTCTCTCTCTCTCTCTCTCTCTCTCTCTCTCTCTCGCTCTCTCTCTCTCTCTCTCTCTCTCTCACTCTCTCTCTCTCTCTCTCTCTCGCTCTCTCTCTCTCTCTCTCTCACTCTCTCTCACACACACACACACACATGCATGCATGTCAAGTCGGATACACTGACCTTTGAACTCTTGACGTAACTAGCTGTGACGTACTCTCGTCTAAATAGGGACGAGGAAGTAGAAACATCTTAATTATCAGATTAGCCAGTATCCTGGCGTTAAGATGTTCCGATATGTCACCGTCCTCAATTCTGATCAATCATTTTTTTACTGTAGGTCAGCATGGCCAAATGGATGAGAACGCGTGCTCTTAAACATCCAATGTGCTGATGCCGAGGTAAGAGGTTGAGCCCCCACACCGGACAGTTGGACTAAAATGTTGACCTCTCGTCCTTGACTTGGAGACGTAAATTACAAGTACCTCTGAAGTCGGAGTGAGTCACACTGTTAATAGGAAAGGCTAAGTCTAGCACTACTAGAAGTAGTGCGTATGAACGACGCTTGACTTCAAAGCGAGTGAGCGCAACAAAAAATCATCTTCAGCTCTGTGTAGGCATGAATGATCGGCATTTGTGTGTTAGGGTAAACGCAGTTTCGCAATCCCGACACACCAGGTTCGAAGTCGGCCTCTGGCTATTTGGTAGTAATGTCCAGAAAATCACACGCAGCCAAACAAATGCTGGGGTTCATTGCGACGTCCTGTAAAGAACATGTAACTAGCTTAATACTTCGTTTTTAATTCACCGCACACAAAGGAATTCCAGGAGTTCCCAGGAAATCACGTGACATCAGGGTGATTCCATAGTGGGTGTAGGAGTGTGTTGATATACCGTGCAACTTGTGTATGGGGGCTAGGGTCATTTGTTTTACGTGAAAAACTTTGTTCAGTAAAGAATTATATACACTGAATGTGTTGTCGGTCACTTCCGGTTGAGTGTGTGGTAGGCTGTTGAACCGATCGATGGATGTAATAAATGTTTCTGGGCCCGGAGGACCCAGAAACATTTGTTGCAAGCGTCGATCAGTCCAGCAAATGATTTCTAGGCCTGGAGGGCCCTCACTGTCGTCGGAGTGTATATCCATATCTTGTGCTACTCGTCTTATCTTGTGTATGTCCCATCTGTCTGCGCTCATCTTTGATGTATCTGGGGGCCAGTTAGCGAAGACACTGACATGCGGTTTTTGGTACACCTTGCTGCAAACACACTTATCGACCGTCCACGAAGTGAATCTCGATATCCCTATTCTGAAAGTCGACGATCCCATTAGATCTAGATCCGTGCTAATAATAACTGCGCGATTTGTTTGTGGTGAATTAAATATGAAGTACCACTAGCTTAATGTGTGACTAAACTCCAGTGTGCAGAGTGTTTGTGTGATAATAGTTGTTACTTGCTTGCTTGTAAGATGTAGTTGTTTTTTGCTTGCTTGTGTGATGTAGTTTGTTGCATGCCTTTGCTTTATTGTGTCATATAGGTGGTTCCAGACCACCAGTAATGGCAGAATTGTGTCCTACAGCCACTGTTGTATGGTCTGTGCCACACTCATTGAATAGGTATCAAAGGAGGTTCTGAATTTTCACTTCTCAAATATTATTCGGGAGGGGGGGGGGAGCGCCTTGTCCCTGCCTCATTTTACCTAGCGTTTGAAAACACGTGATTTTATGTAGTCCAGTATCATCTGCCTTGGAATGTCCTTGTTTTTTGTTTTTGTTTTTTTTACAAAGTCGGCAGCAATTCAAAAAGTTGCACTGCGTGTTCCTCACAATAATTTCATTCAGCAATTACACACTTTTGTCAGAGTTCAAGCAGCTGTTGTAAACATTCCCGGGGCCTATTCTATGAAGCCTTTCTCAGCTGCATTGTCGCATTGGTGATAAAAAGAGATCACGTTTTGGGAGCCATGTGTTGGCAACATGGCGCTTGTGCAGTTCAGTGTAGAGAATACAGTGGTCACCTGCAACCGATATTCTAACTTATAAGGCTACGTTCTCTACACTAAGTCTTCTGTCAACACGAACAGCTTTCAAAATACCCTCAATGTTTTATTGTTTATCGAGGTTGTCGTTCATCCAATGTATGGGGTCACAATCGACACTAATACGATCGTAACAGAAGCGCACTTGCTGGTTTCTCTTTATGATAGCACAGAGTGGTTTCTGGGACATAAAGACTATTGGAATAACGAAGAAACAAACAATAGATTGCACGATTCATTGCCTGGCGTATTTCGCTGCATCTCGCCAGGTACATACTGCAGAAATCACACAACATAAAGTAAAATAACTAGATGAATCCTTCAAGCTGATATATACACATGTTCGCAGAGTAATTTCAATTGTCTACCACCGTAATTTTAAACTGACTATCATGTCTTTCTGTCTGCACAAAACTGGCCTATGTATATTAATCATGATGGCTTCTGCAAACGTTAATAAGCGACTGTGTTGCGTATTAAACAACACACGAAAGTATTGCCTCTATCAACCACATGATCGGTTTCCAAAAAATGCTGTGCAATCGATGACGCGGGAGGTTTGTAGTGTGTCGGCCTGGCCAGGCTCCCATCACCTGTATATAGTATTTTGTCAATCCAATTGGGTATGTGTTCAAGCACCCTGTTGTTTAACTGCCGCTCTATTCTGCCGATGTAGGTAGACGCACCTGCATGTGAATTGGTAAATGCACTTAGATTTGACTACAGAAGGCCATATTCTTTTAGCGCTGGGTTGGGAATAGGTGTGGTTTTGTACCTAATAACTAGCGTTGCAGCACATAACGTTCGTTCGACTGCTGTAATGAGCCGGTCCTGTAGACGTTACAGTACGTAATCACCTCGAAAAATTACCAGGATAAATACCTTGAGTTTAGAGACTTTAGTTTCGTCGGGGTTTGGTTTCCGCTGTTGGCAGTGGCACTTTATAAATCCTGTGGAGTACCGATTCAGGTTTAAGACATTCTTCAGAGTTTCAGATTCCTCTGTCAAAGTGTCATGGGTGCATATCTTCCTGCCACGGTCAAACAGGGTCCGTCCTAGGCCCCGTTATATTGGATTATTGGACAGGTTCGAAACTCTGAAAATTTAAGTGTTGGCCAGTCCATGTTTCTTTATGATACACTGATCTTTGAATTGTGCCGTCTGCTCTACGTCTCATTAGAATATCTAGGAACGGCAACGCTTCTTTGTGTTCGTGTTCTATAGACAAAAAATGTTTTTATGCGTCTGGTTCATTATGATGTTGCCTGTAGCCCGTCTGTGGTGATAATTAATATATCGTCCACATAACGACGGTTGAAGGCCAAGTTTTAATGTCTGAGGATATATATACATACATACATACACGTATACACATACACACAAACACACACACAGATACACATATTCGCACACACACAGATACACATATTCGCACACACACGTACGTATGTACACCGACAACCAGACACGTAGGATCGATACCCATATGGCTTTAATATCGTAACAAATGCACGCATCTATGTAGCATTCGTTTCTCTCTTTTTCTCTCTATAGAATAAAGCAGCGCAGAACACAGCAAAAATACAAGGAGCTTCTCATAAGTCTTTAGCCTGACCATGAAGGAGTAGGCGGAGAAAATTGAAATTTGTCACATGTATAGCTCATTCAATTTGTAAAGGACATATGAATTATGAATATCCCTCCTCAACTAGTTTTCCCGATATGGTGCATGGCACAACACACCCTATTGACCAGATCTGCACATCCAACGGTTTGTCAGAACACTGGAGAAATCAGACGCCAGGACTGTGATAAAATTATTGATTTTACAGGGAAAAACACCTACAGAAATACACAGGGAGATGGAGCCAGTGTTTGAGGAAGTCTGTCCTTCGTATGCTTCTGTAAAAAAAAAAATGGTGTTTGCAGTTTAAGTGTGGCCGTTCCCAAGTTGCTGATCTGCAAAGATCAGGACGACCGTCCTCAGAGTGCAATGATGCAAATGCTGCAAAAGTGAAGAAAGTCATAGCCCAGGATAGAAAAATGACAACCGAACATGCGAAAAGTGTGTACCCGCTGGGTCTCCCGCCTGTGTGAACAGAAACAAACACGGGTTGATTACTGTGGTCAGTTGCTCAACATGTGGCGGTCGAAAAACATGTTGTCGACCATGGTGACGGTAGATGAGACTTTGATTCACCATTTTGACCCAGAATCCAAAATTGCCAGCATGCAGTGGAAAACCCCGGGTTCGCCAACATATGTCAAGCCAAGACCACAAAAATCTGAAAGAAAAGTGATGCTGACTGTTTTTTGGGACGTCAAAGGTGTCATATTGAAAGGTGTCATGGCAACACGGTTAATGGGCAGTACTATGCAGATCTCCTTATCAAACTAAGAAAGGATGTGACCAGAAAACGATGGATAGCGCGTACGCAAATTCAGCCTTTGCTTCAAGACAACGCGCCCTCCCATAAAGCATGGCTTGTGCTGCAAACTGCCAACGATTTGAATATTGAAATTCTTCAACACCCACCATATTCTCCAGATTTGGCTCCATCAGACTTTTTTCTTTTCCCAAATCTTTAAAAAAAAAAAAAAATCTGAAAGGAAATCGTTTTGACAGTGACAATGATGTCATACTGGCTTGTGATAACTAGTTTAGTTCGAAAAATAGGTTGTTTTATTCTGAAGGTCTTTTCAAGGTCAAGCAGAGATGGCAGAAATGCATACATTCAGGTGGTGACTACATTGTCAAGGAATAAGCACTGTGCCAAATTTCAATTTTTTCCACCTACTCCTTCATGGTCAGGCTAAAGACTTGTGAGAAGCCCCATGCACACACATCTCTTTGAGATTAAAAAAAAACTGCCTCGCAAATTCTCTCTCTCTCTCTCTCTCTCTCTCTCTCTCTCTCTCTCTCTCTCTCTCTCTCTCTCTCTCTCTCTCTCAACTTTGTCTGTTTCTCGATGTTGTCAGTACTAACTTTGTCATTTTCCCCCCATGCCTTCACGAGTGTGTTCTTTATATTATGGATGAATTCATGAACATTTTCTTTTCTCTATCTTTCACTCTTTTCTATCCTCTCTGTCTCCCTCTCTTTCGCCCTCTCTTTCTCCCTCTCTATCACCCTCTCTTTCTCCATCAGTCTATCTCGCTATCTTCCTCTCACTCTGTCTCTCCCTTTGTCTTCCTTTTTTAATCTCTCCGTCTCTCTCCCTGTCTCCCCCTCACCCACTCTCTGCCTCTCTGTTTTCCATTATGTTTCCTTTCATCTTGTGTATCTCCCTCTCACCTTCACTCCTTCTCTAACCTCTGAATCTCTCTCACGTCTCTGCACTCACACACACACACACACACACACACACACACACACACAAACACTTACACACACACACACACACTTACACATACACACACACTTTTTCTCTACTCCCACTCACCCTCACTCTCTGGCTCTCTCTCTCTCTCTCTCTCTCTCTCTCTCTCTCTGTCTCCTCTATCCCCACTCATCCCTTCTCTCTTACCACTCTCTCCTTCTCTACCCCCCCCCCTCATCCCCTCACCGCAGTAGATTATATACATTGATAGCTAGCATTTACTTACACGCATTAAAATCCCCTATAAGAATGAGGGCGTGGCCCACAAACATACAGTTGACGTTGATAAAAGTGCAGTTGTTGTCTTCGTGACGATAGACTCCACCGCGCTGACCTTGATTCTCATCACCAAGTTTCACACCCCACCCCCCCCCCCCCCCCCCCAGCTGGTCTGGCGTCGGTTCTCGCTTTCGTTTGTTGTTAGCAAATGCTATTTGATGCCACAGATTATAATCAGAGATTGTATTTGTTTAAATTTAACTTATAATTTTGTTTCATCGTGTTTGTTTTGTTCTGGGATGTTCCTGTGTGTATAGAAATCCTACCCGCAGTAGAATGTTTATAGTATACGTGTAGAGAAGGTGAACCCTCGCCGTGTAGATCTAGTGCCTGGTGATAACTGCGCGACAGTTAGGCTCCACTTGGTGTTGATACTTCTGTTATGCTATCCCCGCCACCCAAACTCCGGGTTGATTGAATGTTGTTGTTGATTCATTGTCATTTATTTCTAGTATCAGTTTACTCACGTGTAGGAACTGCGATAATCTTGAGAATCTATATCGTACCACTCCGGGAAAATTAATAAATGCTCCGTCTCTCTCAGCTAATGTTATAATGTGTAGATGCTGTCTTTGCGGTAATACACTGGTTATAAGCACGTCGGAATCATCATCGCATGCGCCCCTCCTGGCTGGAACCACACTTACAAGCTTCTTCAACTGTGTTTCTACATCTGTTATCGTACCTACAACTAGCAGTCGTTCTTTAGATAGTTTTTTAAATATCTGCCTCGTTCATCGCGAGTGGTCTGGTCAAACTACTGGAGCCCTTGAAGGCACCAGATCTGCTCGTTCATGACCTCGCACTCCAGTATAATCCGGAATATATGTATATGATGTGTGTGTGTGGGGGGGGATAGGGGGCTATATTAACTGACCAGCGTCTGGTCGGTCCAGAGGTTAGAAAGTCGCATTCGTGTCCTTGATAAGGTGAAAGACTTTACTTTCGGGAGCAAAAAGTAAAACCTTAATCTGAACAGTTCGCGGAAAATGCCCAAGCCATGTGGCTTACTATAGGCAGTAGTGGCAGTTACATCAACACTTTTATTCCTAGACATATATAATGTGTAACCACTCTTCTGGTCTGGACATTCCTGACACTCAAGTCACAACGGGTTTGAACACACATCAACAAACTCAGTTAAATCGTTAGAGGGAACTGAAATCGCTCGAAGAAGCATTTCCAAGAGAGTTCGGGCTTTCCTGATAGGGACAGGGCACACTGGTGATGTCAGTGGTTACATCCGGCCTAAATGTATAGAGGAAAGCAACGGTAATCCGGTGTCAGCGTGACCGAATAGATAAGAGCACTCGTTCTTAAACTTCCCGTGTGCTGATCGCGAGGTAGCGGGTCCAACCCCTATACCGGTCAGTTGGACTAAAATGTTGACTTGGAGGCGTAAATTACAAGTACCTCAGAAGTCTGAGTGGACTCGCCTGATGGCGAGGGACACTGGTAATAGGGAAAGCTAATCCTGACGCAAAAATCAGTCCAGTGGGCTAGAAGTTGTAGCAAGAGTATAGACTACGCTTAAGTTTAAAGAGATAAAACTCACAACATGTGTATCATCGGGAGAGGTGAATTAGAGGAATTAGGCTTCTATGGGGGGAAAGACTGAGCGAGAGCAGCACAGGAAGACAGAGAAAAGTGTCTATGTGAAGCTTAAACAGCTGATAAAGAAAACGTTTTGTTCTTCTATAACGATCAACGTTTGCTATACGTCTCTTCCAGCACGGGTCACAAACAGGATGATTCGCTTGAGGCCTTCACGGAACCTCCGGAGCCATCAGAATAATTTGTGTTGCACATATTTAATTAAAATATCACATAACAGAGACGATTGGGGAGTCATGATGAAACAGTATCTTCTCAAGACTAAGTAAGCACTTGAAGACAAATATCAAATCATTACTGATGTATTTCTGTTAAAGGATATTGGGCTGTGTCAGACAGAGTTCTATTAGTAAAATTAAACGAAAGACCTTTTAAAATAAATGTCATTCAAGTATATGTTCCAACAGTGAAGAGAGTATAGAGGAATTGTATAATGACATGAAGTCGGCTTTGAAGAACTGTAAAAAAATACACTTGTATCATAAATAAATATCATAATGGGTGATTTCAACGCAAAACTAGGTAATCAAGGATGCAGTGTAGGCAACCATGGTTTCGGAGAGCGAAACGAAAGAGAATACACACTTGTAGAATGGGCAAAAGAATAAGAAATGGTTTTAGGAAACACCTGGTTTAAACAGCATCCTAGAAGATTATGGACATGGAGGAGTCCAGACAGTAGGATTAAAAACCAGATAGATTACATCCGGATTAGCAGAAGGTTTCGAAATCCATTAACAGTCGTAAAAACAGTTCCCTATGTAGACGGTTACAGTGATCACGGATTAATTACACATATTGAAAAATGACAAAGAAATACAAGATAATTTTAACATAGAGTAAAGAACAAATTTAATATATTTTTTTAACTAGATCATATTTCAAGATGTGGATGATCAATGGGAAATTTTGAAGAATTCAATCAATTTGGCTGCAGAAAAAACTATTCCGAAATTAAAGAAAGTTGAGTAGTAAGGGAAAGCAATGAAACGAGCTACAAGAGATAGCAATTGATAATACTACATTGTATCAGTCAGATTACAGCGTGTCGTTGGAAGAGAATAAGATGGAGGAGGAGGGGGCAAAGGATAAGAAGTGTAGAGGTAGTTGTGGTGTTTGTAGCAGTTGTTATTGTTGTTGTACTAGTAATGATGGTAGTGGTTGAAACTGCAGTAGTAGTAATTATCGTCGCCCGCATTGTAGTAGTAATTGTTGTTGATGCTGTTATAAATGTTGTTGCACTAGTAGTGATGATGGTGATCGAAGCTACAGTAGTAGTTAGTAGTAATCGTCGCCTAATCCGAGCGCGTGTGGGAATGTCCTGAGTGCAGCGATGTGGGTTCTTAGCTCATAACTCATAACTTATAATCGTCTCCGTAGTAGTAGTAGTAGTAGTAGTAGTAGTAGTAGTAGTAGTAGTAGTAGTAGTAGTAGTAGTAGTAGTAGTAGTAGTAGTAGTAATTGTTGTTGTTGTTGTTGTAGTAGTAGTAGTAGTAGTAGTAGTAGTAGTAGTAGTAGTAGTAGTAGTAGTAGTAGTAGTAGTAGTAGTAGTAGTAGTAGTAGTGATGGTATGGTATGGTATGGTGGTGTTAACTGTAGCAGCTACAGTAACAATAGTCATGTCAATAGCTCTAGTCGCAGCAGCAGTAGCCATAGTCACAACAGTAACAGTAGTTGTAGCAGCAGCGGTGGTAACAGCAATTATGACATGATGAATAGCAGTAACGGTAGCCAGTCGCCCAATGAAGTTGATCTCCTCGCTATCCCAGAACTGCCTGCGGAGATAGACTGGCGCCTCACATCAGCAGAAGTAGCTGCGTCTGTGGAATGCGTGACGTTCCAGGCGGCGTGGAATGCGTGACGTTCCAGGCGGCGTGGAATGCGTGACGTTCCAGGTGGCGTGGAACTCCGGCGATAGGTCTTTATCGTGTTCTCAACATAAACATCACATTCGCCACGGCTCGGGTCAGCCACCTTCTCTTAAATTTGAATCTCCCGGCGCTGGAGTCAGGCTGTGGTGCTAGGGAAATCAGTTTCTGTGATGATGCTGAAGGAGACTGTGGTAGTGGGGGGGGGGGGGGGGGGGCTGTGGTACTGAGGGGAGACTGTGTTACTGCGAGAGCAGACTGTGGTACTGTGAGAGCAGACTGTGGTACTGTGAGAGCAGACTGTGGTACTGTGAGAGCAGACTGTGGTACTGTGAGAGCAGACTGTGGTACTGTGAGAGCAGACTGTGGTACTGTGAGAGCAGACTGTGGTACTGTGAGAGCAGACTGTGGTACTGCGAGAGCAGACTGTGGTACTGCGAGAGCAGACTGTGGTACTGCGAGAGCAGACTGTGGTGTTGCGAGAGCAGACTGTGGTGTTGCGAGAGCAGATTGTGGTGTTGTGAGAGCAGACTGTGGTGTTGTGAGAGCAGACTGTGGTACTGCGAGAGGAGACTGTGGTACTGCGAGAGCAGACTGTGGTACTGCGAGAGCAGACTGTGGTGTTGTGAGAGCAGACTGTGGTGTTGTGAGAGCAGACTGTGGTGTTGCGAGAGGAGACTGTGGTACTGCGAGAGGAGACTGTGTTACTGCGAGAGCAGACTGGTACTGCGAGAGCAGACTGTGGTGTTGTGAGAGCAGACTGTGGTACTGCGAGAGCAGACTGTGGTGTTGCGAGAGCAGACTGTGGTGTTGCGAGAGCAGACTGTGGTGTTGCGAGAGCAGACTGGTACTGCGAGAGGAGACTGTGTTACTGCGAGAGCAGACTGGTACTGCGAGAGGAGACTGTGGTGTTGCGAGAGGAGATTGTTACTGCGAGAGCAGACTGTGGTGTTGCGAGAGCAGACTGTGGTGTTGTGAGAGCAGACTGTGGTACTGCGAGAGGAGACTGTGGTACTGCGAGAGCAGACTGTGGTGTTGTGAGAGCAGACTGTGGTGTTGTGAGAGCAGACTGTGGTACTGCGAGAGCAGATTGTGGTGTTGTGAGAGCAGACTGTGGTGTTGTGAGAGCAGACTGTGGTACTGCGAGAGGAGACTGTGGTACTGCGAGAGCAGACTGTGGTACTGCGAGAGCAGACTGTGGTGTTGTGAGAGCAGACTGTGGTGTTGCGAGAGCAGACTGTGGTACTGCGAGAGGAGACTGTGGTACTGCGAGAGGAGACTGTGGTGTTGTGAGAGCAGACTGTGGTGTTGTGAGAGCAGACTGTGGTACTGCGAGAGGAGACTGTGGTGTTGTGAGAGCAGACTGTGGTGTTGTGAGAGCAGACTGTGGTACTGCGAGAGGAGACTGTGGTGTTGTGAGAGCAGACTGTGGTGTTGTGAGAGCAGACTGTGGTACTGCGAGAGGAGACTGTGGTACTGCGAGAGGAGACTGTGGTGTTGTGAGAGCAGACTGTGGTGTTGTGAGAGCAGACTGTGGTACTGCGAGAGGAGACTGTGGTGTTGTGAGAGCAGACTGTGGTGTTGTGAGAGCAGACTGTGGTACTGCGAGAGGAGACTGTGGTACTGCGAGAGCAGACTGTGGTACTGTGAGAGCAGACTGTGGTGTTGTGAGAGCAGACTGTGGTGTTGCGAGAGCAGACTGTGGTACTGCGAGAGGAGACTGTGGTACTGCGAGAGGAGACTGTGGTGTTGTGAGAGCAGACTGTGGTGTTGTGAGAGCAGACTGTGGTACTGCGAGAGGAGACTGTGGTACTGCGAGAGCAGACTGTGGTACTGCGAGAGCAGACTGTGGTGTTGTGAGAGCAGACTGTGGTGTTGTGAG
Source organism: Cepaea hortensis (assembly GCA_963921405.1). Lineage (NCBI taxonomy): Eukaryota > Metazoa > Mollusca > Gastropoda > Stylommatophora > Helicidae > Cepaea > Cepaea hortensis. Next base: position 15,856,758 of record OY992894.1, read on the forward strand.
AGCAGACTGTGGTACTGCGAGAGGAGACTGTGGTACTGCGAGAGCAGACTGTGGTACTGCGAGAGCAGACTGTGGTGTTGCGAGAGCAGACTGTGGTGTTGCGAGAGCAGACTGTGGTGTTGCGAGAGCAGACTGGTACTGCGAGAGGAGACTGTGTTACTGCGAGAGCAGACTGGTACTGCGAGAGGAGACTGTGGTGTTGCGAGAGGAGATTGTTACTGCGAGAGCAGACTGTGGTGTTGCGAGAGCAGACTGTGGTGTTGCGAGAGCAGACTGTGGTGTTGCGAGAGCAGACTGTGGTACTGCGAGAGCAGACTGTGGTGTTGTGAGAGCAGACTGTGGTGTTGCGAGAGCAGACTGTGGTGTTGCGAGAGCAGACTGTGGTGTTGCGAGAGCAGACTGGTACTGCGAGAGGAGACTGTGTTACTGCGAGAGCAGACTGTGGTACTGCGAGAGCAGACTGTGGTGTTGCGAGAGCAGACTGTGGTGTTGTGAGAGCAGACTGTGGTGTTGCGAGAGCAGACTGTGGTGTTGCGAGAGCAGACTGTGGTGTTGCGAGAGCAGACTGTGGTGTTGCGAGAGCAGACTGGTACTGCGAGAGGAGACTGTGTTACTGCGAGAGCAGACTGTGGTACTGCGAGAGCAGACTGTGGTGTTGCGAGAGCAGACTGTGGTGTTGTGAGAGCAGACTGTGGTGTTGCGAGAGCAGACTGTGGTGTTGCGAGAGCAGACTGGTACTGCGAGAGGAGACTGTGTTACTGCGAGAGCAGACTGTGGTACTGCGAGAGCAGACTGTGGTGTTGCGAGAGCAGACTGTGGTGTTGCGAGAGCAGACTGTGGTGTTGCGAGAGCAGACTGTGGTGTTGCGAGAGCAGACTGTGGTGTTGCGAGAGCAGACTGGTACTGCGAGAGGAGACTGTGGTACTGCGAGAGCAGACTGTGGTGTTGCGAGAGCAGACTGTGGTACTGCGAGAGCAGACTGTGGTGTTGTGAGAGCAGACTGTGGTACTGCGAGAGGAGACTGTGGTGTTGCGAGAGGAGATTGTTACTGCGAGAGCAGACTGTGGTGTTGCGAGAGCAGACTGTGGTACTGCGAGAGCAGACTGTGGTGTTGTGAGAGCAGACTGTGGTGTTGCGAGAGCAGACTGGTACTGCGAGAGCAGACTGTGGTACTGCGAGAGGAGACTGTGTTACTGCGAGAGCAGACTGTGGTGTTGCGAGAGCAGACTGGTACTGCGAGAGGAGACTGTGTTACTGCGAGAGCAGACTGTGGTGTTGCGAGAGCAGACTGGTACTGCGAGAGCAGACTGTGGTACTGCGAGAGCAGACTGTGGTGTTGTGAGAGCAGACTGTGGTGTTGTGAGAGCAGACTGTGGTGTTGTGAGAGCAGATTGTGGTGTTGTGAGAGCAGACTGTGGTGTTGTGAGAGCAGACTGTGGTGTTGCGAGAGCAGACTGTGGTACTGTGAGAGCAGACTGTGGTGTTGTGAGAGCAGACTGTGGTGTTGCGAGAGCAGACTGTGGTGTTGCGAGAGCAGACTGTGGTGTTGCGAGAGCAGACTGGTACTGCGAGAGGAGACTGTGTTACTGCGAGAGCAGACTGTGGTGTTGTGAGAGCAGACTGTGGTGTTGTGAGAGCAGACTGTGGTGTTGTGAGAGCAGACTGTGGTGTTGTGAGAGCAGACTGTGGTGTTGTGAGAGCAGACTGTGGTACTGTGAGAGCAGACTGTGGTGTTGTGAGAGCAGACTGTGGTGTTGCGAGAGCAGACTGTGGTGTTGCGAGAGCAGACTGTGGTGTTGCGAGAGCAGACTGTGGTACTGCGAGAGCAGACTGTGGTACTGCGAGAGCAGACTGTGGTACTGTGAGAGCAGACTGTGGTGTTGTGAGAGCAGACTGTGGTACTGCGAGAGCAGACTGTGGTACTGCGAGAGCAGACTGTGGTGTTGTGAGAGCAGACTGTGGTGTTGCGAGAGCAGACTGTGGTGTTGCGAGAGCAGACTGTGGTACTGCGAGAGCAGACTGTGGTGTTGTGAGAGCAGACTGTGGTGTTGTGAGAGCAGACTGTGGTACTGTGAGAGCAGACTGTGGTGTTGTGAGAGCAGACTGTGGAGTTGTGAGAGCAGACTGTGGTGTTGTGAGAGCAGACTGTGGTACTGTGAGAGCAGACTGTGGTGTTGTGAGAGCAGACTGTGGTACTGTGAGAGCAGACTGTGGTGTTGTGAGAGCAGACTGTGGTGTTGTGAGAGCAGACTGTGGTACTGTGAGAGCAGACTGTGGTACTGTGAGAGCAGACTGTGGTACTGTGAGAGCAGACTGTGGTACTGTGAGAGCAGACTGTGGTACTGTGAGAGCAGACTGTGGTACTGTGAGAGCAGACTGTGGTACTGTGAGAGCAGACTGTGGAGTTGTGAGAGCAGACTGTGGTGTTGTGAGAGCAGACTGTGGTACTGTGAGAGCAGACTGTGGTGTTGTGAGAGCAGACTGTGGTACTGTGAGAGCAGACTGTGGTACTGTGAGAGCAGACTGTGGTGTTGTGAGAGCAGACTGTGGTGTTGTGAGAGCAGACTGTGGTGTTGTGAGAGCAGACTGTGGTGTTGTGAGAGCAGACTGTGGTACTGTGAGAGCAGACTGTGGTGTTGTGAGAGCAGACTGTGGTGTTGTGAGAGCAGACTGTGGTACTGTGAGAGCAGACTGTGGTGTTGTGAGAGCAGACTGTGGTACTGTGAGAGCAGACTGTGGTGTTGTGAGAGCAGACTGTGGTACTGTGAGAGCAGACTGTGGTGTTGCGAGAGCAGACTGTGGTGTTGCGAGAGCAGACTGTGGTACTGCGAGAGCAGACTGTGGTGTTGCGAGAGCAGACTGTGGTACTGCGAGAGCAGACTGTGGTGTTGTGAGAGCAGACTGTGGTGTTGCGAGAGCAGACTGTGGTGTTGTGAGAGCAGACTGTGGTACTGCGAGAGCAGACTGTGGTACTGTGAGAGCAGACTGTGGTGTTGTGAGAGCAGACTGTGGTGTTGTGAGAGCAGACTGTGGTGTTGCGAGAGCAGACTGTGGTGTTGTGAGAGCAGACTGTGGTACTGCGAGAGCAGACTGTGGTACTGTGAGAGCAGACTGTGGTGTTGTGAGAGCAGACTGTGGTGTTGCGAGAGCAGACTGTGGTGTTGTGAGAGCAGACTGTGGTGTTGCGAGAGCAGACTGTGGTGTTGCGAGAGCAGACTGTGGTGTTGCGAGAGCAGACTGGTACTGCGAGAGGAGACTGTGTTACTGCGAGAGCAGACTGTGGTGTTGCGAGAGCAGACTGTGGTGTTGTGAGAGCAGACTGTGGTGTTGCGAGAGCAGACTGTGGTGTTGCGAGAGCAGACTGTGGTGTTGTGAGAGCAGACTGTGTTACTGCGAGAGCAGACTGTGGTACTGTGAGAGCAGACTGTGGTGTTGTGAGAGCAGACTGTGGTGTTACGAGAGCAGACTGTGGTGTTGCGAGAGCAGACTGTGGTGTTGCGAGAGCAGACTGTGGTGTTGCGAGAGCAGACTGTGGTGTTGCGAGAGCAGACTGTGGTGTTGCGAGAGCAGACTGTGGTGTTGCGAGAGCAGACTGTGGTGTTGTGAGAGCAGACTGTGGTGTTGTGAGAGCAGACTGTGGTGTTGCGAGAGCAGACTGGTACTGCGAGAGGAGACTGTGTTACTGCGAGAGCAGACTGTGGTGTTGCGAGAGGAGATTGTTACTGCGAGAGCAGACTGTGGTGTTGCGAGAGCAGACTGTGGTGTTACGAGAGCAGACTGTGGTGTTGCGAGAGCAGACTGTGGTGTTGCGAGAGCAGACTGTGGTGTTGCGAGAGCAGACTGTGGTGTTGCGAGAGCAGACTGTGGTGTTGTGAGAGCAGACTGTGGTGTTGTGAGAGCAGACTGTGGTGTTGCGAGAGCAGACTGGTACTGCGAGAGGAGACTGTGTTACTGCGAGAGCAGACTGTGGTGTTGCGAGAGGAGATTGTTACTGCGAGAGCAGACTGTGGTGTTGCGAGAGCAGACTGTGGTGTTGTGAGAGCAGACTGTGGTGTTGTGAGAGCAGACTGTGGTGTTGTGAGAGCAGACTGTGGTACTGTGAGAGCAGACTGTGGTGTTGCGAGAGCAGACTGTGGTGTTGCGAGAGCAGACTGGTACTGCGAGAGGAGACTGTGTTACTGCGAGAGCAGACTGTGGTGTTGCGAGAGCAGACTGTGGTACTGTGAGAGCAGACTGTGGTGTTGTGAGAGCAGACTGTGGTGTTGTGAGAGCAGACTGTGGTGTTGCGAGAGCAGACTGTGGTGTTGCGAGAGCAGACTGTGGTGTTGCGAGAGCAGACTGGTACTGCGAGAGGAGACTGTGTTACTGCGAGAGCAGACTGTGGTGTTGCGAGAGGAGATTGTTACTGCGAGAGCAGACTGTGGTGTTGCGAGAGCAGACTGTGGTGTTGCGAGAGCAGACTGTGGTACTGCGAGAGCAGACTGTGGTGTTGCGAGAACAGACTGTGGTGTTGCGAGAGCAGACTGTGGTGTTGCGAGAGCAGACTGTGGTACTGCGAGAGCAGACTGTGGTACTGCGAGAGCAGACTGTGGTGTTGTGAGAGCAGACTGTGGTGTTGCGAGAGGAGATTGTTACTGCGAGAGCAGACTGTGGTGTTGCGAGAGGAGATTGTTACTGCGAGAGCAGACTGTGGTGTTGCGAGAGCAGACTGTGGTGTTGCGAGAGCAGACTGTGGTGTTGCGAGAGGAGATTGTTACTGCGAGAGCAGACTGTGGTGTTGCGAGAGGAGATTGTTACTGCGAGAGCAGACTGTGGTGTTGCGAGAGGAGATTGTTACTGCGAGAGCAGACTGTGGTACTGCGAGAGCAGACTGTGGTGTTGTGAGAGCAGACTGTGGTGTTGCGAGAGGAGATTGTTACTGCGAGAGCAGACTGTGGTACTGCGAGAGCAGACTGTGGTGTTGTTAGAGCAGACTGTGGTGTTGCGAGAGGAGATTGTTACTGCGAGAGCAGACTGTGGTGTTGCGAGAGGAGATTGTTACTGCGAGAGCAGACTGTGGTGTTGCGAGAGCAGACTGTGGTGTTGCGAGAGCAGACTGTGGTGTTGCGAAAGCAGACTGTGGTGTTGCGAAAGCAGACTGTGGTGTTGCGTCTCTCTCACTCAGTGTGTCTCTTTGTGTGTCTCTCCCCCTTCTGTGTTATCTTTGTGTCCCTCCCCGTGTTCTCTCTGTCACGCGGTGTGTCTGTCAATCTCTCTCTCTCTCTCTCTCTCTCTCTCTCTCTCTCTCTCTCTCTCTCTCTCTCTCTCTCTCTCTCTCACTCTCTCTCTTTCATGTTTTTTTCATCTTTGACTTTCTTAGCCAGTTATTTCCTAATTATTCTCTGTCTTGTCCCCAGCCTTTCAGATATATTTTTTCTAGTGTCTGTTTTATATTTATTTTTCTTGATGTGTGTGGTTTATGTGCATTTCGTTCTGTATACTCTATAGTCTAGTTTTTTTTCCCCTGTACGTTTTTGCTTGTCAGTATTTCTGTCAATCAAATTGTTTGTTTCTGTTGTTCACACATTTCTCACTTTCCTGTAAAACCGCCTAGTTTTCCCCCATGACAACACTCACACAGCCGGGCTATCCTACAGTACGATACGGCTGCTTCCTTTTTATGGTTGATTTGTAATTGTATTCTAATGTGATTGATTGATTGATTGATTGATCTAGGAACCGACATCACAGCATTCGGGACATTCCCATAAGCGCTCCGCCCCCCTCCTCAGCAACCAGCTAATTCTAATGTGTGCATTCTTATCTATCTATCTATCTATCTATCTATCTATCTATCTATCTATCTATCTATCTATCTATCTATCTATCTATCTATCTGCCTGTCTGTCTGTCTGTCTGTCTATATATCTTTCTATCTGTCTATCTATCTATCTATATATCTATATATCTATCTATCTATCTATCTATCTATCTATCTATCTATCTATCCGTCCATCCATCCATCCATCCGACTGTCTATCTATTAGATAGTAGTCTGTATGTATGTATGTATGTATGTATGTATGTATGTATGTATGTATGTATGTATGTATGTATGTATGTATGTCTGTCTGTCAGTCATCTGTCTGTCTGTTAGTCTTCTGTCTATCTATATATCTTTCTATATATCTATCCATCCATCCATCCCACTGTATGTCTATCTATTAGATAGTAGTCTGTCAGTCTTCTGTCTGTCTCTCTGTCTGTCTGTCTGTCTGTCTGTCTGCTGTCTATTTATCCATCCATCCATCTTCTTCATCTCAGTATCTTCTTATGCCCCGTTTTGCCTTTCTTTTTTTTTTCCGTGTTTTCATTATTTGGTGGTATTCTTTATTTTTCTGTATCCAAGCTTGCTTCACCTATCCTTCCATCTTACCGGCGTCTCTACCTTTAATTGAGCTCGACTGACGTCAATTGTCACTGGCTCACTCTTAATTTAATCTGGTCCCTATCTCATGTCTGCCTCAGTGGCATTGCGATGTTTCTTAACCGAGGCAACGCCGAGCATCATACCCGAGTGTGTCTGGAGCCAGCAGGCAGAATCAGCAGCAGCAGCAGCGTAGACTGTATGTCATGGTAAACGTATCAGGGTTTGGTTAGTTGTTGGAACGTGCCAGAGGTTCGGTCGGTCCGTGGTCGTGACAAATACGCTGCGTTTAAACAGTCAACTTCTGGGGCTAATCTCACGTGGAACAGTGTGATAAAGCGGATCACGTAAATAACAAGATGGGGGGAAGGATTTGGGGGACGTAATGGCAAATGAACACGGCAGCTTTAGTTTATCACTACTTGATATGTTTATATACTAATAGTCATGTTTCGGTTTCTGTTGCTGTCACTGTTATTGCTATACTTCTACTGCTGCTGCTACTACTGTTGCTGCAATACTCCTACTGCTACTGCTGCAATACACCTACTGCTGATGCTACTGCAATACCCCCACTGCTGCTGCTCCTACTGCAATACTGCTACTGCAATACTGCTACTACTGTTGCTGCAATACTCCTACTGCTACTGCTGCAATACACTTACTGCTGCTGCTGATGCTACTGCAATACCCCCACTGCTGCTGCTCCTACTGCAATACTGCTACTGCTGCTGCTATTGTTATTGCACAACTCCTGCTGCTACTGTTATTGTTACACTTCTACTCCTGCTGCTACTACAGTTGTTGCTACACTCCTACTGCTGCTGCTGCTACTGTTATTGCAACACTCCTACTGCTGGCACTACTCATATTATTTCACTCGTGCTGCTGTTGCTGTTGGTTCTAAATCTATTACCACACACCTGCTGCTGTTAATTGTGTTACTACTTTTATTACTTCACTACTGGTGTTGTCACTACTACTGTTACTTCACTACTATTACTGTTACTTCACTACTGCTGCTGTTACTATTGTTATTACTTCACTATTGCTAGTACAACCGCTATTACTTCATTACTGCTATCACTACTATTATTACTTCACTATTGCTGTTGTCACTACTGCTGTCACTTCACTACTACTACTACTGTTACTTCACTACTGCTGCTGTTACTTCACTACTACTACTGTTACTTCACTACTACTGCGTTACTTCTCTACTTCTGCGTTACTTCACTACTGCTGCTGTTACTACTGATATTACTTCACTGTTGCTAGAACAACAGCTATTACTTCACTACTGCTGTTACTACTTGTATTACTTCACTACTGCTATTACTTCACTATTGCAATCACTTCTTAAATTACTTTATTTGACAATGTAGCTTTCCTATGCGAATGTAACATGCACACTCTGATGACTGAAGGATGAGTGATTGGAAGGGCCGAATGTAAGACAGGCCTGTATACCCAATTTGTGACCCTTTGAACATAAAGTTTGTTCGTTCACTATTGCTATCACTACTGGTATTAATTCACTATCACTTTACTGCTGCTATCACTACTATTACTTCACTACTGCTATCACTACTGCTATTACTTCACTATTGCTATCGTTACTGCTATTAATTCACTATTACTTCAATACTGCTATTACTTCACTACTGCTATTACTTCACTATTGCAATCACTACTTCTATTACTTCACTATTGCTATCGTTACTGCTATTAATTCACTATTACTTCAATACTGCTATTTCTTCACTACTGCTATTACTTCACAACTGTTATTAATTCATTACTGCTATAACTACTGCCGTCATTTTACTACATCTATTGCTTCCCCCCTGCTGTCACTACCGATGTTACTTCACTACTGCTGTTACTTCAGTACTGCTAATACTTCACACTTGCTATCACTACTACTGTCACTTCACACCTGCTACCACTGTTACTATTACTTCACTTTTGTTGCTATTGCTGCCGCTATTACTTCACAGCTGTTGCTATTCTTGCTGTTACTGCTGTAATTACTTCACCCATGCTGCTGTTACTACATTACGTCACTGCTGCTGCTACTATCACTGCTGCTAATATTTTAACTCGCCACGGACCTCGCCTATTATAATTTGCAATTAATGAGTACTATAATCGCCCACACCACGTCAGCAAGGCACCTGATGAAGACGATGGCAGTTTAACCTGTGGAGACACGTTCTGCCATGTGGTTACAGAACAGATCCTGTATACAGTATACAGGGCTGAGAAGTAAGACTGCCGTGGGTCGGGATGGCCCTAGATTGTTTGGGTAAGCTGCTGTATCTCTCGCAAGAGTAGAGGAGAGGCGGCTGGCATTGCGCGGCTCAGGGATGATAACGGAAGAAGTAAGCTGGGAATGTTCTGGATAAATAGATAGTTTTCCTTTGTTGGGTGGGAGCGGGCAGACAGAGAGCCCAGCTGAACATCTCGCACTCTTGTCTTGCCTGCTAGGGAGGGAGACATAAATAGTTGCGTTTTGTTCTCTCTCCCGCCCTCATATATTGGTGTATGTTTACAGCATTCATTTTACAATGTTTTTTCCCCCAATGTCAATGTATCAGTCATGAGAGATAATTGATGTGCGAAAGGTGAGTGACTGGAATGGCCGAATGTAAGACGGGCCTGCATGCCCATTTTGTGACCCTTTGAAAATAAAGTTCGTTCTGTCTTTCTTTATGCCAGTTTATCTATCTATCTATCTATCTATCTATCTATCTATCTATCTATCTATCTATCTATCTATCTAATCTATCTGTATGTCTGTCTGTCTGTCTGTCTAACTCTGATCCCTCGTTCTTCGCCATGATTTGGAGATATACAGCCGTGATATAGCAAACAGAAATTAGGGGCGGGAAAGGCATAAGAAAGAACGTATGTGTATGTAACGTGCTATTTTTGAATGCCCGCTGAATCTTAGGGGCAGCGAACGCAGTTTTATAATTGCGATATGGCGGGTTCGAAGTCAACGGCAGGCGATGCGTTGCAAACTGTCTTGCGTTATTTTTCACAGGAGTATGAGCGTCGACCGTGCAGAAAGCAATGGTAAACTGTTGAACATAAAATTGTCTAGACCATCGCAAAGTCAGTAAATGATGGGGTTGATTGCGATGTCATGCAACAAACTTGTTTAACAGTGTCTTGCCGGTGCTACGGTAGTGCAGTGGATAGCTCGATTGACTTACTGCGCGGTCGTCATGGGTTCGAATTCGCATCGGGGCGGGTTCTTTACAAAAAGATATTGGTCTGGGCTCCCAGGTTGAGCCAACCTAATTAGGGTACCAGGACATTTCGTGGGAAGTTAAAGCGCCGGTGTCATACAGACCACTTTACCCACCGGCTGCCCATTGCTCTATGAACACACGGGACTAGCAGACGTTGATATTGCACATTGTAAGCAATTCGCCGCCGAACGTGTTGCATGGAGGGCAAAGATCAGAAATGGAATAAAGACACAAGAGAACATAATTGTAGATATGTCACACACTGAGCGTGTGAGACGTAAGGTGGTGCGTAATGGTGGAAATGACCACGTGTTCACAAGCATCCATTGTGGACGAACATTTACAGCTCGAATTGGTCTGATCAGTCAGTCGCTACCGCCATGGGTTGTAGTTATGCCTTTGTAAAGCACAATGCAACAAACTATCGTCTGTTCAGACGGCCAGATGCCAATACATATGAGACTAGCACCATATACCGAATACACCTAATGTATGTTAAAGAGTCCTTTACATCATCATCATCATCATCATCATCATCATCATCATCGTGTGTCATGCCGATAATCGTGAGCGACCAAATTTCTTCATCTCACACGATCACCACTTACATACTTACAATTCCTTGTGCGTTTTACTGACTAAGCATCATCATCATCATCCACCACTGCTGTCAGCCGGGGTTTTAGGGGTACATGAAAGCTGTTGATGTTAACTGCTAAACAGAAATGTGGAAGACTCCCCCTTTTTCCCACCTCAACGTGAGATGTCGGTGGTGTGCTAGTAATACTCAGCGTGTTATGAAGACAGCTCAGCATCTTTCGGTATCTCCAGTTTCAAAACTTTGCCTTGCTCTTTCTTGCAGGTTTGCTGTCTGTCTTTCCTTCTTCTGTGGATGGTGGCGGTGTATAATGCCATGTATGTGTCCAGAATATTGTATCGCGTCTACGTAGACAAATTCATTAAGCCTATATTAAATCTTTCAACTGCGAGTTGTTGTTGTCATCACGCGTGCCTGTACCTTACCTTTTACCCCACGTCCCGTTGTTTTGCATTGTTACAAAAAGTAAAGGATCCTTTTATACACCTTCATGATATATGGTGCTAATGTAATACTTGTATACACCAGTCGGCATTCGATCAGTGATGTGATCAATACCACGCCGGCCGCCTTAACTTTATGTGACATTCCTTAGTACGCATTTTAGGCTAGGTCAACCTGAGAGCCCAGGTCAGTTTTAGGAATGACGGAGACTCGACCACGTGACCACCGGGCTGGTAGGCAAGCTTAATAACCATATCACTAACACGACTCCTGTTGGCATATATATCTGGCTGGCAACTTCTGAGTTTTTATTCTTTTGGCTCAGCGCCTGACTGTTTCTCTTAGAACTATAATTTATGTATTTGGGTTGTGCCCTTGAGTAAGCGGAATTATATTATCTGATTATAGGTTGTTACCCCTTAGGAAAAGCGGAAATGTGTGTATGATCCGGTTGCTCTTGAAAGAAAAACGTGCATTTGTGTAGTCTTTTCTTTAGTCTGTCTACCCTGGAGTTCTCTGTTCATACAGTTATCTATTCATAAAGCCGGGTCTTCATTTTTTTAAATCGTGTCCTACTTAACAGCAGGAAGCCTACTGCTTCCTCTCGCCGATCATCAGATGTGTTAATTGTGTAAATAATACAAGGGCAGCGCAGGAGTGTGACATATATTTGTTTAAACAAAAAGTAGGTTTGGACCAAACAAAACTGGATGCCGAAAATAGGAAGTAGGGGTTTGTCACAGTTACGACCTTAAAAAAGGTCGCTTAAAAGTCGACAGTGTCGACTTCATTGCACCGGGTTTTATCCCATATGGCTCAGTCTCTTTCTGCAGCGCGGAAAGCGTCGCACAAAGCACGAACTCCGTAGCTCTAGCGGCGACCCACGGGAGTCTCCGAAAAATGTCCTCTCGTGAACCGAAGGACGCGGCCCGGAATCGAACCCACAACCTTCGGAGCCCGAGTCAAACCGCTTGACCACTTCGCCACGGAGACCTAAACGTCGTTAATATGGCAATAGACAAGTTGTTTTATATATCAAATTAAAGGGGACTGCATATGGAAAAGTAGTGTATGTAAGCCATTGGCAGATACGAAAAGTCGCTTCAGACGATTAATCATCCCACGGTATTTAATTACTTAAGGCAGGTGCGCATTCTTCTTTCTACTTGACATTTCTTTTGTTGCCTTACTCAAAAATGGAAACAGTTATGATATAATGAATAATGTTGCACTGGATTACCGATATGTCAGCGCCGGTTCTATTCCTATTTGAGAAGATTACTTTACGTCAACAACACACTGCTTCTTGCGTTATTATTTTCAGCTTGGTATTGTCCTTTTATATACTCCAAATAGCTTTGTTGTTATTTGATCTTATGTCTTGTTCTATGTCCGGATTAACTTATTTGTGTACTGTGATCTCGTGTCTTTTGTGTGTGCGGAGAATAGTTTATTTTTGCAAAGTGATATTATGTCTTTTCCTGTGTCCAAAATAGATTTTTTTTTTTTTATAATCTAATCGCATCTCCGTATTTTGCGATAGTTTGCCGTAACGACAAGTAGCCTGACTTTGGAGGTCATGGCAGTAACTAAAGCCTGACTGGGGACACAGACTTTCACGCAAGCAAAGGACTTGTAGCATGTTGACAATACTGACTATTATTGCAGGTGTTTTTGTGTTAGCTCGCTTTTAACTCAATCGTAGTCCACACAAGTGACTTATCGCTAGGGGTGTACCGGATTTCGGCTCCGGCTCCGGCAAATCCGGAATCCGGCCATTTTTACAAATCCGGCTTCGGCTCCGGCTCCGGCCGGATCTCACTTAATAAATTCGGCCAAATCCGGCTCCGGCCGGATTTCAAAAATTTGAATCCGGTACAAGCCTAAACAGTACTGAAAACACTCATGGCTTTCCTCCAGAAAGAAGGTAGTGATGCTGGGATCAAAACTATGAAAGCAGCCCTGCTTGAAGCTGTTAGCAGCAGATTTGCGGACATTGAATCCAACAGTGTTTACACCTGTGCCACACTACTAGATCCTCGATTCAAGCTGTGCTTCTTCTCCGAACGTGGTAGAAGTGATGCACGAGCCCATCTGCTGTTAGCAGCTAACTCCATTATTGATTCAGCAAACACAGTCAGTCCACAGGATCCATCAGCTACTAGTAGTAGTAGTAGTAGTAGTAGTACTAGTGTTTTGACTTCTGTGAGCACTGCCACATAGTACGAGTCCAGCCTATGGAGCTGTTTTGACATAATTGTCGAGGGAAATCCCACCACAGATCGTTCTGCAAGTGCCGAAGGCAATATCATTAACACTGTGGTGACACAGTACCTGTCAGAGCCACTTCAAACTCGACAGTCAGATCCAGTTTCATGGTGGCATGCCAATAAGCAAAGATTTCCAAGTATGGCTAGACTGGCGCAGGCATTTCTTGCACCACCACCTACAAGTGTGCCATCGGAAAGGCTGTTCAGTACTGCAGGAGACATTATCACTGACCACCGTAGTAGCCTTTTACCACAAAATGCGGAGACGTTGATTTTCCTGAAATACAACTCGTCCCTTCTTGACTCTGAGAGTTCAACTTCACAGCCATAATGAAGACTGGGTGACTGAAATAGTGAAATTACTTCTTCTTCTTCTTCTTCAGCGTTACGAGCCATTGAGGTTCTTTGCTGCAAATACAATCCGTCTCCATTCGTCTCTCTGGTGGACCTTCTCTTGCCAGTCGTTGATTCCAAGTGCTTGTAGTGAAATTACTGAATGAATGTATTTCAATAAATTCAATCTGTTCAATGTACTGTTGTTGTGAGTTGTAACTGAGCTGCCAATTTGCCAACTGAAAACAATGTGAAAACTAAAAACTGAAAACTAAAAATTAAAATTACTAAATTAGCATTATGTTCTTATGTATTATGTTTCATCTTGAACTTATGGAACTTAATATTACTTAATTACTTATTCTAATGTAAATGTAATTATTTTACATTTAAATGATTTAATATGAGTATAAGTCATGTCTATAGTAATGAACTGCAGTAATGAACAGTCGAGTGACTCCACTCACCTAAGTCAAGTGATTTAGTAGGTTATTTTATTTTTATCTTTTTATTTTTAAATCCGGCTCCGGCCGGATCTCACTTCATAAATCCGGCCAAATCCGGCTCCGGCCGGATCTCACTTCATAAATCCGGCCAAATCCGGCTTCGGCCGGATTTCAAAAATTTGAATCCGGTACAGCCCTACTTATCGCACACGTTGATCGCTGTAGAAGAAAACAAATTAGTCTTTTCCAACTGTTTAAGCTTTCCAGAGACACTTTTCTCTGTCTCCCTTTGCTTCTCTTGCCTAATATTCTTTCCCATAGAAGCCTAATTCCTCTAATCCACCTCTTACGGTGATATATATGTTTTACGTTGGCTCGCTTTGAACTCAAACGTCGTCCATACACGCGCTACTACTTCTAGTACACCGGACTGATTTTTGCGTGTGGATTAGCTTTCCTTATTACCAGGTCCCTCGCCATGCCTCAGGCGAACCCACTCCGACTTCTGGGGTACTTATAATTTACGTCACCAAATCAAGGACGAGAAGTCAACATTTTAGTGCACATGAGTCTTGTTCTTGTTGTCCTTTGTTATTTAACCGTGTTGGACTGCTAGTTTTCACACATCTAGCCAATGTTGTCTTTGTGGCGCTACATTCTCAGTCCAACAGCCATAATTGAAAAGATTCATCAAGATATGCACCAAGCTAGCATATATTCTTCTTCTTCTGCATTTGATCCTTCATTGGGGCATAGGCCGGCAACCAATCCACGACAGTCTTTAGCTATTTCCTCCATGTCTTCCCAATATTATTAATCTCTCTTTCTCTCTCTCTCTCTCTCTCTCTCTCTCTCTCTCTCTCTCTCTCTCTCTCTCTCGCCCATGCACCCCTTCATTACCAGAACAGTAGTAGTTCCCTACAAAGAGGTAAAGAGGACAAAGATAGAACTGAAGAAGACTTGTCACCAAACTTTATAATACAATGTGGTTTAGTTTCTAAGGACCTATTCCTATGACACAGATCAGTCATTAGTTTTTCAATCTCTCTTATGTTACACAAGGTGAATCTCAACACAGTTCACAAACTCTGCAGGTCAACAAAGATCCAACTGTGTGTATACAAGAATCACACATTGAACATGCTTATTTGGTAAACAGGTTTTCTTAGCTTTACAATTTTGCCAGAGTAGTGGTGGCATGGCCTACTTTATGCAATTTCCTACTGTATGTAAATTTTAGAACATTTAAAAAAAAAACTTTTTTACATAGATGATCGCCAAGAAACCAGCCAAGCAGAGATGGCAAGAATACCACATGACGAGAACACAGAAGAAGAACCATCTGCAAATCTAACCATTAGAGAACTCCTGTTTGCGGACGACCAAGCACTAATAGCAAAATCAGAAGCTGAATTACAAGACCACATGAATAGTCTAAACGAAATGTGTAGGGAACATAACATGAAAATTAGCACAAGCAAAACAGAGGTAATGACTATAACTAAAGAAGAACAAACAACAACAATTCACCTAAACGAACATCCCTTGAAACAAGTGAAGTGTTTCAAGTACCTGGGAAGTATAATATCATCAAATGGCAGATCAGAAGACGAGATCGAAAATGGGTGCAATAAGGCAAATCTACTCATTGGACAAATGGCACCAATACTAAAGAACAAACATGTATCAGTAGGCTAACTACTAAGAAAGCACTTTACAACACAATCTTCCTACCAACTCTATGCTACCAATGCCAAACCTGGACAATGACAGAAAAACAGAAAAGAAAAATCACAGGTGCCTGAGAAGAATACTCAACGTATCAAGAAGATCATAAATGAAGAAATAGTACTAAAGTGGGGGTTAAAGCAGCACTAGATTTTATTCGAAAGCAGCAAGTCAAATGGTTTGGCCATGTAAGTAGGTTATCAGTCAACAGCATACCACAACAAGCAATGATGTACAGACCAGATGGAAACAGAGGAAGAGGCCGACCACGTAAACGTTGGACGGAGGGAATAGCAGAGTCCATGGGAATATCGATATATGAAGCCCATAATCGGGCACTCTCACGAAGTTTATACTTCACCTCGACACCGCAAGGTACAAGAGAAACATGATGAGATGAGATGAGATGAGATCGCCTCTTGTTTATCCTGTATAATACTGGAACCAAATGCATACATTAAACCTCTGTTTGCACCTGCTGTGTAATAAAGTGGTTTACCTGTCCTTTATACCTTTCAGAAATCAATATCAAACCTTTGGAGGAGAAGAGGAACACAGAAGATAGATGTGACCACTTGTATCAGAAAGCTTTAGAGGGCTTTGCTTACATCTTGGCCGAGGAAGGTGACATTGTCTACCTCACAGAGAATGTGTCCAAGTATCTAGGGCTGCAACAGGTAGGCTACTCTTTGTCATTATTTGTATATTGTACCATTTCTATTGTATTGGTTTACCATCACTGAAGTATTAGTCTATCGTCTCTGGTGTATTGTTGTAACATCACTGGTGTATTGTACCATCTCTGGTGTATTGTTGTACCATCACTGGTGTATTGTTGTAACATCATTGGTGTATTGTACCATCTCTGGTGTATTGTACCATCTCTGGTGTATTGTACCATCACTGGTGTATTGTACCATCTCTGGTGTATTGTTGTACCATCACTGGTGTATTGTACCATCTCTGGTGTATTGTTGTACTATCACTGGTGTATTGTACCATCTCTGGTGTATTGTTGTACCATCACTGGTGTATTGTACCATCACTGGTGCATTGTTGTACCATCACTGGTGTATTGTACCATCACTGGTGTATTGTACCATCACTGGTGTATTGTTGTACCATCACTGGTGTATTGTACCATCACTGGTGTATTGTTGTACCATCTCTGGTGTATTGTACCATCTCTGATGTATTGTTGTAACATCACTGGTGTATTGTTGTACCATCACTGGTGTATTGTTGTACCATCTCTGGTGTATTGTACCATCTCTGGTGTATTGTTGTAACATCACTGGTGTATTGTTGTACCATCACTGGTGTATTGTACCATCACTGGTGTATTGTACCATCACTGGTGTATTGTACCATCACTGGTGTATTGTTGTACCATCACTGATGTATTGTTGTACCATCACTGATGTATTGTACCATCACTGAAGTATTAGTCTACCGTCTCTGGTGTATTGTTGTAACATCACTGGTGTATTGTACCATCACTGGTGTATTGTTGTACCATCATGGATGTATTGTACCATCACTGAAGTATTAGTCTACCGTCTCTGGTGTATTGTTGTAACACCACTGGTGTATTGTACCATCACTGCTGTATTGTTGTACCATCACTGGTGTAATGTTGTACCATCACTGGTGTATTGTACCATCTCTGGTGTATTGTTGTACCATCACTGGTGTATTGTTGTAACATCATTGGTGTATTGTACCATCTCAGGTGTATTGTACCATCTCTGGTGTATTGTACTATCACTGGTGTATTGTACCATCTCTGGTGTATTGTTGTACCATCACTGGTGTATTGTACCATCACTGGTGCATTGTTGTACCATCACTGGTGTATTGTACCATCACTGGTGTATTTTTGTACCATCACTGGTGTATTGTACCATCACTGGTGTATTGTTGTACCATCTCTGGTGTATTGTACCATCTCTGATGTATTGTTGTAACATCACTGGTGTATTGTTGTACCATCACTGGTGTATTGTTGTACCATCTCTGGTGCATTGTACCATCTCTGGTGTATTGTACCATCACTGGTGTATTGTACCATCACTGGTGTATTGTACCATCACTGGTGTATTGTTGTACCATCACTGATGTATTGTACCATCACTGATGTATTGTACCATCACTGAAGTATTAGTCTACCGTCTCTGGTGTATTGTTGTAACATCACTGGTGTATTGTACCATCACTGGTGTATTGTTATACCATCATGGATGTATTGTACCATCACTGAAGTATTAGTCTACCGTCTCTGGTGTATTGTTGTAACACCACTGGTGTATTGTACCATCACTGGTGTATTGTTGTACCATCACTGGTGTAATGTTGTACCATCACTGGTGTATTGTACCATCACTTGTGTATTGTTGTACCATCACTGGTGTATTGTACCATCACTGGTGTATTGTACCATCACTGGTGTATTGTACCATCACTGGTGTATTGTTGTAACATCACTGGTGTATTGTACCATCACTGGTGTATTGTTGTACCATCACTGGTGTATTGTTGTACCATCACTGGTGTATTGTTGTAACATCACTGGTGTATTGTACCATCACTGGTGTATTGTACCATCACTGGTGTATTGTACCATCATTGGTGTATTGTACCATCACTGGTGTATTGTACCATCATTGATGTATTATTGTACCATCATTGGTGTATTATTGTACCATCTATGGTGCATTGTTGTAACATCTCAGGTGTATTGTACCATTTCTGGTATATTGTACCATTTGAGGTGTATTGTACCATTTGAGGTGTATTGTACCATTTGTGGTGTATTGTACTATTACTGGTGTATTGTTGTAACATTTCTGGTGTGTTGTACCATTTCTGGTATATTGTACCATTTGTGGTGTATTGTACTATTACTGGTGCATTGTTGTAACATCTCAGGTGTATTGTACCATTTATGGTATATTGTACCATTTGTGGTGTATTGTACTATTACTGGTGTATTGTTGTACCATCATGGATGTATTGTACCATCTGTCGTGTCCTCCTTTAAAGTGTCGTCCCTGGAGTGAAGAGAGTCAACACCCACATTATAATATTTTTTTCCCCTTATCAATATCCTGGAGAATCCACCAGCTTCCGTCCAACACACTCCATCAGCCCGTGGACACCTTTTCCTGTCACTCTCTCACTGTCGTACTATGCCCCCTCTCATACTTCCCCAACGCAACATACTCAACAACTCTTGCTTCTAAAAATTAATGAAGATTAATTTATTAAAAGACAAGTGTAACGTATATGAGACGTGTATGCGAAGAAAATGTGTGTCGTGTATTATAACAGAAATGTATGTGTCAGCCCTCAAAGTTCAGGATCATAGTGTACACATCATGGCAAGGATCACACGACATCATAAGACTCATCGCAAGGGACCTCACCAAAGTCGTGTCCTTCTCCAGACATGTCCTCCTCCAGGAACTCTGATGACCATGAGATCTGAATCCCATGTAAATATAATCCGTGGAAAATACTATTATTGTTCCTAACGCAACTGTTCCTAATAGTTTATAGAAACTCCGGCGTCATAATTCCGGCGTAGTGAAACAAACCCGGAACACTGTCCTATGAACAGGACTTTTTGTCTCTTGCTAAATGTTCTCTAGTCCTCAATATTAAAAAGTTATTGTCTATACTCCAATAGAGTCCTTTATTTTTGTTCTAGTCATAAGTGAACTGAATATCCATCACTACTGGTGTGTTAAAACTAGTATGACCTAAACTTATTCGGTATTTATCCTGTAGGATACATATACCATTCAGCTCCACTGAGCAATGTTGATCATCTTCCTCTAGCATAATCTCTGTTGTACAATTGCTGCTGGCCAATCTTCCTGCGCCAAACTTTATCCGGGATCGGATTGTCTCTTGGTTTCATGTTCTTCATTCCAACCAGAGGTAACCTGCAACATAAATCATATAACCGGTGATAGCCTCCCCGTCACTGATCTCTATTAGATGATCGTGGGCCATCGGCCTCGCTCAGAAAATATAATGAACCTATCAGGGACAAATGAATTGACCACATAGGTTATCATCAGGCCAAGACAAGAAAAAAAATCAGCAAACAGAATGCGGAACCCCCCCCCCCCCCCCCACACACACCAGGGAGCACCCACTGCAATATCCCAATTATCCCTCATTACTCAATCCTCAATTAGTAAAGCTTATCAACACTTCACTAATCTATTTCCAACTAACAGAGCCAAGTATCACTTCCCTACTCTAGTTAGTTTTCCACTAACAGTGCTAATCATCACACTTTAGTTTTAACCAGCCTACAGCCTATATTAATTAGAACTAATTATAATCGGTTCTACCTTAGGCCACACTGCAGTTAGATCAAATTACATCCACTCTTGCCATGACAGGCACGTGTAAAATTAAATTAACTCAATTCGCACACGGTAAACGTTTTCCATCAGAACCACAGTGCCGAAGCACGTCTTCTACAATCCAAGGTTTTCGATCAACTCCCCATCTCCAATCATGGTTTTTGGCCAAACCTCTAATTGGTCACGTGACTGTATTCTTCCTGTCCACACAGGTGTTATTTGGACATATCAGCCATTGTCAAGAATCTATTTTTCCCTGGCTTAGTCACTGTCAAAGTTGTCATCACTTGTTGTGACTCCCTCAACAAACTAACGAGTTACTGTATGATCCCAACAACAGTTTTCCCCAACAAGCTGCCAATCTCTAGATGTTCCGGAAACGATAAATTGACAGATGTACTGTTACCTTCCGTGCTGAGTACTTCCGTTTTTCCCTCTGACTTGTTTTTAATCTGTCAAAGCGATGTATGATTCAGCGCACTCACTTCCCCTATACATCTGCCACTGTTAATTTTGCCCTGACATGTGATGGTCAACATCCGATTGCCACCATGATCCCACGGGTTCCATCTGTATTCAAATGTTGACAAACTGTCAAAGCGATGCCGGGATTTGTCTCAATCACCACCAAATGTTCCAAATCCGTTAGAGATGTACACGTGCAGCTACAAATATTGTCCTGGGATTTTGACATCCGATTTGTTTTTACTGTTAGTAAAATAGTTGTCGATGGCAGATAGTCCGTTTAATCAGAAAGCCTCTATAATAATCAGCTGGGTAAACGCACGGTTTTATTTTGTGACACCATCACTGAAGTATTAGTCTACCGTCTCTAGTGTATTATTGTAACATCACTGGTGTATTGTACCATCACTGGTGCATTGTTGTACCATCACTGGTGTATTGTTGTACCATCACTGGTGTATTGTACCATCACTTGTGTATTGTTGTACCATCACTGGTGTATTGTACCATCACTGATGTATTGTTGTAACATCACTGGTGTATTGTACCATCACTGGTGTATTGTTGTACCATCACTGGTGTATTGTTGTACCATCACTGGTGTATTGTTGTACCATCACTGGTGTATTGTTGTACCATCACTGGTGTATTGTTGTACCATCACTGGTGTATTGTACCATCACTGGTGTATTGTACCATCACTGGTGTATTGTACCATCATTGATGTATTATTGTACCATCATTGGTGTATTATTGTACCATCTATGGTGCATTGTTGTACCATCTCAGGTGTATTGTACCATTTCTGGTATATTGTACCATTTGAGGTGTATTGAGGTGTACTGAGCTGATCCACGACTCTGGTGATCGAGTGAAATGGTGAATCATGACCGCCCACGCTTTCCGGCATGGCACATGATTGATTGATTGATTGATTGAAGTGTATTGTACCATTTCTGGTGTATTGTACCATTTCTGGTATATTGTACCATTTGTGGTGTATTGTACTATTACTGGTGCATTGTTATAACATCGCAGGTGTATTATACCATTTCTTGTATATTGTACCATTTGAGGTGTATTGTACCATTTGAGGTGTATTGTACTATTACTGGTGTATTGTTGTAACATTTCTGGTGTATTGTACTATTTCTGGTATATTGTACCATTTGTGGTGTATTGTACTATTACTGGTGTATTGTTGTAACATTTCTGGTGTATTGTACCATTTCTGGTATATTGTACCATTTGAGGTGTATTGTACCATTTGAGGTGTATTGTACCATTTGTGGTGTATTGTACTATTACTGGTGTATTGTTGTAACATTTCTTGTGTATTGTACCATCTCCTGTGTATTGTACCATCTCCTGTGTATTGTACCATCAGTTGTACTCCATCAAGCTGTCTTACTTACTGTATCTTGATAAAATACACTTCTAACTGTAAAATATATTGCTGACATTATGACCAGTTTCTTCATTATGTCATCATTTCTGACCTTGTGTCTGACTTTCATGTATAGACATGTAAACTCTGACAATGTTGTGTGTTAGATGGAGTTGATGGGACAGAGTATCTATGACTTCACTCATCCTTGTGACCATGATGAGATCAAGGAGATGCTAACCAGCAAGCAGAACCCTCAACAGCCCACATCATCAGACACAAGGAACTTCTTCCTCCGCATCAAGTGTACGCTGACAGCCAAGGGCAGAAATGTCAACCTCAAATCTGCTACTTACAAGGTAAATTGAGTGAATGGACATTAGATGAAGTCTGGGGATTTTTTTTTTTATGTTGCATATCCCTTACACAACGTTGCAGTCAACACCAGCATTTTTCAGCTGCTGTTGATGTACTAGGCATGTTTTACGTTCAGTAGTTTGCCATTGCTTTCTGAATGACCGGCTCACATACCGTAAGTTACTAGAATGGCGAGATCCACTACCAAATCTCGTGCAGCTGTTTTCCCCCACGTGGATATACGGGATTACGATCAACGTCATTAACCCCTTGGCCAGGGATACACCAACGAAAATGAGATTCCTACCCAACATATCAAGAAGAGAGAAAATCAGAAATGACGAAATCAAGACTAAAGTTGAGGTAATAGCAGAGCTATATTTCATTAGAAAACAGCAAATGAAGTCATTCTGGAACATAACAATGCAATCAACTGACAGTGCACCACAACAAGCAATGATGTAAAGACCATATGGAACCAGAAGAAGAGGCTGACTATGTAAACAATGAAAAGATGGAATAACAGAGTCCATGGGAATCTCAATATCTGAAGGCCATGAACGGACATTCTCCCACTGTTTATGCTTCACCTCGACACCACAAAAGTACAAGAGGAACAAGATGAGATGAGATGAGACTGTGATGTTAAAATGTCCTTGTCAGAGCTGGTTTAAATTATCACTTTGTGATGTTCAAACAAAGTTATGGCTTCAGCCAAGCAATAAAACAGCCAGATTGTACAGTAACAGCAAATGGGATAACACTGAAACAAGCAAAGGGATTCAACTATCTAGGGTCAGTGATAACAACAGATGGATAAAAGTAACACAGAGATAACATGCAGAATAACCCAAACAACAGCAACAATCTGTCAGATGAAGAGCATTCTGTAAAATGTATCCCCGCCCGTGGAAGTCAGAACATGGGATTTATGTTGTTATGTGCTGCCCATTCTGTGTATGCCTGTCAAGCACAGACATTGAATTTTAAAAATTAGACAGAAATTGGAGATTTGAGTTTTAAAAATTAGAAAGAAACTGAAGAATTGAGTTTTAGACAGTAGAAAGAAACTGAAGAATTGAGTTTTAGACAGTAGAAAGAAACTGAAGAATTGAGTTTTAGACAGTAGAAAGAAACTGAAGAATTGAGTTTTAGACAGTAGAAAGAAACTGAAGAATTGAGTTTTAGACAGTAGAAAGAAACTGAAGAATTGAGTTTTAGACAGTAGAAAGAAACTGAAGAATTGAGTTTTAGACAGTAGAAAGAAACTGAAGAATTGAGTTTTAGACAGTAGAAAGAAACTGAAGAATTGAGTTTTAGACAGTAGAAAGAAACTGAAGAATTGAGTTTTAGACAGTAGAAAGAAACTGAAGAATTGAGTTTTAGACAGTAGAAAGAAACTGAAGAATTGAGTTTTAGACAGTAGAAAGAAACTGAAGAATTGAGTTTTAGACAGTAGAAAGAAACTGAAGAATTGAGTTTTAGACAGTAGAAAGAAACTGAAGAATTGAGTTTTAGACAGTAGAAAGAAACTGAAGAATTGAGTTTTAGACAGTAGAAAGAAACTGAAGAATTGAGTTTTAGACAGTAGAAAGAAACTGAAGAATTGAGTTTTAGACAGTAGAAAGAAACTGAAGAATTGAGTTTTAGACAGTAGAAAGAAACTGAAGAATTGAGTTTTAGACAGTAGAAAGAAACTGAAGAATTGAGTTTTAGACAGTAGAAAGAAACTGAAGAATTGAGTTTTAGACAGTAGAAAGAAACTGAAGAATTGAGTTTTAGACAGTAGAAAGAAACTGAAGAATTGAGTTTTAGACAGTAGAAAGAAACTGAAGAATTGAGTTTTAGACAGTAGAAAGAAACTGAAGAATTGAGTTTTAGACAGTAGAAAGAAACTGAAGAATTGAGTTTTAGACAGTAGAAAGAAACTGAAGAATTGAGTTTTAGACAGTAGAAAGAAACTGAAGAATTGAGTTTTAGACAGTAGAAAGAAACTGAAGAATTGAGTTTTAGACAGTAGAAAGAAACTGAAGAATTGAGTTTTAGACAGTAGAAAGAAACTGAAGAATTGAGTTTTAGACAGTAGAAAGAAACTGAAGAATTGAGTTTTAGACAGTAGAAAGAAACTGAAGAATTGAGTTTTAGACAGTAGAAAGAAACTGAAGAATTGAGTTTTAGACAGTAGAAAGAAACTGAAGAATTGAGTTTTAGACAGTAGAAAGAAACTGAAGAATTGAGTTTTAGACAGTAGAAAGAAACTGAAGAATTGAGTTTTAGACAGTAGAAAGAAACTGAAGAATTGAGTTTTAGACAGTAGAAAGAAACTGAAGAATTGAGTTTTAGACAGTAGAAAGAAACTGAAGAATTGAGTTTTAGACAGTAGAAAGAAACTGAAGAATTGAGTTTTAGACAGTAGAAAGAAACTGAAGAATTGAGTTTTAGACAGTAGAAAGAAACTGAAGAATTGAGTTTTAGACAGTAGAAAGAAACTGAAGAATTGAGTTTTAGACAGTAGAAAGAAACTGAAGAATTGAGTTTTAGACAGTAGAAAGAAACTGAAGAATTGAGTTTTAGACAGTAGAAAGAAACTGAAGAATTGAGTTTTAGACAGTAGAAAGAAACTGAAGAATTGAGTTTTAGACAGTAGAAAGAAACTGAAGAATTGAGTTTTAGACAGTAGAAAGAAACTGAAGAATTGAGTTTTAGACAGTAGAAAGAAACTGAAGAATTGAGTTTTAGACAGTAGAAAGAAACTGAAGAATTGAGTTTTAGACAGTAGAAAGAAACTGAAGAATTGAGTTTTAGACAGTAGAAAGAAACTGAAGAATTGAGTTTTAGACAGTAGAAAGAAACTGAAGAATTGAGTTTTAGACAGTAGAAAGAAACTGAAGAATTGAGTTTTAGACAGTAGAAAGAAACTGAAGAATTGAGTTTTAGACAGTAGAAAGAAACTGAAGAATTGAGTTTTA
The DNA here is from genome assembly GCA_963921405.1 of Cepaea hortensis. Lineage (NCBI taxonomy): Eukaryota > Metazoa > Mollusca > Gastropoda > Stylommatophora > Helicidae > Cepaea > Cepaea hortensis. The sequence goes on from OY992894.1 coordinate 15,881,800, forward strand.
GACAGTAGAAAGAAACAGGAGGACACAGAAATGTGGCTTCTAAGTTTGTTGCTCAGCTTTATTTTTCTTTGACGTAAGCAAATGTGCTAGTACTGTGACAACTCATCTTGCCTTGTGTATACTTCTTTTAATATCTCTCTCTTCCACTATCTCTGTCTTATATTGCTGCCTAAGTAGACGTATATATATAATTTCATGCAGTGTTTATTCAGGTAGTTGTGTCCATGTGTGTTTGTTATTTGTGTGCTGATGAAGGCTTTGGCCGCAATGTCCAATTTGTTACTTGTGATCGTGTTCTAGTAAAGATGACCAATTCTTGTAAAAACCATACTGAAGGGTAAGTTTGAAGGCAAATAGCAAGAGGTGGATAATGATACAAGTAGAAAGATAACATGAATGGATGGATGAATAGCAATCTGACAGAATGTACAGTCATGGCGAGAGACAGACAGTGTTGGAGATCCATTGCAGCCAACCTTCATTGTGGAGACAGCATTATCTTTGTCTGTTGCCTGGGTAGTTTTAGACCTGGTTGTTGCAACCTTCCAAGAAATGTGTTTATTTTATCATGCATATGATTTTGTGTGAGATACCTGATATGTCAGATTCCATTGAATTCCATTTATGCAGTAGCTATCATTGTCTTCATAATCCAGTCTATAGTTAGTAAGAATAATAAAGGTGACAAAAGGCATACTTCCCCTACTCCTGTTCTTCTTTCAAATACATCTGTTACTTTTCTATTATAAAGAACTCTTCATTTAATGTCTGTGCACTTTGCCTTTGTTAAGTCAGTGATTTTCTAAGGGATCCCATTGTGCCTCAACCATTTTCAAAAGAATTCCCAGTCAATTCCTGAAGGTCCCTGTCTTTGATAGCTTCACAAGATATCTTCCTCTCCAGTCTGTACTTGTTGATGTCCCAGATTCTGTTAAATCATTTATAAAGCCACAAGATCATAATATACAACTCTGCATTACTTATATTTTCCTATGGTGATGCTCAACTTCTCTGGACACACTTTTTGAGAGAGAGAGAGAGAGAGAGAGAGAGAGAGAGAGAGAGAGAGAGAGAGAGAGAGAGGATGAAAATATGTATGTTTCTTAAATGTTAATTTTACAATGTCTCAATGTCACAGCACAGACCAGCATGATATCCAAGCAGGTCACAACCACTAAATCTTGCTCATCCCATGAGAGAGGTCATAGGAATCTGAACAACCACCTCATTTTTCAGTTGGGCTCGCAGTAAGGCCTCAATGTCTAGCAGTTTCATTTGACCAGACATTTATATCTGTTAATCTTATCCTATCACCACCCTCTACCCCCTACACTTGTCTGTCATTCTCACTTCTCAATCGATTTGTGTACTCTTTCCTTTTATTAGCGCTATGTCCATACCACTCTTGTTCTTCCTGTAGAGATTGACTTTTTCCCATGGGGTTTCTCTTCTAGTCCCCTCTCCTTATCACTTATTTCTCCTTAGCTTACTTTATATACTATGCCATTCCTGTCCGCTGACCTATGGAGCGTACAATTTGATTGTTGTGCCCTGGGATTTAGACATTCCCTGGACCTCATCTTATTGATTTCTTCTTCTTCTTCTTCTTCGTTCATCCGTTTTTTTTTGTTTTTTTTTTGTTTTTTTTTTCGGACGTGATTGCGTTGTGCCTGTTTACAGCAGAGCTGCGTTCTTGCGCCGTTAGGCTGACACATCCGACTTCTGCGAATCTTATTGACTTTATTTGTAGTGTTTTGATGTAGTTGTATCATTGTCTTTTTTGTATTTGTGTGTCCATTCTGCTACTTACTATTGTTTTCTTGCAAAGCTGACAAGTTCCGCTTTCCGTTGTTATTGATTTACACATTGTACTATACATATATAAAAGAACTTTCCCAGAAATGTCTTGGAAAAATTATCTGTGGTTGCTGTCACAGGTGTTGAAGTGCTCTGGCCGAATCCTCACCAAGAACAATCATGGATTTGGCGACAGTAATGTAGATTCATCTGGCAATCAAAGTCCATTCCATTACCTGGTGGGCATTGCAGAGCCAATACCTCACCCTGGAAATATAGAAGTGCCGCTGGACAGCAACACGTTCCTCTCCAAGCACAGTATGGACATGCGTTTTGTCTTTTGTGATAACAGGTACAGTTGTGATGTGTCTTCTGGGGTAATATGTAAGGTTGTGTTTGTCTTCTGTGGTAATACGTTAGGTTGTGTTTGTTTTCTGTGGTAATATGTTAGGTTGTGTTTGCCTTCTGTGGTAATATGTTAGATTGTGTTTGTCTTCTGTGGTAATATGTTAGATTGTGTTTGTCTTCTGTGGTAATACGTAAGGTTATGTTTGTCTTCTGTGGTAATACGTAAAGTTGTATTTGTCTTCTGTGGTAATATGTAAGGTTGTGTTTGTCTTATGTGGTAATACATAAGGTTATGTTTGTCTTCTGTGGTAATACGTTAGGTTGTGTTTGTCTTCTGTGGTAATACGTTAGGTTGTGTTTGTCTTCTGTGGTAACCAGTAAGGTTGTGGGTGTCTTTTGTGATAACAGGTAAGGAGGTTGTGGTTTTGTCTTTTGTGATAACAGGTAAGGAGGTCGTGTTTTGTCTTTTGTGAAAACAGGTAAGGAGGTTGTGTTTTGTCTTTTGTGAAAACAGGTAAGGAGGTTGCGTTTGTCTTATGTGGCAACGAGTAAGGTTGTGGTTTGTCTTTTATGATAACATGTAGGTTGTGTTTTGTCTTTTGTGGTAACATGTAAGTTGTGGGTTTGTCTTTTGTTGTAACATGACAGGTTGTGGGTTTGTCTTTTGCTATAACTGGTATGGTTATGCTTTATCTTGTGTGTTTACAGTTTTGGTAATGGATTTGTAAAGCATCATTTTTATTGCACTTGAATACCTCCATGGATGCTTTAGCTTCCTCCCATAGGAGTTCCTCATCATAGTACACACACTCTAGCATTGGGGGGGAGGATTATTTGTTTGACTGTCTGTTGATTTTAAAATATTTTTCTGCACAACCACATTTCTCTGCTGTCAGCAGCGTTTCTTGTTCCTCTACTGTTTATCTGGAATTCCAAGCCATATGTTGGAATTGGTTCTATGTAGCATGCACAAATACTTTTCTGACATCTCATAACAAGAACTTATTTCATTGATTGTTCATTTTATAAGCGTACAGTTATGTTAATGTAAAAGCTTAACATGTATTTTGTTGTCATCTGTGGAGGAAATATTACTAACTCAGGCTTAGTGCAGCCATTTGCTGCAAGCTGTGGGAATCATGAGTTGATTACATCTTTCTATGCCTCTCTGAAGATGTGATGTTTCAGTACTGGTACTTGCACACCCTGTTGGTTTCTGTCATAGTGTGGTCAAGACAGGTTAAGCACGTGATCGTATAGGACCCAAGTCTCCGCGTTGTTATAAACATAGTTTATTGGCCGAATAGTTATACTACAGCACACATGATGGTAGACTCCCTGCCCGGTGTTGACATGTCTTCTCGCTGGCCCCAAGTGACGTGTGTGTTTTCCTAGATACACTTCTTCATTCGTGCACACACGTTCACTATGGTTTTCCCCCTAGTCAAGGAATGCGCAGCATTCCTTAACTCTTTACTCCTAACCTAATTCCCTCACTGTTACAATGCCTCCCCTTCTTCAAAGAGAATTTTTCCTTGAAAAAATCTCAACCCCAACTTTTAATTAGTTAACTTTACATCTCTATTCTACAATAACAACAATTCCATATATTTCCTAACTCAATTCTCCTATCTCCTCATAGCCAATTGCTAACTAGAGACCATAATATCGAAACTCTCTACAAAACTCGTTATAAAGTTCTCTAGAAAACTTTCTACAAAACTCTCCATAAAATTCCCCACAATACAAAAGTCTCCATAAGCGAACCGCTTTTACTTTAAAATGTCCATCCAAATTATGATTGACAAAACTGAAGATATTCCCTTATCCTTTATTTCCCCCTTATTCACATTCTCACACTCTCAGTATTCTAGGATAGACAGAAAAAACATAGTTAGATTAGATTTGGGTTGGTGCGCACCAAAAAAAATAAGAAAGAAAAAGTAAGGAAAAAGTAAGAAGTAATCACCTTTCTCTTCCCATACATTCTCAAAACTTTATCAAAAAATAAAGTTTCCAAATTTATCTTCAGTTTCCGTCAATAATAATTGTTATTATCAAAAAAAAAATATGTTAATCCAAAACTGCCAGCCTTTGTACTATTCAGGTCATCAATTTCCCGTTTACCATTCCTCCAACAAAAAAAACCTCCTAACTATTATTATACTGTTAAGTACAGTCTTCTTCTTCCAATATCCAGTTATTTAAATGCCAAAACTCAACCTGGCATTCCCCCCATATTCTCCCATTAAACGCTGTTCAACCCAGCTCCTATTATAAACCTTGTATATACATTGCATACCCCACATGTAATAACAACATACCCCTCCATTACTACATATTGAGTCACTTCACTAACCACCACTTTAATTCATCTTCTAACTGAACTTCAAAGTAATAATCATTTTAAACACACTCAATAAAACCATAACATTGTAAAAATAACCATCTAAGTTAACTTATTTTTCACATTTCATAAAACACAATTGTAGTCCCAACAATTGAGCAAACCATATCAATCCCCTCATCATATTTATCCCCACACATTAATCAATTTACACATACATTATGAATTTCAAGACCATATTATGAGTACCCAATAATAATTTTCCGTTTTAGAAAAAACTCCACCAAGTACCTTCTTTGTAAACACAAAAATATCGTGTCTAACTTCTTCTTCTATCTGCCATCTGCAGAATATTCTACCAAGCTATTTATCTATCTCTTCTCCATTTTCTTAATAACCTCAAATTTTTTTCTATAATTGCAATATCTACATCAATGTCGCTATCCTCCCGAGGAGAGCTATCTTCTTTCATATCAGCTTCTTCATCAGTTTCTGACTTTTCATCCATTTCTTCTTCCCCATCTGTATATCCATTACTAGCAACCGCTAATTTCTTCTTTTCTAAATCCAATCTAATTTTCCTGTCTTGCCGTCTCAACAAATTTTCAAATACTGGCATATCTTCACCACTTGAAGAACTCACTCTAAGTTTCCTTTGCCTCTTAATTTCTTTTTCTTTCTGTCTATCCAACTTTCTTTTTACTGCCTGTCTTGTATTCATAAATGGAGGTTCGATATTTTCCCTGACCGACTTTTCACTAATATAATCGTCATACATGTTATTTTCCTCTGTCATGACTGTTTTTGGTACCGTTTCTTCTTGTTCAGCTGTTGTTACTTGTTTTGCATTCTCTATAGGTATTGGATATACCGTTTGTCTGACAAACTGTCCACCTGACAATATTTCTTCGGAACAATAATTATTATTATTATTCTCTGCATTCCTTTCTTCATTATCCCGCCTTAAGTGCTCTACATGTGAACGTGCAACATGCCCTGAAATTTGATTCTTAATAGTATACGACACTGGACCTTTTTTTTCTAGAATATAGTATCCCGGGACCCAATGAGCATCAAACTTAGAGTTTTTTCTATGTTTTTTATAATATACTCTATCACCTACGTTAAACTCTTGTAAGTGTGCATTTTTATTTGCGTATTTCTTCTGTCTTTCTCTAGCCTTAATTATATTATTTCTTAAACGTACATGTGCTTTATGCATCTCTTGCAACCTTGTTTCTTGAAAATCTTCCCCCAGATATTTTCTCCTAGGCTTTAATAAATTATCAATTGGCAATATTGGTTCTCTTCCATGTACTAAGTAAAATGGTGAGAAACCTGTTCCTTCATTTTCGTGTGTACGTATCGCCGCTAATGCTATCCCCAAATAAAGATCCCAATCCATATTGTGTTCTTCTACATTTTTCGCTAGAATATTGTATAGTGTTCTGTGTTGTCTCTCATTTTTAGCATTAGAAGTTGGTCTGTAATATGAAGTCCTAATGTGTTTTATATTCCAATCTTTTAGCAATTTCTCAAACTTTTTATTTACAAATTCTTTCCCATTATCTGTAAGTATTATTTGTGGACACCCAAACCTTGGTATAAATTCTTGTAAAAGCATATTTATAACTGAATCAGCACTCTTGTCTGGAATTGGATAAACTTCTGGCCAGAGACTATATGAATCAACTATATGTAGTAGGTATACATTTCCCGATAATGTTTTTGGATGAGGACCTGAAATATCCAAACTTACTTTCTGCATTGGAAATTGAGGAATATCGGTATCTTGTAAAGGACATTTAATTATCTTCATGTTTCTTAACCTACACTTTTCACATGCTTCAACATATTCATATACGCTTTTGAATAAATTCGGCCAGTAATATTTACTGCTAATAGCCTTCACTAACTTATCTCGTCCAAAATGACCATTATTATCGTGATATGCCTTTAAGACTTCTTGTTCTAAATGTTTCGGAATATATTTTCTTACTCCTTCACCTTTTTCACTGATATAATATAATTGATTGTCTTCTTGTAACTCTACAAACTTTCTTTTAAAACTATTTTCCCCTGTTTCTTTCAGTTTTCTTTTTATCTGTACTATTTTTGGATCTAATTCTTGTTCTGTTTTCATATCAAACTGTTCTAAATGTGGGTCTTCTGTTCTAGGTTCAGACTCTTGATCCGATGGTAAACTCTCAAATTCTTCCCTATTTATTATGGCAGAATCTAATATATTTACTTGCCAGTTTCGATCGTCTATGTCTGGTTCAATTTCATCTTCCGTGTTTCCTGATGACTGTGGGTACGGGATTCTAGACAAAAGATCGGCGCACGTATTATGTTTCCCTGACACATATTCAACCCTAGCATTGTACCCTTGTAAATTCAATGCCCAGGTTTGTATTTTCCTATTTTGTATTGGTGCTTCTAATATCGACTTTAATGGCATGTGGTCAGTTCTAATAATGAAATTGGCGTTATGTAAATAGTAATTTAATTTTTGAAGAGCGTAGTGTATAGCATATGCTTCTTTCTCAATAATTGGCCATTTCTTTTGAGTCTTGCTGAGTTTATGAGACAAGAAATAGATTGGTCTTTCATTTTTAACCCCTGGTATTCCAGATTCTTCTCCTTCATATGGTTGAACCAAACATGCTCCTATTGCGTTGTCTGAAGCATCCGTGTATAATATTAGCTGTTTATTCAAGTCTGGATGTGTCAATAATGGTACCACCGTTAAGCTATCTTTTAAAAGTTCGAACGCTTTTTGACACTCATCATCCCACTTAAACCTAGCGTATTTTCCCGTTAAATTCGTAATAGGTATTGCTATCCTTGAAAAGGCTGGTACAAACCGCCTATAATACGCACACGTTCCTATAAAAGCACGCACTTCCTTAACGTTAGTGGGAGGAGGTAACTCTTTAATAACTTTTATCTTTTCCTGGTCTGGTTTAATACCTTCCCTATTTATTATATAACCTAAATATTTTGTTTCTGTCTTTAAAAACTGGCACTTACTAAGCTTTAATTTAACTTCATGCTTTCTTAATCTGTCAAATACTAGTCTAACATGTTTCAAATGATTCTCTACATCTCCTTTCGTAAAAATCAATACGTCATCAATATATGCCAGGGCAAAACTTTGCATACCGTCTAGTACTTCATTTATTAAGAACATATAGTGAGATGGTGCATTTTTGAGACCGAATGGCATACGTAAGAATTCGTAAGAACCCATATGAGTACAAAAGGCACTTTTCTTTTGCGCGTCCTTCGACATCGGAATACACCAAAATCCTGCCCTTGCATCCAGCGTTGTGAAATATGTAGAGCCATTAAGTAACCCCAAAATATCATCAATCACCGGCAATGGGTAATTTTATTTAACGCCCTATAGTCGCAGCAGAACCTGTTCGAACCATCAGATTTGGCTACTATGACGACCGGAGATGACCATTCTGATTTTGACCTTGTTATTATGCCTGCTTTCAACATATCTTCTATTGCCTTTTCTACGACTTCTCTATTTCTTAATGGAGTTCTGTATGGTTTTAAACTAATTGGTGGATGATCTCCCGTGTCTATTTCCATCGTAACTGTTTGTGTCTTACCCAATTCTAAATCATTTATCGCAAACACATCTTGATTTTGCTTTATAAGTTTTTCTAACACTTCCTTATTTTCTGGCGAAGTTTTTAATTGTGCTAACAATTCTTTTTCTCTTGTTACTTTGTCTAGTGAATGTATTTGTGCTGTATTTCTTCTATATGGATGGATCAATTCATCCATTCTTACGTTCCCTTTTTTTCTGCATCCGCGTCTATTATTAATTCTTTCACTAGAGGTTTCTGAATAACTTATACCTGCCATATTTACTCTATCTGTTGCCAATATGTCACTAACGTTATGTTCTAGCTTGGCTATTACACATCCTCTGTATAATTTAATTTCTCTACCTGTGTTATTAATAACCATTACTGGAAATGTTAAACTTTTATCTAATTCTATTATTCCATCCGGAACTTCTAAACCTGGCTCATCAATTATTTCATTTTGCAATTCCGTGATTCTGACTATGTTTCCTGCTACATAATACGGGTTTCTCTTCAGTCTTGCTTGTATCAAATTAACTGACTGTGGTTTTAAATTCATGGTCGTTTTAACTCTAACTAGTGTCGACACATGCATATCTTCTTCTAGATCTACGTAAACGTCTTGGAATTTTAATTTATGCAAATCAAATAAAAGTCTCACCCCATTTTTCAATAAAAAATCTCGTCCCAATATCATATTTCTATTTAATTCTTTAACCACATGAAACATATGCCTGACATTTATCCCTCCTAATTTCAAATTTATCATCGTTTGTCCTATCACTTCTAACTTTTGTCCCGTTACCGAATGAAGATTCTCCTGAATTCTAAATATTTTACAATTTTTTAACATTCGATATAAAAATGCTTCTTTAATCACGCTAACTTGTGCTCCTGAATCCACTAATGTTCTAACTTTATATTTTCCTATCTGTACTATACATGAGCTAGGATCTACCATATTTAATGACAATTGTTTTACCTCGTCTTGTTTTTTATTTCTAAATGTTCTATTATACTCATCCTTTGGGTTTTTAATATATTGATGCCCTTTTTGGATCTTACTATCTTCCCTCCTACTGCCGACCCTATTCAGTAAGCGGGATGCCCATTTTCCTGATTTCCTGACCTTCTAAAATTTCTCTGTATTTCTCCAGAATTCCAATTTACTGGTCTGCCATTTGCAATTCTATTCTGTATACTCGACTGAACACCTCTACTATTTTGCGTATTCGATGGGCCACTTCTGTTACCACAAAAGCGAAAAATGTGCCCCCGTTTATGACACCCCCAACAAACCACATTCGAGTTATTTGTGTTTCCTTCCATGTTTCTTACAGTATTTCTCACTTGTCCTCTTCTATCTTGATTATATGCGTTATCGTTTCTTTGTACCATCTGTATTTCTCCTCGTCTTCCTCTCCATCCATGTCTATACTGTCCTATTTCCATAGGTTCTTCAATTCTATCTTCTGAACTACTACCTAACTCTCGTCCTACTCTTAACCTAAACCTCCTCCTCAAGCTTTCCTCTTGTATAGCGATATCTACCGCTTGTGACAATCTTGCAGGATTCTCTCTTAATAATTTAAATTTCAATCCATCTGACCTAATCCCATCAACAAAAATCCCTACTAACATCCGTTCCACTTCTTCAGCTCGTACATTCTGTCCTAAAAATGACTCTTCAGCTAAATTGATTAACCTGTCACTGTATAACTGAACACTTTCTGTGCTGCTTTGTCTAGTCTGTCGCAATACTGAGAATGCGTGTTGTGGATCAGTAATTTCAGCATATTTTCTTGCGAGATCATCTTTAAATTCTTCCCAGGTTTCACCTCCTGCTGCTTCTAATTTTCTTCTTATATGGTCAGAAACTGGACTTGTACTTGTTCTGTATGCCAAATTCTTTTTCTCCCCATCTGTAGCGTTTATTAAATATGCATGTTTCTCAATAGAAATGATCCATTTCTTAAACTGATTTGCTTGACCACTAAATCTTTCAACATCACTGTTTAAATTTTGTTGTCTTAACACTGCATCCAACCTTGATATTGCCCCGCCAACTCCAGTCAGTACCTGTGAAAAATCTTGGGATTCCATCCTAAAATCTATAATTATCAAGCAATATACAAATATTTCAAACAATGTTAATTTCAAATTCAGCAACAATGCATAATCTGTTAATTACTCTAATATTATCTAATTAACTTAACTAAGGCCTCCAATCGAAGATCCTGACGAAGAATATTCCTGTTTCAATCCTGAATTTTGATAAAAGAATTTAAATGAGCTACTGATTCAGAATTACCTACACCACATTAACAAAGGACTCTAATCAACCTCGTTGAAATGAGCAGAACAAAGAAGAGCCTCCGGATTTCTTTCCATAATAATTTAATCGAAGTCGAAGTTAGTTCTTTCCAATTAATTCCTGACGAAAATTATGCTCGATACCAGGCTCGCAACAAGACTGCTTGTTTACTTGCTCGATTAACTGTAGATTCCCTTCAAGTAAGGTCACCTTCATGCAAACGACAACTGCTCACGACTTCAGCAACAAAAAACTCAGTTTCCAACAGCCATCTGGGTTTTTCATATATATATTTCAGCGCAAACGTAATCCAGTCAACAACAATTTGATTTAAAGCTGACGCTATCCAATCTCTTATTTTCATGTGGGACTCTCGCCATGGTCAGTTTAAAGTGCTTTATCTTATAAGTTGAGACAAATTTCATCAATGCCTTCTAAATGTGAAGTGACTGTAGAAAGTATTACAGATCTTGATTTCATAATTATGAAACTTGCACCATAACCTTGACTTCACCTTCAACAGTCCCACGGGTTAAACTTCATAATTTGTACTGATTTTTGATGCAGAACGGCATTACTTGATCAATTAGCGTTGGTCAATTCTCCAGTTAATTTATAGGATTAAATATGTAACAACATCAGTCTTTCAAAAAAAATAAGTTTATCAATCAAACCTTTTTGAGCGCTGTTCTTGAAAATGGAACTCCTTGTTAAACAGGTATACAATAACTATCAACAGGCGGCTTTCATCTGTTTCGTTTCTCAATATTTACAAACTTCCTTCTCCAGACGCCCAGACACAACAATTTTCCATAGCGGTACTCTCTCCGCGACCTCCCATGTTTCAGACTTTCACGGCACCAAATCAACCTGCTGTCATAGTGTGGTCAAGACAGGTTAAGCACGTGATCGTATAGGACCCAAGTCTCCGCGTTGTTATAAACATAGTTTATTGGCCGAATAGTTATACTACAGCACACATGATGGTAGACTCCCTGCCCGGTGTTGACATGTCTTCTCGCTGGCCCCAAGTGACGTATGTGTTTTCCTAGATACACTTCTTCATTCGTGCACACACGTTCACTATGGTTTTCCCCCTAGTCAAGGAATGCGCAGCATTCCTTAACTCTTTACTCCTAACCTAATTCCCTCACTGTTACATTTCTTATCTTGTAGAGAAGGAAGTTGAGTTGAGTTGAGTCAAGAACCCACATAAGACCACTTGGGACATTCCCATACATGCTCCATCCACATCTGCAACAGCCAGCGGAAAGTCCCAGTACTAAAGGTGCCAATAGCAGTCTGATTATGTGTCCACCTAGCCTTTCCTCAGAGTTTTGAGTCTCGGCCAGATCCTCTGGTCACTCCCTGAAGCACCATTCTCTCCAAGAGAGGAAGGAGACTTCTGAAACACAACTCTGCTTAGACGGTACTTTTGTACCCTATCAGGGGAAATTCTCCACACCCAATTTCACTCCAATAGAGGCAAGCCCATTTCAGGGCTACAATGTCCATGAACTCAATGCATCGACTTAAGAATTGAAACTCACCCTTCCAGAAAATTCACAACCAAACCAACCAATCATGTCTTGGCGTTTTGTGTGTATGTTAATGCTTTAATATATATGAATGTTTTTCTTCCTTTTCTTCCTTATCCATCCAGAATCAAGGAGCTGGCAGGCTATGATTGTGAGGAGATGATTGGTCAGTCTCTGTATGATTTTCATCATGCTCTGGATTCTGATGTTATAGATAAAGCTTTTAAAGACCGTAAGTTCTTTTGCATTGATTGTGACAAGACTAGTGTAAGCAATCAAGTCCTAAAGAGTAAGCAGTCAAGTCTTACATCAAATCTCAAATACTAGGCAGTCAAGTCCTACATACTAGGCAATCAAGTCTTAAAGGGTAAATGATCAAGTCTTAAATACTAGGCAATCAAATCCTAAGGGGTAAATAATCAAGTCCTAAAGAGAAAGAAGGCAATCAAGTCCTAAATACTAGGCAATCAAGTCCTAAGGGATAAGACATCAAATCCTAAGAGAAGATGATCAGATCCTAAAGTGTAAGTGATCAAATCCTGAAGTGTAAGTGATCAGTGCCATGGAGTCATGAAGAGAAATTGATGAAGACCAAAATACTGGGTGATCATGTTCTGAAGAGAAATTTAACTCCTAAATACTTAACGATCAAGACCTCAATACTGAATGATTAACCTGTGAAGAGTAAGTGATCAACTCCTAGAGAGAAGGTGATCAGATCCTGAATACCAGACATGGTGGAATGCTGTCCTGGGAGAATTCTGCAATGTAGAAAAGTTGTGCCCTAACCTCAACTTCAGGTGTCTGTTCTGGAGCAGACGTTGGTGGTTAGTCTCATCACTCAATTTTTTTTTTTTTTCCGCGTTTCCATCCTGTTTCAGGATATTGCGGTCAACATCAGCATCTTTCAGCTGTATGTTGATTCCAAGGCTAGTTTACGCTCATCAGCACGCCACGACTTTCTGAGCGACCGGCTCCATACTCTCATAAGTCACTGGTGCAACTCGAACCCATCACTCCATTGCATTTCCATTTATATATATATATTTTTTTTTTTTGATTGGATCACCTTTAAGATCCTGAGATAAGTATTCTTATGTTTTATCTCAATTTTGCAAATTGTTTTGCTGTTCTGGTTTGTTGATGAAGACTTCATTTATAACATTTGCCTACATCTATCTATGTGTTTTTTTCCTTTCATTGAGTTTTGGATTTTCATTCATGGGGGTGAAATGAATGGATTTCTGATATATGATGATGATCGGTTGTCTGCAATTGTCAATATTCTGTGTATTCTCACTTTCCATCCAACATCTACACAAAATCCAGCAATTGCTTCCTTCTCTGTTTATGATATCCTAAACATTCTTTTCATAAACCACATCTCTACTGCCTCTGGTTTTCCCATCTTGTATTACTCATTGTGGTCTTAGTCAGAAATGATTGTGCTACCGTATGACAGTAGATGGTACTACCTGCTTTCTGTTGGTGCTGATTGTTGGGTGGTGGTCACCAAACCTGACACCCTACATTGTGCCAACAGTTTTGGGCAGAGGAGCACAATTGGGAAGGTACAAGCCTTATCCAAGTGTGAGAAAATACATCCTGAAGATTAAATATCATGGCATAGCAGACCAGGTCCTAAGCCTTGGTTGGCAACTGGTCTAGAATCGAAACTCTGACAGGCGGAAACTTAAAGCATTGCTTTGCTGAAACCAACAGCTTCTGCAGCTTGCCTTGTTCCAGGCAACACATGGTCTCTACAATTTAGCAGAGGCTTTATTCTATGGAGAGGTATAATATTCGCTGCCACCATGGGTTGTAGTTATTATGCCTTCTTAGAAACAGTGTAACAAACTATCATCTATCAAGACGGCAAGGAGCCAGTGATTACTCATTGCCCGACAATCACACTCATAAAGCAGAAGTGGATGGAATCTGTCTGGAGAAGGCAATCCTTACACAAATACATGTCAAAGGTGGATGCACTGATCTATAAGGTGCATAACTAAGTGTGATAACCCTTTTCTCAGAATAGGAAATAAATTGAAAGAAGAAGACAAGACACACAACTTTTCAATCAGCGGAATATACACTGCATAACATTTTAACTTATAGATCTTGTATGTAAATGTAGAAGTAAAAGGACATCCATCACATTAATTTTCCAAGATTATGTTCATGAGCAGCCACAAAGCTAGGCTTATGGGGAGTGACATGTTGAGAAAATAAATAACATTAAAACTTGGCACCACTGTTCCGAGTGAATAACCTCCCTTGACATCAGCAGTGATAACCATCTATCTGCAAGATTTCAAGGGCTTCTTCAGAAAACACATTTTCGGTCATTTTTGTGGGGGAGTTTTTTGCAATTTAGCTGGTGTTCATTTTGGGAGGATACCATTGAAATAAAGTTGCAGCAGTTGTATGCACTTGTAAGTCTTCTGCAGCCGAGCCTGCCAGATCTTGTAAGACTACATTTAATATGAGTGCTTGTTTGTTCTGTCTCCACCCAAACATTTTACCAAGCCATTTTCGACCTTGGTTTCTGCACAGGCACCAGTTAGTGAATATGTTTCATGTATAATAACTTAATGTCTTTTGGTAATGAGCACATTGATTTGATTTCCTTTCTTTTGCTGCAGTGTTCTCTAAAGGCCAGACCACGACAGGCTTCTACCGGTTCATGGCTCGACCCGGGGGTTATGTATGGCTGGTCAGCCAGGCCACTGTTATCAACAACAGCCGCACCCAGAAGCCACAGTGGGTGGTTTGTGTCCACTATGTACTCAGGCAAGTGTTGTAATGTTGGTCTGCTCACACCAGAAAATACATGAAAGTAAACATAACCCAGAGCCAAACAGACCCTGCACTAACCAAATAGTCACATTACACATAATAATAGAGTATAGTACTGAACTGAATTTGCTGCTTTGTTTTGCATGTGTGGATTATGAAAAAGCTGTTGACAGAATTGATAGGAACTCCCTTTGCAGGTGGACGAGGCTCTGGGATGCCACAGGACATCATTAACTTAATAAGGGCAACATATTTGAAATATGACATGAGATATGACAGATATATAATGTAAAGTTCTGATCATCATTAAGTGCCGTGCCAGCTGGCGTAGGCATTCATGTCTCCACAGATCTCGGTCTTTGGTGTTCTGGATCAACTCTGCTGATGACATTCCTTCAAGCCACCGTCTCAATCCATCCAGCATAATTTTTCTGGGTCAGCTTCTGCATCTCTTCCCCTCTATCTTTTCAGTTGTAATAATGTTCTCCAATGCCTCTCTTCTCATCACATGACTAAAAAAAGCTGTTTGTCTCTTTCTTATTGTTGTATATAATGTTCTAGTTATATACAACAATAAAAAAGAGACAAACATCTTTCTGATACGAAAATATAATGTAAAGTTCAAGATATGAAATGCAGAGTTCTTCATGAGAAAAAACTAACAGATGCATTTGAAATAAACAAAAGAACAGGAATGCTTTTAGTCACCATATTATTCTTCCTGACCAGAGACTGGCTTATGAAGATAAGAATAATTACCACTAGAAATGGAATTCAAAGAACTCAGACAGAGCAACTTGCTGATTTGGACTTTATAAATGTTTCAAGGCACGAGGATAGACTTCACCTCACTGGGTGTTATCATATATGTCTGCTGAAGGCATCGCACAAAGCACGTACTCTGTCGCTCCAGCAATGACCACCAGGGATCTCCAAGAAAACTGCACTAATGAACCGAATGAGGATCCCAGAATTGAACCCACAACCTTCAGAGCATGAGGCATATGGCTTGACCACTGATATTGTCTGACTTGGACTTTGCCGATGACATTGCACTCTAGTCTTAGAAACATAATGAGATGCAGGATAAACTAAATGGGACGCAGAGGTGTTTCCAAGGCACCAGGGGCAGGTTCTATACTGACCAAGACCTACTAACACGTCCTAGTCGCACGTCCTGGGCAACAAGTCCCTTCGGGATCCTGGCTAATGAAGTAGGATCGCTGATTCTTCCGAAGTCGGAGAGTATCTGCCTGCACGGCAAGGAACCACCAGTCTGCACACCAATAAGCCAGACATGGGACAAAGGATACTCACGCAAACCCCAGGTCCTGTATGACATCACACTAATGTTGGACAACAGGATGTCTTCATCCGACATATAGGACTTCGCGCTGGAGTTCACAGCCAGCGAACGTAAGCAAGCAAGCAAGCAAGGATAAACTAATCACACTTGATGGAGTTCACAACAATTAAGTATTTAAAGAGGAAAGACAAAGATAAGGAGATTAAATCAAGCAAATAATAATCCAATCTCCCTTGGTGAAACCTCACTACAAGAGGTGGAATCATGCACATATTTAGGCAGCCATGTAGACACAGACGAGGGTACAAGTAGAGATATTAACATAAGAATACAAAAGATAAGAGGAGCTTTCATAGCAATAGGAAGTTTGTGGGACTTCCGGTCGCCAATATGGCGGTTAGGTGTTGAACCGTTAAGGCCTGTGGCTACGGTTTGCAATCGCATTTTCCTCATGTTGGACTGGTAGTACATGCTTCCGTCGCCTTGCTACTGAGTGAGTGTGTGGGCGATACTGTGAGCTGTGAAATTCACGTGGAATGCTGTTACATCTGTCCTGTACAGTGACCTGCATGTTCGGAACAATGGCTACCGGCTGTTGCTAAATTGACTGATTTGCCTTTTCGGTTTACGGGTGCATTTTTCAGGAGACTCCTGGGAGTCAGCGCTGAAGCTATGGAGTTCGTGCTTGATGCGACACTTTCAGCGGGTCGCCCTGCGGTAAAAGACCGAGCCATATGAGAAAACCCGGGCCAATGAGGTCTTTCTGGTGATTGCCGAGTCCATCAACGATGAGCTGTGGTTTCGTGGATGAATTTTGTGTTGGCATTCTGGCGGCGGCATTATGCACAGTGTACCTGTACTGTGCGGGTTGTTGGATTGCTGAGACTCCTGTCTATTCCACTTTTCACATTGGACAGTGGGGAGCATTTTGTGTGATATTCACTGGCACAGAAATGGAGCATAATCGGGACGACCCGTTGCCGTGAAGTTGGAACCTCGATTAACTAACTAAATAGGAAGTTTGTGGAAGTCAAAAGACAGTAAATTTAGCACTAAACTTAGAATATGTAACTTCGATGTTAGATCTGTACTAATATATGGATAAAAAATATGGAGAACAACTAAAATAATTACTAATAAATTGCATTCACTAACTTGTGCTTGTGAAGATTAGTGGGACTAACATGGTATGACAGAATCACCATGGAGAGAATTAAACCATTTCCATTGAGTCAAGAGGGGAGGAAAAGATGCTGGCACTGGATAGGAAACACATTTTGATAACCAGAGAATGGTATACATAAGGGAACTGTTGGAGGACTGAGATAGTTCTTGGTGGGCTGTCATCAGAGCCCTACATTTTGATAACCAGAGAATGGTATACATAAGGGAACTGTTGGAGGACTGAGATAGTTCTTGGTGGGCTGTCATCAGAGCCCTACATTTTGATAACCAGAGAATGGTATACATAAGGGAACTGTTGGAGGACTGAGATAGTTCTTGGTGGGCTGTCATCAGAGCCCTACATTTTGATAACCAGAGAATGGTATACATAAGGGAACTGTTGGAGGACTGAGATTGTTCTTGGTGGGCTGTCATCAGAGCCCTACATTTTGATAACCAGAGAATGGTATACATAAGGGAACTGTTGGAGGACTGAGATTGTTCTTGGTGGGCTGTCATCAGAGCCCTACATTTTGATAACCAGAGAATGGTATACATAAGGGAACTGTTGGAGGACAGAGATGGTTCTTGGTGGGCTGTCATCAGAGCCCTACATTTTGATAACCAGAGAATGGTATACATAAGGGAACTGTTGGAGGACTGAGATTGTTCTTGGTGGGCTGTCATCAGAGCCCTACATTTTGATAACCAGAGAATGGTATACATAAGGGAACTGTTGGAGGACTGAGATTGTTCTTGGTGGGCTGTCATCAGAGCCCTACATTTTGATAACCAGAGAATGGTATACATAAGGGAACTGTTGGAGGACAGAGATGGTTCTTGGTGGGCTGTCATCAGAGCCCTACATTTTGATAACCAGAGAATGGTATACATAAGGGAACTGTTGGAGGACAGAGATGGTTCTTGGTGGGCTGTCATCAGAGCCCTACATTTTGATAACCAGAGAATGGTATACATAAGGGAACTGTTGGAGGACAGAGATGGTTCTTGGTGGGCTGTCATCAGAGCCCTACATTTTGATAACCAGAGAATGGTATACATAAGGGAACTGTTGGAGGACAGAGATAGTTCTTGGTGGGCTGTCATCAGAGCCCTACATTTTGATAACCAGAGAATGGTATACATAAGGGAACTGTTGGAGGACAGAGATAGTTCTTGGTGGGCTGTCATCAGAGCCCTACATTTTGATAACCAGAGAATGGTATACATAAGGGAACTGTTGGAGGACAGAGATAGTTCTTGGTGGGCTGTCATCAGAGCCCTACATTTTGGTAACCAGAGAATGGTATACATAAGGGAACTGTTGGAGGACAGAGATAGTTCTTGGTGGGCTGTCATCAGAGCCCTACATTTTGATAACCAGAGAATGGTATACATAAGGGAACTGTTGGAGGACTGAGATAGTTCTTGGTGGGCTGTCATCAGAGCCCTACATTTTGATAACCAGAGAATGGTATACATAAGGGAACTGTTGGAGGACAGAGATAGTTCTTGGTGGGCTGTCATCAGAGCCCTACATTTTGATAACCAGAGAATGGTATACATAAGGGAACTGTTGGAGGACTGAGATAGTTCTTGGTGGGCTGTCATCAGAGCCCTACATTTTGATAACCAGAGAATGGTATACATAAGGGAACTGTTGGAGGACAGAGATAGTTCTTGGTGGGCTGTCATCAGAGCCCTACATTTTGATAACCAGAGAATGGTATACATAAGGGAACTGTTGGAGGACTGAGATAGTTCTTGGTGGGCTGTCATCAGAGCCCTACATTTTGATAACCAGAGAATGGTATACATAAGGGAACTGTTGGAGGACAGAGATAGTTCTTGGTGGGCTGTCATCAGAGCCCTACATTTTGATAACCAGAGAATGGTATACATAAGGGAACTGTTGGAGGACAGAGATAGTTCTTGGTGGGCTGTCATCAGAGCCCTACATTTTGATAACCAGAGAATGGTATACATAAGGGAACTGTTGGAGGACAGAGATAGTTCTTGGTGGGCTGTCATCAGAGCCCTACATTTTGATAACCAGAGAATGGTATACATAAGGGAACTGTTGGAGGACAGAGATAGTTCTTGGTGGGCTGTCATCAGAGCCCTACATTTTGATAACCAGAGAATGGTATACATAAGGGAACTGTTGGAGGACAGAGATAGTTCTTGGTGGGCTGTCATCAGAGCCCTACATTTTGATAACCAGAGAATGGTATACATAAGGGAACTGTTGGAGGACAGAGATAGTTCTTGGTGGGCTGTCATCAGAGCCCTACATTTTGATAACCAGAGAATGGTATACATAAGGGAACTGTTGGAGGACAGAGATAGTTCTTGGTGGGCTGTCATCAGAGCCCTACATTTTGATAACCAGAGAATGGTATACATAAGGGAACTGTTGGAGGACAGAGATAGTTCTTGGTGGGCTGTCATCAGAGCCCTACATTTTGATAACCAGAGAATGGTATACATAAGGGAACTGTTGGAGGACAGAGATAGTTCTTGGTGGGCTGTCATCAGAGCCCTACATTTTGATAACCAGAGAATGGTATACATAAGGGAACTGTTGGAGGACAGAGATAGTTCTTGGTGGGCTGTCATCAGAGCCCTACATTTTGATAACCAGAGAATGGTATACATAAGGGAACTGTTGGAGGACAGAGATAGTTCTTGGTGGGCTGTCATCAGAGCCCTACATTTTGATAACCAGAGAATGGTATACATAAGGGAACTGTTGGAGGACAGAGATAGTTCTTGGTGGGCTGTCATCAGAGCCCTACATTTTGATAACCAGAGAATGGTATACATAAGGGAACTGTTGGAGGACAGAGATAGTTCTTGGTGGGCTGTCATCAGAGCCCTACATTTTGATAACCAGAGAATGGTATACATAAGGGAACTGTTGGAGGACAGAGATAGTTCTTGGTGGGCTGTCATCAGAGCCCTACATTTTGATAACCAGAGAATGGTATACATAAGGGAACTGTTGGAGGACAGAGATAGTTCTTGGTGGGCTGTCATCAGAGCCCTACATTTTGATAACCAGAGAATGGTATACATAAGGGAACTGTTGGAGGACAGAGATAGTTCTTGGTGGGCTGTCATCAGAGCCCTACATTTTGATAACCAGAGAATGGTATACATAAGGGAACTGTTGGAGGACAGAGATAGTTCTTGGTGGGCTGTCATCAGAGCCCTACATTTTGATAACCAGAGAATGGTATACATAAGGGAACTGTTGGAGGACAGAGATAGTTCTTGGTGGGCTGTCATCAGAGCCCTACATTTTGATAACCAGAGAATGGTATACATAAGGGAACTGTTGGAGGACAGAGATAGTTCTTGGTGGGCTGTCATCAGAGCCCTACATTTTGATAACCAGAGAATGGTATACATAAGGGAACTGTTGGAGGACAGAGATAGTTCTTGGTGGGCTGTCATCAGAGCCCTACATTTTGATAACCAGAGAATGGTATACATAAGGGAACTGTTGGAGGACAGAGATAGTTCTTGGTGGGCTGTCATCAGAGCCCTACATTTTGATAACCAGAGAATGGTATACATAAGGGAACTGTTGGAGGACAGAGATAGTTCTTGGTGGGCTGTCATCAGAGCCCTACATTTTGATAACCAGAGAATGGTATACATAAGGGAACTGTTGGAGGACAGAGATAGTTCTTGGTGGGCTGTCATCAGAGCCCTACATTTTGATAACCAGAGAATGGTATACATAAGGGAACTGTTGGAGGACAGAGATAGTTCTTGGTGGGCTGTCATCAGAGCCCTACATTTTGATAACCAGAGAATGGTATACATAAGGGAACTGTTGGAGGACAGAGATAGTTCTTGGTGGGCTGTCATCAGAGCCCTACATTTTGATAACCAGAGAATGGTATACATAAGGGAACTGTTGGAGGACAGAGATAGTTCTTGGTGGGCTGTCATCAGAGCCCTACATTTTGATAACCAGAGAATGGTATACATAAGGGAACTGTTGGAGGACAGAGATAGTTCTTGGTGGGCTGTCATCAGAGCCCTACATTTTGATAACCAGAGAATGGTATACATAAGGGAACTGTTGGAGGACAGAGATAGTTCTTGGTGGGCTGTCATCAGAGCCCTACATTTTGATAACCAGAGAATGGTATACATAAGGGAACTGTTGGAGGACAGAGATAGTTCTTGGTGGGCTGTCATCAGAGCCCTACATTTTGATAACCAGAGAATGGTATACATAAGGGAACTGTTGGAGGACAGAGATAGTTCTTGGTGGGCTGTCATCAGAGCCCTACATTTTGATAACCAGAGAATGGTATACATAAGGGAACTGTTGGAGGACAGAGATAGTTCTTGGTGGGCTGTCATCAGAGCCCTACATTTTGATAACCAGAGAATGGTATACATAAGGGAACTGTTGGAGGACAGAGATGGTTCTTGGTGAGCTGTCATCAGAGCCCTACATTTTGATAACCAGAGAATGGTATACATAAGGGAACTGTTGGAGGACAGAGATGGTTCTTGGTGGGCTGTCATCAGAGCCCTACATTTTGATAACCAGAGAATGGTATACATAAGGGAACTGTTGGAGGACAGAGATAGTTCTTGGTGGGCTGTCATCAGAGCCCTACATTTTGATAACCAGAGAATGGTATACATAAGGGAACTGTTGAAGGACAGAGATTGTTCTTGGTGAGCTGTCATCAGAGCCCTACATTTTGATAACCAGAGAATGGTATACATAAGGGAACTGTTGGAGGACAGAGATAGTTCTTGGTGGGCTGTCATCAGAGCCCTACATTTTGATAACCAGAGAATGGTATACATAAGGGAACTGTTGGAGGACAGAGATAGTTCTTGGTGGGCTGTCATCAGAGCCCTACATTTTGATAACCAGAGAATGGTATACATAAGGGAACTGTTGGAGGACAGAGATAGTTCTTGGTGGGCTGTCATCAGAGCCCTACATTTTGATAACCAGAGAATGGTATACATAAGGGAACTGTTGGAGGACAGAGATAGTTCTTGGTGGGCTGTCATCAGAGCCCTACATTTTGATAACCAGAGAATGGTATACATAAGGGAACTGTTGGAGGACAGAGATAGTTCTTGGTGAGCTGTCATCAGAGCCCTACATTTTGATAACCAGAGAATGGTATACATAAGGGAACTGTTGGAGGACAGAGATGGTTCTTGGTGGGCTGTCATCAGAGCCCTACATTTTGATAACCAGAGAATGGTATACATAAGGGAACTGTTGGAGGACAGAGATAGTTCTTGGTGGGCTGTCATCAGAGCCCTACATTTTGATAACCAGAGAATGGTATACATAAGGGAACTGTTGAAGGACTGAGATTGTTCTTGGTGAGCTGTCATCAGAGCCCTACATTTTGATAACCAGAGAATGGTATACATAAGGGAACTGTTGGAGGACAGAGATAGTTCTTGGTGAGCTGTCATCAGAGCCCTACATTTTGATAACCAGAGAATGGTATACATAAGGGAACTGTTGGAGGACAGAGATAGTTCTTGGTGGGCTGTCATCAGAGCCCTACATTTTGATAACCAGAGAATGGTATACATAAGGGAACTGTTGGAGGACAGAGATTGTTCTTGGTGGGCTGTCATCAGAGCCCTACATTTTGATAACCAGAGAATGGTATACATAAGGGAACTGTTGGAGGACAGAGATAGTTCTTGGTGGGCTGTCATCAGAGCCCTACATTTTGATAACCAGAGAATGGTATACATAAGGGAACTGTTGGAGGACAGAGATAGTTCTTGGTGGGCTGTCATCAGAGCCCTACATTTTGATAACCAGAGAATGGTATACATAAGGGAACTGTTGGAGGACAGAGATAGTTCTTGGTGGGCTGTCATCAGAGCCCTACATTTTGATAACCAGAGAATGGTATACATAAGGGAACTGTTGGAGGACAGAGATAGTTCTTGGTGGGCTGTCATCAGAGCCCTACATTTTGATAACCAGAGAATGGTATACATAAGGGAACTGTTGGAGGACAGAGATAGTTCTTGGTGAGCTGTCATCAGAGCCCTACATTTTGATAACCAGAGAATGGTATACATAAGGGAACTGTTGAAGGACTGAGATTGTTCTTGGTGAGCTGTCATCAGAGCCCTACATTTTGATAACCAGAGAATGGTATACATAAGGGAACTGTTGGAGGACAGAGATAGTTCTTGGTGGGCTGTCATCAGAGCCCTACATTTTGATAACCAGAGAATGGTATACATAAGGGAACTGTTGGAGGACAGAGATAGTTCTTGGTGAGCTGTCATCAGAGCCCTACATTTTGATAACCAGAGAATGGTATACATAAGGGAACTGTTGGAGGACAGAGATGGTTCTTGGTGGGCTGTCATCAGAGCCCTACATTTTGATAACCAGAGAATGGTATACATAAGGGAACTGTTGGAGGACAGAGATAGTTCTTGGTGGGTTGTCATCAGAGCCCTACATTTTGATAACCAGAGAATGGTATACATAAGGGAACTGTTGGAGGACAGAGATTGTTCTTGGTGGGTTGTCATCAGAGCCCTACATTTTGATAACCAGAGAATGGTATACATAAGGGAACTGTTGGAGGACAGAGATAGTTCTTGGTGGGTTGTCATCAGAGCCCTACATTTTGATAACCAGAGAATGGTATACATAAGGGAACTGTTGGAGGACAGAGATAGTTCTTGGTGGGTTGTCATCAGAGCCCTACATTTTGATAACCAGAGAATGGTATACATAAGGGAACTGTTGGAGGACAGAGATTGTTTTTGGTGGGCTGTCATCAGAGCCCTACATTTTGATAACCAGAGAATGGTATACATAAGGGAACTGTTGGAGGACAGAGATAGTTCTTGGTGGGCTGTCATCAGAGCCCTACATTTTGATAACCAGAGAATGGTATACATAAGGGAACTGTTGGAGGACAGAGATGGTTCTTGGTGGGCTGTCATCAGAGCCCTACATTTTGATAACCAGAGAATGGTATACATAAGGGAACTGTTGGAGGACAGAGATAGTTCTTGGTGGGCTGTCATCAGAGCCCTACATTTTGATAACCAGAGAATGGTATACATAAGGGAACTGTTGGAGGACAGAGATTGTTCTTGGTGGGCTGTCATCAGAGCGCTACATTTTGATAACCAGAGAATGGTATACATAAGGGAACTGTTGGAGGACAGAGATGGTTCTTGGTGGGCTGTCATCAGAGCCCTACATTTTGATAACCAGAGAATGGTATACATAAGGGAACTGTTGGAGGACAGAGATGGTTCTTGGTGGGCTGTCATCAGAGCCCTACATTTTGATAACCAGAGAATGGTATACATAAGGGAACTGTTGGAGGACAGAGATAGTTCTTGGTGAGCTGTCATCAGAGCCCTACATTTTGATAACCAGAGAATGGTATACATAAGGGAACTGTTGGAGGACAGAGATGGTTCTTGGTGGGCTGTCATCAGAGCCCTACATTTTGATAACCAGAGAATGGTATACATAAGGGAACTGTTGGAGGACAGAGATAGTTCTTGGTGGGTTGTCATCAGAGCCCTACATTTTGATAACCAGAGAATGGTATACATAAGGGAACTGTTGGAGGACAGAGATTGTTCTTGGTGGGTTGTCATCAGAGCCCTACATTTTGATAACCAGAGAATGGTATACATAAGGGAACTGTTGGAGGACAGAGATAGTTCTTGGTGGGTTGTCATCAGAGCCCTACATTTTGATAACCAGAGAATGGTATACATAAGGGAACTGTTGGAGGACAGAGATAGTTCTTGGTGGGTTGTCATCAGAGCCCTACATTTTGATAACCAGAGAATGGTATACATAAGGGAACTGTTGGAGGACAGAGATTGTTTTTGGTGGGCTGTCATCAGAGCCCTACATTTTGATAACCAGAGAATGGTATACATAAGGGAACTGTTGGAGGACAGAGATAGTTCTTGGTGGGCTGTCATCAGAGCCCTACATTTTGATAACCAGAGAATGGTATACATAAGGGAACTGTTGGAGGACAGAGATGGTTCTTGGTGGGCTGTCATCAGAGCCCTACATTTTGATAACCAGAGAATGGTATACATAAGGGAACTGTTGGAGGACAGAGATAGTTCTTGGTGGGCTGTCATCAGAGCCCTACATTTTGATAACCAGAGAATGGTATACATAAGGGAACTGTTGGAGGACAGAGATAGTTCTTGGTGGGCTGTCATCAGAGCCCTACATTTTGATAACCAGAGAATGGTATACATAACTGAACTGTTGGAGGACAGAGATAGTTCTTGGTGGGCTGTCATCAGAGCCCTACATTTTGATAACCAGAGAATGGTATACATAAGGGAACTGTTGGAGGACAGAGATAGTTCTTGGTGGGCTGTCATCAGAGCCCTACATTTTGATAACCAGAGAATGGTATACATAAGGGAACTGTTGGAGGACAGAGATAGTTCTTGGTGGGCTGTCATCAGAGCCCTACATTTTGATAACCAGAGAATGGTATACATAAGGGAACTGTTGGAGGACAGAGATAGTTCTTGGTGGGCTGTCATCAGAGCCCTACATTTTGATAACCAGAGAATGGTATACATAAGGGAACTGTTGGAGGACAGAGATTGTTTTTGGTGGGCTGTCATCAGAGCCCTACATTTTGATAACCAGAGAATGGTATACATAAGGGAACTGTTGGAGGACAGAGATTGTTTTTGGTGGGCTGTCATCAGAGCCCTACATTTTGATAACCAGAGAATGGTATACATAAGGGAACTGTTGGAGGACAGAGATGGTTTTTGGTGGGCTGTCATCAGAGCCCTACATTTTGATAACCAGAGAATGGTATACATAAGGGAACTGTTGGAGGACAGAGATGGTTTTTGGTGGGCTATCATCAGAGCCCTACATTTTGATAACCAGAGAATGGTATACATAAGGGAACTGTTGAAGGACTGAGATTGTTCTTGGTGAGCTGTCATCAGAGCAACATTGCTGACATGATGCAGACACTTACATTGCTCTGAAGCCTTTATTCATTTACATAAGTTAGAATTTCAACATGTAAGATCAGAGAAGCAGGAACCAGCAAACCATGGTTCCTTTGTCAGTGTTTGTTAGATACTATCAAATGGATACCAGACAGTTTTCTGGCAACTGACTGAGAAGGACAGGTGGTGAGGAAGGGAACTGCACACCCAACCTCACATGCCATAGCCTAGAGTCTGTGAAGGTCTGACATGTCATACCCTAACGACAGTATCTGTGATGGCTCTGCCTTTATATACCTTACTGTTGTTTGTCCATCAAGAATGATGATGACCATTCATTTCATCCAATGGGGTTGAAAGTATGGAGCCGTGAGTTCCTTACCTTACTAAGGAGCCTTGGTAGCTCAGTGGCTAGCTCGCTTGCCTATTGACCCAGTAGTCATGTGTTTGAATCCCCCTTGAGATGGGGATGTGTCTTTACATTGACCTGAGCACCCAGGCCAGCCTAGGATAAAATGGGTACCATAAAATATTCTGGGAAGTAAATGTGACCTGCATGTTATTGCCATCTCCCACTAAGTGCTGATTGGTTTATGACCATATAGGACTAGCACCATATACCCAGTACACCTCATGGAAAGGTGTCTTTAATTTTACTTATATAAACCACAAATCCTTGATTGTTTGTAATCTTCTTACCATAGCTACCATACTCTTGTGTCTCACAGTTTGGGAACCACTGAGTGATATAATACTGTATGAATTTCTCTTACAGTGCTATAGAAGACAATGGCATCATTCTGTCCCATATACAAAGCCCAGTGTCAGAGACTGATTTGTCTGCCCTTATACCTCTAAAGGTCGAACTAAGCACAGAGAATATTTTTGCTCCAAAGGCCAAGGACATGGACAAAGGATATTTTATACCTCCGGAGATGAAGAGTTCTATTGTGTGTAAGTGTAATATAGTGTATGTCTGTTAAACTCATCATCAGACATTTCTGATTGGGTTGCTGCACACTTATAGTAGGAAGTTTTCCTATAACTCAATCTGCCTTTTTGTTTTTTTTGGGGGGTGTGTCTTTTCTTCTCTGCTTGTTGCATATCTTCTTCAAGTTTTGCTCTGGAGGTAACGTTGTGGTTCGGCCACATAACTGATCTACCAACTAACAGTATACCACAACAAGCAGTGATGCACAGACCAGAATGAACCAGAAGAAGAAGCCGACCATGTAAATGATGGACAGAGAATAACAGGGTCCATGGGAATCTCAATATATGAAGCCCATAAATGGGCACTCTCCCACTGTTTATACTTCTCCTCGACATCACTGCAAGGTACAAGAGGAACAAGATGAAATGAAGAAACTGTATTTTCAGTGTTGAGAATTGGGCACCCAGACCCATCTAACATCTTTTATCTCCCACATTTCACACATGATATCTTGCTGATATCTCATATAATCTTGCTGTTTAAACAGTAAGTGTAAAAACTGATGTAACGGTTTGTGATGAGAGCTGTGTTCTGTAGAGGGCTTGCTGCATGATGTTGAGTTAAATGGAGTCCAGAACCAACATCACAGCACTCGAGACATTCCCATACGTGCTCCGTCCTCATCTGCTTAGGTCTTAGTCAGATATGACTGAATTACCATATGATAGTAGGCGGTACTACCTGTTTTCTGTTAGCGCCAAATGTTGGGCAGTGCTCACCAAACCCAACACCCCATATTGTGCCAACGACTTCGGGTGGAGGAGTGCAATTGAGGAGGTACAAGCCTTACCCTAGTGCGAGGAAATGCAACCTAAAGACTAAATGTCATGGCAGGGCAGACCAGGCTTTAAACCTTGGTTAGCAACTAGTCTAGGATGGAAGCTCCGACAGGCGGGCAGTTAGAGTACTGTTTGCTGATCCGGCAGCTTCTGCAGCTTGTCTTGTTCCAGACGTATTGGTATTGCCTTTCCTCTGGAGTAAACTAGACAGACCGAGAGAGGGATCATGCTGCATGGGCAACACATGGTCTCTAAATTCAGCCCAGGCTTTGTGTTGTGGAGAGGTATCACTCCATTTTACAAACTATCGTCTGTCAAGACGGCAAGGTGCCAGATGAATGGTGCCAGTAGCAGTTCAATTATGTGTCACTCAGGCCTTTCTGTGGAGTTTTGAGTGCTGGCCAGATCCTCTGGTCACTCCCTGCAACACTATTCTCTCCAAGCAGTGATAATCTACCCGTTCTTGTGCAACTATACACACAACTGCAAAGGGCCTTGACCACATCTGCCTTTTCATCCACCAATACCCCATCGAATAGTGCAGACCCAACCTATCCGTCCACCTGCTGGTTTTCCACAACATATGGGGGGGGGGGGGGGGGGGGGGGGGAGAGAGAGAGAATCAACAAATTGATGATGTAATGATGGATAACCATTAAACACCATACATGGGATGTTTACACGATTCACCTACTAGCCTTTCAGTTTCAGTACCATTTCAAGGGGAAAGCAAAAGAAAAACATAAAGCAGTGCCAAGGGGGAGAATATGAAAGGTCAAGGCATTCACATTGTGCATTGTAACGTACTTCTCCAATCCAATCCAATTTTTGGTACGAGTACTCCCTTTCAGCCTTCGAGTTTGTACTTCTTGACTGGTAGGGATCAATATACTGGTGGCTGTTGCAATGTGGATCATCACTGACACTGGCATGATCTTCATGTAGATGCTTGTATTACTCAGAAACTTGCAGTTTCTTAATTGTGGACCACCATATGTTTTTTTAAACAAGGTTAATTTCTCTAAAGGTGACTTCTCAAGCAAAGCACAAAATGTGACGAGTAT
The DNA here is from genome assembly GCA_963921405.1 of Cepaea hortensis. Classification (NCBI taxonomy): domain Eukaryota; kingdom Metazoa; phylum Mollusca; class Gastropoda; order Stylommatophora; family Helicidae; genus Cepaea; species Cepaea hortensis. The sequence continues at coordinate 15,910,870 of OY992894.1, forward strand.
GCATTGTTCAGTCAACATTTCAACTAAATTGTTAAGTCAACAACATTTCAACTACATTGTTAAATCAAAGACATTTCAACTCTGATGATGCTGTGTGCATAACACACATATTTCTGTTGCTTCAACTCAAGAGTAAATGAAAAGGCGACAGCAATTTTGTTTCATCAAAGTCACTACTGCCTTAGAAAATTATAATTTTCAAAACAGATTCGATGATTCAAACACAAGTAGACTATGCCAGGAACTTGTTGAAACAATAAATTGCTTGTCCTTTGCAGTTCATTGCAGTCACCCCCAGCACCTGTTGGCTGTTTGAACTACCTCATATAATTATACTGATCAAGATAAAGGGGAGATACAAGAACATGATAGACGGCTGTTTTGAAAAGAACTATCACAAATGTAATAATTTAAGGAAAAATGTTGATCGACTTATGTAAAGAAAACTTTATTTTCATAATCAGTGTACAATTTGAGCAAATGCATGAATGTTTAATGTTTACATCAGAAACATCTTTCTTAATAACAGGTTCCATTAGGTGGCAAGTTTTCCTTAAAAAAACTTGATGCTATTTCTTATTTTTCCTCTCACTGACAGTCCGAGATAATGAACCAGAAGATCTGTCTTACCTGGCACCAAATGCAGGTGGTGAGAGTATACCTCTGACCTTTGACACTTTCCCTGGACATGATAGTGAGTATCTGTTGTTGTGTGACAATCCCTGAGACATCTTGACACACTAGAATGTTAGCCTGCTCCGTTAATGTCATATAATGTCTCATACAGTGTACAGTTTCTTGTGTCATTTATGGAAATGTCATTTTTCATAAACTGATAAATGTAGTATTATTGAATATATTATTAAATTAAATAAATGAACAAATGTTTTGTTTTTTTTTTGCTCTTGCTAGCTTTTAACTCAAGCGTAGTCCACGCACACTACTTCTAGTAGCACTGGACTGAATTATGTAGATTAGCTTTCCCTATTACCTGTGTCCTTCGCCATCAGGCCAACCCACTCCGACTTCAGAGATACTTATAATTTATGCCCCAAGTCAAGGACAGTTGGCAGCACCGGAATGAGAAGAAGACATGTAGAAAATTTCATCTCAATCGGATAGACAGTTCGCGAACGCATAAATAACATACATACAGACCGACATTGTCTATATATATAAAAGGTGATGTCTGTCTGTAAGTATGTATGTATGTATGTTGTTAAGCGTTCGCGAACGGTCCATCCGATTGAGATGAAATTTTCTACACGTCTTCTTCTCATTCCGGTGCTGCCAACTGTCATAGTTTGTTAGTGTACAAACAGTTATTTACTTAATATTATTTAATATTTTAATTTACATTATAATTTATGTATAGCGAGGGGACATAACTTAATAGCATTGCTATATATGTAAAATTGTTGCATATTTCTCAAATAGGTGGACCTTTTCGCTACAGTTATCTACAGGCATATGCGTTATAATCCTCCTCTTCCTCCTCCTCCACCTCCCCTCTCCCCCTCCTCCTCCTCCCCTCTCCCCCTCCTCCCCCCCCCCCCCTTCATGCTTCGTCCTCCTCCTCCTCCCCCTCGTATTTTATATATATATATAGATAAACTCTTTAAATGATGAGAGTTGACCCACCTAAATGGTACCAGGAAATGTACTGGCAAGTGAAGATGGCTGGCATGATGTTGACCAATCACCCATTAAGTGCTGATTTATCTAAACATATAGCTTTAGCACCATATGCCCTACACTCTTCATGTCGTGACAAATGGTCCATTGTTTTACTTTAATTTATCATTTGCTCATTGATTATAGAAACATCAATTCCTCAAAAGTCAAAAAAGAAATGTCATTAATTCTAAACAAAGTAAGTTTTCACAAGTCAGTTAAAATTTGCTGATTAAATCTAGATATAGTAATTGACAACACAATGATAGTTTGCTCATTAATGCTCAGTAATTCTTCACAATCCATGATAATTTTTTCCTTGATTCTTGACATAGAAATTATTGGCAAGTCATTTATAATTTGCTCATTAGTTCTAGGTATACTAATTCTTCACAAGCAATGGTAATTTACTCTGTGATTCTTGACTTAATTATTGACACGACATTTATATTTTGAACATTTATTCTCGACTTAGTAGTTATTGGCAAGTCAATTGTGATTTGCTTATTAATTATAGATATAGTAATTCTTCACAAGCCATAGTAATTTACTTATTGAGCACAACTGCATGTTTGCTTGTCCTCAGTGCTTCTGTCCACACATTCAGTCTTCAAACAGGAGCCTGAGACAGTACCCCAAGACATATATTATCATCGCAAGAATGCATCGCCCCCCTCAGCTTTGTCTTCCAGTTCTTCATCTAGAGTATGTGAAATTTTGCTTACATGTTGTCATAATTCGTCCCATTTCTTACATGTGCTTAACACATTATTCATTGTTCGGCAGTATTTTTGTAAGTAGGCAGACGGCTACCTCAATAGTGATACTAAGATGCCATGACAGAACCATCATGGAGAGAACTAATCAAATTACAGTGAATCAAGAGGGAGGAAAAGATGCTGGTGCTGGATAGGGTAGACATTGAGATATCCTGAGGATAGAATACTAGAAAGTCTCTTGTCTGGAACCCACAGGGCGATCAAAATAAGGGAGATCTAACAACACATGGAGAGGAAAATAAAAAACAAACATGTATAATATGGGGCGAAGGTTAACAGGGCTGCAGGAAGTAGCAAAATGTATGACAGCCTCCGTCAGTTAGTTGAGAGCCATTGCTGCAATAATGGATAAAGGGGAAAATAAGAAGACAGCTACCTAATCCTAATACAAGCTCAACCTGAAAAGAGGTGTGAAATTGTGTTACAGAATAAACTACTTATGATATGTATTAGTGACTCCATGGAAGTGAACAAGGAGTCATTTCTACTTAGCTGAACTGTTTCTAGACTTTAAACACAGACCCCCATTAACAATATATTGCATGATTTCTTGCATAGCATATTTCTCTTCAACTTGTCAGGTGCATACTACAGAGTTATATATCGTATGAAGTGAATAAATGAATAATACTTTGGCTCAAATACTAAGTGCATAGTCACTGATATTGTTGGAATGTGGAGAATGTTATCCCCATGGAAGTCTAAGATTTAACAGACTTCCGTTGGGATGTCAATCTTCACATTCGAACAATATCAGCCAAAGTATTATTTGTTTATTTACTTCATATGTTATCTGAAGTATATAACTCTGCAGTATGCACCAGACGAAAAGCAGCGAATTATGCTAGGCAAGAAATATTTCGTTTACGGCATCTGTGTTTAAATTCACTAAGGGAGTACATTGTTTTGAATTTTTTTAGACTGTTTTTCTGAGTTATTCTGCCTGTAAAATTATTGATATTTGTGAATAATCTGACTGTGATATGCCAAGCCTCTTTCCTCAGATTGCAAGTCCCAATGATTACATAAGTATGGCTGTACCTGAAGATGTCGAGTCCATGAACAAGTTCTTCCAGTCCATCAAGGCAACAGAACAGGCTGGAGATGCAGAGGACATAGATTTTGAAATGAGGGCTCCCTATATACCAATGAATGGCGAGGAGGATTTAGGATTACTCCCGCCATCATCTAGTGTACTCTTCAACCTCTCCACTGAGGTTAATCCTGGGTGAGTAACATTGAGTGTCTCAGTCTTCATCTTTCTGTTTTCTCTATCCCTGTTGTGCCTTCAGTTTGGCTTAAAACAGAAGAGCTTGAGTAAGTTTTAGTAGTGCTTCATACATGGTGGTATTCACAGTGTCAGTTATTCCACCAGTATTTTGTTTGCGGGAGCACCATTTTGTTGTTTCCATTGTTATAAATGCTAGAGCTCTCCATGGGGGCGCTGTCTTGGGGTTCCTCATTGTTAACTTCTTGGTGAGTGTTAAATATGAAGGTAATCCCATGGCTGGTATTGCTATAGAGATGTGAATCTGAGGGACATTACATATACTAGATAAAGACTTATTTGATGGGGTGATTTATTCCGTTCCTTGCCATTAGTTCATTCTTCAGATTAGAACAAACTCAGATATTAATACTCGGTTGGTTGAAGTGATCTTGCAAGCTGGTTCCAAACCAGCTATTGAGGTACCAGCCATAAAAACCAAAACTACCACTTCTAGCCACATATCTTATAGCATCGTACTCTGTAACCACATGAATTAATTCCACCTCTCCCTTGGCCACATGTATTCAATATCATTCCATCAACCACGTACATGAAACATCCCCCAGTTTGTGAGACTGTCTGGATTATAGCTAGCATCCAGTATTGTTACAACTCATACTTTCTGAACTTAGCAGTCAGCATAAGGTCACCATACAGTGGATACCATCCCACTGTGGAGTACCCGGAAACGACAGAGCTGATTAATTGGCTAAGGAAGGAGCCAAAGAAGAACAGCCTGATGTGCCCGTTATATACCATCAAAAGAAAAGAATGATCAAATCAGTCAGAAAGCCACCAAAACATGCTCAAGATGACTACCACTTTATGGACAGACCAGAACAAGTCATTATTCTGCGCCTCAGAACAGGACACAATAGATTACACAACCACATGTATACAAAATTCAAGATTGGTGAAACAGCCATGTGGATTGGCGTCGCAGACAGCAGAGCACATACTCAAGACTGCCCAAAATACAAGGGGCTTCTCATAATAAGTCTTTAGCCTGACCATGAAGGAGTAGGCAGAGAAAATTGAAATTTGGCACATGTATAGCTCATTCAATTTGTAATGGACATATGAATTATGAATTTCCCTCCTCAACTAGTTAGTTAGTTAGTTAGTCGCGGTTCCAACTTCACAGCAACGGGTCGTCCCCATTATGCTCCATTCCTGTGCCAGTGAATATCAGACAAAACACTCCCCACTGCCCAATGTGAAAAGTGGAAAAGACAAGAGTCTCGACAAACAACAGCCCGCACAGATACACTGCATAATGCCGCCGCCAGAATGTCAACACAATAGTCCCCCACAAAACACCCAGTTCATTTCTGATGGAATCGGCAGTCATTTTCCTATCTGGATGTTTCCTAGATGTTCACCCACACAGTCCACGAAATACAGTTCATCGTCGACGGCAGTGGCAGTCAACCAGAAGCCCAGCAGCCACGCATGTCTGCATAAGGCAAAAACTGGTCAACTCTGGGACATAGCCATCTGTAATCGCTCCGAACATGCAGTCACGTTCCAAAAAACCTCAGGCAGATTCAAAAGCATTTCACATGAAACTCACAGCTCACAGTGTCGCACCACGCACTCACTCAGTAGCAGGGCGACGGAACCATCAAGCCTCCTTAGTCGCCTTGTTACAGGGTAAAACACCTACAGAAATACACAGGGAGATGTGGCCAGTGTTTGAGGAAGTCTGTCCTTCGTATACTTCTGTAAAAAATTGGTGTTTGCAGTTTAAGTGTGGCCGTTCCCAAGTTGCAGATCTGCCAAAACCAGGACGACCATCCTCAGAGTGCAAAGATGCAAATGTTGCAAAAGTGAAGAAAATCATTGGCCAGGATAGGAAAATGATAATTGCAGAGATATCGTGTTCAGCAAAACTGAGTAAGAGTAGTTTTTAGAATTTTACACAACAGACTGAACATGAGAAAAGTATGTGCCCCGCGCCTGCTGACATGTGAACAGAAACAAACACGGGTTGATTGATGTGGCCAGTTGCTCAACATGTGGCGGTCGAAAAACATGTAAAAGACCATGGGGACGGTAGATGAGACTTGGATTTACCAAATCGTAAAAAACAGCTGAAAGGAAATCGTCTTGACAGTGACGAAGATGTCATACTGGCTTGTGATAGCTGGTTTAATTCGAAAAATAGGTTGTTTTATTCTGAAGGTCTTTTCAAGGTCATGCAGAGATGGCAGAAATGCATAAATTCAGGTGGTGGCTACATTGAGAAAGAATAAGCACTGTGCTACATTTCAGTTTTCTCCACCTACTCCTTCATGGTCAGGCTAAAGACTTATGAGAAGTCCCTTGTATAACATATCTAGGCAAACCTTCTGGCCTAGAGAGACAACAGTGAAAGATAAACTCTATGGACTGCTGTGTGAACTAAAAAAGACAGTTAAATTCATACAAGAGACAACATTGCAGTTATAGACATATTTCAAGCGAACGAAAGAAGAAGTAGAAGAAGTTACAACTCATTTCAAAGTTGTGATAAATCAGTCTTATCCAACAATATACCAATTCAATGTACAAGTCTTACAAGAAACAAATGAAAACCTCAAACTGTATATAGAAATTAGTCGTAGACTGTCAAGATTGTTTTGGCACGTTATGAAAAGAAATAAACTGGAGAACTTGGTGACAACTGGCAAGATTAGGGGGAAAATAAACATGGGCAAGGCAGAGAGGTAAATATCTGGATGGCTTGGCCATATAGCATAAACAACAAGAAAACACAGAGCTGATGAACGACTCTGGTGATCATGTGACATGGTGAAATATGTCTGCCCATTGTTATTAGCATGGCACATGATGATGATGATGAATGTACCTACTTGTTGTGCTGTCAGAATTACAGCTAGCATTTCATATTGTTAAAACAATCATTTCAAAGTAGGGGTGAATAAATCTTATTCAGTAATTTCCTTAAGCTGTGCTGCTTGATTCAGTATTAATTTTCATATTCATATTAATGTTCGTGTTTATTCTTTTTCAATATTAACAGGCTTTTTGGACTCACTGAAACAGTTTTCGGACCTAAGCAATCCCTGTACGAGGATCCAACACAGCCACCGAAGCTCAGCGTACGAGACATGCTAGGGGGAAGCACTGCGGTTGCCAGCATTGAGCAACCTCCAGATACCATGTACTTGCAGCTCAAAAGACCCCTGGATATGAATAGTCTGGAGAAAGGTCCCCCGAGGCCCAAACTGGTTCGGCTCAGCCCTATTTCCATGCCTATCCAGGCAGGGGTCACAGCCAGTTTAAACATGCCAGTACAACAACTAGGTTAGCTAAATATTACTAACTTGTTTTTCCATATATCTATTTCTGGCCCACTATTTTCTACAATATATTTCTTACCCACTGTTTTCCACATATCTATTTCTCACAAATTACTTTCCCCTATCTATTTCTCACAAACTAATTTCCAATATCTATTTCTCACAAACTACGTTCCAATATGTATTTCTCACAAACTACTTTCCAATATCTATTTCTCACAAACTATTTTCCACATATTTATTTCTTGCTCACTATTTTCCACATACAGTGCAGACCTAATAAGGCAAACTCACCTGGCACCCAAGAAATAGTTCTTCTTATAAGAAATTCCACTTATAAAAGTTCAAGCACATAGTAATGCATTTACAACGTACAATACAATATTGTCCTCCACAACAGAAATTTGCCACACCTGAGATTGCCTTAAGCAGTTTGCACTGTCTTTATTTCTTAACTGACTCTATGGCGAAGGGGTTACTAACGCAATTCGTAATACCGCATAATGTGATCAAAACACATCTGCATGCATTTTGGAAGTAGTCCGACTTGTGCCGGTTTTCATACAGTAGTATGAGTCCCGGCCATTCAGAAAGCAATGGCAAACTACTGACCATAAATTTTCCAAGAAATTACAAACAGCCAAAAATGCTGGGGTTAACTGACGTCCTGTAAAGGCTATGCAACTAATTTTAACAGTTTCTTATCCTCACTTTTTCTAAAGTCCATCCATTATTTACCACATATCCACCAGGCAGACAGTTAGACCATTGCTTTGCTGTTCTGGCAGCTTCTGCAGCTTGTCTTGTTCCAGGCGTATCGGTGTTACCTTTCTTCTGGAGTAAACTAGGCAGGCCGAAAGAGGGATCATGCTGCATGGGCAACACATGATCTCTAAAATTCAGCCCTGGCTTTGTGCTATGGAGAGGTATAACTCCATCCCTGGCCCAGCCATGGGTTGTAGTTATTATGCCCATTTTGAAGAACAATATAACAATCATCTGTCAGGGTGCCAGTACAGGACTGAGTTTTAACTCTTCAGTCGTATGCATTGATGTTCAAGTTGCCTGAGCACTGAAAAGGCCTTGCATCAATCAGAGTGAGGTGGGGAGACTCTCCTCCTGACCCAGCAACCAGAACCTTGGGGGGGGGGGGGGGCTATGTTGCAACACTCTTGTTGAGGTTCAGAAACCAGCTGGGTGGTGGTCAAGACTGGTCAGTACTGGAACTTCACATTTGTGGAGAGGCATGGCTATTCTTGGAATGTAGGTCAGACTGAGAAACCAGTCTCAGAATATTGGGCATCTTGAAAACGTGGCCCGAAGACCTTTACCAGTATGAGACCTGGTCATGAAGTAAATCAATGAAATTTCCCCACTCAAATCAATGTTGTGAAGCAAATCAGTGAATCATTCATACTCAACCATTGTAATGAAATAAATAAATGTCCACACTCAGTCAGTATAATGAAATAAATTAGTAAATCTTCCACACTCTACCAGTGGAATGAAGTAAATCAGTGAATTGTCCACACTCAGTGTTGTGAAGTAAATCAGTGAATTGTCCACACTCAACCTGTATTGTGATCTACTTCTCGATCACATGAGGTTATTCGGTCTGAATATGTTGTCAAGTATTTTTTTGCACTTGTCACTTCAGCATAAATCCAGCTTTGTTACTGCCCATAAACTTATTATTGGGAAATTCATGTTCTGATTTTTCCTGGAGTTCCATATTTACATATAAAATTAATTTTTATACTACAATGTGGGCTTTTATTTTAATAAAATTGATAATGTTTAATATAATTTTGTTGCTCTTCTTCCGCTTACATTAGGGCAAGATACCAGTGGCAGTAACAGTGTACTGCTGAACTTACTGATGAAAGGGGATCATCGCAGCTTTGGATACAGAGTCAGTAATGTGCACAATTCCAAACGGAGTTGCAATCAGGTTGGTCAACTCAGCTGTGTCACCCACGTATTAGTCAATCCAATAATGTCTCTCTCATGTTAGTCAACCCAATAATGTCACTACCATGTTATAGTGTTGTTTTGTTGTTGCCTCAATATAAAATTCAATATCTCAGTAACCAACTGAGGGAAAATGATGAGATTTAGCATATAACCTTATAATTATGTCCACCCAACAAAAAAATTTTTGTTCTGGAGATTGTACAGCAGATTTCAATGTTTGTTTATATGCAGTATATATTTTATTGCCCCCGCATTCATTCCATCATTTTAAGAGTATTGCCGCTTCAACAAGACACACCCCCGCTGTTTTTCAAATTTGTCTCCGCGGTTTTCGCTTTTGGCAGACTGAGAGAATTTTTATGGGGTAGTTCAGAGGTGTCGTCAAACTGTGGGGTCTTTCATGAAACATGATTATATAAATAAACTAGCTGGCTCGGCCCGGCTCCTGGCGGGGATCTATCTATCTATCTGTCTCTCTGTCTGCCTGCCTGTCTGTCTGTCTGCCGGCCGGCCGGCTCACCCACCGACTGACCGACCCACCCACCCACCCAGTCAGCCAGCCATCCACCCACCCACCCACCTACCTTTCTGCCTACCTACCTACCTTTCTGTCTGTCTGTCTGTCTGTCTGTCTGTCTGTCTGTCCACGCTATTAAATATTGATAAAAGTTACTGGAAAAAACGTCTGGACCATGTGTTGAAAGAGGAAGACGACTATTGGAGAAAGGATGGATTGAATTTTATGCAACCGAGAGCAATCATCAACCTACTGGAATCGTCCGACACAGATTAAGGTCTGGGCAGATCGCAGACCTTGATCTTCGTACACACTTACTGGGATATTTTGCTCCAACTATTCAGACGAATTGCAGGCCCTAAACATTACAGCATCAGCATCAGCTGAAGAAACAAGAAGGAAATGAAAAATAAGGTAAGAAATATATTCCTTCTACTTTCCTGTTAATTTACAAATTATTTACCCCGTGCCTCTGTAAATTCTCTGTCTTTACTAATATTACACATTGCACCCCTCTCAGGATTCTCCGTGGTGAAGTGGTCAAGCCGTCTGACTCGGGCTCCGAAGGTTGTATGTTCGATTCCGGGCCGCGTCCTTCATTTCACGAGTGCATTTTTTCGGAGACTCCCAAGGGTCGTCGCTGGAGCTATGGAGTTCATGCTTTGTGCGACGCTTTCTGTGCTGCGGAAAGAAACTGTGCCATATGGGATAAAAACCCGGTGCAATGCAGCCGACCCTGTCGATTTTAAGCTAGGTCTTTCATTGCACCCACTCCCATACGAATCCGGATACGCCTTTGTGTGTCATCAGAATTTGCAGGTCTCTTATTACCGTAAAAATAACTTTGTTAGCAAGAAATCACTAGTTGTTCAGCAAAACATCAAAGGAATGTTGTCGCTTTCAATGATTTAAGTTGTTTTTGGACCTATCAAAGACATATTCCTTGGGTGGGGGTAAATATAAGACGGCTGGAAAAATTTCATAACGATGCAACAGACAGTTTTCAAAATAATTTATCGTGAATGAAGGCAAACAAATGTGGACATACTATAGTCAACACAACAATGATCTCTCATTTTAGTCAATTCAATAATGTTCCCTCATGTCAGTCAATTCAACCACGTCACCTTTGTTCTATGAACTCACTGTATCTGAACAATTGTCCATGTATGATTGTTAACAATAAACCATTCATCATTTTCCTCTTCTTCTTCCTCTTCCACCTGTGAGTAAGAGTCCATGTCCTGTTGTACTTTCATCTTCCACTTCATTTTTCACTTCTCATAAAATTATTTCTCTTTCTCTTCTCTGTCCTCTTTTCTGTTTTCTTCTTCTTCGTCTTCCTCTTCTGCTTCTTCGTCTTCCTCTTCTGCTTCTTCCTCCCCCTCTTCTTCTCCCTTTTCTTCTCTCTCTACATTGTTTTCACTACTTCTTCTATTTTTCCTTCTTCTTCTACACCATCTTCTGCTGCTGCTGCTTCTTCATCACCATCTTTGCTTTGTCTCGTCTTCTTCTTCAGCTGCAGCTTCTTTTGTTCACCCTTCTCCTTATTTCATTTGCTAGTTCGGCTGTAGCTGCTGCTGCTTCTTCTTCTTCCTCTTCTTCTTCTACTGGTTTTGCTACTTTAATCTTTGGTGTCTGTTTCATCCAGTTTCAAATAGCCACTTGTCTGTATTAAAGTTTCACTGTTCATGTATGGTTATTCTCATTATCTTCCCACCTGCTAGTCAACTTTTATGAAAAAGGCATTTTTTCTTGAATAAACCTTTGTTTACAAAACCTGTTCACAATTATTCACATTTCATCAGAAATCTGTATTTCAATGTCATCTCAGGTGATTCTGCCCAATCTAACCCACCAAGAATGTGAAGCCAATGCGCCCACCCAGATCACACATCTCCTTCAAGGACCAGAACTTCTGCGAGCACTAGAGGGCGCCACTCCACAACCAAGTAGCAGACGTATTCACCTGGTGTGAGATATTTAACGTACACCAGTGATACGGTGTGTATTTTTAATGACTGCAGTGTTTGAAAATATTGCCAGTCCAAGTTTTGTATTTATCTGTTATGTTGCATGAACTTTACAGAGGGTGAATACAAAACTTGGACCGGCAATATTTTCAAACACTGCACAGTCATTAAAAATACACCCTATAAGTTCAGAGAATACTGTGTCTTTTCCTTTCTTTGGTGCTTTGGTTCACTTTATGAACTGTATCACAACACATGTGTATAAATGAGCACTGCCTACTTACTGCCAAAGCTCCACTGTAAATTTACCCCAGTTCTAGCTTATAACTCGACCATTTGATATTGCCAAGTTTGTTAATTGTTACATTAACTCCCAGAAGCCTACAACTGCTGCCTAGTGTGGGAAATACAGATAATAAAATCACAAATATGTTGCTTTCACAGGTGCCAATTTTACACACATTGTAAAACACAAAGGTGTCAGATTTCTTTAGTATGCTCCGACTAAATATAAGAAACACAATTACACATGACATGTTGAGCTGTACACAAGACAAATAGCCAATTACAATTATTGCGTTGTTTGGCCTCCATATTCTTCATTCGAAGATAAATTCTATGGAGATGTTTACAAGCTGAAGTTGAGTGCAGCTTTTTTCGGATATATTAATGTTGACGTCTGAAAGTGTACAAAGGAGAAGTTTGGGACAGAAAAAGTTCACCCAACTCTGCCTTGTAGCTTGACCTTTTCATATTGCCATGATAAGTTATGTAAACATGGCTTGGTAGTATTAATTGATAGGACTCATGTTGGATTAGAGATTATATTAGATTAATAACTAATACCTTGGGAGGTTCGAAAGGTTAATCTGAAATAAACTGGTTATATTATAATATAGTTGAGTTTATGTGAAGCAGAATGGTAATATTACCATATTTTAATATGGTTGAGATTATGTGAAGCAGAGTGGTAGCATTGCCTTGTAGTTAGATTTATATGATGAAGATTTGTAATATTACCATTTGGTTAGGCTTATGTGAAACACATTGGTGATATTATCATATGGTTTAGCTTATGTGAAGCAGATTGGTAATGTTACCATACTGTTAGGCTTACATGAAGCAGATTGGTGATATTACCATACTGCTAAATTTATGTAAAACATATTGGTAATAGTAAGATTTATGTAAAACATATTGGTAATAGTAAGATTTATGTAAAACAAATTGGTAATAGTACAAAATGATTAGGTTTATGTAAAACATGTTAAATAAAAACATAACAAGAATTAAGTTGTATGTCCTTCACAGGACGTAGCAATCAACCCCAGCATTTTCGCTGTTCGTGATTCTTGGGCAAATTTTACGTTCAGTCGTTTGCCATTGCTTTCTGAACGACTGGCTCCTATACCTTTTTCGAAAAAACCAGCACCGCTGTGTTTCGCACCCGGGTATACGGGCTCACAAACAGCGTTCGCAAGCCCTTAGCCACAAAGAACGGTAAAACATGTTGATGATATTAATATATGGTTTTATATTTGTGAAGCCCATTAGTGATATTACCAAATGATCAGTTCATGTGAAGCATATTTATAATAGTGACTATTGGTTAGGTTTATGTAAAGCACATTTGTAATATTAACAAATGGTTAGGTTTAAAAGTGAAATTACCGAATGGTGATACTAACAATGTTAATGGTGGTTATGCTTAAGTTCATGTGTAATATTAACAGATGGTTTGTTTATTGTGTAAACCATATTTGTATTATTAATAAATGGTTAGGTTTGTGAAAAGCAAATTGGTTTTACCCTAATGATTAGTTTATGTAAGTTTAAAAATAAAACTAGAATAGCTATTTTGCATTTTAGAGGACTATAACAGTTTCCATTTGAAGAATCAAGCAGACAGGTTTTTTTTTTTGTCTGCAATCTTTATAATTGTTTCCCACTGTTAATGTTCTTTCATAGAATTCATAAGCAATATACACATGTCCACATATTTTGTGGGGTGGCTTTTTGGCAATATTCTGTGTGCTGTTGCTAATTTTGACTGAACTGCGTGCATAACATTCATCGTCTTATAGCTCATGCCATGTGGCATTGGTGATCATGTCTGTTCACAGTTGTCTGTCTCATGTACTGCCAATCTTCTTATAGCCCATGCCATGTGGCATTGGTGATCATGTCTGTTCACAGTTGTCTGTCTCATGTACTGCCAATCTTCTTATAGCCCATGCCATGTGGCATTGGTGATCATGTCTGTTCACAGTTGTCTGTCTCATGTACTGCCAATCTTCTTATAGCTCATGCCATGTGGCATTGGTGATCATGTCTGTTCACAGTTGTCTGTCTCATGTACTGCCAATCTTCTTATAGCTCATGCCATGTGGCATTGGTGATCATGTCTGTTCACAGTTGTCTGTCTCATGTACTGCCAATCTTCTTATAGCCCATGTCATGTGGCATTGGTGATCATGTCTGTTCACAGTTGTCTGTCTCATGTACTGCCAATCTTCTTATAGCCCATGTCATGTGGCATTGGTGATCATGTCTGTTCACAGTTGTCTGTCTCATGTACTGCCAATCTTCTTATAGCCCATGCCATGTGACATTGGTGATCATGTCTGTTCACAGTTGTCTGTCTCATGTACTGCCAATCTTCTTATAGCCCATGCCATGTGGCATTGGTGATCATGTCTGTTCACAGTTGTCTGTCTCATGTACTGCCAATCTTCTTATAGCCCATGCCATGTGGCATTGGTGATCATGTCTGTTCACAGTTGTCTGTCTCATGTACTGCCAATCTTCTTATAGCCCATGCCATGTGGCATTGGTGATCATGTCTGTTCACAGTTGTCTGTCTCATGTACTGCCAATCTTCTTATAGCCCATGCCATGTGGCATTGGTGATCATGTCTGTTCACAGTTGTCTGTCTCATGTACTGCCAATCTTCTTATAGCCCATGTCATGTGGCATTGGTGATCATGTCTGTTCACAGTTGTCTGTCTCATGTACTGCCAATCTTCTTATAGCCCATGCCATGTGGCATTGGTGATCATGTCTGTTCACAGTTGTCTGTCTCATGTACTGGCAATCTTCTTATAGCCCATGTCATGTGGCATTGGTGATCATGTCTGTTCACAGTTGTCTGTCTCATGTACTGCCAATCTTCTTATAGCCCATGTCATGTGGCATTGGTGATCATGTCTGTTCACAGTTGTCTGTCTCATGTACTGCCAATCTTCTTATAGCCCATGCCATGTGGCATTGGTGATCATGTCTGTTCACAGTTGTCTGTCTCATGTACTGCCAATCTTCTTATAGCCCATGCCATGTGGCATTGGTGATCATGTCTGTTCACAGTTGTCTGTCTCATGTACTGCCAATCTTCTTATAGCCCATGCCATGTGGCATTGGTGATCATGTCTGTTCACAGTTGTCTGTCTCATGTACTGCCAATCTTCTTATAGCCCATGCCATGTGGCATTGGTGATCATGTCTGTCCACAGTCGTCTGTCTCATGTACTGCCAATCTTCTTATAGCTCATGTCGTGTGGCATTGGTGATCATGTCTGTCCACAGTCGTCTGTCTCATGTACTCATGAGGTGATCATGTCTGTCTCATGAGTTATTTCTGATGCTGATGTTTCTACATGCCATGTCAAACTGTCCAGCATTTTCTCTCTTGGCTTCCCCCTGCCTCTCCTTCCCCCCCAGCTGTCCCTTAGTGATGACATACTCCAGATTTCTCCTTCTCTTAATATACCCAAATAATGTGGACTCTTCTTCTGATACCAGTAACCAGTTCTCTTTGTGAGTTAACTTCTTTCAAAATATCTTCATTCTATCCATCAACGGTGTATTTATCATTCTTCTATAATACCACATCTCCATACCTTCCACATAGTTGCTCACTTGTCTGCCAATTGTTCATATGTAAATATATGCTGAAATATGAAGATGTTTATATACATGGTGATTTTGAGAGATTAAATAACATATAAACTGTAAATTTGTGTCTTTTGAAGCGGCTTCCAGTAACATTTGTACTCAAATATACAACATTTAAATCTAGTATGTCGTATTCTAAGACATAAGGTTTGTTTGAGTCACAAGAGAGAAAGATGGAAGTCACATGGCTTCTAGTAATATTTGAACACCGATGCTCAGCACTTTAACTGACATGTCTTATTCTAAAACATAAGGCTTTGTTTGAGTCACAAGAGAGAAAGATGGAAGAGGATGTTAGACCGTCTCACCATAATGAGAGGCAGATGGTTCTGGAGATATGTTGCAGTCAGTCTTTGATGTGAAGATGGCTAGTGATTAGAGTCACAATTCTGTTGTCTTAAGTGGCGTTTGTTGTATATTGATTCGGCTGTGTGTGTGTGCTATTGTCAGAGGCTGCATTGTTTGTATAGTGTCTGGGAGAACATACATGAAGCTACAGAACTGCGTTGGTTAGATGGTTGGCTGAATGATTGGTTGGCTGAATGATTGGTTGGCTGAATGATTGGTTGCTTGATTGTTTGACTAACTGACAGGTTGGGTGTTTAGCTGACTGACAAGCTGGTTGCTTGGTTGGTTGATTGAAACTCCTCTAAAACACAATGAGTTTTAATTTGTGAATCTGTAGTATCAATGTTCAGATCATCTGAGCCATGAAAAGGACTTCCATCTATAAGGGTGAAGTTGGGGTAGAGGCTGTCCTTTTGACACGATACCAAAGTATCATCTCCACAGTTGTAGAGCTCACCTTCCCCCATCCAAGCTCAGAAATTATTGGGGTGTGCAGGACCGGTACTGGAACTTGACATCTGCAGAGAGACATGGCGATCTTGAAATGTTGGTCAGACAGCCAGTCCAGTGTGAGGACAGACTGTGCCATGAACATCTGCAGAGAGACATGACGAGCCTTGAAATGTGCGACAGACTGCCAGTCCAGTCTGTGGTCAGACCAAGGTCTTGGTCAGTGAAAGACATGGTGTTGTCTCATGACTTCAGAGACCCAGGTTTACAAATACTGACAGGTATTTATGAGTTAGCTGTCAGCTCGGTCATGTTTTACTTATTGATATATGCATTAACTGCCAACTCTGCAATGCTTTAATGAATGATATATGAGTTAACTGCCAGCTTGTGATGATGTATGAGTTAATGACAGCTCTGCAATGTTTTACTGAATGATGTATGTCTTAACTGCCAGCTTGTGATGATGTATGAGTTAATACCGCTCTGCAATGTTTTACTGAATGATGTATGAGTTAACTGTCAGCTAATGATCATGAATGAGTTAATGCCAGCTCTGCAATGTTTTACTGAATGATGTATGAGTAATTGCCAGCTGTGCAATGTTTTACTGAATGATGTATGAGTAATTGCCAGCTGTGCAATGTTTTACTGAATGATGTATGAGTAATTGCCAGCTGTGCAATGTTTTACTGAATGATGTATGAGTAATTGCCAGCTGTGCAATGTTTTACTGAATGATGTATGAGTAATTGCCAGCTGTGCAATGTTTTACTGAATGATGTATGAGTAATTGCCAGCTGTGTCGTGTTTTACTGAATGATGTATGAGTAATTGCCAGCTGTGCAATGTTTTACTGAATGATGTATGAGTAATTACCAGCTGTGCAATATTTTACTGAATGATGTATGAGTAATTGCCAGCTGTGCAATGTTTTACTGAATGATGTATGAGTAATTGCCAGCTGTGCAATGTTTTACTGAATGATGTATGAGTAATTGCCAGCTGTGCAATGTTTTACTGAATGATGTATGAGTAATTGCCAGCTGTGCAATGTTTTACTGAATGATGTATGAGTAATTGCCAGCTGTGCAATGTTTTACTGAATGATGTATGAGTAATTGCCAGCTGTGCAATGTTTTACTGAATGATGTATGAGTAATTGCCAGCTGTGCAATGTTTTACTGAATGATGTATGAGTAATTGCCAGCTGTGCAATGTTTTACTGAATGATGTATGAGTAATTGCCAGCTGTGTCGTGTTTTACTTCATGAACTATCATTTTATCATGGTTTGTTTGGTTTATAAAATATATGCTATGACTGTTCACTACTGATCCCACATTTGGTCTGGAAAATATTCAGGATAACATCAAGATGGCTGTACTAGTCAAAAACATCTGTAAAACTGAAGGTGTTACTTTCAAGAGATCTTAAAAATAAACCATTTCCTAATAAATAAGTAGTCATCAAGAAGATTATAAGTCAGATTCAATTCTGAGAAAAGTGAGGTTAAAATTAAATCTTCTTCTTCTTTGTTTGCACTGAGTTCTTTATCTTAAATGTCTCTAATAAAAGCAGTAGTTACTTTTAGGTTCAAGACATTCCAACACAGCTCTTGGTGAAATTAAGTTGGTAATTTCTTAGCACTTCTGAACCTGTAATATCATCATCTTCCACTTTTGCCATCAAGTGTCATGGAGGAGGAATAGTTGACTTTCCAGCACCCAATGGGTGGCACTGGATAGGGTCACTCCAGTGGTTGTACAATGTCTTTGATGTCTTCAGTCAATTTTCTTCTCGGGTGTCATCTTGCTCTCATATCAGATATTCTTTTATGTTGTGCCAGTGCTGGTAGTTGATGATGTTGCATTCTAATAAGATGGCCGAACCATTTGATCTTCTGCCTTTCCATATATTGTTTATTCTTAGCCAAGCCATGCCTTCTTCTTCTTCTTCGTTTGCCAATGAGACTTCTGGTGGAATACAGATCCACAACCAGATATGCATAGCCTTTTGTAGGCCAGGTCTTAGTTTGTTGGATGTTGACTAATTCTTTGGTTGTATGGCTTGAGATAGCCAGCCTCAGACCAAACCTCTTTAGTCGCATTTTATGACATGCACAGGAGGCCTGCAGTGTTACTGTTCTGTATTACTATTCTTTGTGTACCCTTGGAAGCCCTGATAACACACAGGTGATGCCCAAGGAACAGCTATATGTGTGATGATTGTGAATCTTGGTGTGTTTGAAGAAAGCATATCACAATTGTATTACTTTTTTAAATGTAACAATAATTATTAGATTGTAACAGATTGTCTGAAAGAAGTCATGGCAGTAAGTAAAGCAATAACATGGCTTGAGACACAGAGCTTCACTCGAGCATGTTTCCTTAGTGACTCTGTGAGTTTGCTTAAGGAGATAAAGATGGGTTGGATCTGAAGACAGTGGTTGGTGTCTCTGGGGTGGTCATGACTGGCAAAGATTAGTTTTATTTTTGTGCCAAGGCATGCGGGTGTACAAGGAAATAAGTAGTCTGATAGGCTTGCAAGTAAGTATACTGTGGAGGGCGGACGAGCCATGGACCAGGCTGATATACTGAATGCTCTACGAGAAGTAAGACTTTTGAGAGAACCATGTGATGACTGTGAATCTACAACCATGATCAGACTGCAAATTCAACAAGTTAAAAGAGGTTTGGCCAGACAGGAGCACTTTGCAGGAAGCCAAAGAAGATTAATAAACCAACACAGAACTGGTGTCGTGAGCCGCTATACACTGCAGGATTTACTGAGGAGAGGATCCGAGCACTTATGGACTAATGTGCAGTGAGGGTAATCTGTCGACTAACGAACAGATTGTCTGAATGCTTGTTGATATTATTTGTTATATATTGATATTGTATGTTATAACATTATCTGAACTTTGTATGTTTGTTGGTATCTGTTTGTTTAAAGACTGTTCACCCTTTCTCCTCTTCTTGATAAGCATGGAGCCATCTATGCTGTTGTTACTTTGGCAGCTTTTGCACTGAAGGTTTCTGTGGCCTTTTGTTTTTAATATTCATACTTTATAGCAAGCAATTAGTTGTACACTGATCATTTACTGCCTGCCTTGTCAGAACATTGTGTTTACTTGAGAAAAGTGTGAGATGTATATGGTAACTAATGAAGACATGGTGATTTTCTGTGTGTAGAATGAGTGTCCAGGAGCTGATGTGTGCCTGGTCGCAGTCATGATTTGCAAACCAAGTGGAAACAACTGTGATAGAGTATTGGAAATGAAATCACAAATGGAAGTATGTGTAGAAGGGTGGTAATGCAAGAACATAGTCACACAAAATATGATGTTTTAGCAAGCAAGATTTCATTTTTTTTTTTGGGGGGGGGGGGGGGGGGGGTATATACTGTTTACAGGACATTGCAGTTAACACCAGTATTTTTTAGCTGCTGTTGATGTCTTGACAAGTTTTACGTTCAGTAGTTTGCCATTGCTTTCTGAATGACCAGCTCCCCTACCTTTCCATAAGAAACCAGCGTGGCATGATCTGCTGCCAAATCTCTCGCAGCTGTTTCAAACGTGGGTATATGGGATTATGAACAGCGTCCTTAAACCCTTCGCCAAGGAGACCAGCACAATTTCATTAACAAACATAAATAACATCAAGCAAAGACTACAGAATTTCGCCTTCTTCTTTCATTCATTTGAAATAGATTGTGTATATCTCCAATGTTGTCTCTTGTATAAACTTCACTGTCTTTTTTTTAATTCACTGAGTGGTCTATAGAGTTTATCTTCCACTGTTGTTTCTCTAGGCCAGAAGATGTGACATATATGAGGCAGTCCTGGAGTATGTGATCTGCTTTAGCTACTCTATGTTTTTATTGCATGCTGATTTTTAATCTCACTCATTTTACTCTTTTAACATGCAAGTATACATTAGAATTATTTCAAGGGGCAGTCTAAAAGTGTTTGCACTTTACTAAGAAATTGTTAAGACCGGCTGAAGTGCTGTGTATCATTGTAAAGACGCACTAGTAGTTGACATTTTCTGTGTGCACATGGTGTGTACAGGCAGAGAAACCGGTATTTGCGGCTGAAGGGATTGCAAGATGAGCAGTTCCATAATTTCCTGACACTGACTTGAGTGTTCAAAATCAGTTGCAGGAGATTCGGAAGCTTTGCATTGGTCTCCATGGTTTTTTTTTTCTTTGCATTCGCTTGCTTTGAACTGAAGCGTAGACCATACACACTATTTATAGTAGTGATGGACTGAATTTTGTGTGTGGGTTAGCTTTCCCTATTAACAGTGTCCCTCGCCATCAGGTGAACCCACTCTGACTTCAGAGGTACTTGTAATTAACGTCCCCAAGTCAAGGATGACGGGTCAACATTTTAGTCCAGCTGTCCGGTGTAGGGATTGAACCGCTTACCTCGGCATCAGCACACCGGATGTTTAAGACCACGCGTTCTTATCCATTCAGTCAGGCTGACCTGCGTTTCCATGGTATGATACACCAGCTGTTTAGCAGTGGCATACCACAGAACTAAACTTAACCTAGTAAATGACAAATAGCCAACAAATGCTGGGGTGGATTGCAATGTCTTGTAAAGGACATGCAACTAACTTGTATCACCTGGTAGGGGGGAATGTCTGCATGAGAAATTGCTGGGAATCTAGTGCAGGTGTGTATGAAGTGGCGTTATTGACAGAACATTCAAGCACCTGCAAGGTAGATCTGCACATTGAATTCATGATGAGGTGTTTGCCGTTTATAAGAATGTCTGCCATTTGTATGAATCTGCTTCATGGATGTTGTTTTTGCCAACAACCAAGGCTTCTTCTTCTTCTTCTTTGCGATCATCCGGAGTGTTTTTTCAGATGTGATTGCGGTGTGTCTGTTATACGCCCTTGGGGCGAAACCCGTAGGCCAACACAACCGGCTTTAGCGTGCTTTTTTTTACCAGGTAGCATTCCTGGGAGACTCTCACTGTTTGCGGTACCGTCCACAACCCAGCTGGCCAAGTTGGAACGGGTTAAGACACTGGTCGTCTCTAAAGGAAGGCAGGGACAGTCCATGGCATTTTCCGCCATCCAGGGTGGCTTCCATAATTGCAGGGCCGGCACATAGTGCCCTGGTGCTGGGCTCACCGAGGGAATCGTTACGTCCTGCTCATGGCTGCTTTAATTCCTCACTTCAATATATTGGGCATTTCGTTCGCCCCGGGCCGTTCCTGCACAGATCTGACTGGTCTGCAGTCAATATCCACTCAGCTAGTTTTTCGGACATGTGCTTGTCGTTGTGTCCGTCAGAGCTGTACCATACACGTCGGACATTCGGAAACTACCTAGTCAGAGCTGTTCCGAACAAGAGCGGCATTCGGAAACTAGGTAGCTGTTCCTAGCACGAGGGAAGACTAGTTAGAGCTTTTCCGGTCACGAAAGACATTTCACTCGGACGTAATTACGTAGTGCCATTTTTATTTTGCCGCCCGTAGGCTGGCACTTCCAGCTTCAGCGGGCATTTTTGATGAGGTTGGCCTTCCTCGGGTTTCGAGACTCTTATTTCGACTTCCACACAGCAAGCTTTCGCTTCAGGCTGCCATGTAATGGATTCGCAAGACAGGCGTTCCATTTCGTGTCAACGAGACAATTTTCCACCTTTGACTACACTCACTCCATGAGTACGGTTACAGACTATCTACGGGACGTGCGACTGAGGCGTTTTTCCACCTTTTGTACTCGCTCACGAGGTAGGCGACATGTGCTGCCAGTTCAGCACCTTACCTCCGTGCGTCTGTGGGCGAGTAACGGTCAGGCCCTCTCATCCGGGGATACCTCATATCCCCCAGTTAAGAGCCATCGAACGAGTATCTGCGCCAAGCATGTAGCGTGCTCAGCACCTCACCACAATTTTGATGTAGGTTTGTGTCGGCCAGGCTCTCACTTCCGAGGGTTTATGGCTTAGAGTCGTTCAGCCATACACCTCGGCTGGAAGCCTTAGAGGTTATGTCCGGACTGAGATTTTTCGCATCGTTTGCCTGATTTTGACTGCTATCCTCAGTCTACCTGCAGAGCAGCAGGTTGTGTCTCTCTTAGTCTGGTCCCTATCCCACGAGCTGTCCGATATGTAGTTTTCATCCATCGGCAAGCACATGGGGTCGATGAGACACGCAAGCTCCCCCACTACGGCAAGGTGGAGACACATCGGGGGAGCAACCAAGGCTTGATAGCTGAACTGGAGATGTGGTTCTGGGCTCAGACAAGGAAGTTTTGCAGTTAGGGCATCAGATTGGAGAAAGTACATCACAAAGAGGGTTGCTTGCTTGTGTTCGCTGGCTGTGAACTCCAGCGCGAAGTCCTGTATGTCGGATGAAGACATCCTGTTGTCCAACATCAGCGTGATGTCATACCGGACTGAGGTTTGTGAGAGCATCCGTTGTCCCATGGCTGGCTTATTGGTGTGCAGACTTCTGGTGGTTCCTCGCCGTGCAGGCAGATACTCTCCAACTTCAGAAGAATCAGCGATTCTACTACATTAACCAGGACCCTGAAGGGACCTATTGCCCAGGACACATGACTAGGACGTGTTAGTAGGTCTTGGCCAGTATAGAACCTGGCCCTGGTGCCTTGGAAACACCTCTGCGTCCCACAGAGGGTTGAGTGTGTAGAGGACTAAAGTTCACACCAATTTCTAGGTATTTTGCTAAAGTGCAAAACTTCAACTGCCACTCATAATTATGCTTACTTACTATTGGTTTCTCCACAAATGTTTTTATTGTTTTCTGTGAGGTAAAACAGTGCTGAGAAAATGTGCATCCTTGTTTGTGAGCATATTTAATGTTATTGTGTAGTTGCAACTGTTCTGGGGCGTATCACACAACACAGAAATGTGTCTGTTTGTGAGCACTCCTTTCACATCATTTGTTGACTATGTCAACTTATAGGGCATAGCTTGAACACTTGTAAAGATTGGTATCAAATATTTCCAGGATTTGGTTTATGTTTGTTTATGTGCTTTAATTAGTGGGCTCATTGGTGTAATGGTTAGGATGATACACTGACAAGGCAAGAGAGCAGGCTTACAAAGGTATGATGTCATTCCTCATCATTGGTTATGGGAGAAAAAGACTTGCTACCCATTTCTTAGATCTACAAACACGTGATTGCCTTAACACGTGTCATACCCACAGCAAGTTCTTGCTATGGGATTTCTTTTATGTGCTTTAGTTGTTATTTGGACATCATTTGTTTTGGCTGTATTTGAAATATCATATATGTTAATGCTTTAAGTGAAATATTACATATTTTAATGTTTTAAGTGTGAAATATCATTTATTTCGGAGCTTAGTTTTAGATAATTTTCAATAATCATTTGATTTTGGTGGGTTTTTTTTTTTTTATTAAAGATAATTTGATTTAGTAGTATGTGTGTGAAACAACATTTTTTTAGTGAGTTGTGTGTGAAACAGCATTTGTTTTTGGTGGTTTGTTTGAGAAACAGCATTTGGTTTAGCAGTTTGTGTATGAATTGTCATTTGGTTTATTTTCCTTCATTAATAACATCATTTGTTGTAATGCTTTACTTATATTTTAAATTGTACAGGTGCCATGATGGAAACATCAATTCTCATTCTAAGCTATCCATAATATTAATTTCATGTAAGGGTATCAAGATGGAAATATCAACACTCTAGACCATCCATTGTAGTATTTCATCAAAGGGTTAGTCATTAGTCATGGTTCCAACTTTACGGCAAAGGGTCACCCCATAATGCTCTGTTCCTGTGCCAGTGAATATCACAAAATGCTCCTCACTGTCCCTTGTGAAAAGTGGGCAGATTATCCAGCATAGTATTTCATATGTGGGTACCATAATGGAAGAATAAAATTCATTCTAGGCTATCTGTCATGGCATTGATGTGGGCATCAGATCTCCTTGACTGTACACATCTCCTCTCCAATTATACTATAACTAATGTTTTTATTTTTTTTTTTTTTTTTTTAAATTATATTGAGCTATTTGTTCAGCATTTTATTCAGAATACTCTTTTTGATTTCAAACTCTCAAAGGATTTTTAACATGTGTGAAATACACAAATTGATGAACAGTTCTAAATAACAGGTGTTGTGGAGGGACATGGTCACCTCTGCCAATTAACAAGACACTTTTAAAAAAAGAGTTGTTTGGGGTGTTTTTAATATCATTAACTCATACAATACTTGACATTTTTAAATACATGCTTAGTTCTTAAATCTCTGTGCATAGTCTTTTAACAGACTGAGGATGCTTAGATTCTCTGGAACACGATTCTCAGTGATAGTTCATGATTGCCTCCTGCTAGTCAGATCATTTTGGTGAAGCTAGATCACATTGTTCCTCTTCCATTCCTCAGTTGTTATCTAGCAAATGAGTTAAAGAATAAACTTGTTAAGATGATTCTTGCATATATGTATTACCTAAATGGGTGAAATTAATAAACTCATTATGATTAATCATTAATAAACTCATTATGATGAATCTGTTTTATATGTATTACCTAAATGAGTGACATTAATACACTCATTATAATGAATCTATTATATATGTATTACCTTAATGGGTGACATTAATAAACTCAGTATGATTAATCTGTTATGTAGGTACAAGTAGTACCCAAATGAGTGAAATCAATATACTTGTTATGATGAATCTTTTATATAAATAATACTTAGTTAGTTAGTTACATATCGTTTACAGGACGTAGCAGTCAACTCCAGCATTTTTTGGCTTTTTATTATTCCTGGGCACAACTTTGGTTCCAAATTGCCCGCAACTATATTTCGAATGCAGCATGCGGGATTACGAATTGCATTCATAACCCCTTGCAAAGCCGGCAAATAAACGCAAATGAATTAAATTTTAAAAATCATTATGATTGATCTTTTATATAAATAATACCTAAATTAAAGAAGTTACTAAACTTGTTATGATATATCTGCTATATAAATAATACCTAAATAAATTATACTAGCAGGATCTGTATAAGAAAACAATTATAAAATCACCAAATGACACTAATTACCCTGTTTTAATTGCATCATTGTAAAAATAATTCCCAAAACATAATACACTATATATACATAATGCCTTCATGTATTGAATATCATATTGTAATATGTTGTTGTATGTTTAATATGACCCTGGTGTAATATGTGTTGGAACATGTTTATTGAGGTTGACTTGTGACATATATAATCTGTATAATGAGCTGCCTGTTGTGTATCCAATGCATTGTGATGATGTGTAACATAGCACGTTGTTTTCTTGTTGTTAACTAGTAAGTTTCTGGTTTCATGTACATATATAGGTGCACAATCATTTGTTGAGCGGACGCATTACCGTAGTTGATGGGGAGCTATGCTGATAATGTCATAAGTGTGGTCGGGCTAGGTTTCAACATCTGTGTTGGTCGTCTCACTAAGTGAGGGAAGGACCAGTCACCTGTTCCTGCATGCATTCAGGCCTGCAATATGTGATGGCCTTATGACATAGTAGACCCATAGTAGCTTCTGACTTCTGGGAAAATCTGGTGATTTTCACTGTAATCATATGTTGATAGGAGTCGTGGTTTCTTTGGTGATTAGTGAACTGACTTGTTGGTCTGGTGGTCATGGGTTTAAATCCCCTGTGAGGCAGGAATTTGTTTTGTTTTTGACTACATGGTGGTCTTGAATGCCAGAAAGAGAGTACTCAAATGTGATATTGAAGCTGTTCTGTTGTATGGCAGTCAATCATGGAGGAGAAGAACAAATCAGGAAGAGGCTGGAGGCAGTATAGATGTGGTTGGGGGTAGTGGAGATGTTGTTGGAGGCAGTGGAGATGTGGTTGGAGGCAGTGGAGATGTGGTTGGAGGTAGTGGAGATGTGGTTGGGGGTAGTGGAGATGTGGTTGGAAGCAGCGGGAATGTGGTTGGGGGTAGTGGAGATGTGGTTGGAGGCAGTAGAGATGTGGTTGGGGGTAGTGGAGATGTGGTTGGAGGCAGTGGAGATGTGGTTGGAGGCAGTAGAGATGTGGTTGGAGGCAGTAGAGATGTGGTTGGAGGCAGTAGAGATGTGGTTGGAGGCAGTAGAGATGTGGTTGGAGGCAGTAGAGATGTGGTTGGAGGTAGTGGAGATGTGGTTGGAGGCAGTGGAGATGTGGTTGGAGGCAGTGGAGATGTGGTTGGAGGCAGAGGGAATGTGGTTGGAGGCAGTGGAGATGTGGTTGGAGGCAGTGGAGATGTGGTTGGAGGCAGTGGAGATGTGGTTGGGGGTAATGGAGATGTGGTTGGGGGTAATGGAGATGTGGTTGGAGGCAGTAGAGATGTGGTTGGAGGCAGTAGAGATGTGGTTGGAGGCAGTGGAGATGTGGTTGGAGGTAGTGGAGATGTGGTTGGAGGCAGTGGAGATGTGGTTGGAGGTAGTGGAGATGTGGTTGGAGGCAGTAGAGATGTGGTTGGAGGCAGTAGAGATGTGGTTGGGGGTAGTGGAGATGTGGTTGGGGGTAGTGGAGATGTGGTTGGAGGCAGTAGAGATGTGGTTGGGGGTAGTGGAGATGTGGTTGGAGGCAGTGGAGATGTGGTTGGAGGTAGTGGAGATGTGGTTGGAGGTAGTGGAGATGTGGTTGGAGGTAGTGGAGATGTGGTTGGAGGCAGTGGAGATGTGGTTGGAGGTAGTGGAGATGTGGTTGGAGGCAGTGGAGATGTGGTTGGAGGCAGTAGAGATGTGGTTGGGGGTAGTGGAGATGTGGTTGGAGGCAGTAGAGATGTGGTTGGAGGCAGTGGAGATGTGGTTGGGGGTAGTGGAGATGTGGTTGGAGGCAGTAGAGATGTGGTTGGAGGTAGTGGAGATGTGGTTGGAGGCAGTAGAGATGTGGTTGGAGGCAGTGGAGATGTGGTTGGGGGTAGTGGAGATGTGGTTGGAGGCAGTAGAGATGTGGTTGGAGGCAGTCAGTAAAGATGTGGTTGGAGGTAGTGGAGATGTGGTTGGAGGCAGTCAGTAAAGATGTGGTTGGAGGTAGTGGAGATGTGGTTGGAGGCAGTGGAGATGTGGTTGGAGGCAGTGGAGATGTGGTTGGAGGCAGTAGAGATGTGGTTGGGGGCAGTGGAGATGTGGTTGGAGGCAGTAGAGATGTGGTTGGAGGCAGTGGAGATGTGGTTGGAGGCAGTAGAGATGTGGTTGGAGGCAGTGGAGATGTGGTTGGAGGCAGTGGAGATGTGGTTGGAGGCAGTGGAGATGTGGTTGGAGGCAGTGGAGATGTGGTTGGGGGTAGTGGAGATGTGGTTGGAGGTAGTGGAGATGTGGTTGGAGGCAGTAGAGATGTGGTTGGAGGCAGTGGAGATGTGGTTGGAGGCAGTAGAGATGTGGTTGGAGGCAGTAGAGATGTGGTTGGAGGCAGTAGAGATGTGGTTGGAGGCAGTAGAGATGCGGTTGGAGGCAGTGGAGATGTGGTTGGAGGCAGTGGAGATGTGGTTGGAGGCAGTAGAGATGTGGTTGGAGGCAGTGGAGATGTGGTTGGAGGCAGTGGAGATGTGGTTGGAGGCAGTGGAGATGTGGTTGGAGGCAGTGGAGATGTGGTTGGAGGCAGTAGAGATGTGGTTGGAGGTAGTAGAGATGTGGTTGGAGGCAGTAGAGATGTGGTTGGAGGTAGTAGAGATGTGGTTGGAGGTAGTAGAGATGTGGTTGGAGGCAGTAGAGATGTGGTTGGAGGTAGTAGAGATGTGGTTGGAGGCAGTAGAGATGTGGTTGGAGGCAGTGGAGATGATGTGGTTGGGGGTAGTGGAGATGTGGTTGGAGGCAGTGGAGATGTGGTTGGAGGCAGCGGGAATGTGGTTTCTGAGACATATGTTGCAAATATCTTGGATTATCTGTTTTAACCCAAAATTGCCTGGAAGAGGCTACTGATGTAGAACATTAGAGACAAGCAGTTTTTTTTTCATCATATAATGAGAAAGAGGTGGTATTGGAGAACATCGTGATGAGTGAAAAGGTCTGCTGGAGAAGAGCCAGAGACAGGCTGATAGAAAGGGTGAATGATTGAGTGACGTGATGGCATGGAGAATTATCATCAAAAGAATTGATCCAGAACTCCAGTAATAAGTAGATGCTTCAAGGTCTTGGCCAGTGAAATACTTGATTTTGTCTCTTGATCTCAGTGACCCAGGTTTATCCAGAACACCAGGAATGAGATCTATGGAGATAAATCTGCAGAGAGACCTGAATGCTTTCAAGTCAACGCTGCTCTTGTTAGAAACATGTCTGCGTGTTGAAGGGGTGTCTCCTGTTAAGGTGAAGAGAGGCCATGACCTTGGTACAGCAGAACCCCTACATCCACCAGGGAGTTGAATCTCAGTCTTCCATGGTAGCAGGCAGATGGATGAAGTAGTAGAGCTGGACCAAACTGTCCCGCCACACAGATTCATGTGCTATCTATATGAAGAGTAGCTTCAAACGTAGGACGTTTCCTATCAGGAGACAAGTGAGGTACCTCACAGGTAATCCCATCTTGGTCTTCCTTGGTGACAAGCAGGTAAAGCAAAGCAGTCTCTGCCAAAAGACAACAGTTATCATTTTGTCTGACATCATTGTCAGCCTCAACATCCTTCAGAAGAATTGTGACAGATTCTGCAAGACACTCATAAAGAGGCATCATAATTGGCCCTGCAGAAAGGACATGTTAGTTCTTTATGGTAATGTGACCAAAAAGTAACTCACTGAATTCATATGTAAATATATGGAATGAGTTCTTTGTTGTCTTTGTAATTTTGTTTGCACTTCTAACAGATTTGATACTCGACAAGGTCTTATGACTCTTGCCCACCTCTTTGCCAGTTGAACATTGAAATATTTTTCCTCAAATGACAGATGTGCTTGAGTATTTTCTTCAGTATAGCAAGTATATTAATGCCATGTATTTCATTGTGACATAATATAGCCTTTTGTTACACTTGTCTGTTGGTGTAGTTTGACATTATATAATGTTTTGTTACATTTGTGAATTTGTGTATTCTGAATAACAAACTATATCCACACATGTTAATTGTTGATAACCAGCTTGCGGCACATAGCAGAATTGTACAGAATTCTTCTTCCTCATATTTTTTGTCATCTTCTTCTTCTGTATCTTCCTCTTCATATTTTTGTCATCTCTTTCTTCTTCTTCCTCTGTTTATCTCCTTCTTCCTCTTACTTTTTGTCATCTGGTTTGTCTTTTTCTTCTTCTATTTCTTGTTTTTCTTCTTCTTCTTCTCCTTATCTTCTTTTTGTTTTTCTTCTTCTTCATCTTCTTCTTGTTTTTCTTTTTCTTCTTATTCTTATTCTTCTGCTTCTCCTCCTCTAGGACTTTTTCTACCGCTTCTTCTCAACCTCGAAGACCCTATTTTTCCACAGAGATATTAAGATAACAGTTGCCTGCTGTAAGTGCTCACAAGAACAATGCAGTTCAAACTGTGTGCAGCTGGTTGAACTATTGCTCAAAGCTGGAGAATAGTTTGTACAGCTGGTTGAACTAGTGCTCAAAGCTGGAGAACAGTTTGTACAGCTGTTTGAACTAGTGCTCAAAGCTGGAGAATAGTTTGTACAGCTGATTGAACTATTTCTCATCCCGGGAAGGTTAACCCGGTCAACAAATGCCCGCAGAAGTCGGATGTGTCGGCCTAACGGCACAAGAACGCAGCTCTGCTGTAAACAAGCACAACACAATCACGGATGAACACAGAAGAAGAAGAAGAAGTATTTCTCAAAGCTGGAGAATAGTTTGTACAGCTGGTTGAACTAGTGCTCAAAGCTAGAGAATAGTTTGTACAGCTGATTGAACTAGTGCTCAAAGCTAGAGAATAGTTTGTACAGCTGGTTGAGCTAGTGCTCACAGCTAGAGAACAGTTGACTGAACTAGTGCTCAAAGCTAGAGAATAGTTTGTACAGCTGGTTGAGCTAGTGCTCACAGCTAGAGAACAGCTGACTGAACTAGTGCTCAAAGCTAGAGAATAGTTTGTACAGCTGATTGAACTAGTGCTCAAAGCTGGAGAATAGTTTGTACAGCTGGTTGAGCTAGTGCTCACAGCTAGAGAACAGCTGACTGAACTAGTGCTCATAGCTAGAGAATAGTTTGCACAGCTGATTGAACTAGTTTGTATTGTCCCTGATGACACGGCATTGAATGTTCATGTTTTGATAACCACTGTGATGTGACACAGCATTAGTTTCTATTGTATTATCATCATTTGTACAGATCCCCCATCTCATGCGTAAGCACTGCTGATACTGCCAGATCATATTTACATATATTACCACATATAGTTGAGTCTTGAAGATGATCCCTGGACAACACAGGGTGCCTTTTACATCCTCTCATACGTAGACACATATGTAAACATACAGAGTCATGCATATGTGCCGCACACATACATACATATATACGGACACTCACAGGTTGTCATGTGCCTTCAACTTTGTTGTAGTAGTTGTAGATGAGTTATTTGAGTACAGACAGGCACTCATTTAATGGATATAAAAAGTATTTTGAAAAATACACTATACAAACATATATTATTGATTTTGTCTTATGTGTGTGTGTACGCGCACGCTCATGCGTGAGAGAGAGATAGTTAGTTTTGTGTGTGTGTGATAGAGGTTTGTGTGAGAGAGATGTATTTTTGTGAGAGATAGATAGAGGTGTGTGTTTGTTTGAGAGATAATACCAGCAATGGTACTCTACACAACCTGTGATGTTATTGACAGATGCAAAATCAGTACTCGAGGCGCTCCTGTCTGGGAAATTGCCAGTACTAAGGACACTACTTTCTGAACTTAGCAGTCAGCATAAGGTCACCATACAGTGGATACCATCCCACTGTGGAGTACCCGGAAACGACAGAGCTGATCAATTGGCTAAGGAAGGAGCCAACGAAGAACAGCCTGATGTGCCCGTTACATACCACCAAAAGAAAAGAATGATCAAATCAGTCTGAAAGCCACCAAAACCTGCTCAAGATGACTACCACGTTATGGACAGACCAGAACAAGTCATTATTCTGCGCCTCAGAACAGGACACAATAGATTATGCAACCATATGTATACAAAATTCAAGATTGGTGAAACAGCCATGTGCACATGTGGATTGGCGTCTCAGAGCACATACTCCAAGACTGCCCAAAATATAACATATCTAGGCAAACCTTCTGGCCTAGAGAGAGGACAGTGGAAGATAAACTCTATGGAGCGTGAACTGTGTGAACTAAAAAAAAGGACAGTTAAATTCATACAAGAGACAACATTGCAGTTACAGATATATTTCAAGCGAACGGAAGAAGAAGAAGTTTGAGAGATGTATATTTGTGAGAGATACAGAGAGGTGTGTGCGTGAGAGAGAGAGAGATGTGTGTGATAAAGTATCTGTTTCTTCTTCTTCTGCGTTCATCCAGAGCGGTTTTTTTCCCCATAAGTAATTGCGTTGTGCCTTAAGGCCGACACGTCTGACTTCTGTGGGCATTTGTTGACCGGGTTAACCTTCCCTTCACTCTATCCCAGCTGATCCACCCAGAACAACCGTAGAGATCCCGGTCAGCCCTCAAAGAAAGGCAGACCATGGATATTCCCCGTCATTCAAGGAGGCTTCCATAATTGCAGTGCTGACACATTGTGATCTGGTACTAGGCTCACTCAAGGAATTGTCACGTCCTGCACATGGCTGCTTCACTTCCGTACTTGGGCCTCCCGTTCACTACAGGCTGCTCCTCTAGGGACCTGTGCGCAGATGACATCCACACAGCTAGAGAGAGCTAGTTTTCGCTTTGGACGTCCACGTAATGGATTCGCTAGCCAAGCAATATTCCATTTCGTGCCAAAGAGACGTTTCTCTACCTTTGATAACACGCTCTCAATGCGTTTTAGATACGGACTTTCCTTTATGATTTGCTAGCCGAGCAATATTCCATTGCGTGAACCTGGGATACTTCTTTTTTTCACATGTGGTAACGCTCAAGAGGTAGACTGCAGATGCTGCCGGCTCAGCAGTGGGAGAGTAACAGCCAGGCCCTCATATCCGGGGGATATTGACTTAAAGGCGTTCAGCCATATCCCTCAGCTGAGAATGGTAGAACAAGTGTCTGGACTAAGCATGTAGTGGCACCTTGCAAATGATTCGGACTGTATATGCAATGGATTTGCTAACCAAGGTATATTCCATTTCGCTTCACTTTGCTAGTGGGGTTGCTAGTCCGCATCATTTATGGTCAGAACTATGACGGTATCTGATCGTCTTCGCGCCTCTGACTTTCGTTCTCGATTAATGAAGACATTCTTGACAAATGCCTTCGCCGTAGTTCGTCTTGTGGCGATCTAAGAATTACACCTCTAACGCCGTAATACGAATGCCCCCGTTTGTCCCTGTTAATCATTACTTCCAGTTCCGAAAACCAATAAAATAGAACCGAGGTCCGATTCCATTATTCCATGCACCATTATTCAGGCAGCCGAAGCCTGCTTTGAACGCTAATTTTTTTTATTTTTTTTTTTTCAAAGTAAACGCGCCGGCCACCCGGGATGCTCAGCGAAGAGCATCCACGAGAGTGAGCCGGCCGACGGTAGGGCAGGAACAACGGACAGTGAACCGGTGCTAGTCGGACCGCCAGCCTGCACCTGAGATCCAACTACGAGCATTTTAATTGCAACAACTTTATTACGCTATTGGAGCTGGAATTACCGCGGCTGCTGGCACCAGACTTGCCCTCCAATAAATCCTCGTTAAAGGGTTTAAAGTGTACTCATTCCAGTTACGGGGCCTCGATAGAGTCCCATATTGGTATTTTTCGTCACTACCTCCCCGTGCCGGGAGTGGTTAAGTTGCGCGCCTGCTGCCTTCATTGGATGTGGTAGCCGTTTCGCATACTCCCTCTCCGGAATCGAACCCCGATTCCCCGTTACCCGTTACAAACATGGTAAGCATGTCACATATCATCAACAATTGATAGAGCAGACATTTGAAAGATGCGTCGCCGGCACGTAAGGCCATGCAATCAGCACAAAGTTATCCAGAGTCACCAGTGGGAACACCGTGCCCCGCGAAGGGCAACGACGATTGGTTTTGAACTAATAAAAGCGCTCTTTCCGCGAGGGTCTGAGCTTGGTAAGCATGTATTAGCTCTAGAATTACCACGTTATCCAAGTAAGATCGTGTCATCTAAGGAACCTCGACTGATTTAACGAGCCATTTGCGGTTTCACCTTGAGACAGTGTGAACTTAGACATGCATGGCTTAATCTTTGAGACAAGCATATGACTACTGGCAGGATCAACCAGATATCTATCGCACATACGGACTATTCACACGCAGGCCAAAAGTAGCAATCGCACAGTGCGCTCCCTCGGTACCCGTTATGCAAAACCACTGGACGCATACTGGAGAGCTTTCAAGCTACGTCAGGCAGGACTGACCGAAAAGCTTGCCAGCTTACTGACTGCACTCCCACTACTCATCGATAGAAAGAGAGAGAGAGGGCGCTTATCGAGACCTTTGTGAAATCTTCGTACAAAAAAAATGGCTCTTTTGCCCGCTCAAACCACGGCTCCTGCTTCGCGCTGCGGTCACATTCTCGAAACGCCTGCCTCGCTAACTTGCGTCGGCTGGGAAGTTTCCGATTGGAAGCACCTCACACAGCCATCCGAGACAACGAACGTCAGACGCAGAAGTATCTGTTTTAAAAGTGCTGTTTGGTAGCAGTTGTAGTAGCATGCTCATTAGTGCAATACTATTACTATAGCCTGTCAAGACTGATCCCAGTTCAATCCACAGCAGTTACCGGATTATGTTTCTGACGAATGAGGGCCATTGAAGTCAAATCACCCTCATAAAAACGAGTACCAGACACCAAACAATTTTCTGTGTATTGCTTTAGAGGGAAACTGGCCTTCTTATCTCATTATAGCAATGCTTACAATATGTAGGCCTAACACGTAATCCCTCAGCTGCAGTATTGGCCATAGGACTATCTGTACGTAACTGGTAATGTTTTTAAAAGGCAAGAGAACCGACTTCATTGCACCGTTTGTTATCCCATATTGCTCGGTTTACTTGCCCAGGACGGTCTGCCGAAAGCGTCACACAAAGCATGAACTCTATGGTTCCAGTAACAACCCCGAGGAGTCTCAGAAAATATTGTACTCGTGAACAGAAAGATGTAGCCCAGAATCAAACCCACAACTTTAGAAATGTGAGGCAGACAGCGCAACTACCTCGTCATGAAGACGGCCTGGTAATGTGTGTATAGTGTTATGCAAACCCAATACAATTTGTTCTGACGCTTTTGATAATCATTAGCAGCTACTGTTTGTTAGTGGTGGTAGAGCAAAGGCATGCCCTCTTGCAGAGGTCCGTGTTTGTTCCCACATGGAACATGTCACCATTTTTTGTTTTGCACTCCTCCGAATAACGGTCCCAAATTATTTACTGTAAAAAGTATCCCTTACAGGGCCTCATTAGGTGATATAATAAAAATATTAAACACTGTGAACTAACATTTTTTTCGCATATCCTTTACAAGACATTACTGTCAACATCAGCATTTTGCCGCTGTTTTTGATTTCTTGGCAAGATTACTCTCAGTAGTTTGTCATTGCTTTTTGAGCGGCCGGCTCACTTATCCCGCAAGTCACCAACGCGGCGAGAACAGCTACCAATTCTCGCGCACTGCGTTACCCTACGTGGATAAACGGGATTACAGAGAAATTCGTTTAACTCCTGGGCTAGGGAGACCGGCAACTAAAATATAGAACTGAGAAAATCGAAATACATATTAATAATATTTTACATTTATATGTGGAAATACGCCGGTTCCCTGGCCAAGGCGTTAGCAGCTTTCTCCAATAACCCCGAATACTCTCGTTGTTGACGTGAGCGCACGAGAATCAGAAATGGTTCGAGTCGCGCCAGTGACTTATGAGAAGAGTATGGACCCGATCGCTCTGAAAGTGGTGGCGTGCTGATGAGCGTAATCTAGCCTAGGAATCAACAACAGAAAGATGCTGGTGTTGACCGCAATATCCTGAAACAGGATGGAAACGCGGGAACAAAAAAAAAAAAATGTGGAAATACGTACGTGCAATAAATAATTTGGTACCGTTATTCATTATTATGTACAGTTATTGAGTGTGTCGTGGACTGCTAGACCTATCGATGGATGCAATAAATGTTTCTGTGCCCGGAGGGCCCTCACTGTCATCGGAGTGTATACCTATATCAGTTATATATATATATCATATATATTATATATATGACATATATTATATATGTCATGTCATGTCATGTCATATATATAAGTGGAAATACGTGCGTACAAGATATAGGTATACACTTCGACGACAGTGAGGTCCCTCCGGGCACAGAAACATTTATTGAATCCATCGATCGGTCACGGAACGAGCATAATCACCTAATGAGGCCCTGTAAGGGATACTTATTGTGGCCGTTATTCGGGGGAGTGCCTTTTGTTTTCCTTTGGTTTGTTTTTTACAAACTCGTGACGACCTCCGAGCCGACAGGAGAGCGTATAACCACTGCCACTACGCTACCCCGGTCTCTATTAGATATTGAACTGATCACATAGGACGATGTTCGTGTGGGGGAACAATCGCTAGCGCCGCTCGGTAAGGCTCGCCATCTCCTTTCAATACATGACTTGTAGCATTGGTGGCCGTGTCTGTCCGACAGTCTTCTGTCTCGTGTTAGTTAGTTGCATATCCTTTACAAGACGTTGCAGTCAACCCCCTCAATTATTGGCTGTTTGTGACTATTTAGCTTTTTGTGGTTTCTTGGCAAGTTTACTTTCAATAGTTTGTCATTGTTTTCTGAACGACCTGCACTGGTACCTTTGTATAAAAACCAACGCAAAGCGGTCTGCTTGTCTCGTGTACTGTCAGATATTTCTGATCTGACATTCCTCCATGCCGTAATGTCAAACTGTCCTGCATCTTCTGTTTTGTCTCATCTGCCTCTCCTTCCCTCAAACTTTCCCGTTGTGATGGCATACTTCAGCTTTTCCCTTTTCATAGCATACCCAAAGTATGTGGACTGTCTTTTTCTGATGCGAGTAACCATTCCTTTTCTCTGTCGACTTCTTTCAATATACATTCTTTGCTCTTTCAATCTGCCGACCGTGTTCTCACCATCCTTCTATAAACTACGACTGCAGCTTTCATAGGATTCCTCACTTGTTTGCTAATTGTCCATGATTCTCTTCTGTACTTCACAACTGGCTCAAATGGCTCTTAATAAAACGTTTCCTTACCTCGATTAACAAAGATAAATTGCAGAGAATATTCTACATATTTTAAACGCATACGTTTGCTTGAGATATTCTATAGTTACCTTCCTTAATACATCTTCCATTTGCTGTTATTAAAATGCTTTTTTGCTTAAATGCATTTACTTGTTTCAGATTTGTTCCATTCACTTTGATGTTGTATTTGGGTACACAATTTTCTTTTAATTACCATTACTTCTTCTTGTTTGTTATTCAGTCTGTTGTTTTGATTTTATGTTGCAATTATATCTATCGTTTCGTGTAACAGCGTTTTATTTTCAGCAACCAAAACCATGTCATCAGCATAACGCAGGTTGTTAACATTGTGCCTGTCAACTGATATTCCTGGTATGTCTTGCGTAGATCTTACTATTATTTCACTATACAAACTGAACAGATCGTTCCGGTCCCCAACATAGCGGTTAGGCATTGAACCGTTAAGTCCTCTGGCTTGTGGCTACGGTTTGCATTCGCATTTTCCTCATGTTGTACTGGTAGTACATGGTTCCGTCGCCCTGCAACTGCGTGTGTGCGTGGGCGACACTGTGAGCTGTGAGATTAGTGTGGGATGCTTTTACATCTGTCCGCTGTTGTTTGCACAGTGAACTGCATGTTGGGAACAATGGCCGGCTGTCGCTGAATTGACTGGTTTGCCTTCTCGGTTCACGAGTGCATTTTTCAGGAGACTCCATGGAGTCGTCGCTGGAGCTACGGAGTTCGTGCTTTGTGCGGCACTTTCGGAGAATCGCCCTGCGGAAAAAGACCGAGCATTGTAGGATAAAACCCAGATTAATGAAGTCTTTCTGGTGACTGCCGATTTCATCGATTTTCGTGGAGGACTTTTGTGTTGGCATTCTGGCGGCGGTATTAATCTATTAATAATATTATCCACAGTGTACTTGTGCGGGCTGTTGGATTGCCAAGACTCCTGTCTGTTCACTGTTCACATTGGACAGTAAGGAGCATTTTGTGTGATATTCACTTGGCACAGAAACGGAGCATAATGGGGACAACCCGTTGCCGTGAAGTTGGAACCGCGGCTACCTAACTAACTAAATTGAACAGATCGGGTGAATACACAACAAACCTGTATAACTGCCAAGATGATAGATGATGAACATAAAAATAAACCTACTGCCGGTTACGTATTCATAGAACAAAATGCTAAAAACGTTAACGGGGAAATGTTTACGAAACAGCACAGCTTAGATAGCAGCGGCCTCTCTAGTTGAAGTTGTCACAACGAACCCAGTCCAGTATATTATTATTATTGCACGGAAATAATCAATACTGACGGAGTTGGTATGTATCATCAGGGGCATAGCCATTATATTTAAATTATATGTTTAAATAAATCAGATAATGAAATAGTGTAATACTAATTGTGAAAGCTCCGCTACCCGCTGCCGTTATTTTTTATTTAGCATATATCATATATATAGACAATATTTTAAAAAATTGGGCTTTTACTTATGAAACAATGACAGTTGGATACAGCTTGACAAGACGAATCTAACGGTATCTCAATGAAGACCGTATGTTAATCTTTAGCTGAGTTATTAATATTTTTGTGTCGCGATCTACAATCAGGAAGTGCAAAGGATTCTTAGTAAATTGAACACAGCTGATCGTGGCCCAGTAAGTTGGGTGGGCACACTTCTGAATAACGGTTCTAAATGGGGACATAACTCTTTAGTGTAAAAAGCATCCCTTACAGGGCCTCATTAGGTGATATCAATCAATCATGTGCCATGCCAAAAAG
Organism: Cepaea hortensis; assembly: GCA_963921405.1. Lineage (NCBI taxonomy): Eukaryota > Metazoa > Mollusca > Gastropoda > Stylommatophora > Helicidae > Cepaea > Cepaea hortensis. Next base: position 15,949,191 of record OY992894.1, read on the forward strand.
CGTGGGCGGTCATGACTCGCCATTTCACTCGATCACCAGTGTCGTGGATCAGCTCAGTGTTCCTGTCTCGTCCATGCCATGTGGCCAAGCCATCCAGGTATTTTCCTCTTGGTCTGTTCCCTTCGATCTTGCCAGTTGTCACCAAGTTCTCCAATCCATTTCTTCTCATAACATGTCCAAAAAATTTTGACTCTACGTCTAATTTCTCTAATCAGTTTATGATGTTCATTTGTCTCCTGTAGTTTTTGGTCATTGGTTTTTCTGTCTGTCCATGGTATTCTTTGCATTTTCCTCAGAAACCACAATTCTGCAGCCATCAGATGTTTTTCAGCTTGACTGCTCATTGTCCAAGTTTCACATCCATACAAAAGAACAGGCTCTATGTATCCCCTCAACACTCTTTTTCTCGTTTCAATTGACACCTTTTTATTGGTCAGAATGTTTTTCATCTTGCTAAAGGCTACTTTCGCCATGGCGATTCTTGTTCTAATCTCTTCAAGGCATCTCCCATCAGATGTTATGACTGTTCCAAGATAATTGTACCGATTCACTTGTTGAAGAATATTTCCATTTACTTGTATATTACATTGTGGCACTTCTTTCTTCCTAGTGACGACCATAACCTGAGACTTTTTACAATTTAATTCTAACCCCAGTTGCTCACTGTGTACAACAATCGCATCTACTAATTGTTGCAGGTCCTGCGCATTGTCTGTAATTAATAATGTATCATCTGCATATCTAATGTTATTGATGTTTCATCCTCCAATGCTGATTCCATTTATATCTTCTACATTTCTGAAAATATTTTCACTGTATAGGGAAAAAAGATCTGGAGACATCACACATCCCTGCCTAACACCTCTCTTAATTGGCTGATACTGTCCCACTTCATTATCAATCCTTATTGCAGCTTGTTGTTTCCAATATATGTTTTTTATAAGTCTAATGTCTTTCCCATCAATTTGTAGATCTGCAAGCATATCCACCATGTTGACATGTCTAACTCTATCAAAAGCCTTTGTATAGTCAATAAAGCAAAGATGTATATCCTTGTTTACTTCTATAGCACGTTCAATAACTGTTCACAGCATATACACAGCATTTACTGTACCCTTTCCTTCTACAAACCCACATTGTTCTTCCCCTATTTCAGGTTGTATCTTCTTCCTCACTCTTTGCATGATAATTCTTAGCAAAATCTTTGTGATGTGACTCATTATACTAATTGTTCTATGTTGATCACATTCCAAGGTTCCTGATTTCTTTGGGATTGCAATAAATACAGAGTTACATAATTCAGAAGGTATATCTCCAGTATCATATAATGTGTTCAGCAGTCTGGTGACTTGCTCTAGTCCAAATTCTTCTAGTTAGTTAGTTAGTCGACAGATCATCCTCATTGCACATCGAACCATTCAGTCCATAAGTGCTCGGATCCCCTCCTCAGCAAATCCTGCAGCATGTAGCGGCTAACGACGCCAGTTCTGTGTTGGTTTATCAATCTTCTTTGGCTTCCTGCGTAGTGTTCTTGTTTGGCCACCCCTCTTTTAATTTGCTGCTCTCGCAGTCTGGCCATTGTTGTAGATTCACAGTCATCACTTGGTTCTCGCAAAAGTCTCACTTCTCGTAGAGCATTCAGAATGTCAGCCTGGTCCATGGCGCGTCCGCCCTCCACAGTAGCCTCACCTGCGAGCTTGTCAGCCCGCTCATTTCCTTGTACTCCCGCATGCCCTGGCACGAAGATGAAACTAATCTTTGCCAGCCGAGACCGCTCCAGAGGCAGCAACCATTCTCTTCGGATCGACCCCTCCTCTATCCTCTTGATCATGTTCATTGAGTCGCTAAGGAAACAAACCCTAGTGAATGTCTGTGTCTCGAGCCATGTTATTGCTTTACTTACTGCCATGACTTCCATGGTCAGGCTACTTGTGGTTTCAGTGAAAGCACCAGAGTCCTCCTTCACAATTCTCCCTCCGGCCCGAGCTGTAAAGGCCCATGAGCTTCTCACATGTCGGACGACCGACCCATCTGTGTAGATGACCGCGTCACCGTCTAGCGAATTCTCGAAAATCAAAGCTTGTACTTCAGCCTCAACAGCAGCCGGATTTTCTTGTCTGCATTTTCTATCTAGTTGGATGCAAACTGAAAAGGATGTGCAGAAGTCTGTTGGCACTTGCACCCACTCCTCGCCAGGTTCTAAGTCCTCAAGTGAACACACCTGTTGAAGAATGTCTTCGGCTTAACCCATCCATGACCGTCCTCTTTTTAACCTGCTGCCCTTCACCTTCCTAATTTCACTGTGCAGTGGATGTTGTGTGTTTGCGTTAATTCTGAGGTAGGCGCGTGCCCTGCAAACTTGTATTCTCTCTTCAATGGTTGGAAAATCAAGAAGGTAGCGCATCGCCCTGCATGCTGTATCTCTTGTACATCCAAGAATAATGCGCGTAGCTTCATTCTGTATCCTTTCCATCCTTTCTATCTGCTTATGGCTGAGAGTCAGGATTGCCATTGCATACTCCAAAACAGACATGACCAGCCCCTCGTACAGAAGACATAGATGGCGCTGCTCTCAGTTTGCTGCCGCCATCACCCGCATCGCTGTCAAACCCCGCTTGGCCTTTGTTATCACCTGGTCTATGTGCACATTATAAGCAAGGCTTCGATCAAACCGTATCCCCAGGTAATTCATTGCCTGCGTTCTTTCCACCGTCTCTGAACACAGCATTACAGTTGGTGTTGGATTGTTGACAATATGATTATTCAACGAGAACCAAGTCACTGTTGCCTTTGTTGGGTTGACCATTGCCCCAGCTTCATCACACCAAGTACTTATGCGATTGAGTTCGGTTTGTAGTTCCACAGCAACCTCCTCTCTATCCTTACCCTGACGATACACTAAAACATCATCCGCATATGACAATGTCCTGCCAGGTCCAGTGATCTGCTCACTGGTGATTCTCACTGTGTAGGCGTTGAACAGTACTGGAGATAATGGTGATCCCTGTGGTAGGCCAGGATATATTGTTGTTGGTTCCGAAGTCCAACTGCCACATCTAAAAACTACTTTCCTTTGGAAGAGGGCTGCAGCGATCCAACTAAGGAGGAATGGACTTACGTTTAGTTCAAGAAGCTGAAACATTAAAAAACCCAGTGGTACTCTGTTGTATGCGTCCTCAAGATCAATCGCTGCAGCAACGGTTTCAGTGCCTGAGTGGAAACCTTCATAGACATCATGGGCAAAGACTGCTGCATTGGTCCAGGTTTCTCTTTTTGGACGGTACCCACCCAGGGTAGGTGGGAAAACACCTTGCCTCTCTAGTTGGCTTGATATTTTCCTGGCAATTACCTTCTCCAGCAGCTTGCCTATTGTATTCTGCATGGTTATAATTCGATATCCCTGAATTTTTTTGTGGTCTTTGTCAGGCTTCGGCAAGGGAATCAGATAGCTGTGTAACCATTCCTCCTTGATGCTAGCACTCCCTATACTGTTGTTGTACATGTCTGCTAGTTTCTCTAGCTCATTGTCGGTACACCTATTTATGTCGCCGTATCTTATGCCATCAGGACCTGGAGCACTGTTTCTTGATCATCGAAGCACAGCCTTGATTTCTTTCACTATCACTGTGTCTTCATCCGAAGTGTTCTGGGCCTTGCATCTGTCTGAGGTGACCTCCTTGGCCAGATTTCGGCCTCCCATGTCTGTCTGGTTGCTCTGCTCAAGGTAGCGTTCAAAGAGGGCTTTGCCCTTGTCCTCGTCAGTCCTCTGCCAGATGAGGTCAGCACCTTGGAAGTCAGAAATGCTCTTATTCTTGACTACACCACTCATGCTTTTATGTAGTCGCCAGAACAATTTCAGTGACTTGTCTATGCTTACTCTTTGACACACCTCTGCCCATTTTTCGCTTTTAACCACCTTGACCAGTTTTTTTAAATAGCTTACTTTTGTGTGCATCTCTCTTTCTAAGTGCAAGCAGGGACTAGGATGACCAGCTCTGTTCTTCTTGGCATTTTGCCATCTCCTTACAGCACTACGCTTATCCACCCAAGCCTTCTCCACCTCAAAACTCCACCACGATGGCTGCTCCCAGCTTTTTTTCCTGCCCTGAAACGTTCTGCGCTTGTCACGTCTTATTTTACTCACCACATCTTGCCCTGTACTGTCATACTGGAATGTCTTTACCTTTAGCTTGTGCTGCCTGGTTCTGCCTTTCTCCACCAATATGCTGCAAGGGTGGTGGTCGCTGCCATGGTGTCCTAGGACACCCCATCTACACACTGTAGTGAGTGAAGGTGAAACTAGCGCCAGATCAATAGCACTGTCCTCATAATTATGTCCTAATAATAAACAACTGGTGGCCATTTTTAATTAGGTCACGGCACATCCTATCGAAAAATAGATAATACGTCAAGTTAGGCCTCACCACTACGGACGCAATGATATACGGTACTATGTTGTCCGTTTAAAAATAAACAAGCCACAGTAATAGAAGGCGGAAGTTCTCAGCACCCAATTGGCACTCTTCCGAATAACAGTTCTAAATAGGGACATAACTCTTTAGTGTAAATAGCATCCCTTACAGGGCCTCATTAGGTAATGTTGTCGATCACATCTGATTCAATGTGTCGTGGATGATGAGACCGACTGGTGGATGCAATTATTAGCACTGTCCTCAAATTCTTCTAAAGCTTTAATGGTGATAGCTTTAGGTGATATAATAAAAAAAATATTAAACTCTACGAACTAAAATATAGAACTGAGAAAATCGAAATACATACCAATATTATTTGAGTTATATGTGGAAATATGTACCTACAATAAATAATTTGGTACCGTTATTTATTATGTACAGTTATTGAGTGTGTGATGATGGATGGCTAGACCGATCGATGGATGCAATAAATGTTTCCTGGGCCCGGAGGGCTCAGACTGTCGTTAGAGTGTATGCCTATCAGTTATATGTGGAAATATGTATGTACAAGATACTGATATACACTCCGACAGCAGTGAGGGCCCTCCGGGCCCAGGAAACATTAATTTAATCCACCGGTCGGTCTCATCATCCACGACACATTGAATCAGATGTGATCGACAACATTACCTAATGAGGCCCTGTAAGGGATGCTATTTACACTAAAGAGTTATGTCCCTATTTAGAACTGTTATTCGGAAGAGTGCCAATTGGGTGCTGAGAACTTCGCCTTCTATTACTGTGGCTTGTTTATTTTTAAACGGACAACATAATACCATATATCATTGCGTCCGTAGTGGTGAGGCCTAACTTGACGTATTATCTATTTTTCGATAGGATGTGCCGTGACCTAATTAAAAATGGCCACTAGTTGTTTATTATTCATTAAAAGTCTGTCGCATCGCTAACCAACCTGACAAAATGTATACTTTATTGTACGTTTTGGTAACAGGAAAGTAGAGGTCACATTCCTCTTTTGATAAAATGTCGACAGGATCGAGATGATCGACTTCATTGCACCGGGTTTTATCCCACATGGCTCGGTCTCTTTCCGCAGGGCGGCCTGCTGAAAGCATCGCCCAAAGCACGAGAGTCTCCGAAAAAATGCACTATCTATTTCTCAACTATTTCTTTTACTCTCAAATATATTTTTTCCCAGAAAGGTTAACCCGGTCAACAAATGCCCGCAGAAGTCGGATGTGTCGGCCTAACGGCGCAAGAACGCAGCTCTGCTGTAAACAGGCACAATGCAGTCACGTCTGGAAAAAAAACTCTGGATGAACGTAGAAGAAGAAGAAATATATTTTTCGATAGGATGTGCTGTGACCTAATTAACAGTTATAAACAGCTGCCCTTTTATATTAAATAAATGCCATGTGAAATGTTCGTCGTTAGTGGAAGAACAAATATTTTCTCCCAAACACAGCAAAAGGAGGTAATTGTTGAAACTCTTCAAGTATATGTAAAATTGAATGCAGAATTCAAAAAATGCATTAAACAGTAAGCAGAGACAAAAAGAAACATGAGTTAAAAACAAAATTAGCTTACCGAACATCATAAAAAGTCAATAAATTCAAGAGAGAAAAGTTCTTAGCGACAAACGTTTGCAGCCTAGCAGACAGAACACTTCTGAATTTATTAGAGTGGTTTCCTATCATGCATGCAACGTTGTTTTTAAATACATGAGGTCATAAGCAAGCATGGTTACAAACCTGAAGTCTGGATGGTCGCTAAATATTTTCCGGGGAAAATGCTTACACCTTCACACACTCCCTACTCGCAAAGAATGACAACTGACATTGCTATTTTTATGACTGCATCAACTGCCATACATCAGCATTAGTTTTAAGTTTTACTAATTCATTGCTCCCTCCCCATGGGAGCCGCTGTAGAGTAGTGGCTAGACGCTCGCCTGCCGACCCAGTAGTCGTGGGTTCGAGTGTACCGAGGTGGATTTTTAAAATGAACAATAACTCTCAGGTAAACCCAGCCTATTGAAATGAACAATAGCTCTCAGGTCCACCCAGCCTATTAAAATGAACAATAGCTCTCAGGTCCACCCAGCCTATTAAAATGAACAATAGCTCTCAGGTCCACCCAGCCTATTAAAATGGGTAGCAGGGATTGCCTTGGGAAGTAAAGGTTGCTGGTATGATGCTGACCATATCACCCCTGAAGTGTCGATGATTGGCCTATAAAACTATGGGTAAAGAACCGTATGCCGTATGCCCAATCAATAATACGCTTATACCATGGACAGGATTCAGATTTTTTTGTTCTCTCCCCTTCTCCACACATAATGTCACACTGGGTTGAAGTGTCACAATCAGCACAATGAAACACCTAATATAACTCATGGAGGAAACATGACCGACCTGGGATTAATCCCAGCCAGTTGTGTTGTGCTTAATCACAACCTGGTGGCATGCTACTAGTGTTTGTCCACAGATGTGAAGTTGCAGTACCAGTCTTTCACACGTCACTAGTTCTGAGCTTGGGAGGAGCGGGAGAACTCTGCAATACACCCCGTGTGAGACAAGTCTCCAAACTAACTTCACTCCTTCATGTCTGGCATACTTGGCAACATCTCGTCAGATTCATACCGCATAAATCATACACAATAAAATAAAGGAAAAGCAATAAATCCTTCAAGTTGAAATATTCATTCATTCAGTAGCATGTCCTTTGCAGAACCTCGCTCCCATAACAACCTTCCGGAAAACTTCTCGATCACAAGCAAGATGTCCCACATCCGATACACCCATCTGGAGATCATCCGCCACATCCTGCACCCATCTTCTCTTTAGCCTTCCTCTTCCTCTCTTCACAGGCATATACCCCTCCATTATTGTTCTCTCCAAACTTTCATGACGTTTCAAGAGACCAAAATAGTTCAATTTTCTTTGTTTTATCGTCTTTAATAGCCAACCTTCTTCAATATTCAACTCTTTAAATATGGATGCATTTGTTCTTTTCTTTATCCAAGATATTCTTAGAACCCGTCTATAACATTTATATTCAAAGGCATTTATGCGCTGTTCAGCTTATTTAGTAAGTATCCAGGTCTCACAGGCATGTGTTGCAATGGGAAAGATGCATGCTCTTAAAAATCTAATTTTTGTTGTTCAATCTGTCCCATTCCATAATATATTCAGTTGTTTTAGTCTTTGAAGAGTAATAGATATTTGTCTTTTAATTTCTTTCATTGTGTCACAATTGTTGGTAATCAATGACCCAAGATATTCAGAATGTTCCATCACCTTCAATTTTTCCTCATTAACATATATTTGTTTCTCCATAGTAGTTTTATCTGTATGCATTATCTTTGTTTTTGCTATGTTAAGATGTAAGTTGTGATTTTCACTATTCCTTTGGGTTGAGGTTATTAGGTTTTTTATTCCAATCTGTGTTGTGGATAGCAATACTGTATCATCGTCATATTGAATCTCTGGTTATTTCATGACCACCAATATTTAGGGCATCATACCGCTTTCTGGTTATATCAACTCTAACATTTCTCATTATATTTTTGGTGTACGTTACTGAAATATACAGCACACATAGTCACACAGTAATTTAAATTGTCTACCAAGGTAGGCCCACTAAGTATACAGATAAATAACACAACTCTGAAACAAGTTAAAGAATTCAAATATCTTGGAAGTATGATCACAGAAGATGGCAGATTGGACAGAGAAATCGAAATCACATGTCAAAAAGCTAGCTGCACTTACATGTCAACTATCACCCTTACTGAAACATCCAAATATACCCATGTCCGCAAAATGACAGATAATAAACAGCATATTCACACTAACCGTATGCTACCAATCTCAAACCTGGACTTTATCCAAATCACATTTTCGCAAAATCAACACCTGTGAGATGAGATGCCTGAGGAGAACTGCCAACTTAACAATCTGAGACCGAGTAAGAAATGCTGTTATTAGACAGTTAGTGGGATCAACACCTTGTGCCACATTTATTGAAAAACATAAGATCAAATGGTTTAGCCATATCGTTAGAATGCAACACCAACAACTACCATCGCTGGCCTTACATCAAAGATCATCTGCAACGAGACCTAGAGGATGTCCAAGAAGAAAATGGATTGATGACATCAAAGACATTGTACAATCACACGGAATGTTTTAAACTGTCATGTATTTTTGTTTACGCAAAGATGGCTGTGCCATACGAACCACACCTGCTTTAGCAATCTTAGCATTCGTAAACTTTTGTATTAAACAGCACACAAAATGCATTGTTTCTATCAGTCATATGGCCAGGTTCCAGTAGATTGTGCGATATTGTGGAAGTAGGTAATTTTCTGCAGTGAAATGTGCCAGACAATAAATTCTGTAGCCTACTGTGTCTTCATTATTCAAATTCACTGCCGGGAAAATATAGTCTTGAATTTTATTTACCGTTACAGCCCAGCTTTAACGTATTCATTGCATGTGATTTGATCCTCAGACAGGTTGAGCGTGCAAAACAAATGTGGTATGACAGTGATGCTAACGTTGCCAGTGGTGAACAAAATGGGGAACCTGTTCAAAGCAGCCTCCATGCCGAAGTTCAGCCGAGCCTCATTCAGATCAAAGCTGCCAGTGAGGACGAGGTAGGCAGAAGCCAGATTGATGTTAAAGATACTCCCTTGACCCGGGTTCCCAGGTTCGATCCATCGGTAAGGTGTGGGATTTTTTTCTGTCGGGGGCAAAAAGAAAATCTTAACCTGCACAGTTCGCAGCGACTACACTAGCCAGGCGGCCTTAATTCCTCAGGCTCACATACCCCTCTGCCAAACACCGCAAGGTACTATATTGGCAGTAAATGACAGTTTTTTGACAATACTTCCTTGACAGATACTGCTCTTGGGCTGTGAAGTGTTAGATCTTCACATATTCTAGGCCTTGACATAATGATGTGGGGTGGTTAGTTCTCTTCCTCACTGTCTTTCCTTGCTTAGTAATTCCCAGAAAATGATCCAGTACTCATTTTATGCGGCTGGGTTGACCCCAAGTCAGAAAAATATATTACCACTTCTGGGAATTGAACTGGTTTGGTAGGCTAACTTTGTTTATGCAGCTGTTTAATGTATGTACTGGATTATGTTTACATTACTGAACCCAGTATTGTATTAATAGTTCATAATTGCATTAATTAGGTAAATATGCTGGAACTGAATATAGCACATACTGAGAAAACACGAGGACAATATAATTAGACACTCTCTTGTCTGCAACCCAGAAGGCAAATTAAATAGTGGGAGACTTAAAAACTCATGGAAAAAAGAATTACAGACAGAATAATAATATTGTGAGGACACGATTTACTACCCTGAGTCATATTTGTGTTTACAATAATGACTTAATGAGATGTTTACAGTATGTCTTCATCATCATCGTAGTGCAACAGGTTCTGTGCAGAATGTTGCTCTCAACACGTTCATCAACCCCGTAAGATCCAAATCTACCAGAATCACATATTCTGTACTTTTCTATGGTAGGTTTTCTCATGTTGACATTTATCCTAGGCATTGGCCTATTTGCTGGTCTCCCTGGTCTAGGAGCTACATGACTTTCTCCGTAATCCCGTATACTCTCGTGAGAATCAGTAGCGGTTCTCTCCACGTCGGTAACTTACGGGGTATGTGAGCCGGTCGCTCAGAAAGCAATGACAAACTACTGAGCGTAATCTTGCCAAGAAATCAACAATCAGTTGAAAGATGCTGATGTTGACAGCAATGTCCTGTAAAGGATATGCGTATGTTACAAAATTGGCCTGTTTGGTTTGCTCCTTTCAGTCTTCAATTTTCGAGGGATTTAGGAAATATGTATGTTGTATTAGTCGCAGGGAAAGTTGTTGGAAATGAATCAATATTGTAATCTTCATCAATTCACATGTTTTCTTCTTCTTCTTCGTTCATCCGGAGTTGTTTTTTCGGACGTGATTGCGTTGTGCCTGTTTACAGCAGAGCTGCGTTCTTGCGCCGTTAGGCCGACACATCCGACTTCTGCAGGCATTTGTTGACCAGGTTAACCTTCCCGGGGGTTTCTTAGGACGTTTGGCTCTCACTGTTGTGGTGTTATCCCCCATCCCAGCTGGCCCATACAGAACAGCCAAAGACATCCTGGTCAGCCCTCAAGGGAAGGCAGGGGCAGACCATGGGCATTCCCCGCCATCCAAGGAGGCTTCCATACTTGCAGAGCCACACACAGCGCTCTGGTACTGGGCTCACCCAAGGAATCGTCACGTCCTGCACATAGCTGCTTAGCCTCACTTGCGTATATTGGGCCTTCCGTTCACCATAGGCTGTTCTTCCGGAAACCAGAAGTATGCAGTCTGCAGATGACATCCACACAGTCAGCTTTCGATTCGGACTTTCCACATAATGGATTTGCTATCCAAGCAATATTCCATTTCGTGCCACTAGGACACTTTTTCCACCTTTTATGAAGCCCACACAGTGTGCTTTCGATTCAGACCTTCCACATAATGGATTTGCTATCCAAGCAATATTCCATTTTGTGCCTCTAGGACACTTTTTACTCCTTTTATGAAGCCCACACAGTGAGCTTTTGGTTCGGACTTTCCACATAATGGATTTGCTATCCAAGCAATATTCCATTTCATGCCTCTGGGGCGCTTTTGTAACCGACATACCTGTGGTATGAAGTGCGGCAGTCTAAATACTTCTTCATGCACCTTTAAATGTCAACCTGAATGTAGTTAAAGTAAGCTGCAGTCAACTTGAGCTTGTTGATATCTCCATAGAGCTTGTCCTCAAATGAAGCAGGTGTGGGCCAAAATATCTTTCTCTGTTCTGCATATATTGGGCACTCCTGCAGCAAATGTTTAGCTGTCATTTTACCAGTTCCACAATTGCATTCATCGGTATCTCCTATCTTTAGTTTATTGAACAAGTGATATTTCAGCCTGTTATGTCCTGTGCGGAGTCTGAAGATTGCTACTTGTTCTCTTCGGTCGAGTTTGTAATATGCATCATCCTTCTGGTGACCTGGATGCTCTGATTCCCATTTGGTTCTATAGGTGCTTTTTATCAACCTCTTTGCCTCGTTATAGGTTATGTCTATGTCAGGCTGTGGTAGTCGTCCGCCCTCTTTTGCCAGTCTGTCAGCCTCTTCATTTCTAGGTATACTGCAATGTGATGGGATCCACTGTATTACAACTTTTTTGGATTTCTGGCATAGACCATGGAGTGCTGCTCTTAGGCCAGCTATTTCTGTGCTATTATTGCTCTTCAGTATTGAGACAGCTGACTTTGCATCTGTGAAGATAGCTATTTGCTTCTCTTTATTTTCCTCCATCAAGAGCATTTCTGCTGCAGTTTTCAGAGCTTCTACCTCCGCTTTGAAGTTACTTGAAAACTTTCCAGTTGCCATTGAATGTGTTTTTTTCACTCCATTTTTTAAATTTAGGAGAATTCCTCCTCCTCCATTCTCTATTGAATGATCCATCTGTATATGCATGGGTCCAATTGCTGCTTGGGTAATGTTCTTTTATGTAGTTTAGGGTTATTTCTCTTCTTTCGGTTTCATGCTGAGTGTTCTTTTTCTCAATACCAGGAATGTTTTCTATCATCTCAGGCAGTTGCTGCTGTCTCCAAGCTGGGAACTTGTGTGCATTGTAAATGGGTTTGACTGTTGATATGTTAAGTATAGGATCTGCCCTAATCCTTCGTTTTGCAGTTTCTACAAAGTTGCTACGCTTCAGTCTTCCCTTTCCAAAACCACTAAACCTTTTATACATAGGGTGGTCTGTCAATCTTCTAAATTTTTCTGCTTGTTGCTGGGCTCTGCTATCTCTTCTATCCTGCATTGGTTGTAAACAAGTGATCTTTTCTAGTTCATTAATAGGCGTTGTCTTCAGGCTTCCAGTTATGATTCGCATTCCTTGATGTTGAAGTTTGACTTAACTGCTGTTGCCCAAGCTGCAATGCCATATTCCAGTACTGGCCTCACCCGTCCAGTATATAACTTCTTGATAACTTTCTCATCTGCTCCCCACGTTGTACCAGCAAGCTTTTTCATGATTGTCATTCTCTGCCTTGCTCTTGTTCGATTTTTCTCAACCTGTGTCTTCCATGTCAGGCGACGATCAAAGGTGACTCCTAGATAGTTTGGATTTTCTTCATGGCGCAATATTTTTCCATTCAATACCAGCTTAGGTTGCTGAGTTTTATTTGAGAGGGAGAAGAGAACACTGTGCATGTTGTTTTCTCCTCACTTATCTTCACTAGCCATGATTTTGACCAGTCCTCTAGCACTAATAAGGCTTGCTGTATTCTGCTGTTAGCTGTACTAATATATTCTTCAGATGTCCATATGGCTAGGTCATCTGCAAAGGAGAATGTGTGTACTCTGGCTGGAAAATTTTCTGTGATGTCATTTATATATGCTAGGAATAATGTTGGTGAAAGAACTCCTCCTTGAGAGACACCTTGCTCCAACAGCATCATTTTGCTTGTTTGTCCTTGTACTTTTGTCCTGGCAGTTCTGTTCTCAAGGTAGTGGCTGATCCATTTATACATTTTTCCACAAACATGCATTTTTTGCAGTTTTACTTTCAGTCCTTCCTTCCATACTTTATCAAATGCTTTTTCTAAATCTATCCAGACTGCTAGTGTGTGCTTTTTCTCTTGGAAGGCATCCTCTATTTCCTGAGCTATATAGGTTATTTGATCTTCAGTGGATCTGTACTTTCTGAATCCTGCTTGGTGTGGTGTTAAGAGTTTGTTTTCTTCCAGATGCCATGTTAGCCTGCCATTGATAATGCGTTCCATTAATTTTTCTACACAGCTAAGTAGACTGATAGGTCGATAGCCATTTGGTTCTTCCAGGTCTTTTCCTTTCTTTGGGACTGGTATTAGTATAGCTTCCTTCCATGCCTGTGGGACTATTCCTCTCTTTCAGCTGTTATTTAGGACTGCTAGTAGTTTCTTCTTTACCTTGGTGCCTAGTCCTATTAGCATTTCATTTGTGATTCCATCCTTTCCTGGTGATTTCTTCTTTTTTAGGGTATTCATTGCCTGTTCCATTTCTTCCATTGTTAGATTTGCCATCATATATTCTGCTGCTGTCTCTGTATTTCTATGATGTATCTGTTTGTCTTTGATTGCTTTCTTCTGTTCGGTTGTAATATCAATGTGGTTTGCATTTGCATAGTGCTCCATTAGTGCATTTGCAGCCTTTTTTCCTGTAAGCGAGGCATTTCCTTGTTTAATTGTTATTTGTTTGTTTCTAGGTCCTTCATTGTTCATGGCTTTCACTAGTTTCCATAGCTTGTTTCCATCCCTGTCAAAATTCAGGTTTTCTGTTTTTTCCCTCCAACAATCTCTTGTTGTTTGATTTACTGTTCTTTTATATTTTGCTGAGATGGCTTTGAGAGAGATGTTCGCTTCAATTGTTTGTTCTCTCTCTGCTGTCTTCCTGGCATCTTCAACTTTGTCCTCCAAACTTTGTAGTTCTTCAGTCCAGTATGGTTTGTAATTTTTCCTCACTCCTCTTGGAAAAGACTCAGTGGCTGCCTGTATTATCGCTCTGTTTAGACTTTCCACCATTTGCTTTATGTTGCCATATCGTGTATTTATGTTTTCACAATATTTGTCTGTTAGTATGGCAAATCTGTCCCAATCTGCTCGTTTGTAATTCCAGCGGGGCAAGGCCTTTTGCTCCTGTGGGACATATTCCATATTCATTACAAGCTTGATTGGTCTGTGGTCACTACCTGCTAATTGGTCAAGCACATGGTGATCGATTTTGTGGAGGATGTCTCCTGTGCAGAAAGCTAAGTCTGGAGTAGAAGTGGTAAGCCATCTTCTGGAGTAGAAGCTCGGTGTGTCATCCGCTTTGTTGAGTAGATGGAGATTTGAGTCTATTTCCCAGTCCTCCAATTCATCTCCTCTTTTGTCAGTATCTGGGTATCCCCATCTATCTGAACGGCTATTAAAGTCTCCGACAATAATGCAGTTTGTGTCAGTTATTTTCATGTTTGAGAGTGTAAGGTCCTTATCTGCTGGGCTACACAGATTGTAGATTCTTATTTTCACGTCCTTTATCATTATATCAACACCTATAATTTCCGTTTGGTTGTCAGAGATCACAGATACTTCGCTGCAAGGTATTGTATTTCGTGTAAGTATTAGAACTCCTCCTTTGTGTCCTTCACGGTCGAAACGTGTGGCCTGATATCCTCTGACTGAGAATTTGCGATTGGCGTTGAGGTGTGTCTCTTGAATGCATGCCACATCTATTTTATCTTTATGAAGACGCTGTGTTAGGGACTCTTTCTTCTTGTAAACTCCTTCGGCATTCCACTGTAGTATGTTGAGTGTCCGGGGTATTTGGTCAATAGCTCTTAACCTACTCCTCTGTGCCTTGACTCCACAGCACAGGGGAAGGTGACCACCAGTAGTCATGGGTGGACCCCCTCGAGGCAGGGGACCCGGCACTATCGCCGCCTGATGGGACTTCGCGGGATTAGCACCATAACGATTAATTTTGATTTGTGACATCATGAATTAAGTTACGTTGCACTGCTTTGTCAAGCCTGTGGCTCAGTACATCCAATTTCGACAAGCATTTATTCGGGATGCTTTCCCTAGCCTTTGACTGTCCCCAGTCTACCTACAAGGCAGCAGGTTTTACGTTGCACTGCTTTGTCAAGCCTGTGGCTCAGTACATCCGATTTTGACAAGCATTTATTCGGGGTGCTTTCCCTAGCCTTTGACTGTCCCCAGTCTACCTACAAGGCAGCAGGTTTGTGTGTCTCTTCATCTGGTCCCTCTCCTTTGACCTGTCCGACATGGGTGGCCCTACCAGTAGCTGTGTTACCGTCGGCATAGCTCTTGGGGTCATTGGGATGCACAAGCCCCTCTACCTCGTCACGGTGGACACACAGCAGAGGGGAATTCACATGTTTTAATGTTCTTCATGTGCTTGCTTGTTCTCAGGCTGTCTTCACTGAAAGTAAATCTGATTAAGCTAAACCCTCATTATACTGGCACTGTGGCTTTGGGGATAGTGAGATGCTCAGTTTCATCATTCCCCAACATACATAGCCCAGGGTTCGACATCAGCCACAGGCAGTTAGAAAGCAGACCACTGTCAGGGGCCGTTAGGTTTTTATCTTTGCTCTACTGATCTGTGATCTGACTTCTGGTGATTGGAATCTGGAGGTCTAATGCTCCGATCTGTGTTGAGCTCTCCAGGCTAATTTATTTAACGTTGTTTAGGGGTATTGGCTGGTTATTATTGTAGTTAATACCCAAATACCATAAGGGCCTTTGAATGTTTCCTCCTCCTCATGAAACCACTAACAACACACTGAACTACAAAAGTACTGCACAGAATACTGAAACATTTTGTGTCCTATAATTGCACTTTTTGATTACATCAGTAGAAATGCAGTTCATTCATCTGTTGTGTTCACTCCTTAAAATAATATTCTAAATTGATATCTCTATACAACATAATCTACGTTAACTTTTACGGCAATATTACTTGCCATTGCCAATTCGGGATTTTGATCCATGATGTTTCTCTCACTGTGTTCTAGCTTTTCATGAGTCTTTTCAACTCTTGCGCTAATCGATGCATGCAACTTGATCAATTCATTCACTGCACTTGACATGAGACCATGTGGCTCCTGTCAACCTCATTGAGTTGATTTTGATGGTATGAGGTGTCAGCCATTCAGAAACTACTGAACTAAATTGTCTAGTAAATCAAAAACATCCAGTATGGACTGTGATTGACTGCAACATCCTGTAAAGGACATGCAATTAACTCGTTATATTGCAATAAAACATAATTTTGTATGTTTTATTGTTATTATTTTGGGTTTCTCTAAAATAGGCTCATCCAAACAGTTGAGCCACCTGAGGTTTGGCTCTTTTGGTATCATGGTTGGTGTAGCTGGTATGCAAAGATTGCTCCGACACACACAATTGTAACACTGTTTATCTAACTTTGTTTCTTGTATTTATCTCGGTCTACTCTTTCATTTGTCATAATCACTAAGGTAAACCGAAGAATACAGGCTTTTATCCGAAACAAGAGAAATGAAGTTGATGAGAGAAACATCAGGGAATTCATCTCTCCATTTTCATCAGGTATGTTCAAACTGAGAAAAGAACACTAAATCAGCCATGCAGCTACTCAGTTTTATTGTGTGTTGTTAATATAGTGCTGTGAGTTTTCTACTCTTGGCATCTAATGCCATTCTTATGAAAGTGTTGGTTTCTTGTGACCAATCCAGGTACTTAAAGAATATTATTGATGGTGATGTTAATAGGCTTTCTGTGATGTTTGACAGAGTAATGAAGTTGATGAGACATGATCGTCATCATCAAGGGCATTGATGATTTTGTAAGGGTGAAACCATGAAAGACTTTGTGATTATTGAAGGTGACTTTGGTAGGTTTTTTGTGATGTTTGACAGAGTTTAAGTAGTTGATGAGACGGTGATAAGCACTCCTGTAAGGATGAAAACAATGAAACACTTGGTTTTGGGGGGTTTTCTGTGACGTTTGACAGGGTAATGCAGTTAATTAAATGGTATCTAGGCAAACTTTCTGGACTAGAGAAACAACAGTGGAAGATAAACTCTGTGGACCACCAAGTGAACTACAAAAGACAGTTAAATTCATACGATGATCTATATGTACATGTACGGTGATCTATTCTGTATTGTCTTCAGTGGTAACTTTCTCTCATTCGCTGCTACATCTTCTTAAATAGTTCAGCAGAGCTAAAAAAAAATTGCTAAGAATATATGGGGGGGGGGGGGGGGCATGGCTGATAAGTCGTAGCATGTGCCTCAAGGTTAATAAGCTACCAGGTTCAATCTCTACATCTCATCTCATCATGTTCCTCTTGTACCTTGCGGTGTCGAGGTGAAGTATAAACATCGTGAGAGTGCCCGATTATGGGCAAATCTCTACATAGGACTAAGAATTATTGCAAGAACTATTGGTATCTAATGATATCACACATTACCATTTTCTTGGGTAGTGAGATTGGATACCTAGACTGCTTGTATAAGGGTGAAAACGGGTGGTTTCTTTTGCAAGTTGTGTGTGTTAAAAACCTGCGGCAGTTGGAAATTGTAGAGAGTAGGCCATAAGACCCCAAGCAAAGTTGTTAGGAAAAGTCAACCTGACCACAAGTGGACAGAGCCCATAACATTGGGTGGAATCTGTCTAGAGGGGGCAAACCTGTCACACATGCAAGGCGAAGGCGACCATACTGACCTTTGATGTGCATAACTGGGTGTGAAACACTTCCCTGGACAGAGGAATGAAGAAGACAAAGTTTAGCCTTCCACAACCCTTGCAACCAACCAATGATCCTGGCATAGACACACAATCCCACATAGACACACACACATCTTCCAGAACGCTTGCAACCAACCAATGATGCTGGCATAGACACACACATCTTTCACAACCCTTGCAACCAACCAATGATCCTGGCATAGACACACAATCCCACACAGACACACACATCTTTCACAACCCTTGCAACCAACCAATGATCCTGGCATAGACACACAATCCCACATAGACACACACACATCTTCCAGAA
The DNA here is from genome assembly GCA_963921405.1 of Cepaea hortensis. Classification (NCBI taxonomy): domain Eukaryota; kingdom Metazoa; phylum Mollusca; class Gastropoda; order Stylommatophora; family Helicidae; genus Cepaea; species Cepaea hortensis. Next base: position 15,967,273 of record OY992894.1, read on the forward strand.
CGCTTGCAACCAACCAATGATGCTGGCATAGACACACACATCTTTCACAACCCTTGCAACCAACCAATGATCCTGGCATAGACACACAATCCCACACAGACACACACATCTTTCACAACCCTTGCAACCAACCAATGATGCTGGCATAGACACACACACATCTTCCACAACCCTTGCAACCAACCAATGATGCTGGCATAGACACACACACATCTTTCACAACCCTTGCAACCAACCAATGATGCTGGCATAGACACACACACATCTTTCACAACCCTTGCAACCAACCAATGATGCTGGCATAGACACACACACACATCTTTCACAACCCTTGCAACCAACCAATGATGCTGGCATAGACACACAATCCCACATACACACACACACATCTTTCACAACCCTTGCAACCAACCAATGATGCTGGCATAGACACACAATCCCACACAGACACACACATCTTTCACAACCCTTGCAACCAACCAATGATCCTGGCATAGACACACAATCCCACATAGACACACACATCTTCCAGAACGCTTGCAACCAACCAATGATGCTGGCATAGACACACAATCCCACACACATCTTCCAGAACGCTTGCAACCAACCAATGATCCTGGCATAGACACACAATCCCACACACACACACATCTTTCACAACCCTTGCAACCAACCAATGATGCTGGCATAGACACACAATCCCACACAGACACACACATCTTTCACAACCCTTGCAACCAACCAATGATCCTGGCATAGACACACAATCCCACATAGACACACACATCTTCCAGAACGCTTGCAACCAACCAATGATGCTGGCATAGACACACAATCCCACACACATCTTCCAGAACGCTTGCAACCAACCAATGATCCTGGCATAGACACACAATCCCACACACACACACATCTTTCACAACCCTTGCAACCAACCAATGATCCTGGCATAGAAACACAGGCCCACACAGACACACACACATCTTCCAGAACGCTTGCAACCAACCAGTGATCCTGGCATAGACACACAATCCCACACAGACACACACACATCTTCCACAACCCTTGCAATCAACCAATGATGCTGGCATAGACACACACACATCTTCCACAACCCTTGCAACCAACCAATGATGCTGGCATAGACACACACACATCTTTCACAACCCTTGCAACCAACCAATGATCCTGGCATAGACACACACACATCTTCCACAACCCTTGCAACCAACCAATGATATTGGCATAGACACACACACATCTTTCACAACCCTTGCAACCAACCAATGATCCTGGCATAGACACACACACATCTTCCACAACCCTTGCAACCAACCAATGATGCTGTCATAGACACACACACATCTTCCACAACCCTTGCAACCAACCAATGATCCTGGCATAGACACACACACATCTTCCACAACCCTTGCAACCAACCAATGATATTGGCATAGACACACACACATCTTTCACAACCCTTGCAACCAACCAATGATCCTGGCATAGACACACACACATCTTCCACAACCCTTGCAACCAACCAATGATGCTGGCATAGACACACACACATCTTCCACAACCCTTGCAACCAACCAATGATATTGGCATAGAGACACAATCCCACACACACACACACACATCTTTCACAACCCTTGCAACCAACCAATGATGCTGGCATAGACACACAATCCCACACAGACACACACATCTTCCACAACCCTTGCAACCAACCAATGATGCTGGTATAGACACACACACATCTTTCACAACCCTTGCAACCAACCAATGATCCTGGCATAGACACACACACATCTTCCACAACCCTTGCAACCAACCAATGATCCTGGCATAGACACACAAGCCCACACAGACACACACACATCTTCCACAACCCTTGCAACCAACCAATGATGCTGGCATACACACACACACATCTTCCACAACCCTTGCAACCAACCAATGATGCTGGCATAGACACACACACATCTTCCACAACCCTTGCAACCAACCAATGATGCTGGCATAGACACACACACATCTTTCACAACCCTTGCAACCAACCAATGATGCTGGCATAGACACACACACATCTTCCACAATCCTTGCAACCAACCAATGATCCTGGCATAGACACACAAGCCCACACACACACATGTGTAGACTACCACACTACCTTGATTCACCAGACATTTTGGAAGGTAATGAATTCCAAGACATCCATGGTGGCAGATTAGTATGCAGCCACACATTACAGTGGGGGTGTATTCTCCAAAAGAGGGTCATGGTGGCATGGCAATTAGTGTGCTTGCCTGCCAAGACTGGGGTCAAGGTTCAGTGGCCAACTGAGACAGGATTGCTTTTTTTCCTGATCAATACAGATCAAGATGGAGCTGATCCACGACTCTGGTGATCGAGTGAAATGGCAAAACATGACCGCCCATGCTTATCGGCATGACACATGATGGATGGATGGACAGCTCAAGAGTTGACCCAGCCTGATCAGAATGGGTATCAGATGTTTCAGAATTGTCTGGGAGAGGTGGTGAGGAAGGAAACTAGTCACCACATGCCAAGGACTAGAACTTCTGAATACAAACACTTCACACCCATACAGCTGTGTTTGCTATGAGACTATCCATAAACTTGTGAAGCGTGGACAATGAGCAGTCAAGCTGAAAAACATCTGATGGCTGTAGAAATGTGGTTTCTGAGGAAAATGCAAAGAATACCATGGACAGACAGAAAAACCAATGACCAAGTTCTACAAGAAACAAATGAAAACCGTAAACTGATTAGAGAAATTAGACGTAGACAGTCACAATTTTTCGGTCATGTTATGAGAAGAAATAAATTGGAGAACTTGGTGACAACTGGCAAGATCAATGGTTTGAGAAAAGGGGAGGGCAGAGAAGTAAATACCTGGATGGCTTGACCACGTTGTATGGTCGAGACAAGAACACAGAGCTGATCCACGACTCTGGTGATCGAATGAGATGGCACAATATGACCACCCTCGCTTACCGGCATGGCACATGATGATGATCCCTGTTTGTACCTTGTATTCTCAGAGCCAGGCACGAGCTGTGCTCGAGTCGAGGCCGTCTACGTCCACAGAGAGGGGCAGAAAAGTCATATCACCATGAAAAGAGTGGAAAATGCCAGCGGCCCTCAGACACAGATCCCTGCAGATGATGATGATGGCAGGCGTCATCTGTCATATCGAGTTCCTGTGGATGTCCAGCGAGCTGATGCAGTCGAGGAAAGACTCTACAACCTTGAAGCTCACTTGAACATCAAAAATGGTACGTGTTTGTGCGTACAAGACCTTGTTGGGCAATTATACACAGGGAGAATTTTTGCTTATTTTATTTATTGTACAGGACACAATTTATTACGCAGCCACGTGTCTACAAAATTTAAGACTTTGAATAACAAAGACACAAACAATAAATTGCATGATTTATTGCCTGACATACGAGTTGAAGTCAATAAGTAAGGCACAAATGGCTGTAGAAAAATAACTAACTATGATAACTTGAAACCAGTTTATTTTTATACATACATTGTCCCTTTATTTCTCAACAATTTCCACTAACATTGATGCACTTATCCAATCGTTTTATCAGTTCTCCAATACCCGCTGCATAGAACTGCATGCTGTGTTTCTCGTAAACCACGTTTTCACATTCAACTTCGGCGTCATTCATGAAATGTCTCCCGCCAAGGAGGGTTTTCAGTGGACCAAAAAGATGGAAATCGCTAGGGGCTAAGTCTCGGCTGTAACGGTGGATGTTCCAGAACTTCCTACCTTAGTTGGTTAATTGAATGTGAAGTGAAAACATGGTTTAGAAAACAGAGCACGCAGTTCTATGCAGCCGGTTTGGGAGGACTGATAAAACGATGGGATAAGTGCATCAATGTTAGTGGAAATTATATTGAGAAATAAAGGGACAATGTATGTATAAAAATAAACTGGTTTCAAGTTGTTATCACAGTTAGTTATTTTTCTACAGCCATTTGTGACTTACTTATTGACTTACCCTCATATTTTGCTGCATCACATCAGTTATATACTGCAGGAATCACACAACATAAACTAAAGTACTATAACCAACTCATTATGGAAACAGTGAATAACAGGGTTGTAGAATACATACCCAATTCTAGTGTTTGTGTCTTCATTATTCAAAATCACTATGGGAAATCACTGTTTTACAATTTAAGATTGGCAAATCAGCTGTATGCACTTATGGATTGGTGCCTCAGGCAACAAATCATATACTCCAAGACTGTCCCTAATACGACATATCAAGGATAACTTTCTGGCCTAGAGAAACAGCAGTGAAAGATAAACTTTACAGACCACTGAGTGAACTAAAAATGATACTAAAATGTATACAAGAAACAACATTGCAGATATAAATAATTTATTTCAAATGAACCAAAGAAGTTACTCATTTTCTACCAGTAGTTTGGGGGAGACATAGGAGGTTCTTGAAACAATTCAATCAACAATTCTCTATGCACCTTGTTTCAAGTCTTATCCTCAATTATATGTTATGCCATGTCGAACAACCTCACTGCACATTGGGCATTCTCTTGCATCCTCAATTCTCCAATGCAGCAACAATCCCAGAGTATTTCTGCTTACTGTTCCCAAAATGAGTTGATTATAGTATCTTCTCTCTTTCCTCTGAAGGCCGCATTGACATACCTGACCAGGCTTCAACCTTTGGTTAATGTAATCAGGCTAGAATGGAGTCTCGTTTCAGCCTAGCCTGTACTGCATTGATTATATCAGCCCTGCCCATGCTTCTTGCTGTGTGTATCGGTGCATTATTTGCCAGCTGGTTTGCACATTTTACTTTTAACCCCGACATGTCCCGGTGCATACAACCTGGCAAGTGATGTGAAGCGAGACGTCTGAATACTGTCCATCCATTCAGAGCGGAGACTGCCGGTTACTATTTTCTGTAGCATATTCCTGGCGTCTGGTATGATTATCGTGTGTGTGACTTTTTTATTCTACTGTCCATTGACTACTAAGTGTTGTCACTCAGTGAACTATTGAACAGCCAGGTCCTTCGTCATTGCTCTGTGTTGTCTCTCCATTAACTCTTGAACATTCAGGTCTAGTCCACAGTGACTGCTCAGTATTGTCACTCAGTCTTGCTCCTTGGATGTTTGTTCCACACTTGTGGTGGATGCTTGCAGATCTTCTCCCTTTCTGCAGACATGACTAGATTATCTCAACTGGAATTACTCCACAGATCTGAGTCCTTGGTATTCTAGACCAGTTCTGTGGATGATATTCCTCTGAGACCATCCAGCATCATTTCCCTCGGTCTGCCTCTGCTTATTGTTCTAGTAGTTTATTTCCTCATGTTTCAGTCAGATGCTTGTGATTAGTCTGTGAAACATAAGGACATATATGTTCTCATAGTGCCCTAAAAATGTTCTGTACTTGTAATAGTGTCCTGCGAATGTGTATGTCATTGTTTGTGCCCTCTTCCTCTTGCTTGCTTGCTTGTGTTCGCTGGCTGTGATCTCCAGCGTGAAGTCCTGTATGTCGGATGAATACATCCTGTTGTCCAACATCAATGTGATGTCATACCGGAACTGAGGTTTGCATGAGTATCCGTTGTCCCATATCTGGCTCATTGGTGTGCAGACTGGTGGTTCCTCGCCATGCAGGCAGATACTCTCCGACTTCGGAGGAATCATTGATCCTACTGATGTTAGCCAGGTCTCCGAAGGGACCTGTTGCCCAGGATGCACAGCGTGGAAGTGTCAGCAGGTCTTGGCCAGTAGAGATCCTAGCCCTGGTGCCTTGGAAACACCTTTGTGTTCCCCCTCTTCCTCTACAAATCCACCTTGTTCATCACTAATTTCTGGTTTAACCTTGTTTCTTACTCTTCTCATAATTATTCTCAGTGACAGCTTTCTCATGTGACACATAAGACTTGATGATCTGTGCAATGATCTTCACATTCTAATGCACCTGGTTTCTTTTACAGAACTCTGAATTTGTATTGTAATAGATCATGAGGAATGTGCCCACTAGAAAAGTTGTCATGAAGAAATATTTTATTTTTTTAATAGTCCACAACATGGAGTAAGCAACATATACCCAGGGATCAGCAGTAGCATAGTGAGATGCTTGCCTGCCATCCCTTGGCCATGGGTTTGAATCCATATCCAGGCAGCTTTTAATAATTGACTAGGGCGCCCAGGTCGACCTGAGCTGACATGGGTACCAGGAATTATCTTAGGAAGTAAAGGCAGACGGTGTTATACTGATCACATGACCTCCCAAGTCCCGATTGGTCTATAAGAATGTGGGTCTGGCACCATCTGTCTAGTGCAGCTTAAGGCGTGGGGAATGGGTCCTTTACTTTACAGAGATGTTTGATTTGGTTTTTTGTTTCGGGATCTGGTGATACCCTCATTGCTGTGTGTGTTCTTTTATATGGAAACACACTTCCATCGATGATATATTCATTCACTGCTAACATATTGATGAATATTTCTCCACTTCCATTCATTATCCCAGGTTTGTGTTTTTGCGTGATCTTGGCATTCAGGTCATCCATCAAACGCTTGATATACCATTTATTTGATTACCTATAGTACTTTGAAGTTTAATTTTCGCTAATTCATCCTTATCATTTGTTGGTCACAACACTGGATTAATTCATGTTTACTTTCATTTTTATTTTGTGGTTCTGTAAGCTGTTGTTGTTATTATTCTGGTACTTCCTCTTCCCACTCTATCAGTGCTTTCTCTGCCCCTTTAGACATCATTAGTGCCACTCCTTCACTGTGGGAGCCATTTTCCTATGTATGTTCTGAGAACAGCACTGTCTTACGTGTGTTTAAAAGCATTTTTGCCTGCTCTGTTCCATCTTATTTCACATAATCATAAAACGTTAATCCCGTGATGTTTCATCCTGTGCCGTATTTCCCAGTTCATAAATAGTTCTAACATGCCAGGTGCCAATTCTGGAGATTTTCATGGATTACAAGTTATATTTATATAAAATATGTTCATAACTTTATGTCTCATATTTTCACTGTTTTAAACTTATTTTCTTGTCCAGATGCACAAGACGTGTTTGCCCGCATTAAAGCCTTAGAGGAGAGGGTTAGCTACCTGGAAGGATTGTCACCGGAGTATTTTACTGCTGGTGTAAGTAGAATATCTAGTATCAGACTCTTTAAGTACAATGTCTGGTTTCACACTCTGTAAGTAGAATGTCTACTTTCATACTCTGTGTGCCTGGTTTCACACTCTGTAGGAGGAATGTCTAGTTTCACACTCTGTGTGTCTAGTTGCACACTTTTTAAGTAGAATGTTTGGATTCCAGTATTTTTTTTAGTTCATACCGTGGTCTGTAGAGTTTATCTTCCACTGTTGTTTCTCTAGGTCAGAAGATTTACCTAGGTATGTCATATTTTGTGCAGTAATTGACAGTAACTGTGCTTTTTGCCCACACATGTTTACAAAGATTAGATATTGTTTAGAAGATCTATAGACATTTTAGACATAGTGCTCTCATAGAATTAAATTAGCTAACTTGACTGAAAGAAAACATGAATGACAATTTCCTGGAAATTAATGAAGAGGATCTCATAGCTTGTGACATGATGGCTCACTACAGAAAGTTCTCTAAGGCAATAATCTTGTCGGGTGTTCAAGTAGTCATTGCCCATGTGTGCAGGAACCTTTCAAGTAGTCATTGCCCTTGCCTATAGGAACCTTTCAAGTAGTCATTGCCCATGTGTGCAAGAATCTTTCAAGTAGTCATTGCCCTTGTGTGCAGGAACCTTTCAAGTAGTCATTGCCCATGTGTGCAGGAACCTTTCAAGTAGGCATTGCCCTTGTGTGCAGGAACCTTTCAAGTAGGCATTGCCCATATGTGTAGGAACCTTTCAAGTAGTCATTGCCCTTGTGTGCAGGAACCTTTCAAGTAGTCATTTCCCATGCCTGTAGGAACCTTTCAAGTAGTCATTTCCCATGCCTGTAGGAACCTTTCAAGTAGTGATTGCCCATGTGTGTAGGAACCTTTCAAGTAGTGATTGCCCATGCCTGTAGGAACCTTTCAAGTAGTCATTGCCCATGCCTGTAGGAACCTTTCAAGTAGTCATTGCCCATGTGTGTAGGAACCTTTCAAGTAGTCATTTCCCATGCCTGTAGGAACCTTTCAAGTAGTGATTGCCCATGCCTGTAGGAACCTTTCAAGTAGTGATTGCCCATGCCTGTAGGAACCTTTCAAGTAGTCATTGCCCATGTCTGTAGGAACCTTTCATGTAGTCATTGCCCTTATCTGTAGGAACCGTTCAAGTAGTCATTGCCCATGTCTGTAGGAACCTTTCATGTAGTCATTGCCCTTATCTGTAGGAACCGTTCATGTAGTCATTGCCCATGTGTGTAGGAACCGTTCAAGTAGTCATTGTCCATGTCTGTAGGAACCTTTCATGTAGTCATTGCCCTTATCTGTAGGAACCGTTCAAGTAGTGATTGCCCATGCCTGTAGGAACCTTTCAAGTAGTCATTGCCCATGTCTGTAGGAACCTTTCATGTAGTCATTGCCCTTATCTGTAGGAACCGTTCATGTAGTCATTGCCCATGTGTGTAGGAACCGTTCAAGTAGTCATTGTCCATGTCTGTAGGAACCTTTCAAGTAGTCATTGCCCGTGTCTGTAGGAACATTTCAGAAATATCACATTCCATAAACAATAATCTGAACATCATAAAGATAGAATAGAACAGGACACAATAGGTTACGCAACCACATGTATACAAAATTCAAGATTGGTGACTCAGCCATGTGCACATGTGGTTTGGTGTCGCAGACAGCAGAGCATATACTTCAGGATTGCCCAAACTACAACATATCCAGGCAAACCTTCTGGCCTAGAGAGACAACAGTAGAAGATAAACTCTACGGACCGCTGAGTGAACTAAAAAAGACTGTTAGATTCATACAAGAGACAACATTGCAGTTATTATAAACATATTTCAGGCGAACGAAAGAAGAAGAAGGTAGAATAAAACTAGAAATATGGAAAGTGAAGCAAGAAGAAAATAGGTCAATACGGAAGGGTGGAAGATAGAGAACGATTAGTCTTTACAAAAACGGATAGATAGTAGGTCGATCAGTTGGTTGCTGGTTGCATGGATCGATGTATTGTCAGATACATTCTGCAGAAATCACACAACATAAACAATAAGATAAATCCTTCAAGTTGAAATATACAACACAACGTATTCACACAGTAATTTCAATTGTCTACCACTGTGATTTTAAATTGACAATCTTTATTTTTTTTTATTTTTTTTTGGGTGCTCAAAATTGGCTTTTATAAATGAATGGCAATTGCCTTGGCCAGCTTTAACATGCGACCATTTTGTGAGTTAAACAACACACGAAACACGTTGTCCCTATCAATCACATGACCGGTTTCCAAAATGTGCCGTCCAATTGATGACAGGAGATTTGTGGTGTGTAGGCTTTGCTAGGTTACCAGAGCTTTTGTTTATTATAATGTCGGTTCAATTGGTTATGAGTATAACCATCCTGTTATTCAACGGCCTCTCAATTATAAACTAAATTGTGGAATTTGCATGCAATTGCTTCTCTAAGTTTGGTGTTATTGGTGAGTCATGATTGGGATGCTTCAGAACCAGTGCATGGACTGATCAGGTTGATTGCACTAAAGAGTTATTCCTTGATGCCATAGCAGTTACTGTTCTCTCCTGCCAAGATAGTCTGATCTGGGTTCAAACCACAGCAGCAACAAGATTGTCTTTTCTGGCAAGTGCATCTCTCGGATCGAACCAGTATTTTTGTAAAATGGGTGCTGGACAGTTCTAAGACTGTTCTTGGAATTGCTGGGAAAGGGAGGTAATGTGGAATGCAGCTGGTCACCCCACCTCACTAGCTGTGTCTAGAAAATGAAAAAGCGTAGCACATCACTCTCCAATGGTACTGTATTTCTTTTTTTTTTAAACATGCTATCAACAATTTGTTCCATAAATTTATGTTTAGAGGCACTTGTCAATATTTTGCAGATACCTCAGAAAAAGAAAAAGCTTGAACACAGTGCTGGCAATGATGGAACAATTCATTACATAAAACCGGTGAGTAAATATGCTAGTATATTTCAAAGGTACCAAAGATAACAGCAGCTATACATAAATAAATATATATATATGTGTGTGTGTGTGTGCGTGTATATATATATATAGAGAGAGAGAGAGCGCGCGAGCGAAAGCACACACACACACACATTAATAAATATTTATATGGCGATAAATATGTAAATAATTGAGATACATGCAGGGGCTTAAAAAGCAATGACCAAAAAGATGAGAAAGTCAGTCATGCATGTAAGGAAAATAAGAAAAAACAGCCACCAAATAATATTACTACATGTACATCTTAATTGTATTTCTCTTACTAGTAACATTATTTATTGCATATTTAATGTATGATTCCTGTCCATGTGGCAGATAGGCAGTTGAGCTGTTAAAGCCTCTTGAGTGTTTTTGCTTCTGGCTACCGTTTGCTTATGCATTTTCCTAATGTTTGATTGGTAACACTTTGCTCTGTTGCCCAGCTACTGAGTTAAGTGCTTGGAGCGACACTGTGAGCTGTGGGTTTCGTGGGTAGTGCTTTTACATCTGTCCACGGTTGTTTGTATTGTGAACTGCATGTTCAGAAAATGGTGGCGGCTGGTTGCTGAACTAGCTAGTTTTGCATAATGCAGTAATGTGTGTGAAGCTGCTGCTTTTCTAGTGACTGCCGCTTCCATCGAAGAAGAACCGTAATTTTCATGGTGGACTGCAGTGTTGGCATTCTGTTTGCAGCCTTATGCATATTCTTGCCTGTGTATGCTGTTGTGCTGTTTGTTCCACTTTTCATATGGGGCACACGACCGAAAAAGTGTGTCGGCCAAAAGGGACAAATTTTGCAGCTGTACTGTAAATAGGCACAAAGCAACTACATCCAAAACAAACATATTAGACGAATAAAGAAGAAAGAAAGATTTGATATTTATATTCTCTTATCACATCATATATTGCCTCAGCCTACTAGCGAATGAAAGAAGAAGAAGCGTCAGCCTACTTTAGTTTCTTTGTAGATCCCTAGAATAGTTGTTAAGAGTTATTTGTATGTCTTTTTACAATACATCACAATCAAACTCAGCAGTGTTTTGGCTATTTGTAATTTTGAAGGCAATTTTACGTTCAGTAATTTGCCATTGCTTTCTGAATGACCAGAACTCATGTCATTAGAAAAATCAACGCAAAGCAGTCACTTCCAAATTACCTGTGGCTGGACTGTGAAACTGAGTTCATAATCCCTCAGTCCCAGATGCCGGCAGAATAGTTTTAGGCATTACAACTCTCATGACATTTCTGGAATTTCAGCTGCCTTCCCAGGATGAGAGCCTTTCTGACATTGATATCAAGATTCGGCAGCTGAAGCAGGCCTTGAAAGAGAAGCAGAAGCAGGTTCAAAGCTGACATCCCCACGCTCAAAATGTTATGTGTCCATGGGTAAATTAAGATCTTATTGCTGTTAAATCAGAATACATGTAATGTTAACTAATTTAAATACTGTTAATCATTTGTTTCTTGTTGGAAGCCTGCAAATATTCCTGCGGGAATCACAGTGTTTTGGTTGGTCCTATCATAGTGATTACATGTTGTTCTTATCATAGTGATTATATCTTGTTCTTTTCTAGTGATTATATACTGTTTCTATCATAGTGATTACATCTTCTTCTTCTTCTGCGTTCATCCAGGTTTTTTTTTCCGGATGTGATTGCGTTGTGCCTGTTTACAGCAGAGCTGTGTTCTTGCGCCGTTAGGCCGACACATCCGACTTCTGCGGGCATTTGTTGACCGGGTTAACCTTCCCGGTCATCTTATTCTATTCTAGTGATTACATGTTGTTCCTATCATAGTGATTACACTTTGTTCCAATCATAGTGATTATACTTTGTTCCTAGCCGTAATGACGTCTTGTTCATATCATAGTGATTACACTGCTTCTATCATAGTGATTACTTTTGTTCCTATCATAGTAATTACACTTTGTTCCTATCATAGTCATTACATCTTATGATTACATCTTGGTCTTTTCATAGTGATTAACTTTGTTCCTATCATAGTGATTACATCATGTTCCTATCATAGTGATTACATCATGTTTCAATCATAGTGATTACATCATGTTCCTATCATAGTGATTACACTTTGTTCCTATCAATGTGGTTACATCATGTTCCTATCATAGTGATTACACTTTGTTCCTATCATAGTGGTTACATCATGTTCCTATCATAGTGATTACATCATGTTCCTATCATATTGATTATATCATGTTCCTATCATATTGATTACATCACGTTCCTATCATAGTGATTACATCACGTTCCCATCATAGTGGTTACATCATGTTCCTATCATAGTGATTACATCATGTTCCTATCATAGTGATTACACTTTGTTCCTATCATAGTGATTACATCATGTTCCTATCATAGTGATTACATCATGTTCCTATCATAGTGATTACATCATGTTCCTATCATATTGGTTACATCATGTTCCTATCATAGTGGTTACATCATGTTCCTATCATAGTGGTTACACCCTCTTCCTATCATATTGATTATATCATGTTCCTATCATAGTGGTTACATCATGTTCCTATCATAGTGATTACATCATGTTCCTATCATAGTGGTTACATCATGTTCCTATCATAGTGGTTACACCCTCTTCCTATCATAGTGGTTACATCATGTTCCTATCATAGTGATTACATCATGTTCCTATCATAGTGATTACATCATGTTCCTATCATAGTGATTACATCATGTTCCTATCATAGTGATTACACTTTGTTCCTATCAAAGTGATTACATCATGTTCCTATCATAGTGGTTACATCACGTTCCTATCATAGTGATTACATCATGTTCCTATCATAGTGGTTACATCATGTTCCTATCATAGTGGTTACACCCTGTTCCTATTATAGTGGTTACACCCTGTTCCTATCATAGTGGTTACATCATGTTCCTATCATAGTGGTTACATCATGTTCCTATCATAGTGATTACATCATGTTCCTATCATAGTGGTTACATCATGTTCCTATCATAGTGGTTACATCATGTTCCTATCATAGTGATTACACTTTGTTCCTATCATAGTGGTTACATCATGTTCCTATCATAGTGATTACATCACGTTCCTATCATAGTGGTTACATCATGTTCCTATCATAGTGATTACATCATGTTCCTATCATAGTGGTTGCACCCTGTTCCTATCATAGTGGTTACATCATGTTCCTATCATAGTGGTTACATCATGTTCCTATCATAGTGATTACATCACATTCCTATCATAGTGGTTACACCCTGTTCCTATCATAGTGATTACATCATGTTCCTATCATAGTGATTAAACTTTGTTCCTATCATAATGGTTACATCATGTTCCTATCATAGTGATTACATCATGTTCCTATCATAGTGGTTACATCACGTTCCTATCATAGTGGTTACATCATGTTCCTATCATAGTGATTACATCATGTTCCTATCATATTGATTACATCATGTTCCTATCATATTGATTATATCACATTCCTATCATAGTGATTACATCACGTTCCTATCATAGTGATTACATCATGTTCCTATCATAGTGGTTACATCATGTTCCTATCATAGTGATTACATCATGTTCCTATCATAGTGGTTACATCATGTTCCTATCATAGTGGTTACATCATGTTCCTATCATAGTGATTACATCATGTTCCTATCATAGTGGTTACACCATGTTCCTATCATAGTGATTACACCATGTTCCTATCATAGTGGTTACATCATGTTCCTATCATAGTGATTAAACTTTGTTCCTATCATAGTGATTACATCATGTTCCTATCATAGTGATTACACTTTGTTCCTATCATAGTGATTACATCACATTCCTATCATAGTGGTTACATCATGTTCCTATCATAGTGGTTACATCATGTTCCTATCATAGTGATTACATCATGTTCCTATCATAGTGGTTACATCATGTTCCTATCATAGTGATTACATCACATTCCTATCATAGTGATTACATCATGTTCCTATCATAGTGGTTACATCATGTTCCTATCATAGTGATTACATCACGTTCCTATCATAGTGGTTACATCATGTTCCTATCATAGTGATTACATCATGTTCCTATCATAGTGATTACATCATGTTCCTATCATAGTGATTACATCATATTCCTATCATAGTGATTAAACTTTGTTCCTATCATAGTGATTACATCATGTTCCTATCATAGTGATTAAACTTTGTTCCTATCATAGTGATTACATCATGTTCCTATCATAGTGATTAAACTTTGTTCCTATCATAGTGATTACATCATGTTCCTATCATAGTGATTACATCATGTTCTTATCATAGTGATTACATCATGTTCCTATCATAATGATTACATCATGTTCCTATCATAGTGATTACATCATGTTCCTATCATAGTGATTACATCATGTTCCTATCATAGTGATTACATCATGTTCCTATCATAGTGATTAAACTTTGTTCCTATCATAGTGGTTACATCATGTTCTTTTCATAGTGATTACATCATGTTCCTATCATAGTGATTACATCATGTTCCTATCATAGTGATTAAACTTTGTTCCTATCATAGTGATTACATCATGTTCCTATCATAGTGATTACATCATGTTCCTATCATAGTGATTACATCATGTTCCTATCATAGTGATTACATCACATTCCTATCATAGTGGTTACATCATGTTCCTATCATAGTGATTACATCATGTTCCTATCATAGTGGTTACATCATGTTCATATCATAGTGATTACATCATGTTCCTATCATAGTGGTTACATCATATTCCTATCATATTGATTACTTCATGTTCCTATCATAGTGACTACATCATGTTCCTATCATAGTGATTACATCATGTTCCTATCATAGTGGTTACATCATGTTCCTATCATAGTGGTTACATCATGTTCCTATCATAGTGATTAAACTTTGTTCCTATCATAGTGATTACATCATGTTCCTATCATAGTGATTACACTTTGTTCCTATCATAGTGATTACATCACGTTCCTATCATAGTGGTTACATCATGTTCCTATCATAGTGATTACATCATGTTCCTATCATAGTGGTTACATCATGTTCCTATCATAGTGGTTACATCATGTTCCTATCATAGTGATTACATCATGTTCCTATCATAGTGGTTACATCATGTTCCTATCATAGTGGTTACACCCTGTTCCTATCATAGTGGTTACATCATGTTCCTATCATAGTGATTACATCATGTTCCTATCATAGTGATTAAACTTTGTTCCTATCATAGTTATTACATCATGTTCCTATCATAGTGATTACACTTTGTTCCTATCATAGTGATTACATCACGTTCCTATCATAGTGGTTACATCATGTTCCTATCATAGTGATTACATCATGTTCCTATCATAGTGGTTACATCATGTTCCTATCATAGTGGTTACATCATGTTCCTATCATAGTGATTACATCATGTTCCTATCATAGTGGTTACATCATGTTCCTATCATAGTGGTTACACCCTGTTCCTATCATAGTGGTTACATCATGTTCCTATCATAGTGATTACATCATGTTCCTATCATAGTGATTAAACTTTGTTCCTATCATAGTTATTACTCTGTTTCTATCCCAGTGATTACATGTTGTTCTCTACCTAGTGATTACATGTTGATCCTATTCTAGTGATTTTTTGCACTATTTATATGTACTGTTTCATCCCTCAATGTGAAGTATGCACTGCTGCACTATTTGTACATACATATCCATCCACCAGTGGAGTATGTGTGTTGCAGTAAGTGTATGTACTTATCTATGGTAATCATATGCTTGAATTGCCTTTAAGGTGGGGGTATTCCCCACTGACTTGAGCCTCCAGGCCGACCTCACCGAAAATGGGTACAAGGAAAATGTTGTGGGAAGTAAAGGGGGGACCCATGATATTGGCCGCACCGCCTAGATTTTGGCCACACCACCCATGATATTGGCCGCACCGCCTAGATTTTGGCCACACCACCCATGATATTGGCCGCACCGCCTAGATTTTGGCCACACCACCCATGATATTGGCCGCACCGCCTAGATTTTGGCCACACCACCCATGATATTGGCCGCACCGCCTAGATTTTGGCCACACCACCCATGATATTGGCCGCACCGCCTAGATTTTGGCCACACCACCCATGATATTGGCCGCACCGCCTAGATTTTGGCCACACCACCCATGATATTGGCCGCACCGCCTAGATTTTGGCCACACCACCCATGATATTGGCCGCACCGCCTAGATTTTGGCCACACCACCCATGATATTGGCCGCACCGCCCAGATTTTGGCCACACCACCCATGATATTGGCCGCACCGCCTAGATTTTGGCCACACCACCCATGATATTGGCCGCACCGCCCAGATTTTGGCCACACCACCCATGATATTGGCCGCACCGCCCAGATTTTGGCCACACCACCCATGATATTGGCCGCACCGCCCAGATTTTGGCCACACCACCCATGATATTGGCCGCACCGCCCAGATTTTGGCCACACCACCCATGATATAGGCCCCCACCACCCATGATTTTGGCCACACCACCTATGATATTGGCCGCACCACCCATGATATTGGCCACACCACCCATGATATTGGCCGCACCGCCCATGATATTGGCCGCACCGCCCAGATTTTGGCCACACCACCCATGATATTGGCCCCACCAACCAGATTTTGGCCACACCACCAATGATATTGGCCACACCACGCAGATTTTGGCCACACCACCCATGATATTGGCCGCACCACCCATCCAGTGCCCAGTTTTCTATTTTAAAAATGGGGCTAGCAACATACACCCAGTAACCTGAAGGCATGGAAACATGTCTTTACTTATTTTTCTTATTGAATAACCGATACATGGCGTGATAGAGATCCTATACCCAAATTTTTTTTTAAACCATAGATCCCTTGGTATGGGGTAGCACCGTTTGCATTAGCTTATCCATGCTTTGCTTATGGTGCACAGCTGAATTCTTTTTTATTTATCTTTGTTTCAGGGATGGGGCATGACAACTAGCAGTACATGACATAAGAATACCACAGAGTTTGTCTATCTTGATAAGCTGAACCAGGCCATCTATACTGGGGTGGTTTTTTTGTCCAGGAATACAGACATAACCAGTGATATGATGCCAAGACTTCCCAGAAATCTTCAAATACAAGACTTCCTAGAAATCTTCAAATACAAGACTTCCTAGAAATCTTCAGATGCAAAATTTCCCAGAAATCTTCAGATACAAGTCTTCCCAAAAAATCATCAGATGCATGACTTCCCAGAAATCTTCAGATGCAAGACTTCCCATAAATCTTGAGATGCAATATTTTCTAGAAATCTGCAGGTGCAAGATTTCCCAGAAATCTTCAGATACAAGACTTCTCAGAAATCTTCAGTTGCAAGTCTTTCCAGAAATCTTCAGATACAAGACTTCCCAGAAATCTTGCTTAAAGTCTTCCCAAAAAATCCTCAGATGCACGACCTCACAGAAATCTTCAGATGCAAAGACTTCCCAGAAATCTTCAAATACAAGACTTCCCAGAAATCTTCAGATGTATGACTTTCTAGAAATCTGCAGGTGCAAGATTTCTCAGAAATCTTCAGATGCAAGACTTCACAGAAATCTTCAGATGAAACTTCTCCTTAGCATCTCTGTAACAAAAGTTACTTGTGTGTTTTAGGGTCAGAAGTTACCTAGTTATAGATACAGAAACCATTAGTTGCTTATACCATCTGCACCCCTGATCTCTTGGGAGGTGAGATTGGACACCTAACCTTCTCAGATAAAGGTAAAACCTTGGATGAAATATGAATAGGAGAACCAAACCTTACACATATACACGCTGAAGTTAGAAACACTGACCAATGAGATGCATAACCAGGTGTGAAACACTGCCTTTGATAGAGGAACAAAGGGAAAACATTTAATGAAAGTGTGTCAAGTGAACGGTACACTGTTGTGACTATACACGCTTTAAGTCATGTATAAGGGTTGCTGGTGTTTTGCCAGATAGAGGAATCACTTTGATGAAGGTGACATAAATTGAGAGAATGGTGTTCTGAAGTGAAGCTGTCATATTCTGCTGTGTGATCTTCATGAAAGTGTGACACTTTTTTTGTGCAACACATCACCATGTCTAATTCTATTTACTGTACTTGTTGTCTTCAACACCTGGGGGAGCCACGTTTTTTTTTTTTTGCATGCTCGCTTTGAACTCAAACATAGTCCATACACACTACTTCTTGTAGTGTTGGACTGAATTTTGCATGTGGATTAGCTTTCCCTGTTACCAGTGTCCCTCGCCATCAGGCGACTTTCACACTGTGACTTCAGAGGTTATCAGTTATCAGTTGGGGTATCTTCGCTGCACTCCGGACATGTCCATAGGTGCTCAGATCCTCCTCCCAGCATATTCATCAGCGTCCGGTGGCTAATAGTGCCAGTTCTGTGTTGATTGACAAGACGCTTTGTTTTCCCGATGTACCTCTCGCGTCTGGCTGTGCCGATTCTTACTCCCAGGTCTTTCATCCTGGACAGCGATGTGGAATCACTGACGTCAAAGTCCTCTGTTCTCGCCATATCTTTAAGGACGTTAATAACATCGGCACGATCCATGGGCTGGCCATCTACAGGGGGTGCAGAGCCAGCCAGTTTGTCAGCTCGTTCATTTCCCTCGACTCCCGCATGTCCCGGGACGAAGATGAAGGTGACTTTACGGACAACAGACTTCCGCAGCGATTCAGTCCACTGTCTACGTACAGATCCAGTTTCGACCTTCTGAATCATGCTCATTGAATCACTTAGTACACACACGTTGGTATAATGCTGTGATTCCAGCCATATGAAAGCCTGTGTAACTGCCATCACCTCCATCGTCATGCTGCTCGTGGGTACCACTGGATTCTTGAACGGTTCGGCCCGCCGAACGGGCTGTAAATGCCCACGCACTTCTCTGCTGCTTTACAACAGATCCATCTGTATAGATGAGCACTTCGGGGCTATCTGAGTGTTCATAGATGAGCGCGTTAACCTCTGCATTGACAGCGGCAGGGTTCTGCTCTCTGCACCGTCTATCGAGTGTGATAATGCAGGAGAAAGTGCACTTAAAAGCTGGAGGCACCGGCACCCATTCCTTGCCGGGGTTGATACTGGTAAGACTGCAACCTGTCTGACGACATCTTCCGCCCGACCCATCCATGATTTGCCCCTCTTTAGCCTGTCACCCTTTTCTCTGAATATAGCGTCATGCAGAGGGTGCTGCTCATCTGCACTTATTTTTAAGTATGCACGAGCTCTCCAGATCTTGATCCTGTGTTCCATTGTCGGGAAGTCAAGGAGGTATCTCATTGCTACACAGCTGGTGTCTCTCGTGCAGCCCAAAATGATGCGCATGGCTTCGTTTTGTACCTTTTCAAGTCTTCCAATCTGTGTAGGGCTGACAGTGAGGATGGCCAGGGCATACTCGATGCGTGAAAGCACAAGTCCTTGGAACAGAAGTATTAGCAGTCTTTGCTCGATATTGGCAGTCGCGATGACTCTCATTGCTGACAAACCTTTTCGAGCCTTCGTTATGACGTAATCGACATGATCTCTGAAGGACAAGCTACGATCAAGCCTCACGCCAAGATATGTCATTGACTGGGTTCTACTCAAGCTGCTCCCATCCATTCTTACTGCCGGCAGGTCTGTTTTCACAATATGGTTGTTTAGTGAGAACCATGTAACCGTTGCCTTTGCAGGGTTGACAAGGGCATCGGCATCAGCACACCATGAGGAAATTCGATCTAGTTCGCCCTGCATATCATTGGCAACCGCCTGTCTATCTCGACCCTGTCGATACACGAGGATGTCGTCAACGAATGACAGAGTCCTACCCCTCCCATCCAACTGTTGTTCAGTGATCGGCACCGTATACACGTTGAATAGTACTGGTGACAGTGGTGAACCCTGCGGCAATCCTGGACATATCGTTATCGGCTCAGAAGACCAACTCCCGCATCTTAGCACTACCTTCCTTTGGAGCAAAGCTGCAGCTATCCATCGTACAAGGTGAGGGTGCACTTTCAGCCTGAGGAGGGTTTGCATCAAGTGCTCGAAAGATACTCTGTTATATGCGTCCTCTAAGTCTATGGCGGCCGCACATGTCTCTTCTCTGACCTGAAATCCTTCGTAAACATCTTGAGCAAAGACCGCCACATTCAGCCATGACTCTTTGTTGCGTCTGTATCCTCCAAGTGTGGGCGGGAAGCAGCCGAGCTGTTCCAAGTCACAAGCAAGTCTGTGTGCTACAATTTTCTCCAGTAGCTTGCCAACAGTATTCTGCATCGTAATGATTCTGTAGCCGCTTATCTTGGAATGGTCTTTGTTCGGTTTTGGCAGCGGCAGCAAGTAGCTGTGTAGCCATTCTTCTTTGACCTGACCCCTCTGGATACTGGTGTTGAATTCTCTGGCCAGTTCTTCCATGTCATCATCTGATATCACCAGTAGGTCACCATATCGGATGCCGTCTGGGCCTGGGGCGGTGTTAGGTGATTTCTTGAGCATCGCACGCACTATCTCAGCTGTGATTGTCCATTCTTCGTCTGTCCCGACCCCCTCGCACAACTGAGAGAGTGTCGTTGTGGTCCTCTGTCTGGCGGGCTCGTCTTTCTGGTCAGTTTGTTCTATGTAGCGTGCAAGAAGGGCCTTACCTTTATCCGCATCCGACTTTTTCCATGCGAGGTCTGTGCCTTGAAAGTCTGGAGTACCCCTACGTTGTGCAGCACCGTTCATGCTCTTGTGGAGGCGCCAGCATGTCGTAAGAGATCGCTCGTAGCACACCTTCCTGCAGAACTCGTCCCATTTCTCGGCCTTGGTATGTTTGGCGCAGGATTTGAATAAAGTCGTCGTCCTATCGACCTCAGTCTTCATGTTCGCCAACTCAACCTGTGGCATGTTAGCCTTTCTGGCCTTTTGCCAGTCTTTGACAGCCTGCCTCTTTCCCAGCCATGCCTTCTCGACCTCTCCATTCCACCATGGTGGCTGCAACCATCTTTCTTGTCTCCTGCAGGAGGAAGTTAGTTTTCTTCTTCTGATCTTGCTTATGGCGTCTTGACCAGTGTTGTCGTACGGGAAGGCATTTGTCTTGCTTCTTTGACTCATGGCCCCGTCTTTCTTGATCAGGATGACACAAGGGTAGTGGTCACTATCGTGGTATCCCAGTGTGCCCCACCGGCACCTTGGTGCGATGGTGGGCGACACCAGAGCCAAGTCAATGACGCTGTCAGAGTCACCTGGTCGAGTGGCTATTCTGGTGACCTTCCCATCATTCAGACAGATTAGGGCAGCAGATGCCAGGGCGTCCTCCAGATCTTCTCCCTGTCTATTGGTGATGCAATTCCCCCATTGACTGCCTCTGGCATTGAAGTCCCCACAGTAGATGATATGCCTTTCATCCATATCGAACAAACTCTGCCATTGTCGCACGTCGACCTTCCCATTTCCCACGTTCCCCCCTTCTGGCCTGGAGAGACGCCAATGGAAGATAAACTCTATGGACCGCACAGTGAACTAAAAAAGACAGTTAAATTCATACAAGAGACAACATTGCAATTATATTTCAAGCGAACAAAAGAAGAAGATTAATGTCCCCAAGTCAAGGACGATAGGTCAACATTTTAGTCCAACTGTCCAGTGTAGGAGTTGAACCCCTTACCTCGGATTCAGCACACCGGATGTTTAAGAACGCGTGTTCTTATCCATTTGACCATGCTGACCTATGAACCACATGTTTACTCTCACAATAAAGACATCAAGCTAACTCTGTTTCATAATATTGGGCTCATGTTTCTCCGACTGTAGTCACATCATACCCTATACAGCATTAGCTACTTTCTTTTAAAATTAATTTTGTTCACAAGTTCCATAGCGGATATTTCTGTTGTGAAGTGTTAAATACCTTCACATATTCTAGGCTTGCATAATGATGTGGGATGACCAGACCTCTTTTTGTCCACCTTTTCTTTCCAGAAAATTGTCAATTGAAAATTGTCAATATTGACCCCAGGACTATTCTAGTCAGGATTACTGGAGATTGACACTGGACTGGCACTAACACATATGCAACCATTTATCGTCAAATACATTAGTTAGAGACATTAAATCAATAATTTTTCATGAACTCTGCCAGCTCTGTGGTGAAGGGGGTTATGCACGCAGTTTGTAATCCCGCATACCACGTTGGAAACACAGCTGTGGACGATTTGGCACCAGGCTGCCTTGCGTTGGTTTTTTACAAAATGAGTCTGTCATTCAGAAAGCAATGGCAGACTACTCGAACTTAAACTTGCCAAGATACACAAACAGCAAACAATGCTGGGGTTGACTGCTATGTCCTGTAAATGATATGCAAAAACTTAACTCTGCCTTAGATCACAACTCTATTTTCTTACAACTGTGTGTCTAGATGAGGGTGGAATGTACTTCATGTGTTATTGATATACAAGGAGAAAATAATGTCTTTACCCTGACTATGAATGAGTAACAGGAGAAAGTTACAACTAGGCACACTCAAAGCTCCTCATATTTGCACTGAACATTTGAAGTATTTATTGGTTTCTTCAGCACATTCCCCATCTATGATGAAGAGTGCAACATAACCTACAAACCGGAACTGCTGCTGTAACGATTTGTCAGAACAATAAAGAAGTCAGAGCCAGGGTTGTGGTAACATTCCTGATGCTAGAGGGGAAAACACCTGCAGAAATATACATGGTGATGGAGCCAGTTTTCCACTATTTCATCCCTTCGTATGTTTTGGTAAAACCTGGTGTAGATGTCCAGGACTATATTGACTACAGGACCCATACAGTTCATGACTACACACAATCATACACAGAACGAGACAATTCACACAAGCAACCCACAATAACATAAGACTGTAATAAACTGTGAACCACTGAGTGAACTTAAAAAAACAGTTTAAATTCATACAAGAGACATTATTACAGATCGACAAATTTCAAACGAAAGAAAGAAGAAGACTAAGGTAGTGACTGTAGACAATTAAAGCCTACTGTTGCTGGTAGGCACAAGATGATGCAGGTGAAGGCATACCTCAGAGTAGCTGCAGACAGATCACCCGTTGCATGAGGCGCTGGACGCAATGAAGGGTCAGAGACTGATAAGAGGGAAATCATGGATGGCTCGGGCAGAGCATACGTGCAGAGTGGCTTGCTTCACTTCGGACGTCACGGGTAGCAAGCATCAGCTGGATCTTTTCTCCGGGGCATGCCGGTGTGCTGGGGAATGAACAGGCGGACAAATTGGCTGGCTCGGCAAAACTTGGTGGAGTATTGATGCATGACAAGACAGACGTGGTTGCGGCCTTGTGGGAGCACGTGTACACCTCGGAGGAACAAATGGATCACCATAGTCTGGTAAGAATGAGGCAGCGAGGAGTGACGAGGGGATCTGGCCGATGCTCGACACTCAGAGGAAAGGCGAGACGGGCATATAATCAGATTGCTACTGGAACTATTAGTGTTGGAACTCTTCACTGGCTGCTGAGGATGGGGACGGAGCGATTATGGGAATGTCCCGAATGTTGTGATGTCAGTTCCTAAATCAATCAATCAATCAATTAAAGCATGGCCCCTCATTTGTTGTTGGTGAAGAAGTGATACTGACCTGTGACAAGTGGTTATTATAGGGATTTCTATTCCTAAGGCCTCGGAGTCAAGCAGAGATCTCATAAGTGTGTCAGTTCTTCTTCTTCTTCTTCTTTCGTTCGCTTGAAATATGTCTATATCTGCAATGTCGTCTCTTGCATGAATTGAACTGTTTTTTTTCAGTTCACACAGTGGTCCATAGAGTTTATCTTCCACTGTCGTCTCTCTAGGCCAGAAGGTTTGCCTAGATATGTTATATTTTGGGCAGTCTTGGAGTATGTGCTCTGCTGTCTGCGACGCCAATCCACATGTGCACATGGCTGTTTCACCAATCTTGAATTTTGTATACATGTGGTTGCGTAATCTATTGTGTCCTGTTCTGAGGCGCAGAATAATGACTTGTTCTGGTCTGTCCATAATGTGGTAGTCATCTTGAGCAGGTTTTGGTGGCTTTCTGACTGATTTGATCATTCTTTTCTTTTGATGGTATGTAACGGGCACATCAGGCTGTTCCTCTTTGGCTCCTTCCTTAGCCAATTGATCAGCTCTGTCGTTTCCGGGTACTCCACAGTGGGATGGTATCCACTGTATGGTGACTTTATGCTGACTGCTAAGTTCAGAAAGTAGTGTCCTTAGTACTGGCAATTTCCCAGAGAGGAACGCCTCGAGTACTGATTTTGCATCTGTTAGTAGCACCACAGGTTGTGTACCATTGCTGTTATTTAGTAATTTCTCTGTTGCTATCTTGATTGCCTCAATTTCGGCATCATAGTTATGGCAGTACTTTCCTGTCGGTACTCTGGCTGTGTCCCTAGTATTATTTGGGTATTCTATGTACACTCCCGCTCCTCCATTTCGAACAGCATTTTGTGCTGACCCATCTGTGTAGACTCGGATCCAGAGGTCCTGTGGGTATTCTTCATCAAGGAAGCTGAGAGTGGCTGTTCTGCGCTGCACACTGTTCTGTTCTTCCTTGTCAAATATTCCTCTCACTTTTGTCTGGATTTGTAACGATAGTCTATGCTCATCTTTCCATGGAGTTCGCTCTGGAATAGTTGTTAGGGGGATACCAACTGTGATCAGATCAGTGGTTTCTCTGCAGAGTCGTTTAGCCTGGTGGATAAAACTACTTCTTTTCAACCGCCCCATAGCTAGGTTTTCAAATCTGTTCTTTATAGGGTGGCCTGGCAAGCTGAGGAACTTTTCTGCTTGTATTAGCGTTTTCGTATCTCTGCGCTCACTCAGTGCCTGTGTCCTCCCCATCTTCTCCATTTCCACTATAGGGGTTGATCTCATCCCTCCTGTGGTGACTCTAAGTGCTTGATTTTGCACCTTGTCCAGCTCTTGTAGTGTGGTATTTGATGCTGAACACCACGCAGTTGACCCATATTCCAGGTGTGGTCGTATGCTCTGTTGGTAAACTTTGCTAAGTATTTTCGTACTGGCTCCCCATGTGGTTCCACTTAGCTTTCTCAGGATGGCTATTTTCCTTCTGGCTTTTGCTACTGCTTTGTTGATGTGCTTTCTCCATGTCAGCTTGCCATCAAATGTTACTCCAAGGTATGTTGGTTCTTTATCTTCTCTTAGGGGTGTTCCATTTATCTGGATGATCCCTGCCTTTTGTTTTGGAGAGAGGGTAAATAGGGTGGTGCTGCACTTGTCAGTGTTTATGCTGACACACCATCTATTAGCCCATGCAGCAAATGTATCTACAGCTCTTTGTAGCAATCTGGTGGCCACTGATGCATATTCATTTGTGCTCCATAGAACCAGGTCATCGGCATACATTGCCGCTTTAATTCCATGCGGTAGGTGAGCAACAAGATCATTGATGAAGATTAGAAAAAGTGTGGGGGACAAGACTCCGCCCTGGGGGACACCGTGACGCAGTAGTACTTTCTTGCTCTTGAGTCCGTCTATCTGTACTCGGGCTCTTCTGTTGTGCAAGTATGCTTTCACCCATTTGTACATTCTTCCATTGACTTTGCAGTTTCTCAGTTTCTTCATCAGACCTTCTTTCCAGACTTTGTCAAAGGCTTTCTTCAGATCTATCCATGCCGCAAGCACCAGCTTCTTCTCTTGGAATGCATCCTCAATTTCTTGAGAGAGGTAGGTTGTCTGATCTTCCGTAGAGTAGCACTGCCTAAAGCCAGCCTGCTGTGGCACAAGGATGTTTTTACTTTCAATGTACCACTGCAGTCTGTGATTGATGATGCGCTCCAGTGTTTTGCAGAGACAGCTGGTGAGGCTAATTGGTCTGTAGCTAGAGGCAATGGAACCATCTTTCCCTGATTTTAGGAGGGGTATCATGATTGCTTCTCTCCAGGCTTGTGGAACACTGCCTAAGGTCCAGCTGTTATTGAAGATCTGCAACAGCTTTGTTTTGGCCTCTGTTCCTAGGTTCCTGATCATTTCATTGGAGATACCATCAGCTCCTGGTGACTTTCTCATTTTCAGTTTTGATATGGCTAGCTCCAGTTCGCTGATTGTGATGGGTGCCTCCAGAACCTCATGTACTATTTCCTTCTGTCCTGTATGTTGTCGTTTCTCTCGAATCTCTTGTTGTTTCTCTGGACTAATTTTGATATTGCTATCTTGTGCGAACGAGTCCGCAAAATGGTCAGCTGCTTGCTTTCTTGTTAAGATTTTTCCATCTTTATGTAGTGCAATTTTTGAGTTTCTCCCTGTGCCCTCGTCATTAAGCTGTTTTATTAGCTTCCACAATTTCCTTGTGTCTCTTTCAAAGTTCAGAGACTCCGTTTTCTCCTGCCAGCTTTTCCGTTTTGAAAGTTGGCTTTTGCATGCTGGAATTTATTGTGGTGCTCTTGGCTGGGTGTGGCCTCTGCTTGCTTTCTACACACTTCAACATCATTATGCAACTGTTCCAGTTCACTACTCCAGTAGGGTTTATATTGTTTACGGGCTCCTCTTGGTACTGTTTCTCGCGCTGCCTGTAGTATGCATTTCCCAAACTCTTCAACTGCTTTATTTATGTCTTTCTCAGTGTTCAGGTTTCTAACCAGTATGCTGGTGCGATGCTTGTACATTGCCCAGTCTGCTTTCTTGTAGTTCCACCTCGAGAGGGTGCTGCTTTCACTTACAAGCTCATTTTCTACGGTTAGAAAGACTGGCCGATGGTCACTGCCACCAAGTTGTTTCCCAACAGTTCGTGTAATGTTCCACTCCAGGTCTGGTGAATGAAAAGCCAGGTCAGGTGTAGTTGTAGAGTGCCATGATCTCGAGTAGAAAGTATGTGGGTCGGACGGCTTGTTAATCAACATGAATCTATTCTCATCTTGCCAGTCTTCCAGTCTCTCTCCTCTCTGGTCCATGTGATCATAGCCCCAGCTCTGCGAGTGGCTGTTGAAATCGCCACACACAATCATTTTTTCTTTTAGTGGTAGAGTGTCCAGTGCCTGTGGGCGGTCACTTGGACAGTAGTAATTGATCAGATGTAGATCTGTATTACATGTCTTAAGTTTAAGTGTCTGATACTCAGCCCCTTCCATGTAGACTTTGATTTGGGAAGCCATGATGTTATTTCTTACAAGGGTCAGTATCCCACCTTTTCGCCTGTTCTTTCGGTCAGATCGGTAACACTGGTAGCCTCTGATTTTGAAGGCTATATTTTCATTGAGGTGAGTTTCTTGCAAGCAACATATGCTTACTTTTTCTTGGTCCAAGATTTTTTCTAATTCTATTTTGTTGTTGCTTCCCCTCCCTCCGCATTCCAGTGCATTATTTTAAGTCTTCGTTTAGTATGGCCAGTCGTCCTATTCTCATGTCCCCTGGCTCCACAGGACATCTGAGAAGGACCTCCAGTAGTTGGGGTTGGACCCTTTCGAGACATAGGGCCCGGCACTGCACCTGCCTGGGGGTCCAAAGCAGGGCGAGCACCATAACGATTAGCAGTAGTCGACATATTCCATTTTGCGTGATTGCGTGGCATCCTGATTTCTGTGGTGCGCCTCTTGGCTGGTTGCCTCCGTCTTCAGCACCTTTCTTTGCTAGAGCAGACTGTGGTCTCACTCGAGTGTAGATGTGTACGCGCGCACACACCTGTCTGCGCATGCATGTACGTGCATACACATCTAGAGCATACTGGTTATTTTCCGGCGCCAGAGACTCGCCGTCGCCCCTTCTCCTGTTAGTTTAAACAGGTCCGCCACGTGAAGGCCAGGAGTTGGACTTTTGCTGCATAGGTTATGTATTCACGAGCCATTGAGGTATTTGAGCAATGTTGGGCGCTCACCCCAACACCGCGCCTCGGCTACATACAGCAACATTTGGAACCCTGTGTCAGTTCAAGCAATGGCCATATTGAACAGGAATAAACACCATACATATATTGTTTTCTATGATATCTCCTTCACAGCCTGGGCAACGACTCATAATTTGTGTCTTGTATATTATTATTTTCATCACTTTATTCTGTAAATATATAATGTATAATGTTTAAAAATAAACCTTGTTCTGTCAACTGTGTAAAGGCTTAGACTTACATTGTAACGTTAATTCGCATTTCTGATCAGGAAACGCTTGCTGCGTCAAATAGCTGTGTAGATAAGTGAATCAGTGCTCTTAAAACAGAACATAAATTAGAGAGAATGTGAGACCAATAGTATAATAAATGAAATGAAGACAACTTTAAGCTGACTGAAGATTTAAACTCACCACTTACTTAAGTAAAGTCATTATCTTGTTGAAGGAAATGTTATCACAGAAAGGGGTTGATTGCTGCTGACCTGGAACCAACAATTGAGAAGGAAAATCTCAACAAAGAAAAGACTGAGACACAAGTGAACATTTCAACCAAAGAGGTTACAATAATCAATCATGTGCCATGCCGGAAAGCGTGGGCGGTCATGACTCGCCATTTCACTCGATCACCTGAGTCGTGGATCAGCTCAGTGTAACTGTCTCGTCCATGCCATGTGGCCAAGCCATCCAGGTATTTTCCTCTTGGTCTGCCTCTTAGTCTGTTCCCTTCCATCTTGCCAGTTGTCACTAAGTTCTCCAATCCATTTCTTCTCATAACATGTCCAAAAAATTTTGACTGTCTACGTCTAATTTCTCTAATCAGTTTACGATGTTCATTTGTCTCCTGTAGTACTTGGTCATTGGTTTTTCTGTCTGTCCATGGTATTCTTTGCATTTTCCTCAGAAACCACATTTCTGCAGCCATCAGATGTTTTTCAGCTTGACTGCTCATTGTCCAAGTTTCACATCCATACAAAAGAACAGACTCTATGTATCCCCTCAACACTCTTGTTCTCGTTTCAATCTTTTTATTGGTCAGAATGTTTTTCATCTTGCTAAAGGTTACTTTCGCCATGGCGATTGGTGTTCTAATCTCTTCAAGGCATCTCCCATCAAGACTGCTCCAAGATAATTGTACAGATTCACTTGTTGAAGAATTTTTCCATTTACTTGTATATTACATTGTGGCACTTCTTCCTTCCTAGTGACGACCATAATTATTACAATAATACTTAGCTAGAAAACTGAAATATCACAATCACAAATCCACATTTCAATAAATATCACAAACAAAACAAGATTGGGGAACGAAGATAATGAAAGTCTGAACAAAAGAGTAGCATAACAGGGTTGTTGGGAAAGATAACATACCAATGGGTAGATAGAGCCCGTTGCCTTGGGTGGAATCTGTCTGAGAGGGAGCAAACTTGACATAAATGCATGCAGGAATCGGACACGTTCACCTTGGAGGTGCATATTTGGGTGTCAGGCACTCCCCTCAAAATTACGAACAAGGAACTGGAGTGGCAAGTAAAGAAATTTGTCAGGATAGGGTGTTATTGTTTACCAAGATCTTTGTTTCATTAACTACACAAAGGCTTTCGATAGAACGAGACACGTCGACATGTTTAAGACACTTGCAAATCTCCAACTTGACGGGAACGATCTTCAATTTGTAAAGAACATACACTGGAAACAAAATACCGCATAAAAATTGAAAATGAAATAGGACACTACCATCCAATCAAACGATGCGAAAGAGACAGGGGAGTGTCATGTTGTTGTTTTTTGCCCCCCATATACAGTAAACAAGTGAGAAATTTGAAGGATATGCGAGGAATCGCCATTGGGTGACATACCGTCAACAATATAAGATGTACAAATGGTATGGTATTTAATGCAGGCAAGCAGGAGTCTACATTTAGTTGATGTCATTGTTAAGTTAGTTGCATATTCTTTTACAGGACATCGCAGTCAACCCAACATTTTTGGATGCAATTTGTCACTTCTGGGCAAGTTTACGTTCAGTTGTTTGCCATTGCTTTCTGAACGACGGACACTCATACCATTTTATGAAATACAGCACAAGGTGGTCTGCTGCCAAATCTCCGGCAGGTGTGTTTCGAACGCAATATGCGGGATTATAAATGTCTTTCATAACCCCATCACCACAACGCCGGCAATTAATATTATTGTACGCAACGGGCAAACAACGGATAAAGGGGAACTTTCCATAAATTTCAATAAGGGAAACTAGGTGCTACAAAATAATGTACCATAATGCCTAACACTTCACACTCTAAAGATAGTACCCGACTTTGAATTACCTTATTAATTATTTACTTTCGTTAACTTTTGCTTACAGAATCGACATCACTGCAGTCATGACATTCTCATACATTCTCGGGAGACCCCAATAGCCACCGAAGAGTTTCCATGCTGCTAGTTCTAGTAGTTCTAGTGGCTGTTTGATTGAAAGTTCCCGACTTTTCACTCTGTGCTGAGTGTCGTCCAGATTCTTTAATAGTTTAATCTCTACCATTTGAACCAGTCCCTTCAGGTATGGACATTGTCCGAAGTCGGAGAGTGTCTGCCTGTACGGCGAGGAACCACCAGTCTGCACACCAATAAGCCTGACATGGGACAAGTCACAACGGATACTCACGCAAACCTCAGGTCCTGTATGACATCACACTGATGTTGGACAGCAGGATGCCTTCATCCGACATACAGGACTTCGCGTTGGAGCTCAAGCCAACAAACACAAGCAAGCAGGTGTACACTTCACCTGGTCCGCGAAAGCCTACAAATCACCTTTACCGTAAAGTAGCCTCCCACCCAGAAGTGCAACAGCAACAGTCAATCTATCCGCCTTTTCATTGCCCTGCGCACCTGCATATCCTTGGCAGAAAATCCACGATATGCTCGCCGACTGTGTCTTATTCGAGCATTCCGAAACATGTCA
This sequence comes from Cepaea hortensis, assembly GCA_963921405.1. NCBI lineage: Eukaryota > Metazoa > Mollusca > Gastropoda > Stylommatophora > Helicidae > Cepaea > Cepaea hortensis. Next base: position 15,998,369 of record OY992894.1, read on the forward strand.
TTTTTCACTTTCCTAAGCATACTCTGTATGTCCGTTACAAACACAACATGGCTTGCGTTACCCTTCAACCATCTCAGTTGTAAAAAGTGTCTATTTGTCTTTGCAATGAAACCACGCCTGCTCCTTTTACCGCCCACCACAGACAATCAGTGGATACAATCAGTGAATCACATCGCCTGGGCTGTTACATTGCGTCGTGGGAGGATAATATCGTCCCAGGTGCTGATTTTCTTTTCGGGAGACCTCGTAATCTCGTATCAGATTGTCTTTGGTGTAACGCCGGTGCAGGTACATTGATAGTGTTGCGTTCTAAAGGGGTGGCAAAACCATATGATTCTCTGCTTTTCAATATATGCGGAACAAGGTGTTGATCCCGCTATCTGCCTGATAACATCATTCCTTATGCGTTCTCAGACGATTAAATCGATTTATTGATCGCCTCCAGTTATCTATATAATATACTGCTGTACTTTGATCTACAAACAAAATAATAACCATCATTAAGACCATTGCTGGTGTGTGCTAGCAAGCACGGGCAGAAGAGAGAAGAACCTCATGTGAAAGCAATAGCCACGCAATGTAAAGAGCTCCGAACTACACCAGATGTAAACAGAGTCGTATCGTGTTAAGTTCTAGAGCAAGCAGTTAAAGCACCCGCTGACTGCAATGAGTTCGCCCACTTTCGATGAACTTTCTTGTTTGCGACAAAAGAAGGTAGTTTAAGGGAGCTGGCTGAGAGGTTACGGGTTCGATCCCCGCATAAGGTCGAGAATTTTCGCGCGAACTGTTTGTAGCTAATTAATGACATCACACTTCCACTCTTGCGTAGTAAGATAGGTTGCCTATTTTGAATAAGGGTGAAAAATAGGAGATCCCGTGGACGCTAAAAGCCACGGGAAGTTAGTCGCGGTTCCAAATTCACAGCAACGGGTCGTTCCCATTAGGCTCCGTTCCTGTGCCAGTGAATATCACATAAATTGCTCCTCACTGCCCCATGTGAAAAGTGGAAAAGACGAGTCTCGACAACCAACAGCCCGCACAGGTACACTGTGCTTATTACCGGCGCCAGAATGTCAATACAAAAGTCCTCCACGAAAAATACAGTTCATCTTCGATGGAAGCAGCAGTCCCTAGAAAACCAGCAGCCACACATTACTGCACAAGGAAAAACCAGTCCGTTTTGCGACAAAGCCAGCTACACCATTTCCCCCCGAACAATGCAGTTCACGCCACAAACAACCGCGGACAGATAGTAAAAGCGTTCCCTGTGCATAAAGCAGCCGCCAGAATGTCAACACAAAAGTCTCCATGAAACATACAGATCATCTTTGATGGAAGCGGCTTGCTTGCTTGTGTTCGTTGGCTTGAGCTCCAACGCGAAGTCCTGTATGTCGGATGAAGACATCCTGGATAGCAAATACATTACGTGGAAAGTCCGAATCAAAAGCTCACTGTGTGGGCTTCGTAAAAGGTGGAAAGTGTCCTAGTGACACGAAATGGAATATTGCTTGGACCGCAAATCCATTACGTAAAAAGTCCGAATCGAAAGCTCACTGTGTGGGCTTCATAAAAGGTGGAAAAAGTGTCCTAGTGGCACGAAATGGAATATTGCTTGGATAGCAAATCCATTATGTGGAAAGTCTTAACCGAAAGCTCACTGTGTGGATGTCATCTGCAGACTGCATTCTTCTGGTTTCCAGAGGAACAGCCTATGGTGAACCGAAGGCCCAATATACGGAAGTGTGGCTAAGCAGCCATGTGCAGGACGTGACGATTCCTTGGGTGAGCCCAGTACCAGAGCGCTGTGTGATGGCTCTGCAATTATGGAAGCCTCCTTGGATGGCGGGGAATGCCCATGGTCTGCCCCTGCCTTCCCTTGAGGGTTGCCCAGGATGTCTTTGGCTGTTCTATATGGGCCAGCTAGGATGGGGGATAACACCACAACAGCGAGATTCAAACGTCCTAGGAAACCCCCGGGAAGGTTAACCCGGTCAACAAATGCCCGCAGAAGTCGGATGTGTCGGCCTAACGGCGCAAGAACGCAGCTCTGCTGTAAACAGGCACAACGCAGTCACATCCGAAAAAAACATCCGGATGAACGCAGAAGAAGAAGAAGGATGAAGACATCTGGTTGTCCAACATCAGTGTCATGTCATACAGGACCTGAGGTTTGCGTGAGTATCCGTTGTCCCATGTCTGGCTTATTGGTGTGCAGACTGGTGGTTCCTCGCCGTACAGGCAGACACTCTCCGACCTCGGAGCAATCGGCGATCCTACTGACTTTAGCCAGGACCCCGAAGGGACCTGTTGCCCAGGACGCTCGACGAGGACGCGTCAATAGGTCTTGGCCAGTATATAACCCGGCCCTGGTGCCTTGGAAACACCTCTGCGTCCCGATGGAAGCGGCTGTCATTTTCCCATCGGGATGTTTTTCTAGATGTTCACCTACATAGTCTAGATATTTCTTCTTCTTCTTCTTCGTTCATCCGGAGTTTTTTTTCGGACGTGATTGCGTTGTGCCTGTCCACAGCAGAGCTGCGTTCTTGCGCCGTTAGGCCGACACATCCGACTTCTGCGGGCATTTGTTGACCGGGTTAACCTTCCCGGGGGTTTCTTAGGGCGTTTGGCTCTCACTGTTGTGGTGTTATCCCCCATCCCAGCTGGCCCATATAGAACAGCCAAAGACATCCTGGTCAGCCCTCAAGGGAAGGCAGGGGCAGACCATGGGCATTCCCCGCCATCCAAGGAGGCTTCCATACTTGCAGAGCCAACACACAGCGCTCTGGTACTGGGCTCACCCAAGGAATCGTCACGTCCTGCACATGGCTGCTTAGCCTCACTTCCGTATATTGGGCCTTCCATTCACCATAGGCTGTTCTTCCGGAAACCAGAAGTATGCAGTCTGCAGATGACATCCACACAGTGAGCTTTCGATTCGGACTTTCCACATAATGGATTTGCTATCCAAGCAATATTCCATTTCGTGCCACTAGGACACTTTTTCCACCTTTTATGAAGCCCACACAGTGTGCTTTCGATTCGGACTTTCCACATAATGGATTTGCTATCCAAGCAATATTCCATTTCGTGCCACTGGGACACTTTTTCCACCTTTTATGAAGCCCACACAGTGAGCTTTTGGTTCGGACTTTCCACGTAATGGATTTGCTATCCAAGCAATATTCCATTTCATGCCTCTGGGGCGCTTTTGTAACCGACATACCTGTGGTATGAAGTGCGGCAGTCTAAATACTTCTTCATGCACCTTTAAATGTCAACCTGAATGTAGTTAAAGTAAGCTGCAGTCAACTTGAGCTTGTTGATATCTCCATAGAGCTTGTCCTCAAATGAAGCAGGTGTGGGCCAAAATATCTTTCTCTGTTCTGCATATATTGGACACTCCTGCAGCAAATGTTTAGCTGTCATTTTTCCAGTTCCACAATTGCATTCATCGGTATCTCCTATCTTTAGTTTATTGAACAAGTGGTATTTCAGCCTGTTATGTCCTGTGCGGAGTCTGAAGATTGCTACTTGTTCTCTTCGGTCGAGTTTGTAATATGCATCATCCTTCTGGTGACCTGGATGCTCTGATTCCCATTTGGTTCTATAAGTGCTTTTTATCAACCTCTTTGCCTCGTTATAGGTTATGTCTATGTCAGGCTGTGGTAGTCGTCCGCCCTCTTTTGCCAGTCTGTCAGCCTCTTCATTTCCAGGTATACTGCAATGTGATGGTATCCACTGTATTACAACTTTTTTGGATTTCTGGCATAGACCATGGAGTGCTGCTCTTAGGTCAGCTATTTCTGTGCTGTAATTGCTCTTCAGTATTGAGACAGCTGACTTTGCATCTGTAAAGATAGCTATTTGCGTCTCTTTATTTTCCTCCATCAAGAGCATTTCTGCTGCAGTTTTCAGAGCCTCTACCTCCGCTTTGAAGTTACTTGAAAACTTTCCAGTTGCCACTGAATGTGTTGTTTTCACTCCATTTTTTAAATTTAGGAGAATTCCTCCTCCTCCATTCTCTACTGAATTTTTGGCTGATCCATCTGTATATGCATGGGTCCAATTGCTGCTTGGGTAATGTTCTGTTATGTAGTTTAGGGTTATTTCTCTTCTTTCGGTTTCATGCTGAGTGTTCTTTTTCTCAATACCAGGAATGTTTTCTATCATCTCAGGCAGTAGCTGCCGTCTCCAAGCTGGGAACTTGTCTGCATTGTAAATGGGTTTGACTGTTGATATGTTAAGTATGGGATCTGCCCTAATCTTTCGTTTTGCAGTTTCTACAAAGTTGCTACGCTTCAGTCTTCCCTTTCCAAAACCACTAAACCTTTTATACATAGGGTGGTCTGTCAATCTTCTAAATTTTTCAGCTTGTTGCTGGGCTCTGCTATCTCTTCTATCCTGCATTGGTTGTAAACAAGTGATCTTTTCTAGTTCATTAATAGGCGTTGTCTTCAGGCTTCCAGTTATGATTCGCATTCCTTGATTTTGGACTCTGCTTATTTTGTTAAAGTTTGACTTAGCTGCTGTTGCCCAAGCTGCAATGCCATATTCCAGTACTGGCCTCACCCGTCCAGTATATAACTTCTTGAGAACTTTCTCATCTGCTCCCCACGTTGTACCAGCAAGCTTTTTCATGATTGCCATTCTTTGCCTTGCTCTTGTTCGATTTTTCTCAACCTGTGTCTTCCATGTCAGGCGACGATCAAAGGTGACTCCTAGATAGTTTGGATTTTCTTCATGGCGCAATATTTTTCCATTCAATACCAGCTTAGGTTGCTGAGTTTTAGTTGAGAGGGAGAATACTGTGCATGTTGTTTTCTCCTCACTTATCTTCACTAGCCATGATTTTGACCAGTCCTCTAGCGCTAATAGGGCTTGCTGTATTCTGCTGTTAGCTGTACTAATATATTCTTCAGATGTCCATATGGCTAGGTCATCTGCAAAGGATGATGTGTGTACTCTGGCTGGAACATTTTCCATGATGTCGTTTATATATGCTAGGAATAATGTTGGTGAAAGAACTCCTCCTTGGGGGACACCTTGCTCCAACAGCATCATTTTGCTGGTTTGTCCTTGTACTTTTGTCCTGGCAGTTCTGTTCTCAAGGTAGTGGCTGATCCATTTGTACATTTTCCCACAAACATGCATTTTTTGCAGTTTTACTTTCAGTCCTTCCTTCCATACTTTATCAAATGCTTTTTCTAAATCTATCCAGACCGCTAGTGTGTGCTTTTTCTCTTGGAAGGCATCCTCTATTTCCTGAGCTATATAGGTTATTTGATCTTCAGTGGATCTGTACTTTCTGAATCCTGCTTGGTGAGGTGTTAAGAGTTGGTTTTCTTCCAGATGCCATGTTAGCCTGCCATTGATAATGCGTTCCATTAATTTTCCTACATAGCTAAGAAGACTGATAGGTCGATAGCCATTTGGTTCTTCCAGGTCTTTTCCTTTCTTTGGGACTGGTATTAGTATAGCTTCCTTCCATACCTGTGGGACTATTCCCCTCTTCCAGCTGTAATTTAGGACTGCTAGTAGTTTCTTTTTTGCCTTAGTGCCTAGTCCTATTAGCGTTTCATTTGTGATTCCATCCTTTCCTGGTGATGTCTTCTTTTTTAGGGTATTCATTGCCTGTTCCATTTCTTCCATTGTTAGATTTGCCATCATATATTCTATTAAGAGAGGTGTTAGGCAGGGATGTGTAATGTCTCCAGATCTTTTTTCCTTATACAGTGAAAATATTTTCAGAAATGTAGAAGACCTAAATGGAATCAGCATTGGAGGACGAAACATAAATAACATTAGATATGCAGATGATACAGTATTGATTGCAGACAATGCACAGGATCTGCAACAATTAGTAGACGCTGTGGTTGTACACAGTGAGCAGCTGGGGTTGGAATTAAATTGTAGGAAGACACAGGTTATGGTCGTCACTAGGAAGAACGAAGTACCACAATGTAATATACAAGTAAATGGGAATATTCTTCAGCAAGTGAATCGGTTCAATTATCTCGGAACAGTCATAACATCTGATGGCAGATGCCTTGAAGAGATTAGAACAAGAATCGCCATTGCGAAGGTAGCCTTTAGCAAGATGAAAAACATTCTGACCAATAAAATGATGTCAATTGAAACGAGAAAAAGAGTGTTGAGGGGATACATAGAGCCTGTTCTTTTGTATGGATGTGAAACTTGGACAATGTGCAGTCAAGCTGAAAAACATCTGATGGCTGCAGAAATGTGGTTTCTGAGGAAAATGCAAAGAATACCATGGACAGATAGAAAAACCAATGACCAAGTACTACAAGAGACAAATGAAAATCGTAGATTGATTAAAGAAATTAGACGTAGACAGTCAAAATTTTTTGGACATGTTATGAGAAGAAATGGACTGGAGAACTTGGTGACAGCTGGCAAGATCGAGGGGAACAGACCAAGAGGAAGACCGAGAGGAAAATACCTGGATGGCTTGGCCACATGGCATGGACGAGACAGGAACACTGAGCTGATCCACGACTCTGGTGATCGAGTGAAATGGCGAATCATGACCGCCCACGCTTTCCGGCATGGCACATGATTGATTGATTGATTGATTCTGCTGCTGTCTCTTTATATCTATGATGTATCTGTTTATCTTTGATTGCTTTCTTCTGTTCGGCTGTAATATCAATGTGGTTTGCACTGGCATAGTGTTCCATTAGTGCATTTGCAGCCTTTTTTCCTGTAAGCAAGGCATTTCCTTGTTTAATTGTTATTTGTTTGTTTCTAGGTCCTTCATTGTTCATGGCTTTCACTAGTTTCCATAGTTTGTTTCCATCCCTGTCAAAATTCAGGTTTTCTGTTTTTTTCCTCCAACAATCTCTTGTTGTTTGATTTACTGTTGTTTTATATTTTGCTGAGATGGCTTTGAGAGAGATGTTCTCTTCAGTTGTTTGTTCTCTCTCTGCGGTCTTCCTAGCATCTTCAACTTTGTCCTCCAAAATTTGTAGTTCCTCAGTCCAGTATGGTTTGTAATTTTTCCTCGCTCCTCTTGGAATAGACTCAGTGGCCGCCTGTATTATTGCTCTGTTTAGACTTTCCACCATTTGCTCCATGTTGCCATATCGTGTATTTATGTTTTCACAATATTTGTCTGTTAGTATGGAAAATCTGTCCCAATCTGCTCGTTTGTAATTCCAGCGAGGCAAAGGCTTTTGCTCCTGTGGAACATACTCCATATTTATTACAAGCTTGATTGGTCTGTGGTCACTACCTGCTAATTGGTCAAGCACATGGCGATCGATTTTGTGGAGGATGTCTCCTGTGCAGAAAGCTAAGTCTGGAGTAGAAGTGGTAATCCATCTTCTGGAGTAGAAGCTCGGTGTGTCATCCGCTTTGTTGAGTAGATGGAGATTTGAGTCTATTTCCCAGTCCTCCACTTCATCTCCTCTTTTGTCAGTATCTGGGTATCCCCATCTTTCTGAGCGGCTATTAAAGTCTCCGACAACAATGCAATTTGTGTCAGTTATTTCCATGTTTGAGAGTGTAAGATCCTTATCTGCCGGGCTATACAGATTGTAAATTCTTATTTTCATGTCCTTTATCATTATATCAACACCTATAATTTCCGTTTGGTTGTCAGAGATCACAGATACTTCGCTGCAAGGTATTGTATTTCGTGTAAGTATTACAACTCCTCCTTTGTGTCCTTCGCGGTCAAAACGTGTGGCCTGATATCCCTCGACTGAAAATATGCGATTGGCGTTGAGGTGTGTCTCTTGAATGCATGCCACATCTATTCTATCTTTATGAAGACGCTGTGTTAGGGAGGCTTTCTTGTTATAAACTCCTTCAGCATTCCATTGTAGTATGTTGAGAGTCCGGGGTGTTTGGTCAATAGCTCTTAACCTACTCCTCTGTGCCTTGACTCCACAGCACAGGGGAAGGTGACCACCAGTAGTCATGGGTGGACCCCCTCGAGGCAGGGGGCCCGGCACTATCACCGCCTGATGGGACTTCACGGGATTAGCACCATAACGATTAATTTTCATCTGTGGCATCATGAAATGATAAAGTTACGTTGCACTTCTTTGTCAAGCCTGTGGCTCAGTACATCCGATTTCGACAAGCATTTTTCGGGATGCTTTCCCTAGCCTTTGACTGTCCCCAGTCTACCTACAAGGCAGCAGGTTTGTGCGTCACTTCGTCTGGTCCCTCTCCCTTGACCTGTCCGACATGGGTGACCCTACCAGTAGCTGTGCTACCGTCGGCATAGCTCTTGGGGTCATTGGAACGCTCAAGCCCCTCTACCTCGTCAAGGTGGACGCACGGCAGAGGGGTAGATATTTCTAGATGTTGCTTTTTCCGTTTCTAGATGTTTTCTGTCAAAGAAATATGGCAACTCTGAGCAAGCTACGCCATTTTTCCGAACATGCAGTTCTCAGTTCACGCCACAAACAACTGCGGACAGATAGTAAAAGCATTTTACTGTACATAATGCTGTCGCCGCCGGTCTCCCTGGTCTAGGCGTTACACGATTTTCTCCGTAATCCCGCATACTCTCGTGAGTAACGTGACGTGCGCAAGAATCGGTAGCTGTTCTCTCCGCGTCAGCAACGTAGGGGTATGTGAGCCGGTCACTCAGAAAGCAATGGCAAACTACTGAGCGTAATCTTGCCAAGAAATCTTCTTCTTCTTTGCGTTCATCCGGAGTGTGTTTTTTTTCCCCAGATGTGATTGCGGTGTGTCTAAGTTATGTGCCCTTGGGCCGAAACCCGTAGGCTAACACATCCGACTTTAGCGTGCTTTTTTTTGACCAGGTAGCATTCCTGGGAGACTCACTTTTGCGGTACCGTCCACAACCCAGCTGGCCAAGTTGGAACGGTCGAAGACTTAACGGTCATCCCTCAAAGGACGGCAGGGACAGTCCATGGCATTTTCCGCCATCCAGGGTGGCTTCCATAATTGCAGGGCCGACACATAGCGCCCTGGTGCTGGGCTCACCGAGGGAATCGTCACGTCCTGCTCATGGCTGCTTTAATTCCTCACTTCAATATATTGGGCATTTCGTTCGCCCCGGGCCGTTCCCGCACAAACCAGACTGGTCTGCAGTTGGTATCCACTCAGCGAGTTTTCGATTCGGACATGTGCTTGCCGTTGTGCCCGTCAGAACTGTTCCAGACACGTCGGACATTTGGAAAACTACCTAGTCAGAACTGTTCCGGATAAGAGCGGCATTCGGAAACTAGGTAGCTGTTCCTAGCACGAGGGAAGACTAGTTAGAGCTTTTCCGGCCACGAAAGACATTTCACTCGGAGTAATTGCGTAGTGCCAATTTTTATTTTGCCGCCCGTAGGCTGGCACTTCCGTCTTCGGCGGGCATTTTTAATTATGTTAGCCTTCCTCGGGTTTCGAGGCAAGTTAATCTCTTATTTGACTTCCACTCAGAAAGCTTTTGCTTCGGGCTGCCACGTGATGGATTCGCTAGTCAAGCGTTGCATTTCGTGTCAACGAGACAATCTTCCATTTTTGACTACACTCACTCCATGATTACGGTTACAGACTTTCACCGGAACGTGCGACCGAGGTGTTTTTCCACATTTAGTACTCGCTCACGAGGTAGGCTACATGTGCTGCCGGCTCAGCACCTTACCTCCGTGCGTCTGTGGGCGAGAAACGACCAGGCCCTCCCATCCGGGGATCCCTCATATCCCCCAGCTAAGAGCCTTCGAACGAGTATCTGCACCAAGCATGTAGCGTGCTCAGCACATCACCTCAATTTTGATGCAGGTAAGTGTCGGCCAGGCTCTCACATCCGAGGGTTTATGGCTTAGAGACGTTCGGCCATACCCCTCAGCTGAGAGCCTTAGAGCAGTGGTTCTCAACCGGTGGGGAATTCCCCCCCCCCAGGGGGGAATTTTAGGGTTTCCAGGGGGGGGGGATGAAGACCATTTCAAGATCGCGTTAATACAAGAACCGATTACTTGATATTGTTTTTCCCTTCATACTTTTCAGTTAAGTACGTCTCATCCTTCTAAAATTCATTTGATAAAGTCAGTAGACCCACAAATCATGTTTTATGTGGATGTCTAGACTTGTTTTAGTATGTGCTATTAAATCTACCTTACATTTTTACGTATACTGTATAGGGGTTGGGGGTTTATAGATAGGAAATATGAAGGGGGGGGGGATGACGTTCTGAAAATACGGTGAAAGGGGGGGGGGCACGGGCCAAAAAAGGTTGAGAACCACTGCCTTAGAGGTTGTGTCCGGATTGAGATTATTGGCATCGCTCGCCTGATTTAAACTGCTATCCTCAGTCTACCTGCAGGGCAGCAGGTTGTATCTCTCTTAGTCTGGTCCCTATCCCAAGAGATGTCCAATATGTAGTTGTAAATCCATTGACATAGCGCTTGGGGTCAGTGGGACACTCAAGCTCTCCCACCACGGCAAGGTGGAGACACATCGGGGGAGCCAAGAAATCAACAATTAGCTGAAAGATGCTGATGTTGACAGCGATGTCCTGTAAAAGAAAAAGGGTATGCGAACAACAACAAAAAATGCTGTCGCCAGAATGCCAACACAAAAGTCCTGCACGAAAAAATACAGTGGAAAAAGTAAAGACTAGGTCGTAAGGCCTCTGCTCTGCTAAAATTGTTGGGATAAGTACATCTACACATGGGTAGAGAGAGAGCCTGTTGCTTTGGGTGGAATCTGTCTAGAGAAAGTAAAGCCTTCAAAGTCGCATGCCGAAGTCGGACACACTGACCAATGGGGTGCATAACTAGGTGTGACTCATTCTCTCCCGCCCCCCCCCCCCCCCAATGAGGAACAAAGACGAAGAAGAAGATAGTTTGCATGTGTGAGAAAGGGTGAATATACATGTGTGGTTGTTATACTATATACACTGAACAGCAAGAGCATATATGAATATATGGCGTCCCCGCTTCCAGAAAAGCAGAGGTTGGGGAAACTACAAAGAAAAGGGGGGGGGGGGGGCGGTTGCGCGGGATTTGTATATTGTTTCCTCTGCATATCATTATATCCTAACCAATTTGCCAGGTTAGCGTTTGACACGTAAAGCGAATTTCGTGAAACAGTAGTTATGTTATTTTTTTTTTTTTATATAATTTTTTTGTTTTTAAATAGAAGTAATTACAGTGAATGAACATTACATTTTAAATATTTTCACATATTTAGATTTCTACATTACACACTCAAAAATATACACTTTGCTCTAAACAATTGGTTTTATTATTAAGATGTAATCCGTTTTGTAGTAAAACCAGAATATCTATAGGAGGGATCACTTTTTGTTGTAGCTACGGATTTATTTTTGTGACTGGTTAAAATGATTCTTTGCTCAACATTTACTGTAGTCTGATTTATTATATATTATTTATTTAGTATCATCATAATAATGTAGCAGGTCCTTTGCAGAACATCGCCTTCTTCACGAAAGACCGGATACGCTTGCCTCGTGATGAGTGATGTTATTATTTAAGGTGGAGCCTGGTTTGGTCAGAGCAGATTGGCTGAATTTAACATCCCAAGCTCGAAAAAGCAGGCACACGCACGACCTCAATCGCCATTTTGAAATCTTTAGTAGCAGGAAGATTCGTAGATGAGTGGGAAGGTAAGATTGAGTCACGGTTATTAAACTGTATTTGTTTTAAGCATTCTTGTAAGTAAACTTATCTTACACCAACATACGAAATAATGTTACATTGAATGTACCTGTAAACAACATATTACTTTATATAGTGATGCCATTCGTATTCTATCCGGTTAAGTTACGCGCGTCGGTCTGAAGAGTGGAGACTTGCCCAAATTCTACAGAATATCTGAATTTTAATGCGTAATAATAAATATCATAGATATTATTTCTTCAGTTTTAGAAATTGATTATTTAATTACCTTTTGCCTTAATTAAATATATAATTTTAGAACAATCATATATTTTACTTCAAGCTGTCAATAAGGAATACAGCTTTTTACTGTTTAAATGTTTAATTTTACCAACCACACCGTCACCAATCGCTCACATGGCCACCAATTCAGAATTACTGTTTGACTAAAACTAAACATTTTCAATTATTGTTGCGTACTTAGATTCGCTGATCTCCAACAGCCAGCGAAGAATCGTAATCGTGGAATAATAGTTAATAGTACCAGTTGCAGTTTGTCGAGCAAGTGAGGGTCAGATCTTATGTCCCTTCCAGCAGCACCATTAGGCCAAGATATCTCATCTGTTCCGCCATTCTTGGTGATTTGGTGTGTATAGCGTAACACCATACATGGGTAGAAACTAAAAAAAGTAACCAGCATATTTTATTTTTAAAATGCGCAAGAAGAAAAAAAACGTGACTCAGATTAAAGCTACGTATTTTGAAAAAAATTTCAATCGAATTGCGAATAATAATGAGCGTTATTCGCAATTGCGGCTGGTCACGTGATATCGGGACATGTGTGTTTGACTATATTATTAATATTTTTTGTTGAGGTGTTAATGTGTCGTATTCTCAGTAGCATAGTGGTGAGTATAATATCCGCCTGTCACACGGGAGACCAAGGTTCGATTCCCTCCGGGGATGCAATTTTTTCCGAAATTATGTGATCTTCTTTCGTTTGCTTGAAATATGTCTATAACTGCAATGCTGTCTCTTGTATGAACTTGTATGTCTTTTTTAGTTCACTCAGCTGTCCAGAGTTTATCTTCCACTGTTATCTCTCTGGGCCAGAATTTTCGCCTGGATATGTTTTAGTTTGGGCAATCCTGGAGTATGTGCTCTGCTGTCTGCGACGCCAAACCACATGTGTACATGGCTGAGTCACCAATCTTGAATTTTGTATACATGTGGTTGCGTAATCTATTGTGTCCTGTTCTGAGGCGCAGAATAATGACCTGTTCTGGTCTGTCCATAACGTGGTAGTCGTCTTGAGTAGGGTTTGGTGGCTTTCTGACTGATTTGATATGTGATATAATAAAAAAAAATGTAAACATTACAAACTAAAATTTAGAACTGAGAAACTCGAAAGCATGTGAATAAAGTGTGCTCTATGGATCTGCGGAAGCTTCTGGGGGAGAGGGGCGCAGCCCCGAGGCAGTGACAGAATGATCGAGCGTCGGAATCGATGGATCCAATAGATGTCTTTGTTTAGTGTTAATTTTATTTGCCAAATGAAATATTGCCCCAGTTGTTGTATATGTAGGATAATCACCTGAATACGCCCTGTAAGGGATACTTTCTACAATAAACAGTATTATTCGTACCCATCGTTGCATTTTCGATTATTGCACAGTAGAGAAAAATGTCTTCCTCGCCATCCCTTCTCTGATAAAATGAATTCAGATCTGTCGGTGAATCCATCAAGTAAGATTGACACTGACATGTGGGCTTTTCATTTCACAAATCAGATCTTCGTCAAGCCTTGAGGCAATGTATTAAATAAATTCTCTACACCTTTTTACTTTTTCATTCACATGCTTCTCTGAATCACATTGACTAAATTTAGCATTGTTGACAATGCAACCAAACTTTCAAAGTCAGTGTAGGTGTAGGGTCTATATAATTTTGGCAATACAGTATAGACAGTGCCATGAAATGTACATTCATATGTGGCAGCATAATAGCATCTCTTTTAAGACCTTGCTAAAGGAACACGAAGATTTTGCTAAGAATTATCATGCAAAAAGTTAGGAAGAAAATACAGCCTGAAATAGGAGAGGAACAATGTGGGTTTGTAGAAGGCAAAGGTACAGTAAATGTTGTGTACATTCTGAGAACAGTAATTGAAAGTTCTATAGACACAAACAAAGATCTACACCTTTGCTTTATTGACTACACAAAGGCTTTCGATAAAGTGAGACATGTCGATATGATAAGGATGATTTCTTCTTCTTCGTTCATCCGGAGTTTTTTTCCGGATGTGATTGCGTTGTGCCTGTTTACAGCAGAGCTGCGTTCTTGCGCCGTTAGGCCGACACATCCGACTTCTGCGGGCATTTGTTGACCGGGTTAACCTTCCCGGGGGTTTCTTAGGACGTTTGACTCTCACTGTTGTGGTGTTATCCCCCATCCCAGCTGGTCCACATAGAACAGCCAAAGATCCTGGTCAGCCCTCAAGGGAAGGCAGGGGCAGACCATGGGCATTCCCCGCCATCCAAGGAGGCTTCCATACTTGCAGAGCCGATACATAGCGCTCTGGTACTGGGCTCACCCAAGGAATCGTCACGTCCTGCACATGGCTGCTTAGCCTCACTTCCGTATATTGGGCCTTCCGTTCACCATAGGCTGTTCTTCCGGAAACCAGAAGTATGCAGTCTGCAGATGACATCCACACAGTGAGCTTTCGATTCGGACTTTCCATGTAATGGATTTGCTAGCCAAGCAATATTCCATTTCGTGCCACTAGGACACTTTTCCACCTTTTATGAAGCCCACACAGTGGGCTTTTGATTCAGACTTTCCACGTAATGGATTTGCTATCCAAGCAATATTCCATTTCGTGCCACTAGGACACTTTTCCACCTTTTATGAAGCCCACACAATGGGCTTTTGATTTGGACTTTCCACGTAATGGATTTGCTATCCAAGCAATATTCCATTTCATGCCTCTGGGTCTTCATGCACCTTTAAATGTCAACCTGTATATAGTTAAAGTAATCTGCGGTCAACTTTAGCTTGTTGATATCTCCATAGAGCTTGTCCTCAAATGAAGCAGGTGTGGGCCAAAATATCTTTCTCTGTTCTGCATACGTTGGGCAATCCTGCAGCAAATGTTTTGCTGTCATTTTTCCAGTTCTACAATTACATTCATCGGTATCTCCTATCTTTAGTTTATTGAACAAGTGGTATTTCAGCCTGTTGTGTCCTGTGAGGAGTCTGAAGATTGCTACTTGTTCTCTTCTGTCGAGTTTGTAATATGCATCATCCTTCTGATGGCCTGGATGCTCTGATTCCCATTTGGTTCTATAAGTGCTTTTTATCAACCTCTTTGCCTCATTATAGGTTATGTCTATGTCAGGCTGTGGTAGTCGTCCGCCCTCTTTTGCCAGTCTGTCAGCCTCTTCGTTTCCAGGTATACTGCAATGTGATGGGATCCACTGTATTACAACTTTTTTGGATTTCTGGCATAGACCATGGAGTGCTGCTCTTAGGTCAGTTAGTTCTGTGCTGTTATTGCTCTTCAGTATTGAGACAGCTGACTTTGCATCTGTGAAGATAGCTATTTGCTTCTCTTTATTTTCCTCCATCAGGAGCATTTCTGCTGCAGTTTTCAGAGCCTCTACCTCCGCTTTGAAGTTACTTGAAAATTTTCCAGTTGCCAGTGAATGTGTTTTTTTCGCTCCATTTTTTAAATTTAGGAGAATTCCTCCTCCTCCATTCTCTATTGAATTTTTGGCTGATCCATCTGTATATGCATGGGTCCAATTCCTGCTTGGGTAATGTTCTTTTATGTAGTTTAGGGTTATTTTTCTTCTTTCGGTTTCATGCTGAGTGTTCTTTTTCTCAATACCAGGAATGTTTTCTATCATCTCAGGCAGTTGCTGCTGTCTCCAAGCTGGGAACTTGTGTGCATTGTGTATGGGCTTGACTGTTGATATGTTAAGAATAGGATCTGACCTAATCCTTCGTTTTGCAGTTTCTACAAAGTTGCTACGCTTCAGTCTTCCCTTTCCAAAACCATTAAATCTGTTGTACATAGGGTGGTCTGTCAATCTTCTAAATTTTTCTGCTTGTTGCTGGGCTCTGCTATCTCTTCTATCCTGCATTGGTTGTAAACAAGTGATCTTTTCTAATTCATTAATAGGCGTTGTCTTCAGGCTTCCAGTTATGATTCGCATTCCTTGATTTTGGACTCTACTTATTTTGTTAAAGTTTGACTTAGCTGCTGTTGCCCAAGCTGCAATGCCATATTCCAGTACTGGCCTCACCCGTCCAGTATATAACTTCTTGAGAACTTTCTCATCTGCTCCCCATGTTGTACCAGCAAGCTTTTTCATGATTGCCATTCTTTGCCTTGCTCTTGTTCGATTTTTCTCAACCTGTGTCTTCCATGTCAGGCGACGATCAAAGGTGACTCCTAGATAGTTTGGATTGTCTTCATGGCGCAATATTTTTCCATTCAATACCAGCTTAGGTTGCTGAGTTTTAGTTGAGAGGGAGAACACTGTGCATGTTGTTTTCTCCTCACTTATCTTCACTAGCCATGATTTTGACCAGTCCTCTAGCGCTAATAGGGCTTGCTGTATTCTGCTGTTAGCTGTACTAATATATTCTTCAGATGTCCATATGGCTAGGTCATCTGCAAAGGATGATGTGTGTACTCTGGCTGGAAAATTTTCCGTGATGTCGTTTATATATGCTAGGAATAATGTTGGTGAAAGAACTCCTCCTTGGGGGACACCTTGCTCCAACAGCATCATTTTGCTGGTTTGTCCTTGTACTTTTGTCCTGGCAGTTCTGTTCTCAAGGTAGTGGCTGATCCATTTGTACATTTTCCCGCAAACATGCATTTTTTGCAGTTTTACTTTCAGTCCTTCCTTCCATACTTTATCAAATGCTTTTTCTAAATCTATCCAGACTGCTAGTGTGTGCTTTTTCTCTTGGAAGGCATCCTCTATTTCCTGAGCTATATAGGTTATTTGATCTTCAGTAGATCTGTACTTTCTGAATCCTGCTTGGTGAGGTGTTAAGAGTTGGTTTTCTTCCAGATGCCATGTTAGCCTGCCATTGATAATGCGTTCCATTAATTTTCCTACACAGCTAAGAAGACTGATAGGTCGATAGCCATTTGGTTCTTCCAGGTCTTTTCCTTTCTTTGGGACTGGTATTAGTATAGCTTCCTTCCATGCCTGTGGGACTATTCCCCTCTTCCAGCTGTAATTTAGGACTGCTAGTAGTTTCTTTTTTGCCTTAGTGCCTAGTCCTATTAGCATTTCATTTGTGATTCCATCCTTTCCTGGTGATGTCTTCTTTTTTAGGGTATTCATTGCCTGTTCCATTTCTTCCATTGTTAGATTTGCCATCATATATTCTGCTGCTGTCTCTGTATATGTATGATGCATCTGTTTATCTTTGATTGCTTTCTTCTGTTCGGCTGTAATATCAATGTGGTTTGCACTGGCATAGTGTTCCATTAGTGCATTTGCAGCCTTTTTTCCCGTAAGCAAGGAATTTCCTTGTTTAATTATTTGTTTGTTTCTAGGTCCTTCATTGTTCATGGCTTTCACTAGTTTCCATAGTTTGTTTCCATCCCTGTCAAAATTCAGGTTTTCTGTTTTTTTCCTCCAACAATCTCTTGTTGTTTGATTTACTGTTCTTTTATATTTTGCTGAGATGGCTTTGAGAGAGATGTTCTCTTCAGTTGTTTGTTCTCTCTCTGCGGTCTTCCTAGCATCTTCAACTTTGTCCTCCAAAAATTGTAGTTCTTCAGTCCAGTATGGTTTGTAATTTTTCCTTGCTCCTCTTGGAATAGACTCAGTGGCTGCCTGTATTATTGCTCTGTTTAGACTTTCCACCATTTGCTTCATGTTGCCATATCGTGTATTTACGTTTTCACAATATTTGTCTGTTAGTATGGCAAATCTGTCCCAATCTGCTCGTTTGTAATTCCAACGGGGCAAAGGCTTTTGCCCCTGTGGGACATACTCCATATTTATTACAAGCTTGATTGGTCTGTGGTCACTACCTGCTAATTGGTCCAGCACATGGCGATCGATTTTGTGGAGGATGTCTCCTGTGCAGAAAGCTAAGTCTGGAGTAGAAGTGGTAATCCATCTTCTGGAGTAGAAGCTCGGTGTGTCATCCGCTTTGTTAAGTAGATGGAGATTTGAGTCTATTTCCCAGTCCTCCACTTCATCTCCTCTTTTGTCAGTATCTGGGTATCCCCATCTTTCTGAACGGCTATTAAAGTCTCCGACAACAATGCAATTTGTGTCAGTTATTTCCATGTTTGAGAGTGTAAGATCCTTATCTGCCGGGCTATATAGATTGTAAATTCTTATTTTCACGTCCTTTATCATTATATCAACACCTATAATTTCCGTTTGGTTGTCAGAGATCACAGATACTTCGCTGCAAGGTATTGTATTTCGTGTATTACAACTCCTCCTTTATGTCCTTCGCGGTCGAAACGTGTGGCCTGATATCCCTCGACTGAAAATGTGCGATTGGCGTTGAGGTGTGTCTCTTGAATGCATGCCACATCTATTCTATCTTTATGAAGACGCTGTGTTAGGGAGGCTTTCTTGTTATAAACTCCTTCGGCATTCCATTGTAGTATGTTGAGTGTCCGGGGTGTTTGGTCAATAGCTCTTAACCTACTCCTCTGTGCCTTGACTCCACAGCACAGGGGAAGGTGACCACCAGTAGTCATGGGTGGACCCCCTCGAGGCAGGGGGCCCGGCACTATCACCGCCTGATGGGACTTCACGGGATTAGCACCATATCGATTAACTTTCATCTGTGGCATCATGAAATGATAAAGTTACGTTGCACTTCTTTGTCAAGCCTGTGGCTCAGTACATCCGATTTCGACAAGCATTTGTTCAGGATGCTTTCCCTAGCCTTTGACTGTCCCCAGTCTACCTACAAGGCAGCAGGTTTGTGCGTCACTTCGTCTGGTCCCTCTCCCTTGACCTGTCCGACATGGGTGACCCTACCAGTAGCTGTGCTACCGTCGGCATAGCTCTTGGGGTCATTGGAACGCTCAAGCCCCTCTACCTCGTCAAGGTGGACGCACGGCAGAGGGGATAAGGATGATTTAAGATCCACAAATTGATGGAAAAGACCTTAGACTTAAAAACATATATTGGAAACAAGTTATCAGAATTGATAATGAAGTAGGTCAATATCTCAGCCTATTAAAAGAGGTGTGAGATAGGGATGTGTAATGTCTTCAGATCTTTCTTTCCTGCACAGTGAAAATATTTTCAGAAATATAGAAGATATGGAAGGAATCAACATTGGGGGACGATATATCAATAACATTAAATATGCAGATGATAGTCTTGATTGCAGACAATGAACAGGACTTGCAAAATTTAGTAGATGCGGTTGTTGCACACAGTGAACAACTAGAACTAGGGTTAGAATTGAATTGTAAGAAGACAGATTACGGTCATCACTGGGAAGGAAGAAATACCATAATGTAATATACAAATGAATGGGCATATTCTTAAACAAGTGAATGGGTACAGCTGTCTCGGAAGTCATAACATCTGATGGGAGATGCCTTGAAGAGATTAGAACAAGAATTGCCATGGCAAAGGTAGCCTTTTGTAAGATGAAAAACATACTGACCAATAAAAAGATATCAATTGAAACGAGTGTGTGTTGAAGTGCTACATAGAACCTGTACTTTTATATGGATCTGAAGCGTGGACAATTGACAGGCAAGCTGAAAAACATCTGATGGCTGTGGAAATGTTTCCTAGGAATATGCAAAGAATACCATGGACAGACAGAAAAACCAATGAACAAGTCCTTCAAGAAACAAATGATGATCGTAAACTGATAAGAGACATTAGACGTAGATAGTCAAAAATTTTTTGGGCATGTTATGACAAATGAATTGGAGAACTTGGTGACAACTGGTAAGATTGAAGGGAGGAGACCAAGGGGAAGGCCGAGAAGTAAATACCTGGATGGCTTGGCTATGTGGCATGGTCGAGACAGAAACACAGAGCTGATCCACGACTCTGGTGATCAAGTGTGATGGCAAAACAAGACCGCTTCGCTTATCGGCATGGAACTTGATGGATGGATGGTAGGTGTAGGGTCTATTATTTTTGGCAATACAGTACATACAGTGCCATGAAATGTACATTCATATGTGGCAGCATAATAGCATCTCTTTTAAGATCTTGCTAAAGGAACACAATTAGGATTCATATTTGTACTTTGAGCCTACTGACACTTGAACATATAGAATTTGTTTCACATTTTGTTTCCATTATAAATGGTCCCGAACCTAACTTTTGAATTTTGGTCTGGCAGTGTTGGGAAACTTACTGATCACTTCAGTTTCTTCTTCATAGCTTAATTATCGTAGTAGTCCCAGCTGTGATTGCTGAAATTTTCTTTTGCACGATTCGGATAATTTAGAAAAATATCTTCAGCGCAACACCATCAGTTACCAGCACTGGTGTTACATCTAAGAAGAAATGATGCAAGAACAAGAGGATGCATGACAAGAAAATCCATTGACAACTTCACAGACATTGTACAATCACACAACATGATACTCTCTGATGCCACCTATCGGCCTCTGGAACATCATGTTTCCTCCCCACGCTTGACAGTAAAAGTGGAATGCATCCCTTTTGTGTATTGGACTTTTCCCGTTATCACATTTTTTGCTTTTAGAGACTAGTAAGATGCAGTGTAGGTATTCCGATGATTTTTAAATTGGGTATTCACTGAGACCACCACAGATAGATAGATGCCTTGAAAAATCAAATCCAGTGGTACCTCGGTGGTGCCTGTATGCCAATTCTAAGCAGAGATATCTACATTTGAGTGTGGGATCTTGAACAAAAAATTTCTGGTATGTTCCGTCATGTTAAATAATAATAAAAAAAAAATAGTAAAAGTATACAAATAAATTGCACTACAACATCTACTAAAATCAAAGGCGCTATCTCGTAACACTAAAATCACAATATACAAAACACTGATCAGACCAGTTGTGCTGTATGGCTCTGAAGCCTGGAGTACAACAAAAGGAGACGAAGCCTTATTACAAACCTTTGAGAACAAAATTTTAAGACGCATCTTTGGACCCATTAGGGATACACAAAGTGGAGAGTGGAAAAGAAGAAGTAACAAAGACATTTATGATCTGTTTAAGTCCCCGCTAATCACTGGTATCATGAAGGCTAATAGACTACAATGGCTGGGGCATATAGAAAGAATGGAAGATAATAGGGAAACAAAACTCGCTTACACTCAGGAAATAAATGACCGTAGACCCCGAGGTAGACCAAGAAGGCGGTGGAGAGATAATACATGTACAGACCTACAAGCACTTGGAATCAACGACTGGCAAGAGAAGGTCCACCAGAGAGACGAATGGAGATGGATTGTATTTGCAGCAAAGAACCTCAATGGCTCGGAACGCAGAAGAAGAAGAATACAAATAAATTATTAATAATCTTTAAACTTGTATTAAGTTTAACTATAGTAGTTCAGATTGCATGTTTTGAGTGTAAAAAGTATGTAACCTCCGCAGAAATATTTTGTTCTGCCACAAATTGAAGATGATTGGCAATGAAAAATGTAAAAATGGATGCAGAATTTGAAAAACCATTGCAAAATATTCAGATTTACAACTACAGCTCTAAAAAATAAAATTACTTACTGTATGCCAAATAATTAAATTTATTTCAGTCACCATAATTTCAACCAATAGCTTTGCAGAGAATGTTAGATGGACTTATTCTGCAGAAACTAAGATGGCATTTGTTATTGTCACGTGATATATGAATGAATGATGCCGGAAGCATGCTTGGTCTTAATATAGCCATTTTTTGGGGACCCAATTGATCCTTCTGCGCAGGCGCAATTTCAGGTTTCAGTAGACAACGAACCTGCTACAGTATGAATTATACACCGCTTTATTTTGCTGTGACTTAGTATCTGTAAAGGCCTAATGCTTCAGGTTCGTACAGCAGTATTTACCATGGAATAAACTAAACAATTTACTCATGGGATAAAATGTATACAGCTATTAACATTTGATGCTTCTTGGTTCACTACTTCATTCTTTGTTCTGATGTATTTGCAGGAACATATCAGCGGGAAAATGACCATCAAAATATTCTTGGGCAATCTAAGCTCAGACACCACATCTGACAAAATCCGTCCTCTTTTTGAAAAATATGGCGAAGTCGTGGAATGTGATGTTCTGAAGAACTTTGGATTCGTTGTAAGTATGATGTTTGAATTCGTTGTGAGTATGATGCTTTGTTTATCAGGCATAAGCAAACTGGGTTACGGATTTGTGTAGTTGAGATCAAGTCGTTCAAGAAACAAATGATCGTAAACTGATTAGAGTCGTTAGACGTAGAGTCAAAATATTTTGGGCATGTTATGAGAAGAAATGACCTGAAGAACTTGGTGACAACTGGCAAGATCGAAGGGAAGAGAACAAGGGGAAAGCCGAGAAGTAAATACCTGGATGGCTTTGCCACATGGCATGGACGAGACAGGAACACGGATCTGATCCACGACTCTGGTGATCGAGTGAGATGGCAGAACATGACTGCCCACGCTTATTGGCATGGCGCATGATGGATGGATGTAGTTGAGATCAGTTTTGCAAGATCATGTAAAACTATTTGAGAAATGTGAATTGGAAGGGAGAAACATCTTGAAATCCCATGTTTATCATGACGGTGTAAAGCTGCTAATGTCTTCTCACTGTATTCCATTGTCTCTTTTTCCACCATCCAAATATAACACATTTTCAAAGAATACCATGGGAGTGACAGATATTGGTGAGTTCCAAGAAATAGATGGCTATAAATTGGATATAGACATAGATAAAGATATGTTTGGGCATGTTTTGTGGCGAAGTTAATTATAAAGTGACATCTGGCAAAATGTTGGAAATATGTGTTAATTCACAGAATACATACGTGATTCCCGACTGGTGATTATACAAAGTGGAGAATGATTGCTTACACGCATTGGCATGGCACATAATGAGGAAAAGATTGGCTTCCCCTCTTTGTGGTGTGTCCAATGAATGTGCTTTCAGAAATTTGTATTTGTCAATTGGTTTCTATCAAGATATCTTCATTACTCTTTGTCTATTCTCATGTGCTTGACCCGGTAACTGCTGGATTAAAAACATGCTATGACAGAACTAATTTGTTTATAATTTTTAAACTGGTGTCTATAATTTCCACTGCAGTTTGAATTTGAACATTTGTCTTGTGGCATATGAAAATGTGGATGAGGCCCCTCTTGCTTCTCTGTAGCCAACTGCATGCAGTTTGGCACGGTTAGCTGCTTGTGACGTTAATGTCAGGACATTTGAGAATGATCTTGTTTGTTTATAATGCTGTATTTCTGCTTGGGTGGTTTAGAGAATTGAAACACAGCTGTGTAGTGTTCAGCTAAAGTTCAGTTCAGTTGCGGTTCCAACATCACAGCAGTGAGTCGTCCCCATTATGCTTTGTTCCTGTGCCAGTGAATATCACATAAAATGTTCTAATACACATTCACTACTACAAAAAAGACAGTCCATAAATCTTGGATCTGGCTGTGAATTATGTCTCTCCTCCTAAATACATCCTGTAATATGTAAATCCTTAAGTCGAGGAACGGGATCACCCCTCACTGGGCTTCACACAAACTATCTACTCTCCAAGGGAAAAAGTCCTGTGAAGACGCTTCTACAGTCTCTATCCTAAACTCCTACGTATTCTACCGTTGATAGAGAGATGGGTTCATCCCATTCTTGATGGACCAAACAAATTTCTATATCACTGTCCAAAGGTTCTCTGGCTGAACAACATAGGTACTGTGGATAGTGGAATCAAGGACTATGATGTAATCCCCTTTCTTGTGGAACATAACTGATAGACAAATGTAACTGTCTACTATTGTTCCTGAAGGACCTTAGATAAAAAATAATGTTGTTGGTACTGATTCGATGGGCCTGCATTCTGGACTACCCGAGGTGGCGTATGTCTTGAGAGAAAAATGGGTCTGCAATTAAACGACGATTCCACCAAGTGGCTGTATTAGCCATACTGCTATTAGTTGTTGAAGCCCTGACTATCGACGAGGTTGCTGTTATTGCTAGTAACAGTAGTGAGATGGCAAAAGGTGAGGAGGCATCTCAGAAGATATGTGGGTAGTATTCTTATAATGTAGATCAAGATACATCCATAATGTCTTTGCTCGACATTGAAACAGAAGTGGGCCATCACTGGTTCCAGACCGAAGCCTGATGTCCTATAACTATACATGGAATTGGTAAACCAGTTCTAAAGCTCCTCTGGTAGTTGCGGGCAGCAAACTCTGTATATCTCTCAGACATAATTAGTGGTAAAAGATGGTACCCAGTTGAGGTTCCAACAGCACTTGGCTTTGTAAAAATTAGATGACACAGGGAGGTAACCAAGATATGTCTTTCTCGTGGCAGCGGAGAAAGAAAATAGTGGGTTGTTTACCTTTCTTGATTGGGCATATAGATGTACGAACTTAATGGGTTACGCCAGGTTTTGGCAACCATCTCTTTTAAAAGTATTGTAGCCTAAATTTATATCTGCCAATGTCCCTCACCATTGCCTCCAGTGCCCCCTCAGCACCAGGAGGCATAAATTGGACAAAAATCCCACTCCCTTACTAGTTACATCTTACTAAGGGGATGTTCAAAACTCAAGTGGCAATATCTGGGCCTGGCCAGTTCTAATAGCCCTCTACGGGATTTATTTTGAGCCACTGCACTACATTCCTCTGTTGTTGTCTTACGACATTCATTACCTTATTAGGTAATGACAGCCCATACATGTGAAATCCTTAATTCTTGGAAACGTTCTGCAAACGGGAAACGACTGGATGGAAAATATGTCACTGGAAAATATAGCCAGGCACGCCATTTTACAAGCATGCAGTTCACACCACAACACCTCGGACAGATGTCAAAAAAAATTTCACTTCACATAATGCCGTCTCCAGAATGCCAAAACAAGTCCTCCACGAAACACAGTTCATCATCAAAGGAAGCGGCAGTCAAAGAACAAGAAAAGCAGCCACTTATTTCTGCAGAAGGCACAAAAACCGGTCAATTCTGGGACATAGCCAGCTGCCATTGCATTGAACACGCAGTTCACTCTCCACAAACTCGGGCAGATTTAAAAGCATTTCACATGAAATTCACAGCGTCGCGCCACGCACTCGTAGCAAGGCGACGGAGCCATAAACTACCAGTCCGACATGAGGAAAATGTAAATGCAAACGGTAGCCACGAGCATAAACACTCCAGAGGCCTTAACCGTTTCACTGCCTATCCTCCATGTTCATGACCGTGTCAGTGTACAAAAGTTCAGCTGTTTTGCCGTTATTTTACTTGGCTGTAAATAGAGCGGCTGTTGTACTTGTTATTTCAGTGTTTTCATCATTGGTGAAGAAACTGCTAATTCTATGAATATTTGAATTGGTATTGAATTAGTGAAGAGTGAAGTAGCAGCTAATGATTCTATTAAACATTGTTACTCAGGATGTTCTAATTGTTGCTCAGGATGTTCTAAATGTCGAATTGCTTTGCCATCAACAGCACATGGTGGATAAAAATGATGCCAACAAGGCTATTGCACAACTTGATGGACACAACATTGATGGAAACAACATCCGTGTGGAGGTAATTATTATTCTTTACAAATACTTTTCTGCTTTTACATCATTTCTTGTTAGAGGTTAAGGTTTTCCAAATTTGGCTTTCATGTTTTTTTTTTCCTTGCGTGTGTAAAGCATTCATGCTGCTGTAATTTTGGGGTTTAAGGGTAAAGCCGAAAGGGTATATGTTTTGCAAAATGCCGTTATTATGAGTGTTATAATTAGCTCATTCAGAACCGTTTAAGTGTATTTTGCGATGAGGGATGTACAAATAAACGTAACAACATTGCTTAACGAAGTGCGTATCAGAAATATTTAAATAGAACCTTTAATTATATATATTTAATGCATGGTTCGATTCGATTTGCTTTGCATATATATATTTGTATTTGGGCCAGTGAAACCTGTCATACATTTGATTTTAATCTGAAATAAATTTGTTGGTTGTTCGCTTTATTGAAGCTTTTTGCCCCTCTAATATTTTAAGACAGGTTTCATTGAAGAGGCGTTTGATCTTGTGTTACAAACACAGTGCAATGTTTATTTTTTTTCTCCAATCTTGCAGCTATCGACCGGAAAGAAAGGTGGAGGCGGCGGTGGCGGGAAATTCGACAAGAAAGGGTTAGAACAAATTTTATTTGCGCAAGCCCGTAGACCGTTTTTAGTTCATCTGTTAGCTGAATCCAAGTGTGCCGTGCCGATGCCGTCTGCGATTGTCATCCATCATTGCTATTCGCAAACCCAGATCGGTATTATCGTACAGCCTGTGGGCCGTAATTAGTATCGAAGCGGTTTGGCTGAGTAACATATTCGTTTTATTAATGTTGCTGTCGTTGATAATAATTATGTCATGAAGTAATTTTTGTTATAAGAGCGGGGGAAAAAAATACAAATTCTTACCAAAGAATTTTCCAGTTTAAGACGGAAAGGGAGATGTTAATTTCTTAATGAAACATGGGGTGTTGAATGTTGCCCAGTTTTGACATTTATTTATGGGGTGTTTGTTTATTAAATGTTTAAATGCATGTTTTACCCACAGTGATGTGCGGTAAGTTTCAGACAGTTGGCACTATGGCATGTTGTTTTTTGTTTGTTTTATGTTTTGTTTAAATGTAGTTTTTAAAGAGACTAATTAAATTATATATTAATTACATACATATTAAATACATTTTACAAATGTTACACATTGTTAACTATCGTTTCTTTAAATTTCTATGTATATTTGTATGTACTTTATTGAATTTAACAAAAGTAATTTCACTGTAGTTTTTAAATTTACTCTGCAACACACAAACAGAAAAAAAGAACATTAAGATTGGAGGAAAGTAAATGATTGGCGTGAAAAGAGGTGTTTTATTTTTATATTTAATTTTCTCTTTTCCTAGCTTTCAAGGAGGTCCTGGCCGATCTCGACCTTATGGACTTCCACCAGGCCGTGGCGATGCACGAGATTATGATCGGTATCAGTACCCACCTGGGCCTCCGGCAGCATATGATCGTTACGATCCTTATTACCGCTACTACTTGGAGAGAGAGGCATACTATGCCCGTCTGGGAGGTGTACCAGGCGACAGGGCATATCCATCGGCAGGTGCTCGCGATAGATACCCCCCACTGCCACGGGATCGCCTGTCAGAGCGTTTCCCACCAGACCCCAGAGATAGAATACCTCCCCTCAGGCCATACCTAGATGAGCGTACCAGGGGTCTTGCTGATCCTTACTTTCGAGAAAGGGATCCTTTGGCTGCTAGACCACCACCAGAATACTATGAAAGGTAAGTGTTTTTTTTTTGTAATGCCAAGAGTGTGTATATTGGCTTGTCAATTCATGTCCCAATTATTTCAGGTAGATTTATTATCGTTTCTCCATGTTTCTGGAAGATAAAGCAATATCTACGTTATCCTTACCATAGACCATATCATGGTCATCTCCCAGAAGGCTGCACTAACTGCAAAGTTTGTCTTTAGCAGTTCTTTTGGAGCATTAGAATTAAATCTCTTGACAATGAGGTATCATAGTCACTCAGCCTGTAAAACCCAATTGCCCTGGGCTCTGCTCTTAAACATGTCAGCAGAAGTACTCATAGGGAAGAAAAAGCTGAAATTGTCTTACAGAATCCTCCATAACTTTTGAATATTTTTGCAGGAAACCAATCTGCATCAAATTCTCTTTCTCTGATAGTGCACAGGATTACGAGTGCAGGCTTCTGAGAATCAGTCATTCAAATACCAGACTAAATACCCCCCGGGATGGTTAACCCGGTCAACAAATGCCCTCAGAAATAGGATGTGTCAGCCTAACGGCGCAAGAACGCATCTCTGCTGTAAACAGGCACAACGCAATCACGTCCAAAAAAACTCCGGATGAATGCAGAAGACTAAGTGTTAGGATGTGACCTCTCTCTCTCTCTCTCTCTCTCTCTCTCTCTCTCTCTCTCTCTCTCTCTCTCTCTCTCTCTCTCTCTCTCTCTCTCTCTCTCTCTCTCTTCTTTCTTTCTTTCTTTCTTTGTCTGTCTGTTCCTCTCTTTGTCTGTCTGTCTGTTTCTCTCTGTTTATCTGTTGTATTGTGAATATGAAAATGAGAGCATTGTAGAGAGTATCAATAAAAGCAATCCCATCACCAGTAATTCTTTTATTACATATTACCGGAATAAATGTCTAGTAAAATCACTCTGAGAGTGTTACCTGTTCAATGACAGGATGGCTCATCTACTGGAAGGGATTGGCTAATTACTCTCTTTATACTCAGAACAGAACACAAAGTTAAAAATTTCTACAGCAATGTTAACAACTACAGAGCACATGCGCTGTATCAAACACAGCTCAGAAAGGTCTTTTCACTTGCTGTATCAAATAACTCCATTGTCAAACACTACAGAAGACAATGCAGTTGAGGCAAGAAACTGCAAATATAGTCAGTCAACAGCTATCCTCACTGCACAGTTCATTCTATAAGTGCTCAGATCCCCTGTATAGTATCTCCTTTAGTATGTATACAGTTAATAACAAAGAGATGTCTTTTTTGTTTCTGGTGATGTGCTCATTGTGTAATTCACTACAAAGTAGTAGATTGTTCAAGACTGATACCAGTTTGGTTGTTATGAAAGGCCACAAAAGTGTCTTTTCCCCACTTGAGAAAAATTAGTGTGAAACATTAGGTTACAGCCTTCCTGTTTATATGTGCCATGTCATGCATATACTAAGCGGAGAGAATGAGCCAAGATGAAAAGTCATTGCCTGAGTTGTTGATATAATAGAAAGCAGAACCCCGGGAAGGTTAACCCGGTCAACAAATGCCTGCGAAAGTCGGATGTGTCGGTCTAATGGCGCAAGAACGCAGCTCTGCTGTAAACAGGCACAACGCAATCACGCCCGAAAAAAAAACAAACTCGGATGAACTCAGAAGAAGAAGTATCTCCTTCATCATGTAGTCACTGACGGACAACACTAGTTGTGTTATGGCTATTCTTCTCTGGATGCCTGCATAGGGCTCTTGCCAGCTTCACCACATTTTACTTAGTCTGGTCAGGGCAACTTGAGTTATCACTTGATTCATTAAATGCCCTGAGGGTATTTAGTATACCAGTCAAGTCCCTTGCTCATCAGCTGTCCACGGTAGACACGCCCTCAGCCTGCTGATTTCTGTCAGTTCTTGTGGATCAACCTCCGAGACCTCACCCACTGCCAGCCCATTCATTGGGTCGCTAAGAAAGCATGTCTAGAAGGTCTGTGTCCCCAGCCCGGCTATTGCTTTAGTTTCTGACATGACTTCCTTAATCAAAGTAAAAGGCACCAGTCTTCCTTCAGTTTTCCCTCTGACTTAGGTCGTTAAAAAAAAAACCTACACGCTCATAACACATTAAACCTTTGAAGGTTACGCCACTCATAGATATTGCAAATATGCTGATTCCAGCTTAGTGAAAAGAAGATTGGTCTATAATGCTTGTGAGATAAACATTATCCAAATGTTCAGATAATCAGATTTTGTATTTTGATTATTCCAGAAAAGTACTTGCCGGAGGGCGCACAGATTCTCTTGGTGCCTCTGCCGCATCGGCTGGAGGAAGGAATGTTTCCTCCGCTGGTTATGGAAATGGGGTCAGCGGAGACTTCTATCGTGGGCTTGACAGATCTGGTGCAGGTCTTGGAGGAGCCTCAGGAGGATCCGGTGGTGTTGGAGGATCAGATTACTTCCGACAGAGTGGAGCAGCACAAAGTGGCTATGGACGACCTGGAATGGGCGGACTTGGTGGTAAAGCTGGAGACAGTCAGTCTTCATTTGCTCAAGATCCTATTTTCTTTTAGGCAAGTCTACACAGCGGGCACTGTTTGGGGTAGAAAACTAGCATACATATGTACACATCATAGACATATACGCACCAATTAACGTATACTGCTATCTGCATTTGGGTTTTATTGACTTCTCTAAGTGTAGGTGTTTTTACAGTTTGCACATTAGTGAAGAATTATGTAAAAGCTGTTAGAGATTGGTTTCATAGAGGAATAACACATAAACAGATTAAGTGTAATGAAAGTATCCTGAAAGAGATTAACTCACTAAGAGAGCTGGTTACTCGGGGTCAGAAGTCAGTAAAGGGTTCGACATGTCTGGAGGCATATGTTGCTAGACTGATATTTGAAATGACCAATCTACATGCAAGTGATGATGTGGTCAGTATCACACTGGTCATCTGTCCCAATATATCTCCTGGCACCCATTTTAGGCTGTATTGACTTGGGAGTCTAGGTCACTCAAAAATATATGTGAACCCATGACTACTGTATCAGCGGGCAAGCATCTAGCTCAAGCCACTATGCTACAGTGGCTTCTACATTAGAAGGTAATCATGACCACAGTGCATTTGTGGAGGGTAGAGAAGCAGGGGAAGACCGAGAGGTGCCAGTTAGTTTGGCATGGATAAACATCGATATCAGACATGATTTGTGGTACATAAGATTGGAGGCTGTGGAGAAAGATGAGCAACTCCACACAACATAGACTAAGTAGTAGTATTTTGCATCTTATATATTGCAAGATTTAGAAACTTATAGAACTGTAAAAACTGAACTAGGCATAAATCTATATTTGGTGTGTGGACGATGGGGCGCTGTCAGTTGTCCGCCTCTGACATAATGATTTGGTTCATCCGCAGCATTTGGCAGACATTAAAAAAACCTTGGTTTCTGATATTAGACATCTCTATAATCACTTGGGTAGTGTGGGTCTATTTGTCTTGTGTAGTGGGATCTGGTAATTGTTTTGGCAAGTCCAAAACAATAGGTTCAGTGTACAACCTAGATGTTGCAGAGAATAGACTAATATGAAATGTTAATACTTTGGCAATGTTGGGCAGAGAGGGAAACCCACGGGTAGTAGAAACCCATGACCATTGGTCAAATCTGTCTTTAAGAACAGGTAACTTACAGAAATGCTGTCTGAAGCTGGACACACTGGCTATAAGCTAGTGACAGGTGCTCATTGGGCGTGACACACTCCTTTTAAGCCGGCTCAGTGGTGAAGGGGTTACAGACGCGGTTCGTTACCCCCGTATACCTGCGTTCAAAACACGGCTGTGTGCCAATTTGCAGCAGACCATGCTGTGTTGGTTTTTTTACAAAATGGTATGGGTGCCAGTCATTCAGAAAGCAATGGCAAACTACTGAACGTAAACTTGCCAAGAGAGCACAACAGCAATAATGTTGGGAGAATACTGATGAGAATAGGACGGTATCCAGCATATGTTAAAGCAGCATGAGATCTAAAGTCAGCACCTGAAATGACTGTTAGTATTTTAATACTTCAGATGGTGTGCCGTTTTGCATGTTCTCTATTCATGTTTTGTTTTCAGTATTTTGTTATTGTGGATATTGTTGGCGTGTTTCTTTTAAGTATTTTTTGTGTTTATTACAGAGAGACAGTGACATCCAGGACAAGACTGACAACCAGAAATGCAGTGGCCGGCGATGAACAGACTCAAAATTGAATGTCGACAGCTCGGAGCAAGTTATGACATTGTTTTTAATGAAGCCAAATGATTTGTGTCATGTGTTTTGTGTACTCATTTTCTGTTTGTGTAATTTCTTGTGTTTCAAAAGACTAAAGACAGTTTTTGTTGTGAACAATTTGTTAAATGTTGGCAATTATTTCTCAGAATACATAGTCTGTAGAGAATATTCTAAACTGTTTCATATGGTCTTCCTGAATACATTAGTGATTTGTTTGTCATAAAATCAGTCAATTTATTCTACAGTACTGTCTTAGCTGTGCTGTCATTTGAACTTTTTGTGAAATGGTCTTACCATGCAAACAAAATTATTTTGTCCTCTTGGAAAGTTCCTAATTTTCTAAAGTGAAAGATACCTGTTTCTTTTTCAATAAGACCATTATGTTCTTTTTATCATGCAGCTGAGGCAACTGTTATCAAAATGGTTTTCAAAGTCATCTTGTGTTGCTGATGTATCTCACCACTTCATCACCATGTGTTCTCATCATTAAATGATCACCTTTTTTTTAGATATGGCTGACTTTTGTTTTATTTGTTGAAACTTAAGTATTTAGTACCTGCAGTTGACATGTGAACCTACGTTGTTAGTGTCTGCCTTCCTTCTCACTTTCTCTCACACACAGACAGTGTGAGAGAGCGTCATGTGTGCTGCTTCAGCTCAAATTCTTTCACATACATGCAATCTTCAATTATTCTGTCTTAATAAATGTGCTTATGGTAAATAATAAGAAAATTCAATTTTGATACTAATATCACAGAAAGCTGTAAAGATACAAGCTGTGCTGTCCCTTCAAACGGTGCCATAAGATAGTTTATCAAACCAGAAGTTTGGCAAGGATCTAATCCATTCCCTGTTTTTTAACATATTTAGAATGCATGCTGGAGAGTAAATGATTGTATCAATTGGTGACCTCTGCTGGCAAATGATTGTCTGACGTCTGTATCAGTTGATGATCTGTGCTGGCAACTATTTGCTAATGACATATATTTTTTTAGCTGGAGCAGAACTAGAACCTCAAAACCTCAAGATAGGACAAGATCACATGGAATGGAAATTAGAAAAAGTTATTGGCAAAGTTAAAGGACCAGGAGCCATATTACGCCGTGTCACCTTATTGTACTCACAACAAATACTACCAACACGATAAAACAATGTGATTATTTGAGGTCAGCGGTAAACCGTGATGGCAGCTCAAGTAAAAACAAATTAAACAAGACTAATGGTCTCATCTGCCATGACTTGACTAGGTTCCTATATGGACATTTTTGTTGTTGCACTCGCTCTTTGAACTCAAATACACATGTTGCTAGTTCTAGTGTACTGGACTGATCTTTGCGTGTGGATTAGTTTTCCCTATTACTAGTGCCCCTTGCCTTCTGATGAACCCAGTGTGACTTCTGAGGTACTTGTAACTTACATCCCCAAGTCAAGAACAAGACGTTACCATTTTAGTCCAGTTGATGGGTGTATGGGTTGAGCATGAGCACGCTGTATGTTTAAGAACCAGCGTTCTTATCCATTTGGTTATACTGACTCCCTATATGGAATTGCAACATCAGTTTTAGTGTCGATCAAACTGCCAGTCTCTTGTGCTATAGTCTCTCTTATATAGATGTCAGAGTTATCTCATGTTAGAATTTCTCTCGCTGCACATACAGAACTGAATCTATGCTTTGAATACAAATGCTTCAGGATGAATCTGCATAAACGCATTCCCCTGTTCCTCCCTTCCCCCCCCCCCCCCCCCCCCCCCCCATTGGAGCAAAGGCATTCAGGCAACTCAACGCCATACTCTCCTGTCTTTGCTATCTCGTTCAGGTCCTCATATTATTCATTTGTCTCTCTAATTATCTTCTCTATGTGTTACAAAAACAAGCTGAACAGCACATAAATGCCTTTGAGTATAAATGTTATAAACGAATTCTAAGAATATCTTGGATAAAGAATGCATCCATATGACAAGAATTGAATAATGAAGAGGGTTGGCTATTAAAGACGATAAAACAAAAAACTGAAATGTCACGAAAGTTTGGGAAGAACAGTGATGGAAGGGTATATGCCTGCAAAGAGAGGATGTGGCAGATGATCTCCAGATGGGTGTATCGGACGGGGGACATCTTGTTTATGATCGAGAGGTTTTCCAGAAGGTTATGGGAGTGACGTTCTGCAGAGGACATGCTACTGAATGAATGTTTCTAGATCTGCCTCCATTTCCATTAACCTTGGGGATCCCGAAAACTTTCCACTTATACTATGAGGTGAAATTCTTTAGTTGGACACAGCAATGACATCTGCAGGTCTTCAAGAACCACTTTTGTCAAAGGTGAAACGTTGAAAGCGGACCTTGTTTGAGCATACCTTCTGTCATCAAAGAAAATTCAGGGGACTTTGGTTAACTCAATATATGAAGCCCATAAACGGGCACTCTCCTGCTGTTTGTTTCACATTGACACAACCACCGCGAAAGTTTTTTGAGGAATCCAGATTATTTACTGAAAGAGATCACAGTTGACAGATGATTCCCCAGAAGCACTGGTTTAAAAGGAAACAATGCTTATAAAATCAGTTAACATGGTTATTGTCGCAGTTTGATGCCTAATGCAGGCAGTGTTATTTGAGAAAAGTATTGGTAGTTCCACAGGGTGTATTTTTAATGACCGCAGTGTTTGAAAATACTGCCGGTCCAAGTTTTGTATTTACCTATTGCATAAACACAAAGTGGAGAGTGGAAAAAAAAGAAGTAACAAAGACATTTATGATCTAAGTCCGAGCTAATCACTGGTATCATGAAGGCTAATAGACTACAATGGCTGGGGCATATAGAAAGAATGGAAGACAATAGGGAAACAACTCGCTTACACTCAGGAAATAAATGACCCTAGACCCCGAGGTAGACCAAGAAGACGGTGGAGAGATAATATACATACAGGCCTACAAGCACTTGGAATCAACGACTGGCAAGAGAATGTCAACCAAAGAGACGAATGGAGACGAATTGTATCTGCAGAAAGAACCTCAATGGCTCGGAAAGCTGAAGAAGAATAAGAATTGCATAAACTTTACAGAGGACGAATACAAAACTGGACTCGCAATATTTTCAAACACTGCACAGTCATTAAAAATCCACCCTATATAGCAGTTACTACAGCAGGCATGTGAAGTGTTCGGCCTTCACACATTCTAAGCTATAATAATTGAGGTGACCAGTTCCTGTCCATGTCTCTCCTGCTTAGACGACTTCCACAAATCTATCTGGGAGCATCACAGAGCCGCACAAATTGGGGGAGGGGAGGAATCACCTCATTTTAAATTCGGTATTCTAGAATAATCGTATCTCATTACAAATTAAATCTAGATTCGCTAAAACAAATATGAAAACTCGACAGGCTAGAGGGTCCAGGGCTCATTGAAAAGGTGACGGTAACCGGCTGTGATTCGGAACAGAACATCATCGTCATGTGCCGTACCGATAAGCGTGGGTGGTCATGTTTCGCCATCTCACACGATCAACTAAGTCGTGGATCAGCTCCGTATTCTTGTCTCGACCATGCCACGTGGCCAAGCCATCCTATTTACGTTTCTGCCTTCCCCTTGTTCTCTTCACCTCCATCTTGCCAGTTGTCGCCAAGTTCGCCAATTTATTTATTCTCATAACGTGTCCAAAAATGTGACTTCTAATTCTAATTTCTGTAATCAGTTTACGGTTTTCATTTCCTTCTTGTAGCAAGATGCTCACTGGATTTTCTGTCTGTCCATGGTACTCTTTGCATCTCCCCCTGAAACCACATTTCCACAGCCATTGGATGTTTTTCAACCTGTCTGTGTATTGTCCACGTCTCACACCCATACAAAAGTACAATGTTTTTATGACGTCAACACTTTTTGTCCCGTTGCATTTGATATATTTTTATTGGTCAGTATTTTTTCCCATCTCGCAAAGGGTTACCTTCGCCGTAGCGATTCTTGTTCTAATCTCATAAAGACACCTCCTATAAGATGTTATGACTCTTCCTAGATAGCTGTACAGGTTCACTTGTTTAAGAATATTCTTATTTACCTGTATATTTTTTTTACCCCCGAGTTTCCATCCTGTTTCAGGATATTGCGGTCAACATCAACATCTTTCAGCTGTATATCCTAGGCTAGATTACGCTCATCAGCACGCCACGACTTTCTGAGCGACCGACTCCATACTCTCATAAGTCACTGGCGCGACTCGAACCACTTCTAATTCTCGTGCGATCACGTCAACCACGAGAGTATTCGGGGTTACGGAGACAGCTGCTAACCCCTCGACCAGGGTGACCGGCTACTTGTATATTGCATTGTGGTATTTTTTCTTCCTAGTGACGACCATAAAACCCGTTTCTTCTTACAACTTAATTCGAACCAGAGTTGTTCACTCTATGCAACAACCGCATCTACTAAATGTTGCAGGTCCTGTTCATTGTCTGCAACCAATACTGTATAATTCGCTTATCTAATATTATTGATGTTATTCCCCCAATCGTGATTTCTCTCATGTCTTCTAAATTAAAAAAAAAAAAAAGAAAATTAGAAATGTTTCGTGTAATAAAGAAGTTGTGAACAGGGTATGGGGGAGGTGACATGGCTGCAACGAGGTTCGTTGGGTCATAGCTAGCCACCGAGGTCGGAGAAAGAAGCTGGCTTCCCCGTGGTCAGTTACGATGCAGTGATAATCTTGGCAGATGCACCGGGCGCTCAATGTTCGCCTACCCGAGGTCGGGATGTCAATGTAGGATAAGTGCGATACATGAAACGTCTTGAAGGTGGATATACGAACCTCGCTACAGGAGAAAAACACACGGGAGTCAGGACCCAGGCGGGCTCAACCCCTGATAATTTAAAGGAGGTAAAAGAACCGAAATATTTGTCAAAGGGGAGCCACCTCTGATTATCGGAAGCCTCCTGCTTACTCCGCGGTGGAGTTTTTACCACCGTGATAAATCTCCCGTTTGAACTTGGGTACTGCTTACAGCCAGTGGTTTCCCTTTAACTGATAGTTTTTAGCCCTTGATGCGCCTATAATATGGCCGTTCTGGGCAAGTGAATTTTGGTCAACCCGCGGAAAACTCACCACGGCGCAGTGCCCACAATCAACAACACTGAAAATACAAGCAACATACTAGCAGGTATTGCCAAGTTAAACAAAAAGTGGGAGCTGCAGCGACCACTTAACACTACCATTGAATCAACTGTCTAACAAGCTGATAGAAATGAGTTGCAAAGCAAATTAGAACATATCTCACCAATGTTAGTACAACTGCAGTGAGAAAATCCTAATGCTAACTGATTCAAGGAGAACATCATAATGCTAACTGATTCAGTGCTATAGTGTTTTTTTTTTTGGTTGCCTCAATATAAAATTCAATATCTCAGTAACGGGCTGAGATAAAATGATGAGATTTAGTATATAACGTTATCATTATGTCCACCCAACAAAACAATTTTTGTTCTGGAGATTTTACAGCAGATTTTAAAGTTAGCTTATATACGGTATATTAATTATGACTTAAAGATTACGACCATGATTTTAACAGTTTTACAGCTTCCCCAAGATTCGACCCAAATTATTCAAAATTTTCACGTGACTTTCGTTTTCAAACAAACAGCGCGAAGATTCAGAGGCGTCTCCAAATGTGGGTTCTTTCATGAAACGTGATTATATAAATAAACTAGCTGACAAGGCCCGGTTTCTGGTGGAAATCAATCAATCAATCAATCAATCTATCTGTCTGTCTGTCTGTCTGTCTGTCTGTCTGTCTGTCTGTCTGTCTGTCTGTCTGTCTGTCTGTCTGTCTGTCTGTCTAACTGTCTGTCTGTCTGTCTGTCTGTCTGTCTGTCTGTCTGTCTGTCTGTCTGTCTGTCTGTCTGTCTGTCTGTCTGTCTGTCTGTCTGTCTGTCTGTCTGTCTGTCTGTCTGTCTGTCTGTCTGTCTGTCTGTCTGTCTGTCTGTAGCTGTCTGTCTGTCTGTCTGTCTGTCTGTCTGTCTGTCTGTCTGTCTGTCTGTCTGTCTGTCTGTCTGTCTGTCTGTCTGTCTGAATGTCTGTCTGTCTGAATGTCTGTCTGTCTGAATGTCTGCCGGTCGGCTGACCCATCCACCTACCCACCGACCCACCGACCTACCGATATCTATCTATCTATCTATCTATCTATCTATCTATCTATCTATCTATCTATTCTATCTATCTATCTATCTATCTATCTATCTATCTATCTATCTATCTATCTATCTATCTATCTATCTATCTATCTATCTATCTATCTATCTATCTATCTATCTATCTATCTATCTATCTGTCTGTCTGTCTGTCTGTCTGTCTGTCTGTCTGTCTGCCTGTCTGCCTGTCTGCCTGCCGGCCCACCCATCCACCCATCGACCGACGTACCGATATCTATCTATCTATCTATCTATCTATCTATCTATCTATCTATCTATCTATCTATCTATCTATCTATCTATCTATCTATCTATCTATCTATCTATCTATCTATCTATCTATCTATCTATCTATCTATCTAATCTATCTAATCTATATGTCTGTCTGTCTGCCTGCCTGCCGGCGCACCCACCCACATACCGACCGACCGACCGACCGACAGATATCTATCTATCTATCTATCTATCTATCTATCTATCTAATATATCTATCTATCTATCTGTCTGTCTGTCTGTCTGCCTGTCTGCCTGCCTGCCTGCCGGCCCACCCACCCACCGACCAACCGACCGACGTACCGATATCTATCTATCTATCTCTATCTATCTATCTATCTATCTATCTATCTATCTATCTATCTATCTATCTATCTATCTATCTATCTATCTATCTATCTATCTATCTATCTAATCTATCTAATCTATCTAATCTATCTGTCTGTCTGTCTGCCTGCCTGCCTGCCGGCCCACCCACCCACATACCGACCGACCGACCGACAGATATCTATCTATCTATCTATCTATCTATCTATCTATCTATCTGTCTATCTATCTATCTATCTATCTATCTATCTATCTATCTATCTATCTATCTATCTATCTATCTATCTATCTATCTATCTATCTAATCTATCTAATCTATATGTCTGTCTGTCTGCCTGCCTGCCGGCGCACCCACCCACATACCGACCGACCGATCGACCGACAGATATCTATCTATCTATCTATCTATCTATCTAT
Organism: Cepaea hortensis; assembly: GCA_963921405.1. NCBI lineage: Eukaryota > Metazoa > Mollusca > Gastropoda > Stylommatophora > Helicidae > Cepaea > Cepaea hortensis. The sequence continues at coordinate 16,036,909 of OY992894.1, forward strand.
CTATCTATCTATCTATCTATCTATCTATCTATCTATCTATCTATCTATCTATCTATCTATCTATCTATCTATCTATCTATCTAATATATCTATCTATCTATCTATCTGTCTGTCTGTCTGTCTGTCTGTCTGTCTGTCTGTCTGCCTGCCTGCCGGCCCACCCACCCACCGACCAACCGACCGACGTACCGATATCTATCTATCTATCTATCTATCTATCTATCTATCTATCTATCTATCTATCTATCTATCTATCTATCTATCTATCTATCTATCTATCTATCTATCTATCTATCTATCTATCTATCTATCTATCAATCAATCTATCTATATATCTATCTGTCTGTCTGTCTGTCTGTCTGTATGTCTGTCTGTATGTCTGTCTGTCTCTCTGCCTGCCTGCCGGCCCACCCACCCACATACCGACCGACCGACCGACAGATATCTATCTATCTATCTATCTATCTATCTATCTATCTATCTATCTATCTATCTATCTATCTATCTATCTATCTATCTATCTATTTATCTATTTTTCTAATCTATCTGTCTGTCTGTCTGCCTGACTGCCTGCCTGCCGGCCCACCCACCCACCAACCGACCGACCGACCGACCTACCGATATCTATCTATCTATCTATCTATCTATCTATCTATCTATCTATCTATCTATCTATCTATCTATCTATCTATCTATCTATCTATCTAATCTAATCTAATATATCTGTCTGTCCTATCTATCTAATCTATCTGTCTGTCCTATCTATCTAATCTATCTGTCTGTCTGTCTGCCTGCCTGCCGGCCCACCCACCCATTAACCGACCGACCTACCGATATCTATCTATCTATCTATCTATCTATCTATCTATCTATCTATCTATCTATCTATCTATCTATCTATCTATCTATCTATTTATCTATCTATCTGCCTGCCTGCCGGCCCGACCACCCACCCACCGACAGACCGACCGACCTACCGATATCAATCTATCTAATCTATCTGTCTGTCCTATCTATCTAATCTATCTGTCTGTCTGTCTGTCTGCCTGCCTGCCCACCCACCCACTAACCGACCGACCTACCGATATCGATCGATCTATCTATCTATCTATCTATCTATCTATCTATCTATCTATCTATCTATCTATCTATCTATCTATCTATCTATCTATCTATCTATCTATCTATCTATCTATCTATCTATCTATCTATCTATCTATCTATCTATCCATCTATCTATCTATCTATCTATCTACCTATCTATCTATCTAATCTATCTGTCTGTCTGCCTGCCTGCCTGCCTGCCGACCCACCCACCCACCCACCGACCGACCGACCCACCGACCGACCGATCCACCCACTCAGCCAGCCAGCCAGCCAGCCATCCATCCACCCACCTATCTTTCTGCCTACCTACCTACCTTTCTGTCTGTCTGTCCGGGCCGCATCATTCATTTTATTCGGAGACTGCCGAGGGTCGTCGCTGGAGCTACGGAGTTCGTGCTTTGTGCGACGCTTTCCGCGCTGCGGAAAGAAACTGAGCCATATGGGATAAAAACCCTGTGCAATGCAGCCGATTCTGTCGACTGTAAGCTACTTCTTTGATTGCACCCACTCCCATACGAATCCAGATACGCCTTTGTTTGTCATCTGAATTTGCAGGTCCTCATTACCGTAAACATAACATTTTTAACAAGAAATCACTAGTTGTTAAGCAAAACATCAAAGGAATGATGCCGCTTTTAATGATTTAAGTTGTTTTGGGACCTATCAAAGACATATTCCTTGGGTGGGGGTAAATATAAGACGGCTGGAAAAATTTCATAACGATGCAACAGATAGTTTTCAAAATAATTGATCTTGAATGACGGCATAAATTTCCGGACAGACTATAGACAAAAAAAGTAGGTTTGGACAAAACATGTACACAATCAAAGGAACAAATATTATAATGTAAATTTCAGTTCAGTGAGCATTGACATTGCCGGAGATGCTACGAAACAAAATAAATAATACAGTTAGTTAGTCTCAGTTCCAACTTCACAGCAACGGGTCGTCCCCATTATGCTCTGTTCCTGTGCCAGTGAATATCACACAAAACGCTCCCCACTGCCCAATGTGAAAAGTGGAAAAGACAGGAGTCTCGACAAACAACAGCCTGCACAGATACACTGTACATAATGCCGCCGCCAGAATGTCAACACAATAGTCCCCCACAAACCACCCAGTTCATTTCTGATGGAATTGGCAGTCATTTTCCCCATTTGGATGTTTCCTAGATGTTCACCCACACAGTCCATGAAATACAGTTCATCGTCGATGGCAGTGGCAGTCAACCAGAAGCCCAGCAGCCACGCATTTCTGCATAAGGCAAAAACCGGTCAACTCTGGGACATAGCCATCTGCCATCGCACCGAACATGCAGTCACGTTCCAAAAACCTTGGGCAGATTCAAAAGCATTTCACACGAAACTCACAGCTCACAGTGTCGCGCCACGCACTCACTCAGTAGCAGGGCGACGGAACCATCAAGCCTCCTTAGTCGACTCTTACGACATGCGTGGTAGTCTGCAGTGTTGCTATTCTTTGCTTCCCCTTTACCCTTGAATGGCGATATGTCGTCATTCTGTCAAAATGCGAGGTCATATTTGGCAATCCTTCGTCATTGAATCACTTAAAGTCACCAACGTGAAAAACTAATAACAAAGATACAGTCGACGACAGCTGCAGTACTAACGAAGGCAAGGCAAGACATGCCCTACACTATTACAATCGACAAGAGACTGTTACAGACGAGGTATTATACCCAAGGTCATGCAATGCCAGAATACGTCACTCACAAAGCCCAACTACCGCAGCAAGATATGCATTTACATATTGGACAAATAAAATGGGTCGCGAAGCAGTTTCGTGATATGGGTCTGTATTATGATAGCGGCATCTCATCTTGTAGGCCTGAGAGCAAGGAGGATCAGGTGGCAAATTTTCCCCTCACTTTGGCAAACGATGAGCCAAGGCGTCGAATCAGCGTCCGACCGTACTCAAGACATTACCATCAACTCCGCTAGCGTGGATCAAATTTTCCAACACCGTGCAGAAACTCATACCTTCAGTGAGTAGTAAACGCTGGCCAAAAACGACACATTTTCAATAGTCTAACGCAAGCAGAAAACATTATAACTGCTTCCGAAAACACGGAGTGAGATACTGTATTGTGTTTCCTGTATCTCCAATAATGCAAAGATGCCATGAAAATCGCCGAAACCACAGAGAAAGCACGAAAGAGAAGCGGGCAACTCGAGTGTTTGCACTGATGGACAAGAAACAACCAAAAGGCCAGATAACACAGCTAAAGAAGCAGATAAGCACAGCCTTGGTGGGAAATCAGCTCCCCAGCAGCCAGGCACCAGCGCTAAACTCGAGCAGGTGAAGTGCAGGCTTCAAGAAATGGGAAAAGTCCACACACACAATCGAGATAGATCTGTTCTCGATGGCACAGATGAAGACTGAGACTTAAATAAGACTCAAGGGGATAAACAATGAGAGGTAATAACTAGAGAAGCTCAAGAATAACCTGGTAAATGTCACCAATAGGATCCACCTGTCTAACACCAATACCACCACAAACAAACACAACAAATAGTGCGGAGGAAAGAAACGCAGTCTTCACAGTCACAGAAGAAATAACACATCTGAACCACAGCCAACAACAGAAGAGACGCCTGATTTGGAACAGATGCGCCAGTACGCCAAAGAATTGAAAGAAAAAGGACAGCAAATGACAAAGAGGAAATTCGTAACCCAAAAGTAACACGAAAAGGATGACAAACACCTGCGGATGAATTAAATTGTAAGGGCTTAAGGTGATGCAGGCGAAGGCATACCTCAGAGTAGCTGCAGACACAGATCACCCGTTGCATGGGGCGCTGGACGCCGTTAAGGGTCAGCGACTGATAAGAGGGAAATCATGGCTGGCCCAGGCGGAGGATACGATCAGACAGGTGTGCATCTTGGAGAACATTAGGCGAGGAAAGGAGTGGGTCAGAGTGCCAGCGGAGCAGTCAGATTTGTGCAGAGTTATAATCACACAGCCGAGAGTGCAGAGAGTGGCCAGCAGGGGCCACGGAAGTGGAATTCCAGCAACTAATTCAGGACAATGCTCGCTCGGGTGATGTGATTATCTACACAGATGGTTCGGTGCTGAGAGAAAGGAGAAGTGCCTGGGGGTTCTTAGCAAAAGCTAATGGTCGACGTTTGGTGCAGGAGAGCCTGGCATATGATACCACAACATCTAGCTTAAGAATGACTTAAGGTCAGTGCAGCTTTCCGCTGGATGGAGAATACGACACACACACATCGTGATTGTAACTGACTCAGAAAGCATGCTGAGGTCAGGCAAGCTTCGTACGGATTGGCTTGCTTCGCTTCGCAGGTCACGGGTGGCAAGCATCACCTGGATCTTTTCTCCAGGGTATGCCAGTGTGCTGGGGAATGAACAGGCAGACAATTGGCTGGCTCGGCAAAACTTGGTGGAGTATTGATGCATGACAAGGCTGACGTGGTTGCGGCCTTGTGAAAGCACGTGTACACCTTGGAGGAGCAAATGGATCACCATAGTCTGGTAAGAATGAGACAGCGAGGAGTGACGAGGGGATCAGGCCGACGCTCGACGCTCAGAGGAAAGGCGAGACGGCCATATAATCAGATTGCTACTGGTACTATTGGTGTTGGAATTCTTCACTGGCTGCTGAGGATGGGGACGGAGCGCTTATGGGAATGCTCATAATGCCGTGATGTCGGTTCCTAAATCAATCAATCAATCAATCATTAAATTGTAAGAAGACACAGATTATGGTTATCACTAGGAAGAAAGAAATTCCAGAATGTAATATATAGGCAAATTGGAATATTCTTAAGCAAGTGAATCGGTACAATTATTTCCGAACAGCCATAACATCTGATGGGAAATGCCTTGAAGATTAGGAAAAGAATCGCCATGGTGAAGGTAGCCTTTTGCAAGATGGAAAACATACTGACAATTAAAAGATGTCAATTGCAACGAGAAAAAGAGTGTTGAGGTGCTACATAGAACATGTACAGCAAAAGCGCCCCAGAGGCACGAAATGGAATATTGCTTGGCTAGCAAATCCATTATGTGGAAAGTCCAAATCAAAAGCTCATTGTGTGGGCGTCATCAAGATGGAAAAAGCGTCCCAATGGCACGAAATGGAATATTGCTTGGATAACAAATCCATTACACGGAAATTCCGAATCGAACGCTCACTATGTGGGCGCCATCAAAGGTGGAAAAAGTGTCCTAGTGGCACGAAATGGAATATTGCTTGGATAGCAAATCCATTACGTGGAAAGTCCGAATCGAAAGCTCACTGTGTGGATGTTATCTGCAGACTGCATTCTTCTAGTTTCCGGAGGAACAGCCTGTGGTGAACGGAAGGTCCAATATACGGAAGTGAGGCTAAGCAGCCATGTGCAGGACGTGACGATTCCTTGGGTAAGCCCAGTACCAGAGCGCTATGTGTCGGCTCTGCAATTATGGAAGCCTCCTTGGATTGCGGGGAATGCCTATGGTCTGCCCCTGCCTTCCCTTGAGGGCTGGCTGTTATGTATTTGGCTGTTCTAAATGGGCCAGTTGGGATGGGAGAATAGCACCACAACAGTGAGAGTCAAACGTCCTACGAAACCCCCGGGGAGGTTGACCCGGTCAACAAATGCCCGCAGAAGTCGGATGTGTCGACCTAACGGCGCAAGAACGCAGCTCTGCTGTAAACAGGCACAACGCAATCACGTCCGAAAAAAAAAATTCCCGATGAACGCAGAGGAAGAAGAAGAAGAACCTGTACTTTTGTATGGATGTGAAGAGTGGACATTGAGTAAACAGGCTGAAAAACATCTGATTGTTGTGGATATAATGTGTCTGAGTAAAATGCAAAGAATACCACGGACAGACAGACAAACCAATGACCAAGTCCTACAAGAAACAAACAAAAACCGTAAACTGATTAGAAAAATTAGACGCAGACAGTCACAAATTTTTGGACACGTTGTGAGAAGAAATAAATTGGAGAACTTGGTGACAACTGACAAGGTTGAGGAGAAAAGAACAAGGGGAAGGCAGAGAAGTAAATACCTAGATGGCTTGGCCACGTGGCATGGTGGAGACAAGAACACAGAGCTGATCCACGACTCTGGCAATCGTGTGAGATGGCGAAACATGACCGCCCACGCTTATCGGTACGGCACATGATGATGATGAGCCAGATAGATAGATATATAGATAGATAAACAGACAGACAGACAGACAGACAGACAGACAGACAGATGTATTTTAACTGTGTGTATTCTGAATGCAGAAATAATTCTTCGTGCCTCCCATTTAAAGCACCGTTTTCTTTTACTGCGCCTGGTTTAATTAACTCCTTGGCTGAAATATACATTTTCTTGTAAATCAACCAATCCCGTTTTTTCCACTATGGTGTAACAATACTGCAGTTAACGCACTGAAACGGTTCTTTCAATCGAATTTTTGTCGCATGGAACAAAACAATTTCACTGCAGCTTTTAAACACATGTTTAACTGCTTGAGCAGTTATACCATTAGTTCCAGCAGCTTTATCTCGTCTGCAATTTTTGATTGCTGCTACCAGGGAAAGTCGTCTGCACCGTGATTGTAGAATGTCAGAATAATGACAAAACAATGATTACTCACTTCCGTTGTATCCAATATCTCCTGTAAAGTTCATTTCCTGACTCTGCTAAGCTGTTGGAACGAACATGAAATCTTTCCCAGATTTTATGATTTAGTGTTTCCGTTGCCTCGTGGGGAGAGGATAAATGATGCATTCGTGCAAATCATCAAGCTGATCTAAACACAATGAGCTTTCAGATAGTTACGTGTCTTATGAGCCTAATTATTGACGTATTAGTACTGGTAATATGTTTATCAATATTGCTTTACACAAATAAATCGGGCATCTACATAGTTGTAAAGAATTATTCATATGTGAAGTAATGCAAACGTTGTAGATCCATCCTCTGGAGGACTGCGTCTAAGAATATAGATTGCCAGGAGATAAGCGTGGGCGGTCATGCTTCGTCATCTCACACGATCACCAGAGTCGTGGATAAGCTCTTGTATTCTTGTTTCCACCATATCACGTGGCCAAGCCATCCAGGTATTTACTTTTCTGCCTCACCTTTGTTCTTTTTCCCTCAATCTTGCCAGTTGTCACCAAGTTCTCCAATTTATATCTTATCACAGCGTGTTCAAAACATTTTGAATGTCTGGTCTAATTTCTGTAATCAGTTTACGGTTTTAATTTGTTTCTTGTAGTACTTGGTCATTGCTTTTTAGCATTTCTCTCAGAAACCACATTTCCACTGCCATTAGATGTTTGTCAGCTTGTCTGCTCACTGTCCACGTTTCACATCCATACAAAAGTACATGTTATATGTAGCACTTCAATACTCTTTTATCACTAAATTTATTCCCAATTTGGGCAAAGATACTCAGCCAGCTTACTCCATGCCACCCTGTCCTTATCTGCCCCATGTAGCTCCGCCCATGCCATGTCCATATTATTAGCTGTCCCATGTAGCTCCGCTCATGCCATGATTATATTATTAGCCGTCCTACGTAGCTCGCCCATGCCATGTCCATATTATTAGCTGTCCCGCACAGCTCCGCCCATGCCATGTCCATAATATTAGCTTCCCCACACAGCTCCGCCCATGCCATGTCCATAATATTAGCTGCCCCACACAGCTCCGCCCATGCCATGTCCATATTATTAGCTGTCCCATGCAGCTCCGCCCATGCCATGTCTATATTATTAACTGTCCCACACAGCTCCGCCTATACCATGTCCATATTATTAGCTGTCCCACACGGCTCCGCCCATGCCATGTCCATATTATTAACTGTCCCACACAGCTCCACCATGCCATGTCCACATTATTAACTGTCCCACACAGCTCCGCGCATGCCATGTCCATATTATTAACTGTCCCATGCAGCTCCGCGCATGCCATGTCCATATTATTAGCTGTCCCATGCAGCTCCGCCCATGCCATGTCCATATTATTAGCTGTCCCACACAGCTCCGCCCATGCCATGTTGATATTATTAGCTGTCCCACACAGCTCCGCCTATACCATGTACATATTATTAACTGTCCCACACAGCTCCGCCCATGCCATGTCCATATTATTAGCTGTCCCATGCGCAGCTCCGCCCATGCCATGTCCATATTATTAGCTGTCCCACACAGCTCCGCCCATGCCATGTCCATATTATTAGCTGTCCCATGCAGCTCCGCCCATGCCATGTCCATATTATTAGCTGTCCCATGCAGCTCCGCCCATGCCATGTCTATATTATTAACTGTCCCACACAGCTCCGCCTATACCATGTCCATATTATTAGCTGTCCCACACAGCTCCGCCCTTGCCATGCCCATTTTATTAACTATCCCACACAGCTCCGCGCATGCCATGTCCATATTATTAGCTGTCCCACACTGCTCCACCCATGCCATGTCCATAATATTAGCTGCCCCACACAGCTCCGCCCATGCCATGTTCATATTATTAACTGTCCCACACAGCTCCGCCCATGTCATGTCCATATTATTAACTGTCCCACACAGCTCCGCCCATGCCATGTCCATATTATTAACTGTCCCACACAGCTCCGCTCATGCCATGTCCATATTATTAGCTGTCCCACACAGCTCCGCCCATGCCATGCCCATATTATTAGCTATCCAACGCAGCTCCGCCCATGCCATGTCCATATTATTAACTGTCCCACACAGCTCCGCCCATGCCATGTCCACATTATTAACTGTCCCACACAGCTCCGCGCATGCCATGTCCATATTATTAGCTGTCCCACACAGCTCCACCCATACCATGTCCATATTATTAGCTGTCCCACACGGCTCCGCCTATACCATGTCCATATTATTAGCTGTCCCACACGGCTCCGCCCATGCCATGTCCATATTATTAACTGTCCCACACAGCTCCGCCTATACCATGTCCATATTATTAGCTGTCCCACACAGCTCCGCCCATGCCATGTCCATATTATTAGCTGTCCCACACAGCTCCGCCCATGCCATGTCCATATTATTAGCTGTCCCATGCAGCTCCGCCCATGCTATGTCCATATTATTAGCTGTCCCATGCAGCTCCGCCCATGCCATGCCCATTTTATTCATTTCTGTCTCTGCTGCTCGTCTCCGTGTGCTTTAGGTCTTGCTCTATTCGTTTTGCTTCGTGGATTCCAGACGAAGAACTTTTTAGTTATGCTATTCTCAGATTTTTTGTTTTCAACTGCATGACCTATCCAGCAGCACAGGCGTCTTTTCTTCACTTTTGATTCGCTGATATTTGTCTTGTTATCTCCATCAGCTCCACATTGGTGATTTTCCGATATAACTTTAATCCTATTTTCTACAGGCAACAATTAATGAATGTTTGTAGTTTACATGTAAACGTTTTAACCGTTCTCCGTGGTTCTAACACACACGATAGTATTGCCTTAATAACATTACAACTGAGTATTCTAAGTTTGGTGCTTATTGTATTGTCTTTTGACATACACAACATTTGCTAGTGGCATGAGAGCTCTCGCCTATTAATATTCTTACTTTGATATTGACATATGCCTGGGTCATTGACATTGAGATGAGTGACCTTTGTAGCAAGACTACGAGAAAAACAACCAGCCATGAGAAATAATGATGAGGGTGAGTAGAGACCCCAGGGTGGATGGGGGGAGAGACAGTTTTAGGTTGGGGTGTAATGTTGTGGGGAGCCCAGGGAGGGGCTACACAGCAGGGTTAAAAGACAGTGGAAAACTTTGACTGGGCAGTGGAAGCTGAGACCGACTGAGGTTCGGTTCGTGTGAAGTCAGGGGACTTCTGGACAGTTGATGTTTTGGCGCCGAACGGATCGGTTGTCGAGGACGTGGGAGTTTAGACTGACTGTGGGTCAGTTCTGGTGTTGTGTTGTTCTCCCAGTGGTGAATGCAGGCCTAAAACCCAGTGGGGGTTGGATAGTTAATGGAGGCCTGAACCCAGAGTGGGTGATATAGTTAGTGGAGACTAGACCCAGTGTGTGGGTGTATTGTGTGAGGTCCATCGGTGGATAGGAGCTGGATTACCTGTCTTGTGAATTTGAGATTAAGCAGGCCATGAGAAGACAGTGATGTGTGCGTGTTAATATTGTGAGGAGGATATGGATATTCTATGGATTATATTGTTTTCTGGACATATAAATATGTTCCGTGGGTCTGTGTTATTTCTGTATTAAAGGATTATGTGCGCCAACTCAATCTTGTTTAATGACTGATGGATGTGTATCACTGGGGTGAGTTGCATTGTGAGACCGTTAGATAACTCAATTGACACACCAAGAGCATCGTTACCTAGACAACGACCATATCACGAACTTATCATCAAGAACTTCGTGAGAGATATCTTTATCTGTTTCCACTTCTTTGTCTACACTGCTACGAAAATATGTGTATGATTTCATTTTCACGAAGTGAGATGTCAACAAGGAAAACCAGGTATTATTTTCTTTGATTTGTTCGCATTAAGTTTGTCTTGTCCCTCATCTTGTCTCACCCTTTTCCTCTTGTGCCTTGCGGTGGCGAGGTGAAGCATAAACAGCAGGAGAGTGCCTGTTTACTGGTTTCATATATGACTGAGCTACCGTATGACAGTAGACGGGACTACCTGCTTCTGTTAGCGCCAAATGTTGGGTGGCGCTCACCAAACCCGACACCCCACATTGTACCAACGGTTTCGGGCGGAGGAGCGCAATTGGGAGGGTACAAGCCTTATCCTACTGCGAGGAAATGCAACCTAAAGACTAAATGTCATGGCAGGGCAGACCAGGCCCTAAGTCTTGGTTGGCAACTGGTCTAGGATCGAAGCTCCAACAGGCGGACAGTTAGGGCATTGTTTTGCTGATCCGGCAGCTTCTGCAGCTTGTCTTGTTCCAGACGTATTGGTTTACATTTCCTCTGGAGTAAACTAGACAGGCCGAGACAGGGATCATGCTGCATGGGTAACACATGGTCTCTAACTTCAACCCAGGCTTTGTGTTATGGAGAGGTATAACTCCATTTTACAAACTATCGTCTGTCAAGACGGCAAGGTGCCAGTCATATCGAGATTCCCATGGACTCTGTTATTCCCTCTGTCCTTCGTTTACACGGTCGGCCTCTTTTACTTCCTTTTCCCTTAAACATTTTAAAACTTAATTGTTTCCTCCTCTCATCCAATGTTGTTAGTTTATTGTGCATCTAATTTCGTGTTTGGTACGGGGGGAAGGAGGCTGGGAGCAATGCCGTCAACGAAGTCAAGGCCATGAAGCGGCTTTGTCAGAGAAATCTACTGAATGTCATGTCTCGCAGTGGTTCTTGTTGTCCAAAACTTACTTACAACAGTTACTTAATATTGTATACCACTCTTATTATAATTTATATTCTATACTATTCTCATAGTACTTTATATTCTATACTGTTCTCATAGTACTTTCTATTCTATACATATTCTCATCGTATTTTAAATTCTATACTATCATTATCATACTTTACATTCTATACCATTCTCATCATACTTTATATTCTATACATATTATCATCATACATTAAATTCAATTCCATTCCCATCATACTTTATATCCTATACTATTCCTATCATACTCTAAATTCTATGCTATCATCATCATACTTTATATGCTACATTATCCTTATATTACTTTCTATTTTATACTATTCTCATCGTACTTTATATTCTATAATATTCTCATCGTACTTTATATTCTATACTATTGTCAGCACAGACGACGACGTGGTCGAACGGACAAGAGCGCTGGCTTCTAAACTTCCGGTGCGTTGATGGCGAGGTGTTGGGCTCAATCCCTACGCAGTCATTAGGTTTGACTTAAATCTTAACTTATCTTGTACAAAGCAATGGCAAACTACTGAAAGTAGAGTACAGTTGCCTAGAAAATCAACCTACAATCAACCGCCTCCTCCTCCTCGTCCTCCCTCTCCTCTTCTTCACGTGCCTCTCGTCATCTTTTTTTTTTTTAAAGATACGTGTAAATAAACCAGCAGTAAACAATCGTATTATCGACCTAGATATTAAAATCAACAATCAACGAAGAAGAAGATGTCACGAAACAATTCATCCACCCACCAAAAGTCGGTCAACTATCCGCGCCAGTGAGCAAATGGCCAGATTGCACGATGACAGATGTCATTATTGCGTGACCCTAAAACCTTTTTCCCGCACAGCTGACGCAATTTCCCCAAAAGACCGCGTTCACCAATTAACGTCTGCAATTAAACGTGGTTATCTGATCTGGCCGCTCTATCCATGTTTGGCATCGGCTTGTCACAGTTCAGCGTCTTCAAACACATGAATAAATAATTACATTCATTTGATATGACTAGGTTTGCTAGGCTCTGTGGCAAGGAGTTACGCACGCAATTCACAACCCCGCACACCGCGTTCGAAACACAGTGCGGGCGATTTGGCAGTAGGCCGCCTTGCGTGGGTATTTCACACAATGGTATGAGTGCAGGTCGTTCAGATAGCAATGGCAAACTACTGAAGATAAACTTGCTAAGAAATCACTAACAGTTAAAAAATGCTGCAGTTGAATGCGACGTCCTGTAAAGGATGTGGAATTAACTTTTCAGATTTGCCAGATCTTGTCATTGAAAAACCAGGACGTCTCACTTAGAACCAAAGTTGTTTCACTTAGAACCAAAGATGTTTCACTTAGAACCAAAGATGGTTCACTTAGAACCAAAGATTTGTCACACATTAATATTTTCGTAGTAGTAGTAGTAGTAGTAGTAGTAGTAGTAGTAGTAGTAGTAGTAGTAGTAGTAGTAGTAGTAGTAGTAATAGTAGTAGTAGTAGTGTGTGTCAGGTCTTAGTCAGATATGACTGAGCTACCGTATGACAGTAGACGGTACTACCTGCTTTCTGTTAGCGCCGGACGTTGGGCGGCGCTTACCAAACCCAACACCCCACATTGTGCCAACGGCTTCGGGCGGAAGAGCGCAATTGGGAGGGTACAAGCCTTACCCTGGTGCGGGGAAATGCAAGCTAAAGACAAAATGTCATGGCAGGGCAGACCAGGCCCTAAGCCTTGGTTGGCGGCTGGTCTAGGATTGAAGCTCCGACAGGTGGACATTTAGAGCATTGCTTTGCTGACCCGGCAGCTTCTGCAGCTTGTCTTGTTCCAGATGTAGGGGTGTTACCTTTCCTCTAGAGTGAACTAGGCAGGCCGAGAAAGGGATCATACTGCATGAGCAACACATGATCTCTATATTTTAGCCCAGGCTTTGTGCTATGGAGAGGCAATAACTCCATCCCTGGTCTTAACCGGTCTCGGAATCAAAGCGAGAGGCAACTGTTACGGGTTATAAGTCCCTGTCAATTGGCGTAGACATGGGGCGCCACGAGTTGCCTCTGACGGTGGGAGACACCTATAGGTGTCACTGATCAGCTACCTCTGGCCTCAAACTGGACAGCCCCCGGCCAATTGGATGCTGATCCGCCACAGCCTGCCTGCTTCAATGGGTGCTTGGGGCTATGACAAAATCTGATTCGCAGGCTATAAAACCAATGCACCAGGTACTAATAAAAAGAAAAATAGAAACCTCAAGCTACGGCTTGCAACCTGGAACGTGAGAACCATGTGACCAAGATTTTCCACTGACTTGACCAATATTGACGATGTGAGAAAAACGGCTGAGATTGATGCCGAACTCAGTCGTCTTAACATTGATATTTCTGGCCTGCAGGAGACTCGCTTCGCTGAGGAAGAGTCACTCAGGGAAAACAATTACACCATTTTTTTTAAAGGGTAGAGGGCAGGCAGAAAAAAGACAACACGGTGTGGGCTTTGCAGTGAAGAATTCGCTACTGGAAATGATTGAAATTCCAGCAGGAGGTAATGAAAGACTATTATCCCCGCGCTTGGCAACCTCTTGTGGCTTTGCCACAATTGTTACTACATATGCACGACACTCGATTCCTCTGATGATGTAAAGGATTCGTTCTATGAGGAGTCAGACTCCGTGATCAAGGCAGTTCCAAAATCCGACTACATTTATATGCTCGGTGATTTCAATGCTCGTGTGGGCAAGGACTATAGTTCATGGCCTGTGTGCCTTGGAAAATACAACATCGGTCGCATGCATGAAAATGGACAAAGGCTGCTGGAGCATTGCACCAGAAATGACCTATGTATTACAAACTCCTTTGTTAAAACAAAAGAGCTGCATAAGGTCACATGGAAACATTCAAGATCCGGCCCTTTGCACCAGCTGGACTTCATCATCACACGGAGACAACATCTGAACCATATATCATTTACTCGAAGTTACCACAGTGCTGACTGTGATAGGATCATTCTTTGGTTGTTGCAAGGGTTAGACTGAGACCAAAGAGAATCTACACAGATAAACACAAATCTAGTCCCAAGATTAATATTATTAACACTCACGATCCTGAAAAGTGCTTTCAGTTTCAACAGCAACTTGAAGACGCTTTCACTGATACACCAGAAATTTGTACAGTAAGTGAAAAGTGGGGTAACCTTAAGGAAACTCTTTATAAAACTGCTGTAGGGGTTTACGGCACTATGGATAAGAGGCAGGACTGGTTTTCGGCAAACAGCCAGACACTGCAGCCCTTGATTGATAAGAAGAAGATAGCTCTCTTAAGAAACAAGGAAAGACCAACGCGTTACACTTTGAATGAGCTAAATCAAGCTAGGAAGGATGTCCAAAAGGCTGCCAGGCAGTGTGCAAATGACTATTGGATCAAGTTATGTGAGTTCATTCAAATCATAAGTGATAAGGGACACATCAGAAGCATGTATGAAGGAATAAAGAAAGCCTGGGGTCCAATGATCAAAAGAAGTGCACCATTGAAAACCTTGACTGGAGAAATCATCATTGATAAGAAACAGCAGATGGATAGATGGGTAGAGCACTATTTGGAGCTTTACTCAAGTGAGACCAAACTAGTGAATGATGCCCTCAACGCCATAGAGACCCTACCAACTCTTCACCACCTGGACACACTTCCCACCATAACAGAAGTTAAGTGTGCTATAAATGAACTTGCATATGGCAAGGCTCCAGGTAAGGATGGGATTCCAATAGAGGTTGTCAGGAGTGGGCAAGACACACTCACTCTGCTGATCCACCAGCTAATAAAGCTATGCTGGCGAGAAGGACAAATCCCACAGGATTTCAAAAAGCTATGCTGGCGAGAAGGACAAATCCCACAGGATTTCAAAAATTCAAGCATCATAACACTGTACAAGAACAAGGGCGATCGGAGCGGCTGCAACAACTATAGGGGTATCTCACTTCTGTGTATTGTTGAAAAAGTATTTGCCAGAATTGTTCAGCGCGGACTTCAAGTCCTAGGAGAACAAGTCTACCCCGAATCGCAGTGTGGCTTTCGACAGAACCGGTCTACCATTGATATGATATTCTCATTGCGACAAATGCAAGAAAAATGCCGTGAACAGAATCAACCACTGTTTATTGCCTTCATTGACCTCATATAGGCATTTGATTTGGTCAGTCGTGAGGGTCTGATCAAGGCACTAAAGAAGATTGGCTGCCCACCAACTCTTCTGTCCATTGTGGAATCATTCCACACAGGCATGAAGGGTATAATCAAGTTCGATGGTGCAACTTCTGAAGAGTTTAAAATTAAGAGTGGAGTTAAGCAAGGTAGTGTACTAGCACCCACCCTCTTTGGAATATACTTTTCACGTATACTGAAATATGCCTTTCGTGATCAGGATGGTGGTATATACATTCACTCACGCTCAGATGGCGGCCTCTACAATGCTCAGAGATTGAAGGCCGAGACCAAAATTAGGAGGGCACTGATCAGAGAGTTGCTTTTTGCAGATGATGCTGCAGTTACGACCCACTCTGAGGAAGAATTACAATGTCTACTATCTGCATTCTCCAATGCTTGTTCTGAATTTGGTTTAACAATTTGCAAAAAGAAGACACAGATTATGTCACAAGGTGCCGTCAATCTTTATTGACGACGCCGAACTAGAGATGGTAGACCATTTTACGTACCTAGGATCAATGGTAATTAGCAAATTATCCTTAGATCAGGAAATCAACATCCGGATTGGCAAGGCAGCAACAACAATGAACAGGTTAAGAAAAAGAGCTTGGGTGAACAGGAAGCTTACTGCCAAAACAAAAGTCCTTGTCTATCAAGCCTGTGTCCTTAGTACGCTTCTTTATGGCAGTGAAACCTGGACAACTTACTCACACCAAGAGAAACGTTTAAACAGCTTTCATATGCGGTGTCTGCGAAAAGTTCTTGGTATTAAGTGGCAAGACAAAATCACAAATACTGAAGAATTGGAAAGATCAGGTTGTGTGACGGTTTATTCCATGCTCAGTCTTCGTAGACTTAGATGGATAGGACACCTTAGGAGGATGGATGATGGTAGAATACCAAAGGACATCTTTTTTGGTGAATTACAGATGGGTAAGAGATCTCAGGATCGGCCTCTACTACGATACAAAGATGTGTGTAAAGCGGGACATGATTGATACAGGCATTGATAATGCACATTGGGAGCAAGTCGCCGCTGAACGTGTTGCATGGAGGGCAAATATCGGAAATGGAATTAAGACAAAGGAGAAAGGTATTACAGATAAGTCACACACCGAGCGTGTGAGACGTAAGATGGTGCATGATGGTGGAAATGACCACGTATTCACATGCACCCACTGTGAACGGACATTTACAGCGCAAATTGGCCTTATCAGTCACATTCGCTACCACCATAGGTAAAAGTTATTATGCCTTTTTAAAGCACAAACTATAGTCAAGACGGCAAGGTGACAATGAAGTAGTAGAAGTAGTAGTAGTAGTAGTAGCAGTAGTAGTAGTAGTAGTAGTAGTAGTAGTAGTAGTTGCTGTTGTAGTAGTAGTAGTAGTAGTAGTAGTAGTAGTAGTAGTAGTAGTAGTAGTAGTAGTTGCTGTAGTAGTAGTAGTAGTAGTAGTAGTAGTAGTAGTAGTAGTAGTAGTAGTAGTAGTTGCTGTTGTAGTAGTAGTAGTTGTAGTAGTAGCAGTAGTAGTAGTAGTAGTAGTAGTAGTAGTAGTAGTAGTAGTAGTAGTAGTTGCTGTTGTAGTAGTAGTAGTAGTAGTAGTAGTAGTAGTAGTAGTAGTTGCTGTTGTAGTAGTAGTAGCAGTAGTAGTAGTAGCAGTAGTAGTAGTAGTAGTAGTAGTAGTAGTAGTAGTAGTAGTAGTAGTAGTAGTAGTAGTTGCTGTTGTAGTAGTAGTAGTAGTAGTAGTAGTAGTAGTAGTAGTAGTAGTAGTAGTAGTAGTAGTAGTAGTAGTAGTAGCAGCAGCAGTAGTAGTAGTAGTAGTAGTAGTAGTAGTAGTAGTAGTAGTAGTAGAAGAAGAAGAAGAAGAAGAAGAAGAAGAAGAAGAAGAAGAAGAAGAAGAAGAAGAAGAAGAAGAAATGCCAAACATGAACTCCTATAGCAGAATTTCAGACATTCCTAGCATGTGATCGTCTTCATGTCAACACTTATCATCTACAATGTGTCACAACCGCGATATACTGCAACGATTCTGCCAAATTGGCTGATACTTTTCTGTTGGCAAAGTTATCCAATACTCTATAACTAATGTGCAGTTACAATCCTAATTTATTTTTTGCTTTTGTTTTTGTTGTTTTGCGTTTGCTCGCTTTGAACTCAAACGTAGTCCACACATGTGCTACTACGTCTAGTACACTGGACTGATTTTTGTGTGTAGATTAGCTTTCTTTATTACCAGTGACCCTCGCCATCAGGCAAACCCACTCCGACTTCTGAGATACTTGTAATTTTCGTTCCCAAGTCAAGGACGAGAAGTCAACATTTTAGTCCACACCGGCTTACGGTTTAAACCCGCTACATCGGCATTAGCACATCGGAAGTTTAAAAGCGAGCATTCTTATCCATTCGGCCATGCTAAACTCCTAAAGGTCTAATGACAAGCTTACTTATATATGGGAGCCGCGATACGGTAGTGTTATTAATGTCTACATTACTTATAGATTGGAGCCGCAATACTATAGTGTTATTAATATCTACATTACTTATACATGTGAAGGGCGATATTGTAGTGGCGATGCGTTCGCCTGCGGGTCCCGCTGTCATGACTTCGAATTCGCACCGAAGCCGATGTTTTAAACAATTGACCTGACCTCCCAGGTTGACCTAACTTAAAATGGATTGTTGTCGTTGTTGTTGTCTTCCATATTTGCCATTAGGCGTCGCGGGGGAGGGATAATTGAGGTTCTAGCGGCTGTGACAAGCGCGTTTCTCCCAATTTCCTCCATGATTCATTGGCAGTGGTTTTGAAACATTATACTAAGTGGGGGTGTGTGTGACCTAAAAACGACATTAACCAGAGCTGGGGCTCAAGTTTGCTCTACAAACAACAACCATGGCCAGGGGTCACTACCACCATAAGGGAACATCCTGAGTTCCGATTGGTAAGTAAAAATATGGGTCTAGCACAATACACCCATCACGGCTTAATTAGCGGACATGACGTAAATAACGCAAACCTGTGACGATTTACGTTGGTAGAGTCAAGGACCTTGTGAACGCCTTGTGTTCATTTTGTTTTTGGGTTCACTCACTTTGAACCCGAGCGTAGTCCAGATATGTGTTACCACTACTACTAGTTGCTACAACTCGTGAGCATACTAGAGTGATCTGGGCGAAAGTTAGCTTTCTCGGTTACCAGTGTCCCTGGCCGTCAGCCGAATCCTCTCCGACTCATGGGGCACTTTTAATTTCCCTCCCCCCCCCCACCCCCAGTCAAGGATGATAAGTCAAAATTTAAGTCCATTTCCTCCCCCGATGTGTCTCCACCTTGCCGTGGTGGGGGTGCTTGCGTGTCCCATCGACCCTATGTGCTTGCCGATGGATGAAAACTACATATCGGACGGCTCGTGGGATAGGGACCAGACTAAGAGAGACACAGCCTGCTGCTCTGCAGGTAAGACTGAGGATAGCAGTCAGAATCAGGCAAACGATCCTTAAAATCTCAGTCCGGACATAACCTCTAAGGCTCCCATCCGAGGTGTATGGCTGAACGTCTCTAAGCCATGAACTCTCGGAAGTGAGAGCCTGGCCGACACAAACCTACATCAAAGTTGTGATGATGTGCTGAGAACGCTACATGCTCGGCGCAGATTCGTTCGATGGCTCTTAGCTGGGGGATATGAGGTATCCCCGGATGAAAGGGCCTGACCGTTACTCGCCCACAGACGCACGGAGGTAAGGTGCTGAGCCGGCAGCACATGTAGCCTACCTCGTGAGCGAGTACAAAAAGGTGGAAAAACACCTCGGTCGCACGTCTCGCAGACGTCCGATAGTCTGTAACCACACTCATGGAGTGAGTGTAGTCAAAGGTGGAAAATTGTCTCGTTGACACGAAATGGAACGCCTGTCTTGCGAATCCATTACGTGGCAGCCCGAAGCGAAAGCTTGCTGTGTGGAAGCCGAAACAAGAGTCTCGAAACCCGAGGAAGGCTAACCTCATTAAAAAAATGCCCGCCGGAAGCCGGAAGTGTCGTCCTACGGGTGGCAAACTAAAAATTGACACTACGCAATTACGTCCGAGTGAAATGTCTCGTCCGAATGTCTCTCGTGCTAGGAACAGCTCTGACTACCTAGTTTCAGAATGCCGCTCTTGTTCGGAGCAGCTCTGACTAGGTAGTTTTCCGAATGTCTGTCGTGCCTGGAACAGCTCTGACGGGCGCAACGACAAGCACATGTCCGAAAACTCGCTGAGTGGATGCCGTCTGCGAACCTGTCTGGTTTGTGCGGGAGTGGCCCGGGGCAAACGAAATGACCAATATATTGAAGTGAGGATTTAAAGCAGCCATGAGCAGGGCGTGACGATATCCCTCGGTGAGCCCAGATCCAGGGCGTTATGTGTCAACCCTGCAACTATGGAAGCGACCTTGGATGGCGGAAAATGCTATGGACTGTCCCTGCCTTCCTTTGAGGGATGACCGTTGTCTTCGACCGTTCCAACTTGGCCAGCATGGTTGTAGATGGCACCACAAAAGTGAGAGTCTCCCAGGAATGCTACCTGGTCAAAAAAGCACGCTATTGTCGGATGTGTTGGCCTACGGGTTTCGGCCAAAGGGCGCATAACAGACACACCGCAATCACATCTGAAAAAATACTCCGGATGAACGAAAAGAAGAAGAAGTCCATTTGACCCGCTTGTGGAATGAACACACTACCCCGCCAGCAGAAACAATGCTAGCAATGTTGGAAATATTACACGCAAAAAGTACGAGGGCGAGTCAATAAGTAAGCTACATAGTTCTGTGGTATGGCAAGTAAATGTAGTTGGTGTTTTCTACAGGTGTCATTAGGTAACAGCAACATCGAAATTTATATTCCCGTTGGTCAGGTGGCGCTAGGTGTCTCATGCGCATGCGCAGCACATAAACAAAATGGCGACTGTACTTACGGAGTGTACAACCTAAGAGCAACGTGCTGATGTGCGTTTTTTTATGTGGGGTGGGGGGGGGGAGGGCAAAAAGACTGCATGCAAAGGACATTCACAAGGACATCTTCCTGTTTATGTTGACAAATGTTTGTCCCGTTAAGCGATGCACAGCTGGGTAGACAAATTTTCTCAAGGACGCTCTAAAATTGTTGATGAAATCCGATCTGGTCGTCCTGTTGAGATTGCAACAGAATGCAGCGGGTGGAGGAGATGATTAGAGGTGACAGGCTGTGTAGCATCTGCAATAGGGTGCTTACATGGTTCAGCATACAGCATAATGCATGATCGATTGAAATTTAAGAAAGTGTGCTCAAGGTGGGTACCCAGACAATTGAAGGAGGAACACAAAATGAACCGAACTGGCCTGTACTTGCATCATCTTTGTCGATACGAAGATGAAGGAGAAGACATACTGAACAGGATTGTTACTGGGGACGAATCATGGGTGCATCACTACCAGCCAGAATCAAAGCATGCTTCAATGCAAAGGAAACATCCTTCTTCGCCTTGTGTTCAAAAATTCAAGGTTACACTATCAGCAGGGAAGATTATGCTGACAGTGTTCTGGGATTGTTAAGGGGTGCTTTTAACCAATTTCAAGAAGAAAGGTGACAATGTGAATTCTGAATCGTACTATGAAGTTCTATCGATGCTTCATGATGCAATTCAAAGAAAACATCCAAGACTGCTGACTAGAGGAGTGTTGCTTCTTCATGACAATACCAGACCACATACGGCTCGATTAACTCAGGAGAAAATTAACCAACTAAGGTAGGAAGTTCTGGAACATCCACCTTACAGCCACAACTTAGCCCCTAGCGATTTCCACCTTTTTGGTCCACTGAAAACTCACCTTGGCGGGAGACATTTCGCGAATGACGCCGAAGTTGAATGTGAAGTGAAAACGTGGTTTAGAAAACAGAGCACGCAGTTCTATGCAGCTGGTTTGGGAGGACTGATAAAACGATGGGATAAGTGCATCAATGTTGGTGGAAAATATGTTGAGAAATAAAGGGACAATGTATGTACAAAAATAAACTGGTTTCAAGTTGTTATCAACTTTAGTTATCTTTCTACAGCCATTTGTGACTCACTTATTAACTTACCCTCGTACATTCTTGCATCTTCCTAAGTCTAAGTTAGCTCATGGGAGGTACTCCCTCACAAGTGAATTTTGGGGATGTGGTTGAGGTGAAGGGTCTTGTCCCTTTACTCCTTCCATTGTAGCCAATTGCCAATTTCTTGATTTCTTACTGCTAACAATGCTCCGTGGCGAAGACGTTACGGACGGAGTTCATAATCCCGCATACCGCGTTCGAAACACAGCTGTGAGCGATTTGGCAGCAGGCCGCCTTAAGTTAGTTTTATGAAATGGTATGGGTCCAGGTCGTTCAGAAAGCAATAGCAAACTACTGAACGTAAACTTGCCAAGAGATCACAAACGGCAAAAAAACAATTATGGTGTTGACTGCGACGTTCTGTAAAAGGATATACAAATAACTTTTGACTTGTCTATCAATGCGTTAATGATGTAAAAATAATAAATACATAAATTGTCCCGAGGCAACATCCTGATGTTGTTGTCTTTAATCCATTTGAACACGTCAAACGCGGTACCCCAATCGGCTTGTAACACAGGTTTCAGTGTATATTCTTGCTATTTCCTATTGTCCATGCTGTGTGGAGTTGGCGATCATGTCTGTCCGCAGCCCTCTGTCTCTTGAGCTACCAATCATTTTGATACAGATGTTACTCCGTGCCATGATATCCAACTATTCAGCATTTTCTCTCTTGACTTTCCACTGCTACTCATCCCTTACAACTTTCCCGTTGTGACAATATACTCAGTGAATGAATCACCGAAAAACGAGAAGTAGATTGTGAGCTTTACTAGAGCACGACTACAACAAACAAAATGGACGATGCGGCCAAAGTCTTTGTCAGCACAGAATAAACAAACAAAAATAGACAAACAAAGACACGGTAAGGTGTGGGATTTTTTTTCTGTCGGGGGCAAAAAGAAAATCCTAACCTGCACAGTTCGCGGCGACTGCACTAGCCAGACGGCCTTTATTTCTCAGGCTCAGAGACCCTTCTGCCATACACGAAAGACACTAAATGAAAGTATTAAGGTTACTTATCTGTATCCTTGCTTGAGCGGCTATCCGTGGATGGAATAAACCGGATGTAGTAGTTAACAGGGTCAACTGACTAAAGGACAATAAAGCCGGAAGCTCAGGGATTGGCTAAGACAGTGGTGCTCAACCGGTAGGGAATTCCCCCCCCCCCTCCCGGGGGAATTTTTCGGTTTCCAGGGGGAGGGATTAAGATTATTTCAAGATCGCATTAATACAAGAACCAGTTACTTGATATTGTTTTTCCCTCTAAATTTTACGGTTCTGTACGTCTCGCTCTAATGAAATTCGTTTTATAACGTAAGTAGACCCGCAAATCACGTTTTATGTAGATGTCTAGACTTGTTCTAGTATGTTTTATTAAATTTAGCTTCCATTTTTATGTATATTGTGTACGGGTTTGGGATTTATAGGGAGGAAATTCGAAAAGAGGGGGGGGGGATGACGTTCTGAACATATGGTAAAGGGGGACATGGGCCAAAACAGGCTGAGAACCACTGGGCGAAGACAACTGGTGAGGATATAATCCAGCTGTCCTTTCTCAGGACATGCCCAAAGAATGCTGACTGTCTTCTTCTGTTACCAGTAACTCACTGTTCGTGAGTAACTTCTGTTAGACTGTCTTCATTGCTCCTGCTCGCTGTGGTACGTTACGTCTACCGTAGCTAATTATAACTGCCATGTCATAAATTAATTTGAGTGAGTCATGTATAATTGATTATTGCACATTGCTCAAGCATTTATAATGCATGTTGTTTCTGTTGTCATCTCAGATTACCTTCAGAAGTGATGTATGAATGAAATAATGTATGTGAGCACAGCCATTAGAAGGACAGGATGTCAAACGGGCTTTCGTGCCCAATTCTTAACATTTTTAAAACAAATTTCGTTCCTTCGTTCGTTCGTTCTAATTGTCCTCTGTGCTCAAACCTATCTTCTGTAAAATCACACACACACACACACACAAACACACACACACAAACACACACACACACTCACACATACACACACACACTCACTCTCACACACACACAAACACACACAAAAAAAACACACACACGCACGCAGCACGCACACACACGCACACACGGCAGTTAGCGTGACCGAATGGATAAGAGCATTCGTTCTTAAACTTCCGGTGCGCTGGTGCCGAGGTTGCGGGTTCAACCGCTACACCGGTCATTCATTCATTCAGTAGCATGTCCTTTGCAGAACCTCGCTCCCATAACAACCTTCCGGAAAACCTCTCGATCATAAGCAAGATGTCCCGCGTCCGATATGCCCATCGGGAGATCATCCGCCACACCCTGCACCCATCTTCTCTTTGGCCTTCATCTTCCTCTTTACCCAGGCATATACCCCTCCTTTATTGTTCTCTCCAAACTTTCATGACGTTTCAAGTGACCAAAATATTTGAATTTTCTTTGTTTTATCGTCTTTAATAGCCAATCTTCTTCTACACCGATCAGTTGGACTAAAACGTTGACTTCTCGTCCTTGACATGGGACGTAAATTACAAGTACCTCTGAAGTCGGAGTGGGTTCGCCTGATGGCGAGGGACACTGGTAATAGTAAAAGCTATCCCACACGCACAAATTAGTCCGGTGCACTAGAAGTAGTGACCATTTGAAAATAAAATTCTGTCATTGGTTCGTTCGTTCGTTTGTAACACGTGTATGAATTAAACTGAAGCTCAAAGTGAGTGATATATATATATATATATATATATATATATATATATATATATATATATATATATATATATATATATAAGAAATAGTAAAATATAGAATACAGGTACGTTTTAATACATATATCAACAGGTGCATGTGTTACATGTGTAAGATCTTAATCTACGATGTTTTTCAAAGCCATTTGACACAAGAAAGGCGACGAGAAACCTGAAAACGATAAGGTATCTCTCACATTGGACACTTTTATTGCATTTTTGTATTGCGCAACCCACGATGAAAAGATAGACCCCCAGATCGGCTTCATTGGTGTTTCCATACAATCTGTATTGTGTTCTGTTTGTGTGCACCCCCTGACGTGTAGGAGACGATTGATTGGCAACATAAGGTAAGCTTTTTCTTGTGTTCTCATATGTTGGCCCGAGCTGCAAGATGGCGAGAGGAGATAGATGCATTCCGTATGAAGAATATTCACCTTGTACCGAGAGTTCGTGAATATCTAGTGTTTTTAGAGTAATCGGGAGTTTTCCCAGAATCTTCTGCCAGAAACATTTTTGTATGGCGTCTAGACAGCGATGTTGGTTATAAAAATCGTAGTGAAATGGCGTTCATTTTTGGCATCCTTCTCTCTCTCTGTCACTCTGTCTCTCTGTATCTCTCCGAGTCTCTGTATGTCTCTATGTCTCTCTGATTGTCTGTGTGTGTGTCTCTCTCTTTTACTTTCTGGATGTCTCACTCCTACTGTCTCTCTGTGTCTCGCTATCTCTCCGTGTGATTCTTTCTGTGTCTCTGTCTCAATGCTTATATCATTTTGTCTCTGTGTTTCTCTCTTACACTCTATGATCTCAATTCTAATCTCTTTCTTGCTTTGTTGTGTGCTTTTTTCTGTGTCTCTCTCGATCTCTCTTCTGTTTTTTTTTCTGCGTGCCTCTCTCTGTCCCTATTGCCCCACACGTTCCCCCCTCTCTCTCACTTTCCTCGGTCTTTCTGTGCGCCCCTGTCTTTCTCTATGCGTGTCTACTTCTATATACAAGGGGGTTTCAAATGAAAGCCTTAATTTTTTTTTTTTTTTGGTGTGAAAATATTCTGAAAAAGTAAAGAACAAATGTATCATTTTTCGAAGTAGTAATCACTGTGTTCAATGCAAGTCCTCCAACATCGATAAAATACTTGGATTCCTTTAGAAAAATGTTCTCTTGGTCGCGCCTGTAACCGCTCATGCACCACCTGTTGTACCTCTTCACGGGACCGAAAATGTCTTTCCCAGTGAATCTTTGCGTTGTCCAAACATGTGGAAATCACTTGGGGCTGGGTCTGGTGAGTTGAAAGGACGTGGCACAAACTGAAAGTGAAGAACACTGTACTGATCAAAACACAGATAACAGAAGACTGCTCTTCTTTGGTGCATGTCAAAAGTTGGACGGTCATCTTTAAACTGTCCTTATGAAGAAGAAGAAGAAGAAGAAGAAGAAGAAAAAGAAGAAGAAGAAGAAGAAGAAGAAGAAGAAGAAGAAGAAGAAGAAGAAGAAGAAGAAGAAGAAGAAGAAGAAGAGACTAAGAAGAAGAAGAGACAAAGAAGAAGAAGAAGAAGAAGAAGAAGAAGAAGAAGAAGAAGAAGAAGAAGAAGAAGAAGAAGAAGAAGAAGAAGAAGAAGAAGAAGAAGAAGAAGAAGGAAGAAGAAGAAGAAGAAGAAGAAGAAGAAGAAGAAGAAGAAGAAGAAGAAGAAGAAGAAGAAGAAGAAGAAGAAGAAGAAGATGATGATGAAGAAGAAGAAGAAGAAGAGGAGGAGGAAGAAGAAGAAGAAGAAGAAGAAGAAGAAGAAGAAGAAGAAGAAGAAGAAGAAGAAGAAGAAGAAGAAGAAGAAGAAGAAGAAGAAGAAGAAGAAGAAAAGGAAGAAGAAAAAGAAGAAGAAGATGATGAAGAAGAAGAAGAAGAAGAAGAAGACGAAGAAGCAGAAGAAGAAGAAGAAAACTGTTACCGTTTTACGACAATATTTCTAAAAGCTGTGTAAAATATTCATGACAAATTGTTAGAACATTCCTCGTTCACTGACCATCGATTGTATTCGCTCATCTATAATTCAGTACAAACCACTCGTGAAAGTGTTACCAGTGCTATTACGAATTATCGCTCTTCATATTTCAATCAATTTCTCATTGATAAGTAATTCCTCTTCTTCTTTCGTTTGTTTGAAATATGTCTATAACTGCAATGTTGTCTCCTGTATGAATTTAATTGTCTTTTTTATAAGTAATTAGTGATTGTAAGTTCGTACTGGTATAATCATGGTGTATTCATAAGTTGAATTTATACACAAGAACATTTTAAAGCGCAAAGTGAATTTAAAATTATGGAAGTTTTTATCTTTCTCACTATATTACCACTTTGTGTGAGTTCTATTCTAACTCGATCATCTAAAAGGGAACACGGAATCCCAGTTTATAAATAACGCAATTCAATTATCAGATTCACATAAGAGATCGGACGCCATGGCGATCATGTGACTGAACAGACCAATTCACGAGACACATATTCGTCCACAATTGATGCATGTGAACACATGGTAATTCCCACCATCACGAACCTACTGACGTCTCACATGTTCAGTGTGTGACCTATCTGCAATAATTTTCTCCTCTCCTTTGTCTTTATTCATGTCTGATCTTTTACCTTCATGCAACGCGATCAGCGGCGACTAGCTCCCAACGCTCAATATCAATCAATGCGTGTACCAATCATGTCCCACTTTCACATCTTTGTACCGTAGTAGAAACTGATCCATATATATGTTTTACCCATCTGTAATTCCTTTTTAAAAAAAAGATGTCCTTTGAGGATTTCTTAGCTTTTTGAACTCAAGTGTAGTTCACACATGTGCTACTACTTCTAGTTCACTGAACTTATATTTGCGTGAGGATTAGCTTTCCCTATTACCAGTGTCCCTTGTCATCAGGCGAACTTACTCCGACTTCTGAGGTACTTGTAATTTACGTCCCCAAATTAAGGACGTGAAGTCAACATTTTATTCCAACTGACCGAGGTAGTGGTTGAACCCGCTACCTCGACATCAGCATACCGGATGTTTAAAATCGAAAGCTTTTATCCATGTGTAGGTGTCATAGTCTTGCTAGGTAACTAAACTTGGGTTCATACAGGCAACAATAAATCTGTTCGTTATGAGATCGAATATTTATTGTATTTACATATACAGTATGCGTTGGCGCAGTGGGTAAACAGACCCGCGCTATATTACATCTCCCAAATAGTAAACATCAAACACATAAGTATCATTTAACAGTCTAGCAAACTATCTAGCCTATGTCTATATATCTATTGATATCTATAGAGTCCCTCAAAGGCAGGCCCTGTTGCCTCTCTCAAGTCCATCTGTCCTCTGCCGGTCTCCGCGTGTCCTAACTAGCCACGGGCGGTAACTCTGTCCGAGTTCCTCGTGGACCCCGCATTAGGCGGGCCACATCAGTGTCCACGGAATCATGGACTTGGTGACCATCTCTTTTGAGAAGTTTCTAGATTACTCGGGTCCTGCTCGACTCAATGGTTTCCCTTGGGCTGGAATTGCAGCCCTTTACTAAATGTGCAAGTGAGGCGGTGACAGGATCCCTCCTCCCCCGTGACATGATTTGTTGTTGGGAATTAGATCCGTTCTAATTCTGTCACCGAATCACATACAGTTGGTGTTGTAGTTTGGTGGATAGTAACCTGGCAACCTACCTATTAGCACTAAAAACTCATGTATTCTACCATACAACACTTGTCTGATTTGGTGCAGAGATCCCTGTCTCTTGTGTGCTTAAATATGCTTATCAGACCGAAGTTACGTGGCATTTTAATAGTTGTATTCACAACTTGCCCTTCTCATAGTACCCGAAATGGTACCCAGACAAATAACCCCTATATAATAGAGGGTTAACAAGACCGAAGTCTTGGCTAAATAAGTACACCTTCAAATCTTGATCTGTGTGTGTATTTCTATACACTTTTACTCCCGTATGTTATATAATGCTAAATATGTAGTTACCTTGTTCTTTTATCCCCCTCATACTACAAGTGTCCCTGTTGGCTTGTTAGTGTGCTTTGACTAATAAGTTGATGTTTCTAATAAAGTGACTGTATTTTAACTTGATAGTGTTGAGTTTTAAGGTTTGTGTACTGTGTGTGCTGAATGTGTGGCGTATTTCCAAGCGTCACGAGTTGGGATAACCTCAATCATGAACTACTGCACTGTGTGCAATACATGAACAGGCATTCCAAGTAGTGGTGCTTGGATGTATCCTAACTGCTAAGCTAAGTATATTAACTCAATATTAAACTAAGTACTACACATGTATTCACAAATTAGACAAGTCATACAATTTACATGAAAGACGCAGACAAATTAAAATAAATACGGTTTGCGTACAATTTGTCCGCCAAGTGTGTCGTTCTCTCATTTAATCCATTCACACAGTCATTCACTCACTTTGCATTAAAAATAGTATTTGGTTAAAATATATAATTAAAGTTGAGGTAAGTGTTATTGCCCTTAGAAAACATGGGCTAGGCGATATTTGCCCTTTAAGAAAATACGTACTTCTTGTACGATGACTCACAAATGGGTTATAATTTAAATAGAGACAATTGTATAGGACGGTTCTTTAGCTTAGGAATGGTACCGCCTGTAATATTAATGTCGAATATGTACAAATTACAGGTGAATACAATTTATATACAATAATAATGGAAATATAATACATATTTAATCCTAAACTAATTAATTAATTAAATCCAACGATGATGTGCGCGTCGTCCTCCTGTCGCTAGCGTGTTATGCCATGAATGGTAAAGCTAGTATGGCTGTCTCTTGAGTGTCGTAGTCGATGGGGTTCTGTTTCGGCTGTTTGTAAAGTTACGTAGTAACAACAAGTATGGCATGTTCTTAATGTCCTATATAACGAGTTCTTACAGAATTCGGAGTTAGTTCGTTGGTTGATCTTATTGGTTGACACAAACGCAGTTACTGTTTCTTGCTGGAATCGTTCTAGCGCTTAGGCACTTGATGGTATAGTTCTCAAAGTAACGTATTATGTTCTTGGGTGTCGTAATTCAACTAATCACTGAGAGTACTCTAGCAGGTGTAGAGTTCCACTGTAATATGCAACCGACTAAAAGTATCACAGTTTATAGTATGGCTAATGGTCGATGTGATCAGAGTCATTCTACTGGCGCATTCACCTGCCGTGACAAAAGGTCAGCCACAATGTTGTCGGTGCCTCTGATGTGGCGGATTTCGAAGTCGAAATCTTGAAGTAGAAGACACCATCTTTGTAGCCGATGGTTTTTAGGCGACCCCTGGTTAAGGACCAATAATGGCGAACTGTCAGTGAGGACCACAAAGTGACTCCCTAAGAGGAACTTCGATAATCTCAATATACAAAACACTAGGCTTAAACACTCTAATTCAACTGTGGCATACCGAGTCTCAGCCTTCTTTAGTTTGCGGCTTACATAGAGAATTGGGTGTTTTATGCCATCCATTTCCTGCATCAAGCATCCTCCTATTGCGATAGCGCTCGCATCTGTGGTCAAAATAAAGGGTAAATTTATGTTGGGTAATCGTAAGAATGGTGGATTAGAAAAAATATGTTTCAATTTACACATTGCATCATCTAAGCTGGTACTTTTACAAATTTTTGATGGATGATTTTTAGTTAACATATCAGAAAAAACTGAGGTTAGTTCTGCCCAATGTGGAATAAATTTAGAATAATAGTTAATCAGACCTAGTAAACTTCTAACTTGCTTCTTTGTGGTAGGTACTTCTAGCTTAAGGATCTTAGAAACAATTTTATCATCAGTCAACAATTTTCCTTCAGAAATTCTATGTCCAAGGAAGTCTATTTGTGTATAACCTATTTCAACCTTGGAAGGTTTGATAGTAAGCCCAAAAAGAGAGATTTGGTGGAAGACTTGTTTAAGGGTGAGTAAGTGAGAAGTCATATCAAAAGAATGGATGCATATATCATCAATATAAGCAACTACGTCATTAATTCCGTGTAATAACAATCTTGTTAGTCTTACAAATGTGGCCGGTGCGTTCTTGAGCCCAAACGGAAGATATAGCCATTCGTACAAGCCAAGAGGTGTTGCGAATGCTGTTATATGTCTACAAGAAGGGTGTAATGGAACTTGCCAATATCCTTTAGCTAAATCGGTCTTAGAAAATAAGGATGATTGAGCCATATTTAAGATAAGATCCTCACAGCTGTTCATTGGCTCTGCATCCGTTGTTGTTCTTGTATTTAATACTCGATAGTCAATGCACAAACGAATTGTCTGGTCCTTTTTCTTCACCAGAACAATCGGTGACGAATATTGAGACATCGATTTTTGAATAATGCCATTTTTCTCTAAGTCTAAAATTTCTTTATCTAAATTAGATCTGTAATGGAGAGGAATAGAATATGGTCTACATTTGACCGGTCTCAGATCTGTCAGCACAATTGAATGTGTTATTTTATCAGTGCGTCCAGGTTTGTTAGAAAAGATAGATTTATATTCGTCGAGGATAGTCAAAATGTCTTGTCGGTGTTGTTGTGTCAAAGTGTCAGAGATATGTATGTCATTTATACTTCCGTCGTCAGTCATGATTGGTACAGGGATTTCAGTGTTGTCCACGTCTGTCTGATTTACCACAGATGCCACTGTTTGTAAATTGTCTTCAATGTCATTGTCGTCGTCGTCGAGATCAATCGTTGTCAATATGTCGTCAAATTTGTCGTCGATGTCGATATCACAGATTGTCGGTAATGTCCATATGTCTACGTCGTTTTCGTTGTCGTAAGAGTGTGTCGTTAACGATGCTTCGTTTGTCGAGGTGTCATTTCGTTGAGAAATTGTCGTTTCGTGTCCGTCACCAGTTCGTTGAGTCAGTTCATTTGTCTCATTGTCCTGTCTAACATAATATGGTTTCAACATATTTATATGGAATATTTTCAGTTTTCCATTTAAAGAGATTTCGTAATCTACTTCTGAAATTCTTCTAATGATCTTAAAAGGTCCCTGCCAGGAGGTTGACAGTAAATCTCTTTTGTCAGGTAGTAGAAGTAAAATATCCTGACCTGGATGTAGGACAATGGTTTTTGCACTTCTATTGGCGTACTGCCTGTATTTAAAACCTTTCTCCTGTAGTGATGTTCTGGCCAATATACAAGAACGTATGATTTTGTCCCTGGTATCAGTGACCAAATCATAGGTGGAAATGGGAAGTTGGCTATCTACAGGTTGTGAGATGATCTCTTTATAAATGGTGAGAGGTCCTCTTGGGTTCGCTCCATACATCAATTCGAAGGGAGAGAACCCTGTACTTGATTGAGGGACTTCTCTGTATGCGTACAGCACCGTTGGGAGAAGTATGTCCCAATCGGCTGGATTTTCAGCTGTCACTTTAGATAGCATATGTTTCAGGTCCCCATTAAGCTTTTCGCAGATACCGTTTGCGGCCGGTCGATAGGGACTGGTGAAACACTGCTTGATGCCTAGTAACTTAGTTACTGATTGGGTGGCATTAGATATGAACTGGGTACCTCTATCTGAAATTATTTTCTCCGGGAAGCCAAAACGGGAGAAAATATTTAGTAATATGTATATAGCTTCATGTATAGGTCGTTTATTTACAGACAGACAGAAATGAGGTCGGTAGATAGACAGACATATAGGCATACAGACACACTTATAACAAGTTAAGCAGATAGTTTATAGAGAGACAGATAGACAGATTGAGAGAGAAACGGAAGGACGGACGGATAGACAGACAGACAGACAGACAGACAGACAGACATGTAGGTAGCTAGGTAGATAGATAGATAGATAGATAGATATATAGATAGATAGATAGACATGTAGGTAGGCAGGCAGGCAGGCAGACAGGCAGGCAGGCAGACAGGCAGGTAGGTAGGTAGGTAGGTAGGTAGGTAGGTAGGTAGGTAGGTAGTCAGATATAAATATAGGCATATGGACAAATGTGTAGATGGGCAGATAGTTTATAGGCAGACAGACGGACATACAGACGAGGTGTTCTCCCAAATAAGATACTACACATAATCTTTCACTGATAAGTATAAACAACAAATCCAAGTATTCAGGAGACATTTTTCTTGTATAGAAGCGACTTCCGACTGCGTCCTTCCTGGCATCAACGGAAGTGTTTTTGCCACACAAGTTTGACACACTGGCGGCTTCTGTTCATACATTCTGTGGCTCTGCACAGGTTTTTGCCTCAGCCTAAGAACACAGCTTTCTGTCCTGCGCCAAGTTATGTGTTCGTATCTGCTATCATCGGTGCTGTTCTGCTCCTGTTGAACACAAGCTTGCGGTTGTAGGCCGTCAGTTACTGAGAGCAAGAATGCCAGCTTCTTCCTCCTTGCGTTCTCCTGGAATCTATAACTGCAATTTAGGTCGGCGTGGCTGGGATGTCGCGGTGTCTGCTTCTTCTCAGGAGGTAACTGGTCCGATCTCCCTTTTAAAAAGTTAGTTGTATATCCTTAACTGGACGTTGCAGTCAACCCCAGCATTTTTTGACTGTGATTATTGGCAAGGTTACGCTCAGTAGTTTGCTATTGCTGTCTAAACGACTAGCACTCATACCATTTTATAAAACCAACCCAGGGCGGTCTGCTGCCAAATCTCCCCCAGCTGCGTTTCGATCGCGGTATGCGGGTTTTACAATTGCTTTCGTAACACCATCGCCACAGAACCGGCTGATCCAACATTGGGACTAATTATTTTCCGAACAGACACTTGTGGTTAATGAATTCACGCGCTCTCCTAATCCCTTGGGGAGTGGGATTTAATACCTTGCTGTCTCGGATATGACGAAAGCCAGGAAGTCCCGTGTGCAAGGTGTGCATGTTAAACATCCCACGGCAGTTGGGAATTACCAAGAGTAGGCCGTAAGGGTACTCTCCTGACAAAATGGTTAGGAAACATAACCACGGGTAGATAGAGGCCGTTACCAAGGATTCGGTCTAGAGGGTGCAATCCCTATATAAAGTCAAGTCTTAAGTTAGATACACTGATCTTTGAGGCGCATAACTGGTCGTGATGGAGTTATCTACACAGAAAAACAAAGAGGAGGAGGAGGAGGAAGAGGAGAAGAAGAAGAAGAAGAAGATGATGAAGAACAAGAGAAGAAGAAGAAGAAGAAGAAGAAGAAGAAGAAGAAGAAGAAGAAGAAGAAGAAGAAGAGGATTGTTGCAAATATATTGTACACACAGATGAGTAGTCTTGAAAGTAGGTTAATTAGAAAGTTGTTTCATTTAAACTTTACTTTGTAAGTAAAGTTGCACTCCGCGACAGAGAAGGTGTTAGGGTGGGTGGGGGGGGGGGGATCCCACAACGAAACTAGCCCAGAAGTAGAGTTGACTTCCCGGAGACGAGCAGGAGTGCGGCTCTGTGAGCCATGAACGGCCTAAGAAGGAGGCAACATGGCAGCAACGACCTGTACTGGTGCCTAGCGAACCGTCGGGGTGGAGGCGACCACAGAGGCGAACGGCCCGGGAAGAAGCTGGCTTCTCACCGTCGAAAGTGCTAGAGTATGTGTGAGGACACGAAGCACCAGGTGCATGATACTCTCCTCCGCGAGGAAGGGGTTAGATGGGAGAAGACATAATTCGCAGTTGTGGGACAAGCACGTCAACTCAACGCCTCGAAACGTTATTCAACGTACAGCAGGAGAAAGGCACCCGAAATCATGACCCGGGTAGGCCCTCCCCCAGAGTGTCAGAAAGGTAAAGGTTCGAAACATTCCAGGAAGAGGGACACTTCGAGGAAGAGGTGTTATTACTAAAGTAAAGTAAAGTAAAGTAAAGTAAAGTAAAGTAAAGTAAAGTAAAGTAAAGCAAAGAAGTAAAGTAAAGTAAAGTAAAGTAAAGTAAAGTAAAGTAAAGTAAAGTAAAGTAAAGTAAAGTAAAGTAACTATCCCGACACGGGCCACGAACAAGAAGTTTCGCTTGAGGTTCCCCCAGAGTCTGTCTCGAAGGGTCGCTTCTGTGGACCAGATTTCATTTCCATCTGTTTAAATCTGGACAGTTTATAGCAGTGTTTCCCAACCTTTCTTGTGCTATGCCCCACCTAAGCCTTTCTAAAATTCTTATCCCCCCCAACAAATGCAGCATTTTTAATATTCAAAAATTGAAAAGCTCACTAAAGAAACTTGATTTTTTTAAAAGAAGGGCTCAGGGTTCCCAGAGGGACCAGAGCCCCCCCCCCCCCCCTCCGCCAGGCCCAGCGCCCCTGTGTGTCGGTTGTGTTGGGTGAATTTTTTTTTTTTGGTTTGGCTGTTACCCCAGACAAGCTGGTTCCCCATCCTCCCCCTTTTTTTGTGTGAACCCTTAGTCTCACTGTGAGCTATTGACCACAGTGGTCCACCAGGCCCACATCTAAGGTAAAGATATGTGATGGGTTTTTATTTGAAAATCCTGGCCCCCGACCAGACCAGGCGCACTACTGCGGGGAGAGCAGCAAATGCACCCGATCCTAGCCAAAGGACCGATAGGTTTTAGGAAGAAATCACTAGGAAATTATTAAGCAAACACAGTAAGTAAAGTTTCAAAACATGTAATGGAGAACTGAAATTCAAGTACACAATAATTTTAATGAAAGATTTTTCTATATTATTTTAATTATTAGTAATAATTTAAATTTAGTGAGATCCTTGCGCTTGATGCTTGCTGCAAAGAGATTTTATGTCAGGTTCTAATTTAGTTAACTTCAGTCTCAAGTCTCCCCGTTTTGTTATATCCAGCCGATTTCTTCCATTTTCGAATTGCCCCCCTTAACAATCGAATTGCCCCCCTCCCCCCTGTGGGGCGTCGGCCCCACGTTGGGAAACACTGGTCTATAGTATCGTCCCTGGACTTTGCTTTCGTGGTCCACACCTGCAAGAGACACAGTCAATGAGACCCATGCGTTGGAGGTGTGCCATGATCCTCAATGTCCTGAATACAGTTGAATACGCCTTCTTATATTTGCGTACGCTGTTCTATATCATTGGCCTTTCCAGACAATTGTTGGTAGTTACTCTGGTAAGTCCAGGGCATTCTGAACATTCGCCTTAGAACACACATCTTCGAAGATTCGAGAAGGATGGTTAAAAGTTGTCATGGAATCCTGGTCGATCCAGCCTACAAATGGATACTAGTGAGTGTCATGGGAATCACCACCCACCGATTGTCGCGTCCTGGGACACATGACCCACCGAGTGCCGTGTCCTGAGACTCATCACATACCGAGTGTCGTGGCCTGGGACACATGACCCACCAGGTGCCGATCGGTCTAAACATATAGTGCTTGCACCATTTGACCAATAGAGACCAAGGCGTATAAAAGATTCCTTTGCATCTTTTTACACCAGCTCCGATTGTGCTTCATTCTTTTTCTTCGAGCAGTATGAATAATGGTTGTTATAAATTATGGAGTGGGACACATAGAACTACAAAAATTAGAATTTTTTAGAGCATGCATCTTTCCAACTGCAACATACGCCTGTGAGACCTGGATACTTACTAAACAAGCTGAACAGTCCATAAATGCCTTTGAATATAAATGTTATAGACGAGTTCTAAGAATATCTTGGGTAAAGAAAAGAACAAATGAATCCATACTTCAAGAGCTGAATATTGAAGAGGGTTAGTTATTATAGACGATAAAACAAAGAAAATTTATATATTTTGGTCACTTGAAACGTCATGAGAGTTTGGAGAGAACAATAATGGAGGCGTATATGCCTGGGAAGAGAGGAAGAGGACGGCCAAACAGAAGATGAGTGCGGGATGTGGCGGATGATCTCCAGATGGGTTTATCGGACGCGGGACATCTTGCTTATGATCGAAAGGTTTTCCGGAGGGTTGTTATGGGAGCGAGGTTCTGCAAAGGACATGCTGCTGAATGAATGAATGAGAAGGAATAATCCTCTGCGGCTTGCTAGGCCAGTCGTAGGTTTAGGACAGGAAAATCTGACCACGGTGAGTCTGCCCCTTGGTTTCCCTATATAGACAGAGAATAGGTGAGGTAAATTTGTCTAGTCGGCAGGCTATTCATTTTCGCTTTTCACTCCTCCTTAGGGAGACTAGCCGATCCTAACAATTTGGCTACAGGCGCAGTCCGCACCTTGTAGACATGGGAGTCTCTAATATATAAAGCTCATAAACTGTTTATGTACTACCTCGACACTGCAGGGTACAAGATGAAGAGATTAGATGAGGTGACATGAGATGAGATGGGACGAGACACCAGCATCGCATGAGGGAAAACTCTACTGAAATATCAACAACCTGAAGCTGCCGGCAGCTTTCTTTACATATATTCAGATCCCGGGAGGGTTAACCTGGTCAACAAACGCCTGAAGAAGTCGGATGTGTCGGCCGAAATGCCAAAAATTACGCATCTCTGCTGTAAACGCGCTCAACACAGTCAAGTCTAAAACAAACATTTCGGATGAACGAAGACAAAGAAGACATATATTCAGATTGATATGTAAAGTTGTACGAAGAAGAAGAAGAAGGCAGAAGAAAAAGATAGAAAATCACAAACGCTCCCACCGTGTCTTCCTTCCTGTGCATGCGTAGTTGTGCTGAACGTTGATGGTTTGCATTTGCGTAAAAATTGACTCACGATTGTACATGTTTGACCAGCATGGACATGCAGACGTCAGCCAATTAAACACAAGGCGACACGTGATCACTGAGAGGCAGAGGCGTTTAACAAAAGGGGGAGGGTGGTTAAAAGACATGACCATCGACTTAATTGTATCGGGTTTTATCCCATATACGAGGGAGCAGTAAATGAAAACCTTAAATGTGTGATATAAATTACAATAACCATGCTATTGTCTTGTAACCTGTCAATATTCATGTTAAGGATGTTAAGAAGTTAACCACGTGACATTACGTTGCAGACGAACACAATGGTGTCATAAGGACAATTTAAAGATGTCCGCCCCACTTTTGACATGCACCAAAGAGGAGCAGCGTTCTGTTATTGTTTTTTTTTAAAAATTTTATTATTATTAATGAAGGGGTGAAAACTATAGAAATGTATCGGCAAATGAAGGTCTAGTATGTTGATGCACGCCTGTCAGTCCAGCATGTCCAGGTACATCGAGTCATGACACCAGAGTCACTTTGTCTATAGCAATTCAAGCACTTTATCGACGCTTCAACCCCTACACCGGACAGCTGGACTAAAACGTTGACCTGTCGTCCTTGACTTGGGAACGTAGATTACAAGTACCTATGAAGTCGGAGTGGGTTCGCCTGTGGGCGAGGGACACTGTTAATAGGGAAAGCTAATCTACACGCAAAATTCAGTCCATCACTACCATAAATAGTGTGTATGGACTACGCTTGAGTTCAAAGCGAGCGATAATAAAAAAAAAATGAACGTTGTGTCGTAGTATACTTATTTTTATTTTATTATTTTTTAATGTTTTAATTTATCCCCCCCCCCCCCCTTTTTCTGCCTTGTGATTTACGTTTACGGTAGTGGAGTTCGTTGTAAGGTATGTACATTGTGACTGTGTTTAGTATCTCTCACTTTATCGCAGGAGTTACACAAACCTTACTGTTTTTATTTCCTATCGTTATATCCTGAAGCCGTGACTTCTCTTATCTTGAAAGTCTAGGTACATAAAAAAAAAATCGCATATCCTTTTACAGGACATTGCAATCAACAGCAGCATTTTTCAGCTGCTGTTGATGTCTTGGCAAGTTTTACGTTCAGTAGTTTGCCATTGCTTTCTGAACGACCGGATCACATACCCGCCGTAAGGAACTAACGCCAAGCGATCCGCTGCCGAATCTCGCGCAGCTGTGTTTCGTGCTAAAGTATACGGAATTACGAACAACGTCCTTTTGTGTGTGTTAAATTTAATTTAAAAAAAAAATCTGAGTAGATGCAGAATCGAACCCATGATCACCAAACAGGCGTCTAGCGACTACAGTACCATAGCTCCCTTCGTTGACAATGGCTAGATTGAAACACCCTTTACATTATGAACTGTGCAGCCAATCGTTATTTCCTTTGTCCATGTTGGGTTTATCTTAGGTATCACTGAAACCACCGGTCTCTATGGCTGAAGGGCTTGCGAACGCGGTTTGTGAGCCCGTGTACCCGGGTTCGAAACACGGCGGTGCAGGTTTTTTCGAAAAAGGTATAGAGGCCGGTCGTTCAGA
This sequence comes from Cepaea hortensis, assembly GCA_963921405.1. NCBI lineage: Eukaryota > Metazoa > Mollusca > Gastropoda > Stylommatophora > Helicidae > Cepaea > Cepaea hortensis. The sequence continues at coordinate 16,075,608 of OY992894.1, forward strand.
AAGCAATGGCAAACTACTGAACGTAACATTTGCCTAGTACATCAACAGCAGCTGAAAATGCTGGTGTTGACTGCAACGTCCCGTAAGGGATAAGCAACACAATTTTACAATCACTGAAACCGCAGCCATCTTTTTATGCTGTAATCGTTCCCGTTCTGTATTACTGGCATCACATATAAAATTGTGACTAGTTTCATGTTCACAACTTGATATCTCAAACAGCGCGTCACCAGACTGTCTTATTTGGTAGTTTAACGGCTGTGGGCTTTCTTAAGCTGTATTACTTGAGCGAATCAGTGACATTAGTTGGGCACCCGCGGAGAAACCCACGGCTCCAAGGATAACTTGTATCGCGCCATTAAACTGGTTTATTAAATTAAACTACCCGTATAGCATTCTGACCTTTTCGTCAACCCGGAAAGAGATTGGTTTTAATGGTTTGTCTTTTCTTCCCTTCGTTTGCTTTATTAGAACTTGCTAACGCCTAAATAAACACCAAAGGCCATGAATCCCATGAGAGGTAATGAATCCCATGAAAGGTAATGATACACAGCTCAATGGTATTTGATAGTGCCACGAAATAAAACTGGTTGAAGGATGCGTCTGTAAGACAACTCGACTTACCAGCCAAGAACGTCTTCGTCGAGTTTACGCTGTTGGGGCTGAGTCGGGTACAGTCCTACTGAGATTTAATATAAAAAGGGGGGGGGGTTATAAGGTAAAAGTATCGACTTCATTGCACCGGGTGTTATCCCATATGGCTCGGTCTCTTTCCACAGTGCGGCCTGCTGAAAGCGTCGCACAAAGCACGAACTCTGTAGCTCCAGCGACGACGCCCAGGAGTCACCAAGAGAATTGCATTCGTGAACAGAAATACGTAGCCAGGAATTGACCCCACAATCTTCGCCACGGAGACTCCCAGTGCTTCATTGGAAACAGACTTCGGCCAAATGTCCGGACGAACCGGTCATATTTCATCACAGCACACACGAACTCTCTTGGACAGTGATATTTAATCCAAGAATTGTAAGTATTCCATAAAGACTTTAAACGGACAACGGATAATCAATATACTTGCTTCAGTATTGCTTATGCGTAATCCCCCCCCCCCTTTTTTCCCCTCTCCTCCCTCCCCTTTCATTCGCTTTGAAACCAGCGTAGTCCATAATCGTTCTGGTACTTCTAGTACAGTGGTTCTCAACCTTTTTTGGCCCATGCCCCCCCTTTACCATATGTTCAGAACGTCATTCCCCCCCCCCCCCCCTGTCGAATTTCCTCCCTATAAATCCCCCCCCACCCTTACACAGTGTACATAAAAATGAAAGCTAAATTTATTAACACATACTAGAACAAGTCTAGACATCTACATAAAACGCGATTTGCGGGTCTACTTACGTTATAAAACGAATTTCATTAGGGCGAAAAGTACAGAACCGTAAAATTTAGAGGGAGAAACAATATCAAGTAACTGGTTCTTGTATTAATGCGATCTTGAAATAATCTTAATTCCCCCCCTCCCCGGAAACCCTAAAATTCCCCCTTAGGGGGAATTCCCCACCGGTTGAGAACCACTGTTCTTGTAGCACCAGGCTGATTTTTTCGTGTGGATTAGCTTTCCCTTTGACCAGTGACCCCCACAATCAGGCGAGTCCACTCCGACTTCTGCCGTACTTCAAATTACCTCCCCCAAATCAAGGACGCGAAATCAACATTTAAGTCCATCCGACTGGCGTAGATGTTAAACCCCCTACCTCGTCACCAGTACACGGGAAGTTTAAGAGTGAAATAGATGTAAATCCCTCTCCCATTCTTCCCACGGTGTATTTCTTAAGTTAATGGGTCGCCTAAGGCAACCTGTGTCACAACACAAAGTATCACATATTGCGTAATGTCCGGGTGGCTTTTCTTTCTTGCAGAAAATAATGAAACCACCGGACCACATGTTACCATCGTGCTATCTGTTTTCATTCATTGGGGCTCAAGCTGTCTTCTTGATCAACTCACTCCAGCGTTTTAATCATACGGAGAAATGGTGCAATATTCAAAGAGGTGATTGCAGGACATGATTTAGTGCCCAAAAACACAAATAAAAATTGATATTTGCCAGAAGAAAGATGTTTTGAATTGTTGTTGTTGAGCTCGCTTGCTGTTTAGTTTGTTTGTTCAGTCGATGGATCAACATCACGGCACACGGGTGCAACCCATAAGTGCACCGTTCTCCTCCTAACTCAAACCTGAGTCTGGAGAAACTCAGCTCAGTGCACGAACTCCGTAGCACCGGCGAGGATCCTGAAGTACTTTTGGTTAGATTTTTAACTAAAAATTTTGCCCGGGCAGCGCCGTTAGGCTACTCTTTTTCGATTTCCAACTACCAAGGGAATTTTTACGTGTGCAACAATACACACGGGCGTTCGATCTCACTACCTTGAGACCAGGGGAAATTTTATTACTAGAAGTCAATGTGAAAAAATCCCGGTCATCACCGAGGCTTGAACCCGGGACCTCCAGCACTCGAGGCGGACACCATACCTCGAGACCACACAGCCCCCAAAGCTCGCTTAACTCAAGCTTAGTTCATGTACACCCTGCTACTTCTAGTGCACTGAACTAATTTTTGCACGCGGATTAGCTTTTCCTATTAACAGTGTCCATCGCCATCAGGCGAACCCACTCCAAGTTCTGAGGTACTTGTAATTTACGCCCCCAAGTCAGGGACGAGAAGTCAGCATTTTAGTCCAGCTGACCGGTGTAGGTGTTTAACCCACTAACTCGGCATACGCACACCGGAAGTTTAAGATTGAACCATCTTATCCGTTTGGCCTTGCTGGCCTCCAGAGTTTAGACATAGATTTAACATTGCAATAGAAGCAAAGAAACAGAAAGAATGAACGGCCCCAGGTGTGAGTTTAATTGAGGCTTGTATTGTTGCGAATAGGCACCCTGTCAGTATTGTACTGAGAGTGGTAATGAACAGAAATGGACACGGTTTTGTAATGAATGGACTGGAGAATAAACTTGAACGTTTTGTAATGAAAAAATTAAAAAAAAAAAAATGTAAAAGAACTGGAGACAGTTTTGTAATGCATAGAACTGGAGACAGTAGTGTATTAGATAGAAATGAAAACAGTTTTGTTATGAATAGAACTGGAAACAGTTTTGTAATGAATAGAACCGGAAGCAGTTTTGTAATGAAAAGAACTGGAGACAGTTTTGTAATAAATAGAACTGGAGACAGTTTTGTAATGAAAAGAACCGGAAACAGTTTTGTAATGAATAGAATAGGAAACACATATATATATAATGAATAGAACTGGACACAGTTTTGTAACGAAAAGAACTGGAAACACTTTTGTATTGAATAAAACTGTAGACAGTTTTGTAATGAATAGAACTGGAAACAGTTTTGTAATGAATAGAACAGGAAACAGTTTTGTAACGAAAAGAACTGGAAACACTTTTGTGATGAATAGAACTCGGAACAGTCTTGTAATGAATAGAACGGGAGACAGTTTTGTAATGAATAGAACTGGAAACAGTTTTATAATGAATAGAACCAGAGACACTTCTGCAATGAATATTACCGTGGCGCGTTATGCAATGAATGTTCGTTAGTTCGTTGATTTGTAATCTTCTGAAAGACAAGTCTTAAGTTTTGAGCATGACCCTTCAGGTAGCCCGAGCCCTACAAAGGGTCTGCATTGGTCGAAGTGAGGTTAGTGTAGTATCTTTTCTCACGACTCGCTACCGGAGTGCCATCTCCACGCTGTCTGTGTTACAGAGCCCCCCCCCCCCCCCCTCCCCTTCCCTCTCCAGGCTCATAAGCCATGGGTGTGCAAGCCCGGTGCTGGAACTTTACATGAGCCTAGAGGGAACCCAGTCTGTGGATAAGCTGCATTATGTAGAGCAGCTTCAAAATCTTGTTCAGTTTGAGATTTGGTTTTGATTTTGTAATCTTTGCGCACCTAAACTTAAAACCTCTACGGCTATGTACTTACAAGCTCTAACTTTTGTGTTCTTGCAGCGTCTACGATCTTGTGCTTACAACCTCTACGGGCAAGTGCTTACAACCTCTATGGGCAAGTACTCACAACCTCTACAGGCAAGTGCTTACAACCTCTACGGGCAAGTACTTACAACCTCTACGGGCAAGCACTTACAACCTCTACGGGCAAGTACTTACAACCTCTACAGGCAAGTGCTTACAACCTCTACGGGCAAGTACTTACAATCTCCACGACAAGTACTTACAACCTCTACAGGCAAGTACTTACAACCTCTATGGACAAGTACTTACAACCTCTACAGGCAAGTACTTACAACCTCTATGGGCAAGTACTTACAACCTCTACAGGCAAGTACTTACAACCCTACGGGCAAGTACTTACAACCTCTACAGGCAAGTACTCACAACCTCTACAGGCAAGTACTCACAACTTCTACAGGCAAGTACTTACAACCTCTACGGACAAGTACTTACAACCTCTACGGACAAGTACTTACAACCTCTACGGACAAGTACTTAAAACCTCTACGGGCAAGTACTTACAACCCTACAGGCAAGTACTTACAACCTCTACGGGCAAGTACTTACAACCTCTACGGGCAAGTACTCACAACATCTACGGCTCTGCGGTAAAGCACTCATAGCCTTTACAAGCTTGTGCATGCAACTCTAAGACCATGTACGTGCAACCACGACCATGTATTTACAACCTATATGGACAAGTACTTACAGCCTCTACTAGCACGCACTTACAACCTCAACAGACGAGTACTTGCAATCTCTATGGGCAAGTACTTACATCCTCTACGACCCTGTACTTGTAACGTCTATGACCCTGTACCTACAATCTCTACGACCATGTACTTACAGCCTCTACGACAGTGGTTTTCAACCGGTGGGGAATCGCCCCCCCCCCCCCGAGGGGAATTTTAGGGTTTCCCGGGGGGGGGGGGGAAATTAAGATTATTTCAAGATCGCATAAATACAAGAACCAGTTACTTGATATTGTTTTTCCCTCTATATTTCACGGTTTTGTACTTCTCGCCCTAATGATGTTCGTTTTATAACGTAAGTAGACCAGCAAATCACGTTTTATGTAGATGTCTAGACTTGTTCTAGTATGCGTTATTAAATTTAGCTTCAATTTTTATGTATACTATGTAATGATGGGGGGGGGGGGGGATTTATAGGGAGAAAATTCGGAAGGGGGGAGGGGGGAATGACGTTCTGAACATATTGTAAAGAGAGGGGGGGGGGCATGGGCCAAAAAAGGTTGAGAACCACTGCCCTACGACATTAGACTTGTAAAAAGACATACTGAAAACAACAAGCTGCCATAAAGATTGACAATAAAGTAGGTTAATATCCGCACACTGAGAGAGGTGTGCGACACGAATGTTTAATGTCTCCAGATCTTATGTTTATGTTATACAGCGAAAATATTTTTATAAATTTAGAAGATATGCGAGGAATCATCACGAGGGGGGCGGGGGGGGGGGGGGGGGGTCACAACATCAATAACAATAGATATGCGGATGACAGTACTGATTGCAGACAATGAACAGGATCTGCAACATTTAGTGGATGTGGTTATTGCACACAGTGAATAAATAGAGTTAGAATTAAATTGTAAGAAGACGCAGATTGTGATCGTTACTAAGAAGAAAGAAATATCACAATGCAATAAACGGGTAAATGGGAATATTCTTAATCATGTGAATCGGTACAACTATCTCGGAAAAGTATAATATCTGATGGGAGGTGCCTTGGAGAGATTAAAACAAGAATAGTTATGGTAAAGATTGCCTTTGCAAGATGGAAAACATACTGACCAATAAAGAGATAAATTGCAACAAGAAAAAGAGCGTTGAGATACTACATAGAACTTGTAAGCTTGAATGAATGTGAAACGTGGACAATGAGCAGACGAGCTGAAAAACATCCAATGACAGCGGAAATGTGGTTTCTGAGGAAAATGCAAAGAATACCATGGACAGACAGAAAAAAAAAAATAATGAGCAAGTCCTAGAAGAAACAGATGAAAACCGTAACATGATTAGAGAAATTAGACATTGAAAGTCAAAAGTTTTTTTGTTTTTTTTAAAATCATGTTGTGAGAAGAAATAAACTAGAGAGCCTGGTGACATCTGGCAAGATAGAGGGGAAAATAACGAAGAGAAGGCAGAGAAGTAAATACCTGGATGTCTTGGCCACATAGCATGATCGAGACAAAAACACAGAGCTGGTCCTCGATTCTGGAGATCGTGTAAGATGGCGAAATATGACCGCTCTGTCATCCCAGAGATCAAGCGCCATCATATTGACACCACTGGCACCATTGCCACCACTGACACTATTGAGACATTGACACCGATATAACATATATTCTGCTGAACCAACTTTCGTGAAGGAGCAGTTGCATTATATTTTGTGTCGACATGATGAAGAGAAACCCATTGTGAGTGAAATAATATTTGTTATCTACGTTGTGTCAGGATGAAAGGCGTCGACTGTAAACATCCCATTCATCATGACAATACCGACAAGGAAAGGCAGCGAATGCAAGGACGGGTTCTGATAGACTAAAAAAGAGTCCTTCCGACTCCGCAAATTGAGAGAGACTGAGAGAGAGAGAGAGGGGGGGGAGAGAGAGAGAGAGAGAGAGAGAGAGAGAGAGAGAGAGAGAGAGAGAGAGAGAGAGAGAGAGGAGAGTAAAAGCGGTGAATCTGGATGAGAGACATTGCTAGACATTATCCCAATGTTTGTATATGTTGATATATATGTGTAGATAGGACATTTTGTGTAGATCCTACACATCTTGTTCTATTTATAGCTCTCAAACAGAGCGTCAGATTACACGATCCAGTTCAGTCAAACGGGAAAACAAAGAACATTGTTTCAGCTGACCCAAGGCGAATCGTCATGCTGAGACCCATCTTTCTGTCATACATGTAACATTTTAAGTTACGTATTTTGCCATATTTATATGTTGACATAATGTCATATTATTGTCTTACATCATTTCACATTACAATCATTTTCACCTCACTACCTAGTATATGTGAATGTCTTGTGTCTCAAAAGCACCCGTAGACGATCACCATACCACCAAATCATCGAATCCTAGTTTCATGTGATGATAACTGATTGATGTTGACATTATGAACATCCAGGCAGCAAATAAACACAGCGGTAGTTTATGTAACTCAAAGTTCTATTTTAACATTTTTCAAGTGTATGTAATTATGCATGTTTACTTGTTCACTTACGGTACTTGTGGGGTAGACGTTTTATTAACCAGGGAGGGTATATTGTCAGGTAGGAAACCTGCCATATCTAGTAGTCAGTTAAGAAGCGTAAAACAAGACATCTAACCTTCTCCTTCCAACTCTTTAGGGGATAGCAAAACCAGCTACCTTTACCTTGTAACGAGCCATTTCCAGCTGTGCGCTTGTGTATCCAGGGACTTTTTAATTCAGTCTAAAAGAAACACTATAACGCCAGTATAACGCCAGTGTGAGCTTTAATTTAATTTATGACTGAATTGGTACGGCTCGCCTGCTAGATAATCCAGATCAAACGCAATTAGCCAATAGTGAGGCCATGTCAATTAAAGACATTAGAATGCGAACCCGTGCCCGATGGGCCGACAGAATGGCGTTTTCCCCCCACTGCGTTACCAATCCTCTCTCGAACATTGATACTTCATACTCTGTAACCCCAGCATTACTATGACCAGTCTCATTGACCAATCTCATTGATCAGTGGCCTGTCTCACTGACCAGTGACCAGTCTCATTAACCTGTGACTAGTTGTGTTGACCAGTGACCAGCTGTGTTGACCAGTGACCAGTTGTTTTGACAAGTGACCAATCGCATTGATCAGTGACCATTGACCAGTCTCATTGACCTGCGACCAGCTGTGTTGACCAGTGACCAGTTGTGTTGGCCAGTGACCAGACACATTGATCAGTGACCAATATCAGTGACCATTGACTAGTCTCATTGACCAGTGACTAGTCTAATTGACCAGTGACCAGTCTCATTGACCAGTGACCAGTCTCATTGATATGGGACCAGTCTCATTCTATTGTTTTCAATGTGATACTAGCTGGAATAAACCAACTTGGGCCATTGCTTTTAACAGATTTTCTTTCCTCTTATAGACTCAATGACGTTAGACAAGCAACTGTTACTGTGTGGGAGTCAACTGCAAATGACACTTCGCCGAATCTATAGACGAAGCATCCGCGTCTGACATTTAGCGATTGGACTTTTCAATTATCCAAATAAGGCTGGAGTATCTGGATATAAACATGCCCTTTAAAATAAATACAAGAAATGTTGTAAACATTAACATTTCCAAGTTGATTTGAATTACCTGTCACAAACAGATAACTGTGTTTTTGTTTGTTTGGAATGTACACGTCAAAATACATAAACCCGAAGAAGAAAATAATGGAAGAAAAGAAACGAACAGAAAGAAAGACAAACTGACACAGAAGGCAGTAACAATACAGTGGGTGGAGCACAGAAAGGATTGTATGTTTGAACTTTTCAGCTGCATCTCGTGGCAAGACATTTTAATAGAAAGGGATTTTTGAGTGAAAAGATTTTCAAAATCATGATTAATACTCATGGGAACACAGCGGTGACTATGACAGACAGAATAACACAGATACTATGTTGGTAGGAAGCACAGAGACAGACGGACACACAAGCAGACGGGTATATTTATTTTTTTGGCGCTCGCTCGCTTTGAACTCAAGCGTAGTCCATACACACTTCTCATAGTAGTGCTGGACTGAATTTTGCGTGCGTATTAGCTTTCCCTATTAAGAGTGTCCCTCGCCATCAGGCGAACCCACTCCGACTTCAGAGGTAAATAAATACAAAGTAATGCAGATGTACAGAACACAATTTTATTCAGATTGATACTTAGACGGGTTGACTAACAGATAATGGATGAATCACTAACAGCGAGAAATATACTGTGAGTTTCTCTAGAACACTATCCCACGCAGCACAATGGACGTTGCGGCTAAAGCCTTCGTCAGCTCAGAACACACATACACCGACACAACTACCTGCCCGGTAGTTTAAGGCTGTTTATGATTTTCTAGGGAATTTGACGTTCAGTTATTTGTTATTGCTTTCTGAACGGCTGGCGCTCATACCCTGGCGAAAATCTACTCAAAGCATTCTGCTCCGTGATCGTCTGCCGCTGATTTCCAAACTCGTAGGTAGGAAAAGCAGTCAGCCGGCAAGGCGCTGGATGATGATGATGATGACTGGATTAGGGTGGGCGCGCTAGCGAAGTTGATAGCGAACTGCGCTGGTAGTGTCATAGGCACGGTCAGAGCGGGTCCAACACATAGGCTCATCGCTTGTGAAAGTGAATGAAAGATTGGCCAGCTATTCTCCCTTGCTCCCAGGCCTACAAAATGTGATAAGGCTTTCACATTAAAGACCCATGGCAGAAAACTGCTTTGGAACAACGTTTTGTTAAAGTCATGGCATTGTGAAACTGCTTTCCCTACCACAAAGTTACAGACACCAACTAAAGGCCAATTAATGGCATTGTGAAACTGCTTTCCCCACCACAAAGTTACAGACACCGACTGAAGGCCAATTAATGGCATTGTGAAACTGCTTTCCCCACCACAAAGTTACAGACACCGACTAAAGGCCAATTAATGGCATTGTGAAACTGCTTTCCCTACCACAAAGTTACAGACACCAACTAAAGGCCAATTAATGGCATCGTGAAACTACTTTCCCTACCACAAAGTTACAGACACCAACTAAAGGCCAATTAATTAATTAGTTAGTAAGTCTTTTTCCTCTTGAGCCTAAGTCGGTGCATAGGGCAGAAGTCATGGCTCTCCATGTCTGGCGGTTCGCTGCTACCTGTTGTAGATCTTGGATGTTCACTTGGCCGTTGAATGAGCCTTCTCTGATGACGGTTCTACGCAGGGTCTCTCTTGGTCTTCCCCGTTTTCTTTTCCCTACTGGTGACCATATGAGGGCTTGGTAGGGGAGTCTTGTCTTGTCCATTCCGAGTACATGGCCGATGTAGTTCCAACGGCGTTTTCTTATAAAATTGGATACAATATCTTGCTTAGTCTCTTGACTGCTTTCCCTACCACAAAGCCTCAGACACCGACTGAAGGCCAATTAAGGGGGCACAATTGGCTACTTAAAGCTGGAGTTGATATTTTGGTACTGTTTTTGGGGAACATAGAAGGAACGGACAAGAAAGAAGCCACATGTCCCAACAAACTTGTTTCATGTCTCAAAAGGGACGTTTCCGGTCAGGAAGTAGAATTCTCGGTCTCGCAATTTGCATTCTTTTCTTTCAGCATGTTCTGCAATACCTATATTGTTCTTGCTATCATATTTCCGCAAAGTACTGAGCGTAATCGTACTAAGACATCGACAACAACGGTAAAATGCTGGTGTTGACAGCGATGTCCTGTAAATAGGATTATTCCCCCCCCCCCCCCCAAAAAAAAAAAAAAAAAAAAAAAATCAGATTTCCAGTTTCATTCGATGAAGAGTCCCATACATTGAATCATATAAAAAAAAATTGTTTTCGGCTGCATATTTACAAACGAAAATTAGGAGTGGAATTTATTTTAAGATACGGAACAAATGATAACATAAGTTCATTTTTCTAATAGAAAGGGATGGGATTTCTCGGCAATATAGATATAAAAAAAGGGTTACAAATAATAAAAACCAAAAAAAAAAAAAAAAAAAAAAATGTCAGATAATTAAATAATACAAATGAAAGCAAAGAAGAATATTGTTGCCTTAAAATATCAGTTCATTCAACACATGACCTTATACAAGGTGTATTTTTAATGGCTGTGGGTATTTGAAAATATTGCCGTTCCAAGTTTTGTATTGACCTTTTACGTTGCATGAACTCCACAGAGGGGTGAATACAAAACTTGGAACGGCAATATTTTCGAAAACCCCACAGCCATTGAAAATACACACTATACTTGTTAAGTGTTGAAGTTCGCGTCTGTTAGAGGTTTAAAAGAATTTGTTTCACTGGCAACAGCCAGATATCCCGCCCCTATTGCTTCCATACGTAAATTAACCAGATCACTAATCCAAATGAAAGAGAGTGATAGAAGGGCAGAATGTTAGACGGGCCTGCGTGTCCAATTGTTAACCCTTTGAAAATAAAGTCTGTTCGTTCGTTCGTTCGTTCCTCCCCGTGCACTTCCATTCATAACTATCGTTTCTAGGTTTGAATAGCTCTATACACGTGTAACAGATTTCATTTTTAAAAAAAAATTTTTTTTTCTTATAAACAAATCTTCTCGTCTTGAAGTGTTGTTGTTGTTGTTGTTGTTGTTGTTGTTGTTGTTGTTGTTGCTGTTGTTGTTGCTGTTGTTGGCTAGATCTGTTTGTTTTATTTATACCCAGTGAATGTTTAATAGTATTTTATAACATTAATACCTATCAAGTCGGAGTGGGCTTGCCTGTATGGCGAGGGACACCGGTAAAAGGGAAAGCAAGCCCACACGAAAAACTCAGTCCTTTACTACTTTAAACAGTGTGCAAGGACTACGCTCGAGTTTAAGCGAGCGAATAAAAAGAAAGAAGAAGATAACATAAAAATTTTAAAACATATAAATATTCTACTTCCTTTTTTGGTTTAAATTCCTCCTCCTCTTCCTTATTCTTCTCCTTTATCTTCTTCTCCACTAGCGTCCACGATATTCTAAGGTTTTGTCTGTAACATTTGATTTCAAATCTTTGATTTATTTTGTTTAGTGATTGTGAAATGAGCCCACGATTCACATCCGTATATTGCCACAGAAGTGGATATAATGGCGTTTTTGTTTTCTTTTCCGCTCACCCGCTTTCAACTCAAGCGTAGTTCATACACAATACTTCTATTAGTGCTGGACTGAATTTTGCGCGTGGATTAGCTTTCCCTATTATCAGTGTCCCTCGCCATCAGGCGAACCCAACCCAACTTCAGAGGTACTTGTAATTTACGCCTACAAGTCAAGGACGAGAAGTCAACATTTTAGTCCAACTGTCCGGCAAAGGGGTTGAACCTCTTACCTCGGCATCAGCACACCGGATGTTTAAGAATACGCGTTCTCATCCATTCGACTATGCTGAACTTCTAATGATTTATAATGATCAAAATTAACACAGACCGCAGACACAAAGGAATACTCCAAATTGTCAGGTTTGCAATAACTACAATGGCCGCGATCTGAACAGAGAATATTCAGCTGATTTGTTCAATAACTGGTCCATGTTCTTTGAGCATGTCAAGAGAGGCGAGGTGGTCTGCTGCCATGTCACCCGCAGCTGTGTTTCGAACGCGGTATGCGGGATTACCAATTGCGTTCGTAACACATCGCCACAGACCTGGTGTCTGCGATGAGCGGGTAGCCAAAAATATACGGAGACATGGTTAGGTAGACATACAGAGAGTACATATTCCGTGAATAAACGGAATAGAGTTGAGCATCAACAGAAACCCTCTTGGATGGTCAATCAATCATCCAGGTGCCGTCTCCACAGTGAAGATTGGCTACAATGGATCTCCAACAGTGCCTCTCGCCGTGATTGTACATTCAGTCATACACCGCCTGTGCATTGAAAATCATCAGCTGAACAGTTACATGGAATTTCGGGTGGAACCTCTACCAGATCAGACTCAACATTTTGCCAAATTGAGTAAGGCGAAATTTTCCTCCACGGTTGATCTGAACAGAGAGTACTATCTCATCTCATCTTGTTCCTCTTGTACCTTGCGGTATTGAGGTGAAGTATAAACAGCGGGAGAGTGCCCGCTTATGACTTCATGTATCGAGATTCCCATGGACTCTGCTATTCCCTTTGTCCGTCGTTTACGTGGTCGGCCTCTTCCCCCGCTTCTATCTGGTCTGTACATCATTGCTTGTTGTGGTATACTGTTAGTTGCTAACCTAGTTACATGGTCAAACTTGTTACATGGTTAACTTGCTGTTTTCTGACGAATCTAGCGCTGATATAGCCCCAATTTAGTTCTGATTACTTCGTTTCTGATTTTCTCTCTTCTGATTACATTGAGTATTCTTCTCAGGAATCTCATTTCTGTTTTTGTAATATTTCTTTTCTCTTTTTCTGTCATTGTCAAGGAGGTTTGGAACTGATAGCATAGAGTTGGTAGGAAGATTGTGTTGTAAAGTGCTTTCTTATTAACTATTGATACATATTTGTTCTTTAGTATTGGTGCCATTTGTCCAATGAGTTGGTTTGCCTTATTGCATCTATTTTCGATATCGTCTTCTGATTTGACATTTGAGGCTATTATATTTCCTAAGTACTTGAAGTTCTTTACTTGTTTCAGGAGGTGTTCTTGAAGATGAATCTCTGTTGTCTTTTTTTCTTTGGTTATAGTCATTATCTCTGTTTTAATGATGCTAATTTTAATGTTATGTTCCATACACATTTCGTTTAGCCTATTAATGTGGTCTTGCAATTCTGCTTCTGATTGTATTATTATTGCTTGATCGTCCACAAAAAGGAGTTCTTTAATGGTGTAATTTGCCGTTGGTTATTTTTCTGTTTTCTGTTCGTCATGCGGTGATTTTGCGGTCTCTGTTTGGCTGGTTTCTTTACATATGTTGCATATATAGGTTATGAACAAAAGAGGGGACAGGACACAACCTTGTCGTACTCCGGATCTTATGGTGAAGGGTTCTTGGTGTCCTCCAGTTGCTCTCACTATGCACTCACTGTTTTTGTATAAGCTTCTACATAAGTTTATTAGGTGTGTATTCACTCCATATCGTTTAAGGATTTCTCACAGCGTGTTTCTATCTAAGCCATCAAACGCATTTTCTTGGTCAACAAAGGCTAAGTAGAGTGTTTCATTAAATTCAATTGATTTTCTATAATTTGTCTAAGAGCAAAAATGGCGTCTGTGCATCCTTTGTTTTTCCTAAATCCAAGTTGTAATTCGCTTAGGTGGGGCTCTAGTGTTTTTCGTAATCTTTTCTCAAAAATTGTGCAGAATATTTTTCCCAGAATGACCCAAAAGGGAAATGCCTCTGTAATGTGTGCAGTCTCTTTTACTGTCTTTGTTTTTCCAAACTGGAATGATTATGGCGTTTCCCCAGTCTCATGGTGTCTGTTGTTCTACCCAAACATGATTAAATAGTCTATGTAGCCAAGCTGTTCCTACTTCTCTTACTGTTTTAATTAGTTCATTTGGTATTTCGTCTTGTCTCGGGGATTTATTTAATGGGACTAATCTGAGGCTTCTCCAATTTCTTCTTTCAGTATGTCTCGTTCTAGTTCTTCGATGGCATCTGTGTCGGTTTCCTGAATTCCCGTGGCATCTGATGGAATGTTGAGAAGTTGTTCAAAGTACTGTATCCATCTTATTAGGATTTGTTTTTGTTCACTTATTGGCTCTCCCTTTTCGCTGTTAATTATTCCAGTTGGGTCAAAGAGTTCTGCTCTGGTTCTCATTGCACTGATTTTTTAATTGGCGTTTCTAGTTGCCTCCTTGTAGTTTTTATTTAGGGTTTCTCCATATTCCTCCTAGTCTTTTTATTTTACTCTCTTTACTATTTTATTCACATGTCTTCTTGCTATTCTATATTCTATGTAATCACGGCCCTGCTTTTTCTACGCGCAAGTGAAATGTCCCTCGTGCCCGGAACAGCTCTGACTATCTAGTTTTTCGGCCGGAACAGCTCTGACTATCTAATTTTCCGGGCACAGCGACCGCACACGTGGAAGTCGTCGGCAGACTGAACGTTCCTGGTTTGTGCAGGAGCGGCCTGTGGCGAACGAAATTCCCAATACATGGAAGTGAGGAACTAAAGCAGCCAAGTACAGCACGTGGCGATTTCTTGGGTGAGCCCAGCACCAGAGCGCTACGTTTCGGCTATGCAGTTATGGCAGACTCCTTGGATGGCGGAAAATGCCCATGGACTGCCCCTGCCTTCCCTTGAGGGCTGACCGTGAAGTCTTGGACCGTTCTAACTTGACCAGCTGGGATGTGGAAGGCACCACAACAGTGAAAGTCCCCCGGGAATACCAACCTGGTAAAAAAAAATGGACGCTAAAGTCGGATGTGTTGGCCCAAGGGTTTCGGCTCAAGGGTGCCTAACCAGACAAACCATAATTACGTCTGAAAAAACACCCCGGATGAACGCAGCAGCAGCAGCAGCAGCAGCAGAAGAAGAAGAAGAAGAAGAAGAAGAAGAAGAAGAAGAAGAAGAAGAAGAAGAAGAAGAAGAAAAAACCTGTGTGTCGTGTTGAATCTCAAGTCGTCCTTCGTCTGTATACTTGTTTATCGTCAGATCAAGGGAGTAGAGCCATACACGGTGACCCTGTTGAGTTGATGCCGAGTTCAAACACTCGCAAACATTCACTAACAACATTCAACTCGGTCCACCACCTCATGATGACATTCGCAGACACCATTTATTATAATTCAGAAAGATTCTTTCAAGGACCATTTCTAATATGATCTTCACAAGTCTTCCAGCTCTTGTCTAGTAGTCTTGATTAAAATTGTATTGTTATAACTTTGACACTATATTTAGTAATTCAACGAGCGAGTGGGAATTTATGTTTCTATCGGCCTGCCATAAATCTGACTGGAATCTTGATGCATGTGTTTGTTTAAACTATCTTTCTATTCCAATCTTCTCTAATCAGCGTAACATCCCCCTAGGCGTTGACATTGTGTTTGTCTCAGAGAGTGACAGATAGATTAGGACAATTATCTTCTTATGCGGGATATGATCTCTTAGGATCCTGTGACACTGAGTCTTGTTTGTAGCTTCTGTGTGGGGTGAAATACTTGAAGCACTTAGTCTTTTGTTTGTGGTGTCTGTTTCAATCTTTAAAAATGTTGATTCAGCTGCTATTATGTCTTCAACTAGGCAGTCGTTGATAAAGAGTCTTTAACATATCTAGTTTACACCTTTGATACCTTCTAGCTCTATTGCTTTCAGTTCTAACATCTCTTATATTTCTGTCTGTCTGTCTGTCTGTCTGTCTGTCTGTCTGTCTGTCTGTCTGTCTGTCTGTCTGCCAGCCAGCAAGCCAGCCAGCCAGCCAGCCAGCCAGCCTGCCTGCCTGCCTGCCTGCCTGTCTGTCTGCCTGCCTGCCTGCCTGCCTGTCTGTCTGTCTGTCTGTCTGTCTGTCTGTCTGTCTGTCTGTCTGTCTGTCCCAGACTCATCCCTTTTTCTGTCTATGTCTATCATTCTTCCCAGAAGTAACAATATTACTAAACTATATAATTTTACAAATGTAATTCCTATTTTGTGTTTACAACAAGAATCTTATTCGCAACCACTCTTCAAACGGAGTCAGTTAAAAGAAATAAAATAATTACTTTCATTTGAAAACGACGGACAATGATACCAAAATGACATGATTACTATCGATAAGCAATCACAAAGAATGAATTAGGGAGACAAAGGTCACAATGAAGTCGCACAAAAAAGAATTATGACAACAATATATGTTGCGCAACGCTGTCGAAATGAAGATCTTTTGGGATTTCGCATTTTCTGAAGAAAATATGATCAGCGAAATAGTTTATGATTTAATTTAGTCATGAATGTTTTAAACTGAAACTAGAATGGAGATTGGAAGTGTGTATAGAGAAATAATAAGAAAGGCAGCCATACAGGCAGGCAAACAGACAGAAACATAGTCAGTCTGAACGATAGACAGAGAGGTAGTCAGCAGGCAACCATACACACGGACAGTCAGTAAGTCAGTCAGGAAGGATGGCAGACAGACAGATAGACAGCCAAACAGATAGAAAGACAGACAGACAGACAGACAGACAGACAGGCAGGCAGGCAGGCAGGCAGGCAGGCAGACCGAACGACCGACCGACCGACCAACAGACAGACAGACAGACATAAAGCAGGCAGTTAGTCAGAGAGACAGACAGACAGAAAAATAGACAGTTATACAGCCATTCTGAAAGACAGACAGATAGACAGACAGATAGAGAGACATATAGTCAGAAAGGCAGACAGATAGCAGACAGTCAGTCAGATAGTTTAATAGACTTCTGGACAGAGAGCCGGTAGTTAGTCAGAGAGACAGACAACACATAGCTGGTAGCTAGATAATCACACAAATAGATAAACCAAGCAGACAGATAGACAGATAAACTAGGACCAAAGGTTAGACGAATATGAGTTAAATGTTGTTAATTGTTCCGAGGTCATTTCGCAACCACCAAAGTAAAAAAAAAAAAAAACGAAAATGGGAGATTTTGAACTTAAATGTTACAGAAAAGTTCTTAGAAAATCGTGGATCAAGAAGAAGTAATATACTGGAAGTCAGTGTGGCTGGATTGATAAGAGAGCTCGTTCTTAAACGTCCGACATGCTGATGCCGAGGTGGTGGGTTCAGGGCTCAACCTCTACGTGGGTTAGTTGGACTAAAATGTCGATTCTTGCCCTAAGCTCGGGGACGTTAACTACAAGTACCCCAGAAGTCGGAGTGGGCTCGTCTGATGGCGAGGGACACTGGTAACATGGAAAAATAATTCACAGGCAGATCAGTCCAGTGCACTAAAAGTAGCATGCGTATGGACTACGCTTGTCTTTAAAGCGAGCGATCTCTGGGGAAAAAATGACACTTTACAAGATCTTAACAACGATGAAAGCTGACTCATAAATAGCACCATATCTCTATAGCACTAGAGCACTATATACATTGGCCGTATGTTCACAATGATTTGTAGAGAACAGTCAGGGAGGATTTGGCCTCTGGATGAAAAGGCACAGATTTGCCAATATAAAGATTGATACAGGACAACGAAGGCATTCTTTGGTGACTTATGAGGACTAACAAAGGATTCTTTCATGCAAGACGATGATGGTATAGTTTTCTACAGACTTATGCACAAACAGCTTAAGTACCAACTTGTTCCTGTCTTTGTTGTATTCATCTGTTCGGCAAATGTGATGTAGAGAAAGTTGGATGGTACAGTGATCACATATGTAGCAGAGAAATGAAAGGACAGCAAAGAGGATGCTGAAAGGTTGACAATGAGGGCCAAACAATACGTGTATATTTATTTATGATCAGTTATGTAACTACGTATATTGTCTGTCCATGTAGCGCAGTGGACAGCGTACTAGACTTCTAATTCAGAGGTCGTGGGTTTGAATTCCGTCAGGGATGCAACCGAGAAATGAAGGGACATTGTTAAAAAGGTGAATATAAGCCAAACAATGGCGTGTGTATTTATTTATGATCAACAAACCCAACCGAGAAATGAGGTAAAAAAGTTAAAATGGTGAATATGAGCGCCTCATACGTTTGTATTTATTTATGATCAACTATGTGTTGTTTGTCCATCAAGAATGATGATGACAGTTCATTTAATCCAGTGGGGTTGAAAGTATGGAGCCGTGAGTTCTAAGATGGCTGATAAGGCCTATTTCAGCTCGAAATGTTCTTTGACAATGTGGGCAAAGAATGCTTGACATTCCAGGAGGAGGATCTCCTGCAGTGGTTTTTCTGTCCAGCCTTCTCTTCACAGCTCTTGCCGTCCTGGTTGCTTCACAAGTGACTGCACCCTTGTGTAATGATGTAAGCCAAGAATTTCGGTCTTTGGCAGCAGTATCCTAAGTGTCAAGATGAATTTAAACAGCTTTTAGTGAGATCTTCAGAGTGTCTTTAAAGCATTTCCTCTGGCCGCCTTGGCAGCGTTTACCACAACTCAGCTCGCCGTAAAAAATGGTTTAGAGAGCCTGTGATCTGGCATGCGAGTTAAGTGACCAGCTCAGAGAATCTGATTCTTCAATTCGAATCTGATTCTTCATTGATAATTTGTTCACTGATCAACTATGTCACCGAGAAATGAAGGGAAGAAGTTCATAAGTAAAGTAAATGGCCGCTGTCCACGCAGTGATGCGTGTTGGCTATATGGTGCTGGTGTCGGATATTTCTAGTACCCAATCAGTGGTCAATATCATGTCGGCCGCCTGCACTTCCTGGGACACTTGGAGTAACAAACATAATAGCTGCAACAGAAACAACAACAAAAACAATAACAGTAACAACAGAAACAATAACGATAATAACCAAAACCGCGGCTCCCGTGACAGCAATAACATCATAAAACAAAACAACAACACTATCAGTATCACAAACATCAACAACAACAACATCAATAACAACAACAGTAAAAAAGAAAATCAGCATAATCAAAAACAGCAACAACACCACCAACAAAAATATCATCAATAACAACAATAGTAACAAAAAACATAATCAAGAATAACACTATCAGTATCACCAACAACTACTACAACAATAGCAATAGCAGCAGCAACACCACCACCAACAACAATGACAACAGTAACCAAAAAAAAGCAACAACAACAACAACACCAGTATCAACCACAACAACAACAAACACAACAAGACATCGGCAGTTAAAAACTTGAAGACCGCTGTTTACAGTTTTCATTTAATGTCAATATATGTCATTCATAAGTTGAATCAGAAGAACACAATTTTATTCTTGTAGAGAACGATACTAAAACAGACACAGATCATACAGCAACAACCGGGCATCTATAACCACAATGTCACAACACAAAAAAATTCTTACTAAAGAAAAGAAAAACGTATATCTTCATCTTCTTCTTTCGTTCGCTTGAAATATGTCTATACCTGCAATGTTGTCTCTTGTATGAACCTAACAGTCTTTTTAAGTTCATTCAGCGGTCCATAGAGTTTATCTTCCACTGTTGTCTCTCTAGGCCAGAAGGTTCGCCTGGATATGTTGTAGTTTGGACAGTATATTTAATATAGGAACATACAATGTGTGTGGCATGGTGGTAGTAGCAAATAGAACAGGCTTAAGTAGTTAAGGAACCTATGAGAGGTCTAGCAAAGCGGTTGGGAATTCACTTGATCCTAGAAAAATACCGATCATGAATAACGGAGGAAATTGTAGGAAAGTCGCTAGTCGCAGGCGCTGGAACTTCAATAAGCCTTCCCCATGCGGCCTGATGGCATAGGTGGAAGACAACAACAACAACAACAACAACAACAACAACAACAACAACAACAACAACAACAACAACAACAACAACAACAACAACAACAACAACAACAACAACAACACACACGAAAGACCAGCGGTAGAAGAGGACAATGGTAGGCAGGGAGAAACGATGCTGGATGGTCCCAGGCGGGGCCACGGGGTTACAAGATCAACAGACATGACTGAGAGCACCAGCGGCCGAGATCTGTAGACACGAGAACGTCTACGTCATTTGACAAGGGCTTGATGAAGATGATGACTACACACACACACACACACACACACACACACACACACACACACACACACACACACACACGAACACACACGCGCACATACACACACGCATGCACATGCACACACACACATACACGCATACAAAAACACGCACATACACACACACACTGTGGTCAGCATGGCCGAATGAATTAGAGCGCACGCTCTGAAAACATCCGGTGTGCTGATGCCAAGGTAGTGGGTTCAACCCCTACACCGGTCAGCTGGACTAAAATGTTGACTTTTCGTCCTTGACTTGGGGACGTAAATTACAAGTACTCATGAAGTCGGAGAGGATTCATCTCATGACGAGAGGCGATGGTAATAGGGGAAGCTAATCCACATGCAGCCGGCTTCCTGGCCTAGAGGTTAGCGACTTTTCTCCGTAATCTCGTAGGTAACGTGACGACGGTGAGAATCAGCAGTGGTTCGAATCGCGTCGGTAACTTACGGGGCATGTGAGCCGGCCGCTCAAAAAGCAATGGCAAACTACTGAGCGTAATCTTGCCAAGAAATCAACAATCAGCTGAAAGATGCTGATGTTGACAGCGATGTCATGTAAAGGATATGCAAAGCATTTAATCCACATGCACACATCAATCCTGTGAACTAGCAGTGGTAGTAACACGTTATGAACAACGTCTGAGTTCAACACAAGCATCCTCCCACAGGTGAAGATAGAACTCGCGCCACTGTCTTGATCAGCAAAAGAACTAACCACCAAGCCACCGCGCTCCCAACAGTTCAATCATAGTCCAACAAGGACGATATCAGCAATGCGAACCACACGAGAATCCGGACATTCCCAAAACCATTTCTTCGCCTCCCTCGTTCCACTTTCCAGGGGAGCACATAATACCTAGTTGTGCACCTCAAAGGTGAGTGTTTCCGACTTCGGCATTTGTAAGAATTGCATCCTCTAGACCAGTGGTTCTCAACAGGCGTGGAATCCCCCCAATGGGGGATTTTAAAGTTTCCATTGGGTGGGGGTGGGGGTGTGGGGGTTGGAATTAAGATTATTTTAAGATCGCGTTAATTCAAGAACCGATTACTTGATATTGTGTTTTTCCTCCATGCTTTAAAAAGTGGAGTCGCTTAAAAGTCGACAGGGTCGATTTTATTGCACCGGGTTTTATCCCATATGGCTCGGTCTCTTTCCGCAGCGCGGAAGCGTCGCACATAACACGAACTCCGTAGCTCTAACGATGACCCACAGGAGTCTCCGAAAAATTTCACTCGTGAAGCGAAGGACGCGGTGCGGAATCGAACCCACAACCTTCGGAGCCCAAGTCAAACGGCTTGACCACTTCGCCACGGAGACTCCCGGTTTTACGATTTTGTACTTCTCACCCTTCTTAAATTCGTTTTGTAACGTAAGTAGACCTGCAAATCACGTTTTATGACGTCTATACTTGTTATAGTATGTATTATTAAATTTAGCTTCGATTTTTACGTATACTGTGTAAAAAAATGGGGGGGGGGATACAGGGGGGGGGGGGGGTGACACTCTGAACATATGGTGAAGGGGTGCATGGGCCAAAAAAGGTTGAGAACCACTGCTCTAGACAACAACACTGTAGAATTACTAGCACTGTGTCAAGGAAGTCAGTTGATGGCTCGTCCAGGACGCCCTTCTGGCCTGACTATAACCATATTAGCACATACTACAGAGAGAAGTGTGTGCGTCTCCGTGGCCTAGTGGTGAAATCACCCCACGCCCAGACGATTGTGGGTTCGATTCCCGACTCCTCCATTCAGTTCAAGAGTGTTATTACTTCGGAGACTTCTGGAGGTCGTCGCTGGAGCTAGGGAGTTGGTGCTTTGTGCGACGCTTTCGGCAGGCGTCCCCGCGGAAAGAGACCGAGTTAAATGGGGGAAAAACAAGGTGCAATGAAGTCGATCCTCTAAACCTTTCACTTTTAAACAGTGAGGTGTAGACAAATAAAAAAAAAAAAACTGAAACTGTGACAAGAACACTGCAGAATTACCAGCACAGAGTCAAAGAAGTCAGCGGACACCACACTGGCGTGACCTATAACCATATCAACACATGCTACAATGAGAAGTGGCAGAAACACTGAGACCCTTATAAGAACACTGTAGAGCCGGCATTGCATTACTGACGTGACGTCCCATATTAGACAGCAGAAGAAGCTCAGACAGTTTTCACGAGAACACTGTAGAGCCAGCATTGCATTATTGAAGAGACGTATCACTATATGAGACAGCAGAAGAAGCTCAGACATTCTTCACGGGAACACTATAGAGCCGGCATTGCATTACTGAAGTGATGTATCACCATATAAGACGACCGAAGAAGCTCAGACGGCCTTCACAAGAACACACTAGAGCCAGCATTGCATTACTGAAGTGACGTATCACCATATGAGACAACAGAAGAAGCTCAGACAGTCTTCACGAGAACACTACAGAGCCGGCATTGCATTATTGAAGTGACGTATCATCATTTAAGACGACAGAAGAAGCTCAGACAAGAACAAAGAAAGAAATTTCTTAAAAAAAATTCTCCCGAAGCTATGTGTTTGTGATGTGACGGGACTATCACAGTTTTGTAGGCCTGAATGCACGGAGAAATAAATGGCCAGTCTTGCCCTCACTTTACAGGCGAAGAGCCCAGGCACCGAACCCTGGTCAGACCGTTCTTATCACATTATTATTGTGTTAAAGTAGCCAGGTCAATGCCGCGCTCATGACAACACACACCGACATGAGCTCACCAGAGACTATATACAACTGGACACGGTGGATATTATATGCACACAGAAAGACAGAAGGAGATGTTGACATTGCATGTCATGTCGAGTGTGGACATTACATATGATGTCATGTGTGGACATTACATGTAATGTCATGCTAATCTCTTCATATATTATTAAGTTTGTGTATTTAATATATTTATATGCTTAACTAACCTGATAAGTTTACGTTTATGTACATAATCTCCTTAAATATTAATGAGCTAAATCATTTCCCATTTCAATATTCAGAAGCTTAACTCATCAACTTCGTAAATTATCACGCCGTTAACTCATTTGTTAAATGTCAATATTCATATTGCTAACGTATTATCTTAGTAAATGTTCGTAACATTAACTCATTATCTACGTTAATATTAAGCAATTTAACGCATTCTTTGCTGTAATAATCGCGTGTCCTGAGAATTATTTATCTCGTTTTCAAACTGTTATATCACACATTATTAAAAGTTCTAACTTACTTCAGTGTTTCATATTTAGATGGACTGTAACAAACTGATTGACTGATTAATTCCGACACGCCCGGATGTACTCTGTCTCTCTTAGAAAATGGCGGGGTGTAGGGGATGCTGACTGATTATGAATACATCTATGTTGTCCCGGCCTGTGATGACGCCTGCCACAAGTCACGTCAACTGTTTCAGCCTGATACATCCCCCAACTTCTGTGTCAGCCTGTAGAAAATTATCGTATATGCTTTGTGTTATGTGCTGTTTTCCCATTCGTAGCTAATTGTTTGTGTCTCCGAGGCCAGTATATTAGTTAGCCTATGCCCTGAGACCCCTGCAAGGCAATGACAGACGATCCACCGAAGGGGTTGAAGAGGTCATTTGTCTATATTCCTCCAAAGTCGGAGAGTGTCTACCTGCACGGCAAGGAACCACCAGTCTGCACACCAATAAGTCAGACATGGGACAACGGATACTCACGCAAACCTCAGGTCCTGTATGACATCACAGTGATGTTGTCAACAGGATGTCTTCATCCGACATACAGGACATCACACTGGAGTTCACAGCCAGCGAACACAAGCAAGCAAGTAAGCATTTGTCTATATAATTTAACCCGCGATTAACGTTCTGAAGCATATATTGAGATTCAGACTATCAACTCCATATGGAGTCTCAGATGAACAGTGAGGATATGCAGGGACTATTTCTACACCTATGCACACACTGGAATTTGCCACTACCACCGCACCACTGTCTTGTCTACACAGCTGAGGTTCCATATCATGAGCTCTTACTGCAAACCCCAGTAACAATAATGAAACCTTTACACGCAGTGAGGAGTATTTGGGTTCATGGTACTAGCGCCATATTTGTATAGACCAATCGTCACTCAATAGAGGGTCTCCGCAGCGAAGTGGTCAGCCTTCATGCCTAGAGCTGCGGAAGTTATTGATATATTTAAGGACCAAGTCATTCGGTTCACGCTGGAACTACGGAGCTGGTACACCGTACGATGCTTTGCGGAAAGAAGACCGACGAATATAGGACAGAACCCAGTGCAATGAAGCCAGTCCCTTTGCCTCTAACCGCTTTAAAACCTGTATTTAATGGGTGGTGTGAACAATATCATGCCCACCGCCCTAACTTTGTAGACTACATTCCATGGTACCTATGGACATCCATCTAGGTCAATATGCACAATGCTAGCAACCTTTTCCATTTTCCATATCTAAGACACGCCGAGCTGAGACCGCTGGGCTCAGTCGGTTACAGCGTCGTGCTAATACAACTAGTGTCGTGCGTTCGACACCCATACTGGCCACTAATTGTTCAGCCAAAACGTAAGAAAGTATCTGTTCAATTATGTTAGTATGTAAGCGCTGCTAGTAGCGATAAAACATCTTGCGCCAGATGACATGAACTGGGCGGTAAGCATGAGGCGTATTCAAAAAAGTATCGAATCTTGGCCCTGAGATATACCATGACTCACCTAGAGGTCTCAGACTCTGATTCCTTTCAGGCTACTCTTTCTGGGACTGGACACGCTTCTCAAGGCGGTCCAGCCATTGTTGGAAGCATCTCATGATCACAAAGCATGAATCACATGCGACGAATGGCCGTGTGTGTTGTCACGATGGAGATGCCAAGTTCCTGTTACCTACAGGTTTGTTCACGTAAGATAGATGAGTGAAGGAAGGGCTGAATATAAGACGGGCCTGCTTGCCCAATTTGTGACTCTTTGAAAATAAGCTCGTTCGTTCATTCATTCGCATACTGATTCAGACTTTCTTAACGAAACACAATATTTGACTAGTTCGTCAGGCTCCCTATTCTTTCGACTTGGCTCCTTGAGATTTTTCGCTGTTCCCACATTGAAAATGTTACTCCAAGGACTCGATTTTGAACCACGAGAAGACATTATACGGAGTGCTAGAGCCACGCTCTAATGTATTCTCAAAGAAACCTCGCTGAAATGCTTCCAACAGAGACTAGATAGCTGAAGTACAGTCCCAAGGAGATTGCTTTCAAGAGGATTAGGATTTAAAAACCTTCAGGCATGTAACTATTTTTTCCTGGCCGAAGATTGGATACGTTTTGAACAGAAGTCGACCACAGAATGCTAGACTAAACAGCCACAATAAAACAGGTAAATGTAAGATGTTATGACAGGCTTTCTCCTTCATTCAAAACAGTAGGAAAGCTCACTTCCTATTACCAGGAAAGTGAGTTACAACGTTTTCACGTTGTGTGGAAAGTCCCTGCTTTCCACGTTCTAGTGTTCACTTGCTGAACACAGCAGTAACCTTTACTCTCTGACCTAGGCTATAACTTAACCATGCCATGACGTCGTCAGGGTCATGGCAAAGTATAATATCATCAAATATCGCCCTTGACTTGGGGACCTTAATTACAAGTACATCTCAAGTCGGAATGGGTTCACCTGATGGCGAGGGACACTGTTAATAGGGAAAGCTAACCCACACACAAAATTCAGTCAGTCAGTACTATACATAGTGTGTATGGACTACGCTTGAGTTCAAGCGAGCGAGCGCAAAAAAATAATCTTCAAATGGCAAAACAGAAGACGAGATCGAAAATAGGTGCAATAAGGCAAACCAACTCCTTGGACAAATGGCACCAATACTAAAGAACAAACATGTATCAGTAGTTACTAAGAAAGCACTCTACAACACAATCTTCCTACCAACTCTATGCTACCAAAGCCAAACCTGGACAATGACAGAAAAAGAGAAAAGAAAAATAACAACAACAGAAATGAGATTCCTGAGAGGCCGACCACGTAAACGATGGACAGAGGGAATAACAGAGTCCATGGGAATCTCTATACATAAAGCCCATAATCGGGCACTCTCCCGCTGTTTATACTTCACCTCGACACCGCAAAGTACAAGAGAAACAAGATGCGATGAGATGAAAATGAGATAGTTCAAACTGTACTATAGTTTAACGATACTTCGACACTATATTTTAATTAAACGTTTCTTATACACTATATTATAGATAAACGATACGTTCAGACTATACTATGGTTTAAAGATACTTCGACACTGTACTATAGCCAAACGATATTTTCACACAATTTTATAGTTAAACGATACTTTCACACCAAATGATTGTTTAACAATACTTTAAAATTATAATATCAGTAGTCGTAGCTTCAACTCTTTATTATGTTTAACGATACTTGTACACTTTCTTTCAGTCTGTTTAATGAAACACGACACATATATATTATGTCATAACAAAATAACACATAAAGTTTGTAACAGCACATAATATATAATCATAAATATTCAAACTTCAAAATGACCAATGACAAATTAATAATAGAACCATCCACACAATCCTACAGTTACTTTGTTCTTGCTTGTCTGTTGACCGCCCGAGAGTGGCACTTCACAGCAATCCCCGGAATCGTGTGGTCATCTGCAAGACCAGTTAATTGAAGAAAACAACCAGGCCACTCATTTTCTGTCATGTCTTACTGCAGACAGTCGGGGATTCTGAAAAGTGAAAAAGGTGCTTGAATAACTATGTTTGAAACAACAAATGGTTGTCATCTAGCTGCGTTTGAAATAAAAAATGGTTGCCATGGCATGTCAGGTTATTCACTCCGAAGATTGGCACAATAATTCTGAAAATGACACTCTTTCATTCCGGATTTGAAGCTAGTTAGTTAGATTAGCCGCACTGCACATCGAGCCATATAATCCATAGGGTTCTGATCCCCTCCCGGCATCTCCCACAGCGTGCATTGGTTATCCTTGGTTGACAATTTGTCGTGGCTCCAAGCATAGCGTTTTTGTCTGGCTTCATCCATTGTCACTTTGTGCTCTTGCAGTGTGGCCAATGATGCATATTCACAGTCATCACTTGATTCGTTTAGCTAACCTGTCTCTCCGAGGACATTCATTATACCAGCCCGTCCATAACTCGCCCGCTTTATTCTTAGAAAGATAATGAGGTGGGTTTAAAAAAAAACAACTAATTTCCACTTACAGGTCGCTGTAACCTGAACCTTTATCAGCAATTTCCGGCTGTTAGGAAAATTGTAAATCACCAATCTGGACATTTTGTGGGAAGCTAAATAGCAAAGACAACGTATCACAAACATCAGAAAGAAGCAGTCATCACATTTTTGCCACATTATGAAAAGACACACACTGGGACATGTTGTGACAACGGGAAAAATTTTCGGAAAGAGTGATAGAGGAAGACAGCGTGAGAAAATATGTCGATGATGTTTTAGTGTATCGTCAGGGTAAGGATAGAGAGCAGGTTGCTGTGGAACTACAAACCGAACTCAATCGCATAAGTACTTGGTGTGATGAAGCTGGGGCAATGGTCAACCCAACAAAGGCAACAGTGACCTGGTTCTCGTCGAATAATCATATTGTCAACACTCCAACATCAACTGTAAAGCTGTGTTCAAAGACGGTGGAAAGAACGCAGGCAATGAATTACCTGGGGATACGGTTTGATCGAAGCCTTGCTTATAATGAGCACATAGACCAGTTGATAACAAAGGCCAAGCGGGGTTTGGCAGCGATGCGGGTGATGGCGGCAGCAAACTGTGAGCAGCGCCATCTATGTCTTCTGTACGAGGGGTTGGTCATGTCTGTTTTGGAGTATGCAATGGCAATCCTGACTCTCAGCCATAAGCAGATAGAAAGGATGGAAAGGATACAGAATGAAGCTATGCGCATTATTCTTGGATGTACAAGAGATACAGCATGCAGGGCGATGCGCTACCTTCTTGGGTTTCCAACCATTGAAGAGAGAATACAAGGTTGCAGGGCACGCGCCTACCTCAGAATTAACGCAAACACACAACATCCACTGCATAGTGAAATTAGGAAGGTGAAGGGCAGCAGGTTAAAAAGAGGACGGTCGTGGATGGGTCAAGCCGAAGACATTCTTCAACAGGTGTGTTCACTTGAGGACTTAGAACCTGGCGAGGAGTGGGTGCAAGTGCCAACAGACTTCTGCACATCCTTTTCAGTTTGCATCCAACTTGACAGAAAATGCAGACAAGAAAATCCGGCTGCTGTTGAGGCTGAAGTACAAGCGTTGATTTTCGAGAATTCGCTAGATGGTGACGCGGTCATCTACACAGATGGGTCGGTCGTCCGACATGTGAGAAGCTCATGGGCCTTTACAGCTCGGGCCGGAGGGAGAATTGTGAAGGAGGACTCTGGTGCTTTCACTGAAACCACACGTAGCCTGACCATGGAAGTCATGGCAGTAAGTAAAGCAATAACATGGCTCGAGACACAGACATTCACTAGGGCTTGTTTCCTTAGCGACTCAATGAACATGATCAAGAGGATAGAGGAGGGGTCGATCCGAATAGAATGGTTGCTGCCTCTGGAGCGGTCTCGGCTGGCAAAGATTAGTTTCATCTTCGTGCCAGGGCATGCGGGAGTACAAGGCTGACAAGCTCACAGGTGAGGCTACTGTGGAGGGCGGACGCGCCATGGACCAGGCCGACATTCTGAATGCTCTACGAGAAGTAAGACTTTTGCGAGAACCAAGTGATGACTGTGAATCTACAACAATGGCCAGACTGCGAGAGCAGCAAATTAAAAGAGGTGTGGCCAAACAAGAACACTACGCAGGAAGCCAAAGAAGATTGATAAACCAACACAGAACTGGCGTCGTTAGCCGCTACACGCTGCGGGATTTGCTGAGGAGGGGATCCGAGCACTTATGGACTGAATGGTTCGATGTGCAATGAGGATGATCTGTCGACTATCTAACTAACTAACTAACATGTTATTAAACGCCTAGAGTCAAAAGAAGCTGTGAATTTAAACTGTGTTCAGTTGATTCATTGAGTTGCGTTGTGTTGACTTAAAGAAGTAGCTGTCGTCACTTCTACAGTATCGGCACTCATAGAACATTCTTGATGCACACAGAAACTTACACGTGTACGAGCGCCGCAATGAGAACCTTCAACCCTAAGAATATACATAACGGAGAACCCCTACCTAGCGGGATTGATTCAACGAGCCAGAAAACTCATGGCGTAAAACTCAAGACGGCGGACAGCATCAATAGTATAGATCGCCCTACTTTGTCATCTGCCCTGGTTTAGACACCATTCTCTTCCTGGCACTGATGTGGTTAATTCTCCACTTATTTATGTAGATGCCTCATGAACTGTATTCACCACACCTACGTGTGTTGTTCATCCTTTACCAGTACACGATGAAGTTGCTAGTTTCACTTCATCCAGCTAAGACTACACGTTTCTCATGCTCATTAATTCCCTCTGGGCACTAGGGCGGAGTCTTTTGTGAAAATGAAATATAGTAAACCCATGGAAGAAACACTACCAGCCTAGGCTTAATCCCATCAGTCCGTGTGTGCTGCGGATCAAGATCAAACCCCTGTCATGGTTCCGATGACCTGAGAATTAATGCATCGGTCTTAAACAATTGAAACCAATAGTCTTCCAGATTATCCACGACCAAACAACCAGCTAGACAACCATCCAGGCAGCCAACCATCCACTCAGCCAACCATCCAGGCAGCCAACCATCCAGACAGCCAACCATCCAGGCACCCAACCTTCCACTCAGCCAACCATCCAGGCAGCCAACCATCCAGGCAGCCAACCATCCAGGCAGCCAATCATCCAGGCAGCCAATCATCCAGGCAGCCAACTATCCAGGCAGTCAACCATCCAGGCAGCCAACTATCCAGGCAGCCAATCATCCAGGCAGCCAACCAACGAGACAGCCAACCATCCACTCAGCCAACTATCCAGACAACCAACCATCCACTCAGCCAACTATCCAGACAGCCAACCACCCACTCAGCCAACCATCCAGGCAGCCAACCATCCAGGCAGCCAACCATCCAGGCAGCCAACCATCCAGGCAGCCAACCTTCCAGACAGGCAGCCAGCCATCCAGCAGCCAGCTAACCAACCAATCAACCAACCAATTAACCAGTCAATCAATTAACCAGCTAATGGCATTATATTGTACAGGTCTGAATGAACGTGAAAATAGGCTGGTCAGTCGTTCCCAGGTGGCTACAGAAGTGTGAGAGGAAGCCTCTTTGTAGACACATTAATATGTGAGGTCAAGCTACATTTAACTACGACGTAATGGATGTAAATGTCTTCATTATTTTCCACCACCGCCACCGCCGCCGCCGCCACCACCACCACCACCACCACCACCATCACCACCACCACCACCACCACCACCACCACCACCACCACCAACAACAACAACAAATGTTGCATGTCACTACCACCACCAACAACAAATATTACATGTCAATACCACCACCAACAACAAATGTTGCATGTCCTTTGCAGAACGGCGTAATCAACCTCAAGCACGGGAAGAATTTTTAGACAAGTTTACGTTCAGAAGTTTGCTATTGCTTTCTGAATGGAAAGTCAACGTTGTAGTCCCACTGAACCCTTAACCCAGCATCAGCGCACCCTAAGCTTATACTCAAGATCATTCTCACTTCCCCCTCTCTCACCCATCCCGACCACACAGACTGCCTGTGTTTTAACCACCAATAATATCCAAAACACAGTATAGTATGGTGGGAGATAAAACCGTTGTCCATTTATAATATACCATACAGCAAGATATAAATAACAACAAGATATAAATAACAATGTTCATTTGAGCACTGTGGGAAATTTCCGCCAACATAATGCACAGTTTAAAGAAACGAAAGCACATAATATAGAATTGTGATTTCAGAAAAAAATATAGAAATCAGGCGAAGAGCAAAACTAGCGAACGACTCATTAAGTGCTTGCCCGTGTGTAATTATGAGGAGCAAATATTGAATGAACGGTTGATTTTGTTCCTTTGTAAAGAAATCTTTGACCGTTACAATGCCGGATTAAATCAACCGCTCGCTCCATTTAAATCTGGCCACTGATCGACGCCTAATTCCCAAGGAAATTCAGATGCTGTTTGTTCGGGCTGATTACAAGTGCAAATGACAGAAACTAGTTGAAATAACACGCAGTTTTAATTGTTGCAGAAAACACAGTTTAATTTTCTATTTCAATGTTGGGAATAACCAAGGTGCATTCTGCTAGACAAGTTTTGTCATGATAATTTTAAATACAATGGGGGACTGATTTAGAAACCGCCTACGCCCAGGCTTAAAATATAATTATAGACTCAGACGAATTCGAAAGCAGGGACAAACTGAGAGCACAAACAAAGCAGACATTGAGAGGCAATGATACATTTAGCAGTCAACAGTGGGTAAGATATTCTACCGTTCTACTTTGTCTTCTTTGATGAGTCTGCATATATTTATATTTTCAGTTAAGTTGAGTCATGAACCGACACCACTTCACTCAAGACATTTCCATTCATGCTCCATCCTCATCTGCATCAGCCAGCGAAGAGTCCCAATACTAATGCCATTAGTAATGGTATCTGTAGAAGACTGTTTATATGTCCTTCTGGCCTTTCCTCGGAGTTTTGAGAGTTGGCCAGATCCTCTGATCACTCTCCGCAGCACCATTCTTTCCAAGCTATGATGACATATCCGTACTTCTGTACTATACACACGATTCCATATTGCTTCTAAATTGACGTGGACAAGGCCTTAGGTTCGTACCGGAATACGATCAGCGTTGCCAGGTGTAGATTGTGCTCACTCTTTAAATCTCAAATCCCAGAACAACCAAATAAATCGATTCCAAAGAACCCCGACCACACCTCCCTTGTCATGCACCAATACCCCACCAGGGAGAGGGGTGCAGACCCAGCCAAAACGTCAGCTGCTTGTTTCCCGCCACACCAACATGTCCTGGAGAAAAAATCCAACAGATGCTCTCTATTTTTGATTGTTGAAACGAAGCCTACCTGTCTGCCCGAAGTATGCCCGTCTTCACCTTACCTATACTTTGTGAGTCTGTTACAATCACGACAAGCGTGTGCTGTTTGGTTGTGTGAATACACTCAAATATGTCGTTTAAAAGCAACGGAAGTTTGAGAAATACCGGCGTGGTCACATAACTCATCGAATAGAACATCTAAACTGCTCCAATACGAGGTAGAGGATGCGAAACACAACACGGTGTGACAAACGCAGCCCTGGCAACAGATCACCCATCGAGACAAGTGGACAACTCTGCAGCTGAGCATAACAGGGCATTCATTTATCTTGACAGTAGGAAACTGCCTTCAAAGACAGGTAATATACACACTATATGTACATATAGATTAACAATAGGAAATTCCAAAGAAGTTCACCCATTCCATCAAGCAAGCAAAGAGATGTTTCTGGAAAGAAGACAAAAGCGAAGAAGATATTCATAAATGAAGAAATCTTTAAGCTCATGGGCAGAAGATAAACTAAGGTCACAAATGGCACAGAAGAATATGATAATATACATTTTTAAAAAGTTAAATACGCACAGTCAAAAGAAATTTGTTACCAGAGTAGTGCAACAAAATTGAATTAAAATCTATTAAAGATGCACAAAATATGCACAGACAAACGAATGATTTGACAGGAAGAAACATCACAGATTGTTTGAAATCAAAGACAGGACATATGAAGAAGATGCTATAATAAATAAATGAAATGAACGCATGGAAGAGTTGTTTCATGGAGAAAAAGCAGAATTAACAGAAGACTTAGAATTGTTTCCTATACTAAATAAAGAAGCCACTTTGCTTTCAAACATATGAAAAAGGAAAAACACAGCTGGGCTAGATGAAACCACTGTAAAGGGATTAGTGGTTCTGAGACCATTGACAACGAAAATATTAACTAAATTATTGAATTATGTTTACAACAATGGATTTATACCTAGTGATGTGCTGAGATCTGTATTTATAGCTGTTCCAAGAGTAATTGAAAGCGAAGAATTCCGTACATACATCCTCATAAGCCATGTCACCAAGTTTCTACTCTTACTAATAACGAGAAGAGGAAGAAAAGAAAGAAAATAAGGAAGGAAATTAGTGGAGAATAGCATTGATTTGTAGACGGGAAATAAATAATTAATGAAACACACATTTCAAATACTAATAGAGAGATCAGTTGAGACGCAAAACGAAATGATATCTATCATCTATCTGTGTTTTATAGATTACACCACAGCATTTGACGAAGTTAAACCTGATGACATTGTCAAAATGTTGGAGGATATTAAAATTGATGGGTAAAATTTCTCAATTATAATACGTGTTTACTGAAAACAAATAATAACAATTAAACTAAGAAATAAATTAGGCAATTGTTAGTTAGTTAGTTAGTTAGTTAGTCGCAGTTCCAACTTCACAGCAACGGGTAGTCCCCATTATGCTCCGTTCCTGTGCCAGTCAATATCACACAAAATGCTCCCCACTGCCCAATGTGAAAAGTGGAATAGACAGGAGTCTCGACAAACAACAGCCCGCACAGATACACTGTGCATAATGCCGCCACCAGAATGTCAACACACCAGTCCCCCACGAAACACCCAGTTCATCTCTGATGGAATCGGCAGTATTTTCCTATCTGAATGTTCCCTAGATGTTCACCCACACAATCCACGAAAATACAGTTCATCGCTGATGGCAGTGGCAGTCAACCAGAAGCCCAGCAGCCATGCATTTCTGCATAAGGCAAAAACCGGTAACCTCTGGGACATAGCCACCTGCCATCACTCCGAACATGCAGTCACGTTCCAAAGAACCTCAGGCAGATTCAAAAAGCATTTCACACGAAACTCACAGCTCACAGTGTCGCGCCACGCACTCACTCAGTAGCAGGGCGACGGAACCATCAAGCCTCCTTAGTCGCCTCTTACGACATGCGTGGTAGGCTACAGTGTTACTATTCTTTGCTTCCCTTATGGGCCCCGGTAACACACGGGAGTATTGTAGGCAATTGTGAACAGGTAAAGCAAGGAGCAGGACAAGAATTTGTTTTGTCACCGGATCTTTCTCTCTATCATCATCAAGTGCCCTGTCAGCTGGTGTAGGCGTTCATGTCTCTCCACAGATCTTGGTCAGTGGTGTTCTGGATCAACTATGCTGAAGATATTCCTCCATGCCTCCGTCTCAATCCATCCAGCATCATTTCTCTTGGTCGGCCACTGCCTAACTTCTCCTTGATCTTTCCAGTTGTCACGATGTTCTTCAATGTCTCTCTTCTCATCACATGAGCTAAGAAAGCTGCTTTCTCTTCTTATTGTTGTATAAAATGCTCTAGTTTCATTAGCCCCTTTCAGGCAACAGTTGTTAGTTACCCTGAAAGTCCAAGGAATTCACAACATTCGTCTCAGGAACCCCATCTCTGTTGCTTCCAAGTTGTTCCTAATTTAGTCATTTACATTCCAAGATTCACTGCCATACAGCAAATCAGGTTCTGTATAGCAATTCAGCATTCTCTTTCTATAGCGAAATAATAATGTGAGATACTAAATATGAAACAGGAACACGAGTCGGAGGTTATAATATAAACTATCTATGTATCAGTAGTGGGTTAGCTGGTATTTGATTAGATTTTCTGGATTGTGGTGCTGGATTGACCCCAATCCAGCTGGTTTGGGGTTAGGGGTTAGGGGTTAAGGTTAGGGGTAGGGGTTAGGGGTTAGGGTTAGGGGTTAGGGGTTAGGGTTAGGGGTTAGGGTTAGGGGATAGTGTTAGGGGTTAGGGGTTAGGGGTTAGGGTTTAGGGGGTTAGGGTTTCCGTGTGCTCCTAATTATACTGTCTGGATTGACCTCGCTGGACTGACCCCAATCCAGCTCGTTTTTGGGGTGGGTTGCGTAGGGTGGGTATCTAAGTCATATGTAAGGGTGATAATTCTAAGAGCAGATAACTGTGTGTGTGTGTATAATATTTTAACTAATTTTAAAAAATAAAATAAAAAATAAAACAACAACCAAAGGCGCGCAGGGGCGGGCGGTGGGCGCAGGAGCAAGCGCGGCCGATCGGTCGCGTGGAGCGGTCGACCCCAGTAAAACAGTGTCTTGTAGTACCCAAGTGGCCAGTCATTGCTGAGTGATCACTAGTCCGGTTATTGACGAGTACTGTGGTGGGGTTAGGTGGGTCGAAGCCTCGAGCCGCGCCCGGTGTCATATGAAAATTATAATAAGTAAAAAGGTATATATGGCGTGTATATGATCTGTAGTGGGTCGTAGTGGCTTATAAACTATCATCATATAGATTAAACCTCTTCAAATGAAAACCTTAAAACAGTAAAGATGACCGGTAGTAACGGATGTAAGGGGCATGGCTTAGTGTTATTCGTTGTTAAGGAGTAGGTGAGCGGAGAATTAGCTAGAGAAGTGCTTCTGAACATTTTAAAGGGGTGAGCGAGTGGCGAAGTGGCTAAATGAATGCGCCCGTTCCTTGGTAAGAGCCAGGGTGATCGAGTGGAGAAGTGGGTAAATAATGGCATGGGGGTCTACCACTGACACATTCAACGCATAATGGCGGCGTCTGTAGTCAGAAGACCTAGGATATTTTCATTATATGTCTATTGTAAAGGGGTCGACTGTTTTATTATAACGATAGTTTCTATTATCTGTAGTGGATGGGACTTAAATACTAGCATCATACCGTTTACAGCTCTTCAAATGAAAACTTTGAAAGTGTAAAGATGGCCGATGGTTATTGTGGGTATGACTTTGTGATATTCATTGTTAAGGGGTGGAGTGAGTGGGTGAGTAACTAGATAAACGCTTCCGACCACTAGCAGCGGTTTCGAATCCCAATGGGGCGGTCTAGTGGTAGAAGAAATATTGATAATATTTGGTTACTTAGTTGTGATTTCGAGCTCGGTTGTTATTAACCCGGTTATGTTTAGAAAAGTAGAGGTGGTGTGCTGGTTGCGGAGTATGTTTAGGGGGTACCCCAGACACCGTGGAAGTGACAGGTTCGAATCTCGGAACTTTGTCGTGGGTAAGATTTCCAGTCATCAAGGTGTGGGTGTCGTCGCTGCCACAAGTCCCACCGCTGATGAAAAACACAGGCAGCAGATTTCACCATTGTACCTACGGGTCACAAAATATAAGCTAACTTAACATTCAGAATATGACCTCAACAGGTGTTGCAAAAAATCAATACTTATTCTTATAACGGCTAATCCAGGGGATTATCGTCATCGTAATGACCAAGTCAGGTTAATAATATCTCTTATATCTCCGCCATTGCAAATAGTTCGCAATATTAATAAATGTTCATATAAAGGTTGGAAGGGGATTAAAAGATTAACACCTATTGTCGGGACATCCAATAAAAATCAATAACACTACCCTCGATTTTTCTCATAATTGCCGATTGGAGATTATGGGCTTTGTGTATGTGTCCTTATTTAGTTAAAACAGGTGGTATGAGTAGGAGATATCACAAACAGTATCAGCATGTGCCACTCTGATCTTAAATATCAGTAGTTCGTTATTCTTGTGACATTGAAAACGCTTGAGGTTTGAAAAAGGATAGTGTACTATGTTATTAGGAGGTTTTTATAGATTGACCAGTATGTGAAGTTGATAAGAGCACCCTTGTCAGCGCATCGTAGCTGTGTTGTGAGTTGTCGCCTATTACATCCGGGTGTAAAAATATTCAAACATATTTCATATAAACTCAATAAGCATGCCTCTATATAGCTGCACTGCGAACTTGGCTAGAGTCTACTTTAGGAAAGTATCGTGCATCTGTGTATACGGGTTTACCACTGCTTATAGATGTGTGCAGTATTATTGGAAAGCGGCCGTTATGTAAACATTATCAAAGTATGTTGCCTTACAGAGCTGGTATAGTGTCTATGTGTCTGCTTTGCTGACTGTTTTATTCTGTTGCCCTGTAGTATTTGGAGGGAATTTCATGCGGGTGTCTAGTGAACTTTAAAAAAAAATATGTCTCAGAATCCACAATGCCACTGGCATTAGAGGCATTTCAGCTTGTCTGCTCACTGACCTTGCTTCACAGTCATACAAAAGTACAGGTTCTATGTAGTACTTAAACACTCCTTTTATTTCTCATTACAGTTGACAACTTTATATTAGTCAGTATGTATTCCAACTTTCAAAAGGCAACCTTCATCACAACGATTCTTGTTCTAACGCTTTAAAGCCACCTCATATCAGACATTGTTGTCTTTCCTTGTAGGCTCACGGCTACTGCTTCATCGTTTCAAGCTCCATACCTCTACTCGTATGTATTAGTGTGGTAGAAGTAAACCAACATCTCACAAGATAGACATGTATTACCACAATGTATATGGACCTGTGGGAAACGGCTACATCAGGGCAAAGAGGGCGTTGTATCTGTCACATGCGTATGGATACAGCCGAGACGCGTCGTTAAGAGGGATACTACAGAAAAAAACCGTGTTCTGTTGGCGATCGAACCAGGGGACCTAACTCGTGATGACCACCATGTACGGGAGTGATTCTTCCCCCTCGTCAACATGGCGCCGGAAGTTTAAAAAGGTCTCCCTTCTCTATCGTTTCTATGTCCGAGTCGTCATAGGGTCACCAAGTAACAGCAAAGAACACGAAACTACTACTACCGAGGCCTCTATACACCACAAGGCAGTTTCGAATACAGTATACACAACTATAACCAAGTCATCACCGTGTTCGACTAACCCATTCTCATAGATATAGAGGAGAGATGTGAGCACCGAGGCCAGTTGGGGCAGGTGTACCTTTTACTTAACAGCAATCGGGTCATACACCGACGAGTGTTTAGCTATTTTTATCACCTGAATAATATCACCTGTGAACACAACAAGCTTCCCCGGATCAATCTTAGGTGCCTCATATAACATGACATATCATGTACCCGCTGGCCTGACCAGCGCAGTTATCGCGGCTCAGAGCAGACATTTACACTTTCATTAACTCTTCTGCCTAGCCAAAGGGGTCTTTGCATCTTTCCGCAGAAACCTATTTCCAATGCCAATATATGTTTTTCAATGTGTCGGCTCATTACCACATTTCACATCCAGACAAAAGTACAGGTTCTATGTTCCACTCCAACAGTCAAATAAGAAAAATATGTTAGCCAAATTATTAAAATGTTGGGCAACTATAGAAATATATCGACCAGACGTATAAAATATAGTAAAAAAATTTAGCCAAACTTATAAAACTCGTGGTCAAAATAAGAAATATCTCAACCAAGCGTATAAGAAATAGGAAAAAAAGGCTAGTCAAACTAATGAAAATGTTGGCCAAATACAGAAATATCTCGACCAACTTATAAAATGTAGGAAAAATTGTTAGCCAAACTGACAAAACTGTTAGCCAAAATAAGAAACGTCTCGACCAACTTATAAAATGTAGGAAAAGTTGTTAGCCAAACTGACAAAACAGGTGGTCAAAATAAGAAACGTCTCGACTAACATTATAAAAAGTAGGAACAATTGTAACCAAATTAATTTAAAAAGGTGACCAAAATAGGAAATATCTCGACCAAACTTATGAAAAGTAGGAAAATTATTCGTCAAATGTGACAAATATTGGGCAAGTAGGAAATCATGTTAGCCAAAGGTGAAAAATATTGACCAAGTTTTGAAATATATCGACCAAACTTACAAAAAGTAGGAAAATATGTCGACTAAAGTAGGAACATTTGTTAGCCAAAGATGAAAAATATTGGTCAAGTAAAGAAATATCGCATCCAAACTTTTAAAATGTAGGAAACTTTATTAACCAAATGTGAAAAATATTGTCCAAGTAAAGACATGTTTCAACTAATCTTATAAATATGTCGTCCAAACTTATAAACATTAGGAAAATGTGTTAACCAAATGGGAAAAATATTGGCCAAGTGGAGAAATATCTCAACCATACTTATGAAAAGGAGGAAAATGTGTTAACCTAATGAGAAAAATATCGCCCAAGTGAAGAAAAAGGTTACACAAAACTTATAAAACTTAGGAAAATGTGTTAACCTAATGAGAAAAATATCGCGTAATTGAAGAAAAAAGTTACACAAAACTTATAAAAATTAGGAAAAATGTGTTAACCTGATGAGAAAAATATTGAACTTTTATCTGAACAGACATTTCACAAGACATAATCATCAACGTCAACACTTTCCCTCTTTTACATTACCGAAAGCTTCAACTTATCAGTCCAGAGTATCCACTAAAGAAGCACTTATACATACTTATCACACATCTCATCACACTCTTGGTTCTTTCTTTTCTAACACAAAATGCCTATGTCTTTCATAGATAGCTTCACAACTTTTCCATGTCGCACCACTAAGAACTCAAAACCTTCGTTGCACATGAGCTCCAATGAAACAGTCATAACAACATTTATGGCAATGCAATCTGTGGCTCCACCTGTGATAGTTTCAATATCATTTGAGTATTCGTCAGCAAAGACCCACTTCCCATGGCTGACATCTTCAACTTTCTATACCACAATGTCTGCTACACTAACCTTCCATTGGTCCATCTTTCAACAATACAAAGAGTGTTCTCGAAGTCTAGCTAACATAACATTGCTTACTTTGTCCACCTCTATCACACTTTGTCCTTTCACAGCTGCAATAGCGGCAAGTCTGCAACCAACCAACAGTGTCTGTTATGAAGTCTACCTTTCTTAAAGCCACGTCTGTCTTAATGAGCTCTTGAATACCCTCTACCACAACTTCTAACCGACTTTCAACGTTTCATACCAAATAACATTAACATTCTCTTTGATTACAGAACAGCAGATATTCTGCTGACTAGGCAGATTTTCCAACCTCGTGGAGATAAATCATATGCCCCCTAACCTACTAGGCGCTATTCTAGACAACGAATATGGTCATCGACCAGCACCCCTAGGCAGAACTTGAAAAAACAACAGAGCTTGAGTTATTGAGACGAATGAGTTGCATTCCTTGGACTACCAGAGTGACATCAAACACAACAAACACTTTCTTACTAACCCTAACCCTAAGTATACATCATCTAATCCTAACCCTAACCCTAACTATACATCAACTAACCCTAACTCTAACTATACAACAAAATCTTTCTTAAGAGACATAGATACAAACCAGTGTTAGAAATGAAAAAGTTAAATTTATGTGATTAAATTTTAATAGTAGTTTCGTGTTCTTTGCTGTTACTTGGTGACCCTATGACGACTCGGACATAGAAACGATAGAGAAGGGAGACCTTTTTAAACTTCCGGCGCCATGTTGACGAGGGGGAAGAATCACTCCCGTACATGGTGGTCATCACGAGTTAGGTCCCCTGGTTCGATCGCCAACAGAACACGGTTTTTTTCTGTAGTATCCCTCTTAACGACGCGTCTCGGCTGTATCCATACGCATGTGACAGATACAACGCCCTCTTTGCCCTGATGTAGCCGTTTCCCACAGGTCCATATACATTGTGGTAATACATGTCTATCTTGTGAGATGTTGGTTTACTTCTACCACACTAATACATACGAGTAGAGGTATGGAGCTTGAAACGA
Source organism: Cepaea hortensis (assembly GCA_963921405.1). NCBI lineage: Eukaryota > Metazoa > Mollusca > Gastropoda > Stylommatophora > Helicidae > Cepaea > Cepaea hortensis. The sequence goes on from OY992894.1 coordinate 16,116,639, forward strand.
TGAAGCAGTAGCCGTGAGCCTACAAGGAAAGACAACAATGTCTGATATGAGGTGGCTTTAAAGCGTTAGAACAAGAATCGTTGTGATGAAGGTTGCCTTTTGAAAGTTGGAATACATACTGACTAATATAAAGTTGTCAACTGTAATGAGAAATAAAAGGAGTGTTTAAGTACTACATAGAACCTGTACTTTTGTATGACTGTGAAGCAAGGTCAGTGAGCAGACAAGCTGAAATGCCTCTAATGCCAGTGGCATTGTGGATTCTGAGACATATTTTTTTTTAAAGTTCACTAGACACCCGCATGAAATTCCCTCCAAATACTACAGGGCAACAGAATAAAACAGTCAGCAAAGCAGACACATAGACACTATACCAGCTCTGTAAGGCAACATACTTTGATAATGTTTACATAACGGCCGCTTTCCAATAATACTGCACACATCTATAAGCAGTGGTAAACCCGTATACACAGATGCACGATACTTTCCTAAAGTAGACTCTAGCCAAGTTCGCAGTGCAGCTATATAGAGGCATGCTTATTGAGTTTATATGAAATATGTTTGAATATTTTTACACCCGGATGTAATAGGCGACAACTCACAACACAGCTACGATGCGCTGACAAGGGTGCTCTTATCAACTTCACATACTGGTCAATCTATAAAAACCTCCTAATAACATAGTACACTATCCTTTTTCAAACCTCAAGCGTTTTCAATGTCACAAGAATAACGAACTACTGATATTTAAGATCAGAGTGGCACATGCTGATACTGTTTGTGATATCTCCTACTCATACCACCTGTTTTAACTAAATAAGGACACATACACAAAGCCCATAATCTCCAATCGGCAATTATGAGAAAAATCGAGGGTAGTGTTATTGATTTTTATTGGATGTCCCGACAATAGATGTTAATCTTTTAATCCCCTTCCAACCTTTATATGAACATTTATTAATATTGCGAACTATTTGCAATGGCGGAGATATAAGAGATATTATTAACCTGACTTGGTCATTACGATGACGATAATCCCCTGGATTAGCCGTTATAAGAATAAGTATTGATTTTTTGCAACACCTGTTGAGGTCATATTCTGAATGTTAAGTTAGCTTATATTTTGTGACCCGTAGGTACAATGGTGAAATCTGCTGCCTGTGTTTTTCATCAGCGGTGGGACTTGTGGCCGCGACGACACCCACACCTTGATGACTGGAAATCTTACCCACGACAAAGTTCCGAGATTCGAACCTGTCACTTCCACGGTGTCTGGGGTACCCCCTAAACATACTCCGCAACCAGCACACCACCTCTACTTTTCTAAACATAACCGGGTTAATAACAACCGAGCTCGAAATCACAACTAAGTAACCAAATATTATCAATATTTCTTCTACCACTAGACCGCCCCACTGGGATTCGAAACCGCTGCTAGTGGTCGGAAGCGTTTATCTAGTTACTTACCCACTCACTCCACCCCTTAACAATGAATATCACAAAGTCATACCCACAATAACCATCGGCCATCTTTACACTTTCAAAGTTTTCATTTGAAGAGCTGTAAACGGTATGATGCTAGTATTTAAGTCCCATCCACTACAGATAATAGAAAGTATCGTTATAATAAAACAGTCGACCCCTTTACAATAGACATATAATGAAAATATCCTAGGTCTTCTGACTACCGACGCCGCCATTATGCGTTGAATGTGTCAGTGGTAGACCTCCATGCCATTATTTACCCACTTCTCCACTCGATCACCCTGGCTCTTACCAAGGAACGGGCGCATTCATTTAGCCACTTCGCCACTCGCTCACCCCTTTAAAATGTTCAGAAGCACTTCTCTAGCTAATTCTCCGCTCACCTACTCCTTAACAACGAATAACACTAAGCCATGCCCCTTACATCCGTTACTACCGGTCATCTTTACTGTTTTAAGGTTTTCATTTGAAGAGGTTTAATCTATATGATGATAGTTTATAAGCCACTACGACCCACTACAGATCATATACACGCCATATATACCTTTTTACTTATTATAATTTTCATATGACACCGGGCGCGGCTCGAGGCTTCGACCCACCTAACCCCACCACAGTACTCGTCAATAACCGGACTAGTGATCACTCAGCAATGACTGGCCACTTGGGTACTACAAGACACTGTTTTACTGGGGTCGACCGCTCCACGCGACCGATCGGCCGCGCTTGCTCCTGCGCCCACCGCCCGCCCCTGCGCGCCTTTGGTTGTTGTTTTATTTTTTATTTTATTTTTTAAAATTAGTTAAAATATTATACACACACACACAGTTATCTGCTCTTAGAATTATCACCCTTACATATGACTTAGATACCCACCCTACGCAACCCACCCCAAAAACGAGCTGGATTGGGGTCAGTCCAGCGAGGTCAATCCAGACAGTATAATTAGGAGCACACGGAAACCCTAACCCCCTAAACCCTAACCCCCTAACCCCTAACACTATCCCCTAACCCTAACCCCTAACCCTAACCCCTAACCACTAACCCTAACCCCTAACCCCTACCCCTAACCCTAACCCCTAACCCCTAACCCCAATCCAGCTGGATTGGGGTCAATCCAGCACCACAATCCAGAAAATCTAATCAAATACCAGCTAACCCACTACTTGTATCTACGTTATGCAGATGCCACAGTATAGATAGCTGAACACGCACATCAAAGAAACAGACAACACCAAAATGTGATATTACAGTAGAATATAAAAAGGGAAACAACATCAATCAATGCAAATATCTAGGAGCAGACGTAACATCAGATGGAAGAAGCTTTTTTTTTTTTGCACTCGCTTTGAACTCAAGCGTAGTCCATTGACAGAGATCAAGAGTCGAATAACCCAAACACAAACGGAAGATTTCAGAAGATTAAAATATCTTTAGCAGTAAGCTACTCGCATTATATGTTAAAAGGAACGTGTTGAAATGGTATGTAGAACCTGCTCTCCTGTAGGGCTGTGAATGTTGGAATGTGAAGGTACACATTGGGAATAGCTGAGAAGCACTGGGGAAGTGGTGTCTCGGAAGTAAGTTGCAAATACCTTGGACTGCCAGAGTATCTGGAAGAGGTTAATGAACGTCATCATCATCATCATCATCATCATCATCATCATCATCATCATCATCATCATCATCATCATCATCATCATTATCATCATCATCATCATCATCATCATCATCATCATCATCATCATCATCATCATCATCATCATCATCATGTGCCATGCCGATAAGCGTGGGTGTTCATGTTTCGCCCTCTCACATGATCACCAGTGCCGTGGAATCAACTCCGTTTTCTTGTCTCGACCATGCCACGTGGCCAAGCCATCCAGATATTTACTTCTCTGCTTTCCCATTGTTCTTGTCCCATAAATCTAGCCAGTTGTCATCAGGTTCTCTGATTTATTTCTTCTCATAACGTGACCAGAATATATTTACCCGTTAACATCTAATATCTCTAATAAGGTTACGGTTATCATTTCCAACGAGAGTGGGATGTTATATACAAATATTAAGGAAGAAACACTCTTATTCGGTTACGTCCTCGGGAGACAAACATTGGGAGAGATGGTGACGACTGGAAATATCAGAGCTAAAAGAGGCAGGAGCAGACGGAGATAAATGATGCTGGGTGACTAAACCGGTGGCAGAGAGGAATATCCTAAAACGAATGGACGCAGAACACGAAAGACCGAGATCTTTGGAGAAACATTAACACCTACGCCATTTGGCAGGACACACAATAATGATGGTAAAATCCGCACATCATTTTCAGGTCTGAGAATGTAAAAAATAAATAAAAGGCGCCGAAGCAGGGACCTGCTGTAGGTCTGTGATGTGCTAAAACCACCACATTGTGTAGGTCTGTGATGTGATATAACCACCACATTGTCTAGGTCTGTGATGTGATAGAACCACCACATTGTGTAGTCTGTGATGTGATAGAACCACCACATTTTGTAGTGTGTGATGTGATAGAACCACCACATTGTGTAGCCTGTGATGTGATAGAACCACCACATTGTGTAGTCTGTGATGTGATAGAACAACCACATTGTGTAGGTCTGTGATGTGATAGAACCACCACATTGTGTAGGTCTGTGATGTGATAGAACCACCACATTGTGTAGGTCTGTGATGTGATAGAACCACCACATTGTGTAGGTCTGTGATGTGATATAACCACCACATTGTGTAGCCTGTGATGTGATAGAACCACCACATTGTGTAGTCTGTGATGTGATAGAACAACCACATTGTGTAGGTCTGTGATGTGATATAACCACCACATTGTGTAGCCTGTGATGTGATAGAACCACCACATTGTGTAGCCTGTGATGTGCTAGAACCACCACATTTTGTAGTGTGTGATGTGATAGAACCACCACATTGTGTAGGTCTGTGATGTGATAGAACCACCACATTGTGTAGATCTGTGATGTGATAGAACCACCACATTGTGTAGCCTGTGATGTGCTAGAACCACCACATTGTGTAGTGTGTGATGTGATAGAACCACCACATTGTGTAGATCTGTGATGTGATAGAACCACCACATTGTGTAGGTGTGAATGCGTGGTAGAATCGTTCGCCAGTCTTGCCCTCATTGTAGCGGACGACAAGCGCAGGTTTCGCAACCTCGTCCGATCTGACTCACGATATGATCAGCGTAGCTCCTTACAGTAACGCCCACTTTGAGAATGTAAACTTGACATACTAACAGAGGCTGAGTATTGAATTTCAGATGATAAACAAACATATTACCAGCTGGATTTGGAAAGTTACAATGTATGGCAAGACTGTCTGTCATCTACTGTCTAGAGTACCTTACAGTGAAGGGCAGGGAGGTCTTGAGCCTGAGGAATTAAGACCGCCTGGTTAGTGCAGTCGACGCGAACTGTGCAGCTTAGACGCTTAAACAAATCAAAAGAATTGTTTACCTGAGAAATTGAGGAAACACTAGCTTGGGTTTACACTGGGAAAACACTGACGTGGGTTTATATTGATGGGACACTGACTTGGGTTTAAATTGGGGAAACATGACTTGGGTTTACATTGGGGAAACACTGATTTGGGTTTACATTAGTAAAACACTGATTTGGGTTTAAATTGGGGAAACATGACTTGTGTTTAAATTGGGGAAACACTGATTTGGGTTTAAATTAGTAAAACACTGATTTGGGTTTAAATTGGGGAAACACTAACTTTGGTTTAAATTAGTAAAATACTGACTTGGGGTTTAAATTTGTGAAACACTGACTTGGGGTTAAATTGATAAACCACTGACTTAGATTTAAATTGGGGAAACACTGACTTGGGTGTAAATCGGGGAAACACTGACTTGGGGTTTAAATTTGTGAAACACTGACTTGGGTTTAAATTGAGAAAACACTGACTTGGATTTAAATTGGTGAATCATTGGCGTGGCATTAAATTGGGGAAACACTGACTGGGGTTTAAATTGGGGAACCACTACCTTGGGGTTTAAATTGGAGAAACACTGACTTGGGTTTAAATTAAATGTTACTTTTCCTTTGCAGCACGTTGCTATCAACCGCCAAACCAGGTTGAGTTTCTGGGTAATTTTACGTTAAGTAGTTTGCCATTGCTTTTTGAACGAGGAGTCAACGTGATCTCCAACTGACCCGTGATAAGAAACGAAAATGGAGAATTATTCAACAATATATTTGCGCAGTGACTCTGTCGGGAACAAACATAACACCCTAACCTGCACATTTTGCGGCTACTGTACTAGCCAGGCGGCCTCAAGCGTGGACGGTCATGTTTTGCCATGTCACTCGATCACCAGAGTCGTGGATCAGCTCAGTGTTCTTGTCTCGACCATACAACGTGGCCAAGCCACCCAGGATTTACATCTCTGCCCCCTCCCTTGTTCTCTTCCCCTCGATCTTGCCAGTTGTCATCAAGTTCTCCAATTTATTTCTTTTCATAACATGACCGAAATATTGTGACTGTTTACGTCTAATTTCTCTAATCAGTTTACGATTTTCATTTGTTTCTTATAGGATTTGGTCATTGGTTTTTCTGTCTGTCCGTGGTATTCTTTGCATTTTCCTCAGAAACCCTATTTTCACAGCCATCTAATGTTTTTCAGCTTGACTGCTCATTGTCCACGCTTCACATCCATACAAAAGCACATGTTCTATGTAGCACCTCAACACTATTTTTCTCGTTGCAAACGACATCTTTTTTATTGGTCAGTATGTTTTTCATCTTGCAAAAGGCTGCCTTCACCATGGCGATTCTTGTTCTAATCTCTTGATGGCATCTCCCATCAGTTGTTATGACTGTTCCGAGATAATTGTACCGATTGACTTGTTTAAGAATATTCCAATTTACCTGTATACATTGTGGTATTTTATTCTTCTTAGAGACGACCATAATCTGTCTTCTTGCAATGTAATTCTAACCCAAGTTGTTCACTGTGTGCAACAACTGCATCTACTAAATGTTGCAGATCCTAATCAAAGACCAGGCACCCACGTAACAGTCAGTACGTAAAGAGAACAACCCTTGTACAGGCTTCAAGGCGTAATGGCCACATGGTGCTAGACGCATATTTGTATACACCAATCGCCACTCGTCTAATGATATGGTTAGTATCCCACTGGCTGCCTTCACTTCCCAAGAGAGTTCATGGTATCCATTTCAGCCTGGGTCAATGTTAACAATCTATCTCCATGCAGATTCGAACCTATGACCACAGGACCGGCAGTCGAATGGCTAACCACTCTGCCACCGACCCTTCCCGTCTGCCTGTTTCTCACCCGGAATGACGTCAAACAGTTAGACCCCCCCCCCCCCCCTGACAATTTAATACCATTTGGTTTTATAAAATGTATACTGCGAATCCATTATAAAATAATGATCATAATATTGCAACAACTAAGAGGGAATATCCGTGAACATTTGGGTCGCCCACATAACAACATCAGTGGCAACAGGAACCACGAACTATGATCTCCTAACCCCCAGGCCATGAATGTAGAGATATTAATAATTTACGACAACCGGATCAAGTTCGTTAGTTTTGTTCATCAAGTTCACCGCCGGCGTTCTCCACAAAGGGGCTAATATGTCGGCTAGATACATCAAAGAGTTGAATTGTGAAACATTTTTTGATGACGCGATCACACATTAAAGAAAATCGCAATAATACGAAGGGAAGTCAATAAGTACGTCACAAATGGCTGTAGAAAAATAACTAAATATGAAAACAACTTGAAACCAGTTTATGTTTTTTACATATATTGTCCCTTTATTTCTCAACAGAATTTCCACTAACATTGATGCATTTATCCCATCGTTTTATCAGTCCTCCCAAACCGGCTGCATAGAACTGCGTGCTATGTTTTCTAAACCACTTTTTTACTCCTGGGTACCCACTTTGAGCACACTTTCTTAAATTTCAATCGATCATGCATTATGCTGTATGCTGAACCATGTAAGCACCCTATTGCAGATGTTACAGAGTCTATCGTTACTTACCTGTCACCTCTAATCATCTCCTCCACCCGCTGCATGGATGCTTCTGTTGCAATCTCAACATGACGACCAGATCGGATTTCAGTAACAATTTTAGAGCGTCCTTGAGAAAATTGTTCTATCCACCTATGCACCGCTTTACGGGACAAACATTTGTCAGCATAAACAGGAAGCAGTTCCTTATGAATATCCTTTGCGGGCAGTCCTTATGCCCTCAAACAAAAAACGCACAACAGCACGTTGCTCTTTGGTTGTACACGCCATAAGTACAGCCGCCATTTTGTTTATGCGCTGCGCATGCGCATGAGACACCTAGCGCCACCTAACGAACGGGAATATAAAGTTTGATGTTGCTGTCATCTAATGACACTTGTAGAAAACACCAACTACATTTACCTGCCTTCCTACAGAACTGTGTGACTTACTATTGACTCACCCTCGTAGGTCACGATGGTGAGAATGTTTTTCCCTGTACCTAATCCGCTTTGGTAATGAGGTGCGGGGATTTGTGAACTGGTTCTTGTGCCGAATGGAAGGAAGGAAATGTATGACAGACGCTGGCTCTGGGTAGGCCAGGCATTGAGGAAACGTGATAATAGTATAACGGGACACTCCATTGTCTACAACCGACAGGGGCAATGAAATAAAGGGAGACCTAACATTACATGTAGAAGAAAATTAGAGACATGGAGGGACCCGAAAAAGATGGCAAATGACGGGACAGCGCCCACAAATATTTGACTGACATCTAATTTCTCTAATCAGTATGCGGTTTTCATTTGCCTCTTGTAGGACTTGCTCATTGGGTTTTCTGTCTGTCCATGGTATTCTTTGCATTTTCCTCAGAAACCACATTTCCACTGTCATTAGCTGTTTCAGCTTGTCTGCTAATTGTCCACGTTTCACACCCATACAAAATTACAGGTTCTTTGTAGCACTTCAACACTCTTTTTCTCATTGCAATAGACATCTTTTTATATTCCCATTCCCATTCCCATCGAGAATATCCCCATTTACCCATATATTATATTATGATATTTCTTTCTTCTTAGAGACGACCATAATCTCTGTTTTCGTATAATTTAATTATAACTCTAGTTGTTCACTGTGTACAATAACCGTATCTACTAAAAGTTCATTGTCTGCAATCAATACTATATTATCCGCATATCTAGTGTTATTGATGTTGTGTTCCCCCCTCCCCTCATATTATATCCCCCACGTAAGTCTAACTGTGTGTACAATCTGTATGTTGGCTCTTTGTCTTCATTTCGTTCACGAGCTCATCATCCTGTAGCAGATCATTTGCAGAATGTCGTTGTTATCAAGACGGGCCTAGATGTTTCTCGATCATTTCCCCTGTCTCATGCACCCTCATGCTCAAGGTTTCTGCAGTGTCCTTCATGCGTTTATCTTTGTGATGGACGACCGCTGCCAGTTCCCCTGTCTCACGTACCCTCATGCTCAAGGTTTCTGCAGTGTCCTGTGTTCATCTTTGTGCTGGACGACTGCCACAAGGCAGGTGCCCGTTACACGCTAGACAGAAAGTAGAAAGAGAATTCCCGACTATGCACTGAATCCAAGGGATGCGGGAATGCGTCACTGGAATGACAACGTGACGACGAAACGTAAGGATTGGATACGCTGTGACTTTCATGAAGCAGAACGGATGTGTTTCCAAGTTCGAGAAGGACTAAGGCGGCTTCTGAAGAGATAGAAGAGGGCAGTGGACTCATTTGAAGAGATGGACAGACACTGGCATAGCTGGAGAAAGTGGAGAACGATATTGATGGAAGGATAGTGGATAAACGACATTGACAGATCAAGCAATGAATTAACGTCAATTGAAACCACTATGAGCAGAGGTCACCTAGACACAGATTCTTATGGCATCATGACGGATGGGTAGACGAAAAGGAGGAATACCGGTGACGAAAGCTTGAGGAGAAAGAAGGGATGGTACATGCACGGTTAGTTTCAGTATTTATTCTGCCGCCGGCCTGGTGTCACAGGCCAGGTAGAGGAATATTTATGTCAGTACATTTTCTCTTTGAAAAAAAAAAAAGTCGCTTAAAAGTCGACAGGGTGGACTTCATTGCACCGGGTTTTATCCCATATGGCTCGGTCTCTTTCCGCAGCGCGGAAAGCGTCGCACAAAGCACGAACTCCGTAGCTCTAGCGACGACCCACAGGAGTCTCCGAAAAATTTAACTCGTGAACCGAAGGACGTGACCCGGAATCGAACCCACAACCTTCGGAGCCCGAGTTAAACGGCTTTACCACGTCGCCACGAAGACTCCCTAAAACATTGGCAGCGGTGGGATTTGAACCCACGCCTCCGAAGAGACTGGTGCCTTAAACCAGCGCCTTAGACCGCTCGGCTGCATAATAAACAGCGATGTTTTCTCATCTCTTCATCGTTTGCAGTATCATTTCTTCATCGTTCAGAAATTCATCGAAGTTACGAGCTTTTGTTCAGTTGAGCCAACATTGACTTCTAGTTGATCACATAAACTATAACGAATAATGAAGATCAGCTTTAAGGCAACGACCGCTGCCATTCCCCGCTATCTCACGCACCCTCATGCTCAAGGTTTCTGCAGTGTCCTTCATGCGTTTATCTTTGTGCTGGACGACCGCTGCCAGTTCACCTGTCTCACGCACCCTCATGCTCAAGGTTTCTGCAGTGCCCTGTGTTCATCTTTGTTCTGCTCGACCGCTGCCTTATAGGAACCATTCCTTCCATCACTGTTCTATCCAGGTCACTGGGGCTCTTAATATGACCAAAGCGTTTCAGTTTTCGATACACAATACTGTGTACAAGCCAGTGTTATTCGATGTTATGATTTTGTTGCAGCATTTTTTCCTCTTCTTCTTCTTGGTTCATGCTTTTGTAAGACGTTTTCTATAAAATTTAAGCTCGAAGGCCCCAGTATTTGTCCTTAGTGACTACGGCATGGTCCATAACCCACATCCATGTGTTTCCATAGGCAAGATGCTGGTTCTCTACCATGTAACTTGCTTGCTGGAGTTGCGTCACAGGTTCCGAGTACTGTTTGATCTCTGAACTGCTTTTGTCAGCCCGTATTTGACTTTTTAAACAAAACCCACACCCATTATTGCTGACTATGGGGTCAAGATATTCACAGTTTACATTATCAATGTCGTTATGTTGATTGTGATCCTCTTATTTTTGGTATGCAGTTTTGTCCTTAGACATTATTTTTGTTCTGTTTGGATATTATCTTTGTTTTGCTTGCAAACTAGGCGAATCTGTAAGTCTATGTCGAAGATGTTTTAAACATATAGACTGAATATGTTTATGAAGATAAATATTTACCGCATATCAGGGGTATCCGTCATTTATTTTTCCTGAAAATTGTCTTATGTCCTTGATAGCACGTGAAGTCACTTTAAAAAAAAAAAAAACAAGCCAAAAGCACTGACCCACTTGTGGGTATGTGAAGTGTATCACTCTTCGGTAATGACTTGCTTGGAATGGATCCGTCCTTCTTCGTCTCACTCTGTCGTCATGGTGGAGCCATGGTGTTTTTATTCTCTGGATATCAATGAACGTTCAAGTTTGAGTTGTTGTTGTCTTGCACATATACAGTTAAGCGTCGTGGGGGAGGAGTAATTGAAGTTCCAGCCTCTGTGATTAGCGCCTTTTCTTCAAATTCCTCCGTGATTTATGAGAAGTATCGTCTAGGACGCCTGTCTCCCTGGCCTAAGTGTTAGCAACTTTCTCCGTAATCCCATATACTCTCGTGAGTAACGTGACGACGGCGAGAATCGGTAGCAGTTCTAACCGCGTCGGTAACTTACGGGGTATGTGAGCCGGTCGCTCAGAAAGCAAAGGCAAACTACTGAGCGTAATCTTGCCAAGAAATCAACAATCAGCTGAAAGATGCTGATGTTGACAGCGATGTCCTGTAAAAGATATGCAAACATTAAATTAAATCGGCTAGGACAGTGGTTCTCAACCCTTTTTGGCCCATGCACCTATTCATCATATGTCTCTCCCCCCTCCCACCTTTTCGTATTTCCTCCCTATAAATCCCCCCTCCACCTTACACAGTATACGTATATGCTCAATTTAATACCACGCTAGAACAAGTCTAGACGTCTACATAAAACGTGATTTGCGGGTCTACTTACGTTATAAAACGAATTTCAGAAGGGCGAGAAGTACAGAACCGTAAAATATGAAGGAAAATAAAACAATAAGTAATCGGTTCTTGTATTAATACGATCTCTGAAAATTCTAAATTCTCTCCCCCCCCCCCCCCCCCCCCATTCCCCACCGGTTGAAAACCGCTGGTCTAGGATCAAATAAATGCCCGGCCGGTTTGTAAAACCTGTCATAGATTTCTTGTCTATTTAACCATTTTATATTCGCTGTAACTAAGTCATGTCTTAGACAGATATGACTGAGCTACCGTATAACAGTAGACGGTACTACCTGCATTCTGTTGCCGCTGAATTTTGGACGGTGTTCACCAAACCCGACACTCCATATTGTGCCAACGACTTCGGGCAGGGGAATGGAATAGGGAGAATACAAGCTTTTCCATAGTGCAAGAATATGCAACCTAAACTCATCGCACGCTAGACCAGGCCTTAAGCTTTGGTCGCCAACTGGTCAAGGATGGAAGCCCCGACATGCGGAGATTTGAAGCATTGTTTTGATGATCGGGAAGCTTCTGCAGCGTGTCTAGTTCCAAGACGCATTGGTATTAATTTTCCTCTGGAATAAACTAGGCAGGCCTAGAGATGGATCATACTACATGAACAACACATGGTCTCTAAATTCAGCCCATGCTTTGTGTTATGGGCCTGCTCCGTGGCTAAAGGCTTGCGAACGCGGTTCGTGAGCCGGGTACCAGGCCTTCGAAGCTCAGCTGCGACCGACTTGAGCAGCAGATCGTGTCGCGTTGTGTTATAACGTGCTGGTACGGGAGCTGGTCATTCAGAAAGCAATGGCAAACTACTGAACGTAACACTTGCCTAGTACATCAACAGAAGCTGAAAAATAGTGGTGTTGACTGCAACGTCCCGTAAGGGATACGCAGCAAAATTTGTGTTATGGAGAGGTAAAACTCCAGTGTACAAACAATCGTGTATTAATGACTACGGTAAGGTGGCAGGCATTAGCTACAACCACCGAGGTGTGTATCCTTCTTAGGTCGGATATATAAAACAAAAACATGCGCGGTGCGTGCGCATAAGTACCTTCTTCTTCTTTTTCTTCTTCTTCTTCTTCTTCTTCTTCTTCTTCTTCTTCTTCTTCTTCTTCTTCTTCTTCTTCTTCTTCTTCTTCTTCTTCTTCTTCTTCTTCTTCTTCTTCTTCTTCGTCTCCATTCGTCTCTCTGTTTGACCTTCTCTTGCCAGTCGTTGATTCCAAGTGCTTGTAGGTCTGTATATATATTATCTCTCCACCGTCTTCTTGGTCTACCTCGGGGTCTACGGTCATTTATTTCCTGAGTGTAAGCGAGTTTTGTTTCCCTATTGTCTTCCATTCTTTCTGTATGCCCCAGCCATTGTAGTCTATTAGCCTTCATAATACCAGTGATTAACGGGGACTTAAACAGATCATAAATGTCTTTGTTACTTCTTCTTTTCCACTCTCCACTTTGTGTATCTCTAATGGGTCCAAAGATGCGTCTTAAATCTTTGTTCTCAAAGGTTTGTAACAAGGCTTCGTCACCTTTCGTTGTACTCCAGGTTTCAGAGCCATACTCTGCATAAGTATCTCCTTTGATTTAATAGGCGTGGCCATGAACTTCATTTACGTGTTTACGCTAAAATTTCGCAGATAAAAGTGCTTCTCTCCTCTGTTTACTTATATTTTTCGTCATCACAATTTAATGAAAACACCAACCCCCAGAGATAAATGTGACGCAAAATGAAAAAAAAAAGAAAAAAAAAAAGAAAGATAGGCATATTCAATGAATTATTACAGTAATGAGTTGGCAATTTCTTCCCAAGAACGCTAGAAAATTAATGCAGAAAAACGCTAGAATAAAATACATAATAACATTCTAATAATATTATTTTTCCTTGTGAAACGAAAATCATCACACCTTAATTATTTGGGCACTTTCAGAAACGGAACTAGGCAATTACAATATCTCATAAACTCATCAGTTTTGCTATTTCAGGATCGAAACATTTATAAAAATTCTCCGGAAAATTGCGCAAATGTGAATGATATTGGTTTAATCTTCTTCTTTGGTTCTTCATTTGCAACCAGTCAATATCCGTAATTGTGTTTCCTGCATACTTGCACTATCTTTTACTGGCCTCGCAGGCTTCTGTAGATTTTGGATTCTAGGAACAAGGGTCGGCAGCTTGATGTCTAGTGGAGTGCCCAGGTAATGATGCAAAGTCACTCAGCGTGCCAACTTAAGTCCTTGTAAAGACACTCAGTGTGCCAATTTAAGACCTTGTAAAGTCACTCAGCGTGCCAACTCTTTGTAAAGTCACTCAGCGTGTCAATTTAAGTCATTGTGAAGTCACTCAGCGTGCCAACTTAAGTTTTGTAAAGTTACTCAGCCTGCCAACTTAAGTCCTTTTAAAGTCACTCAGCGTGCCCAACTTAAGTCCTTGTAAGTCACTCAGCCTGCTAACTTAAGTCCTTGTAAAATCACTCAGCGTGCCAGCTTAAGTCCTTCTAAAGTCACTCAGTGTGCCATCTTAAGTCCTCGTAAAGTCACTTAACATACTAACTGAAGTCCTTGTAAGGTTACTCAACATGCCAACTCCTTGTAAAGTCACTTAACATGCTAAATGAAGTCCCTGTAAAGTTACTCAACGTGCCAACGCCTTGTAAAGCCACTTAACTTGCTAACTGAAGTCCTTGTAAAGTCACTCAACATGCCAACTCCTTGTAAAGTCACTCAATATGCTAACTGAAGTCCTTGTAAAGTCACTCAACACGCTAACTGAAGTCCACCATACGTTTTTAAAAAAAAATTCAAAACAACCAATGAACAAACTAATTTGATTTTGATCTGGTATTAACATGTTTCCGATATGTTAAATAACAATTCTATTATTTGTACATTATTCAATATTTTAATTAATATAAATAGAAATAAATACAGATATTATGTTTTCCAAAATGTCAGCTCTGAACACATTATTATAATTTTTTCTTTTAAATTTAAAACAAACCAAAAATCGCCACATGTACATTTTATTAAGACATAAAATCTAATAGCTTGCAGAACAAAACATATTAATGGCATCATATTGCTTAATAACAACAATATTTGTGCTATGGTCGCTGTGGTATACAACTGGCATGGATATATTACCGCCGAGAGAATTTTAGAGTTGGTGGCGGGGGTGGTCGGGCGAAGGATGAGATAGAAATAGAACTTGGTCAAGGACAGTCATTATTGGTCCATAATCATTAAGTTGGTTTGCAACATTTCACAAATTCCTAAGATTACCTCTAATAGACCCCCCCCCTCTCCCAAATTACCTCTAATGTCTCCATCTTAAAATTCAATAATTGTGTATGAGACCATACACTGCACTTCAATCCACCCAGCGTGCCATTGACAATCGTTCCGCTTGTCACGTTAGGCATGCGTGTCATAGTTTGCCAATTCCTGCTGAGCTGTATTTGGTGCAGTGTTGTAATTTGCGCTCTGCAGTTTGTGATGCTTGCTTGCATGTACACGTTCCAATTCCAATTCCAATTCTTGAAACAAATGGCCACGTTCAACCGTCGACTTATCGGTTTGGTTATAGTCGGGGCCCTTATGGCGTTCCTCGTTCTTCTTCTTTCGTAAATAGAGATGTGTATATCTGCTTCCTCGCTGCTGATTTGTTGTCATTGTGTACGTTTCATCTGTGTGGTTTTACTACATGTCTGGACAGAGTCGCACACTAGTTAAGGCCTGGCGTAATTGTGTACCCGCCCCGTCTTATGGTGTTGTTTTCTTCGGGAAGTCCTACCTGTCGTCTCTCCTGGGGTTCCATCTATTACCCAGTCTTGGTCTGTCTTCGAATCTTCTTGGTCGTCTCTGGTGCCTTGTGTAGTTGACGGGTTGATAACTCGACCATCGGATAGACTAAAATATTGTCCTATCGTCCTTGAATTGGGGACGTAAATTAATAGTACCTCTGAAGTCGGAGTAGGTTCTCCTGATGGTGAGGGACACTGTTAATATGGAAAGAAAATACACATGCAAATTCAGCCCAACACTACTAGAAGTGTGGAATGCGCCTGGCCCTGCAACCAGCAGGGTTGGGATCGGCTAGCCTCTCCGAGGAGGGGTGAAAAGTGAAAATTAGTAGCCTGCCGATGACCCGCAGACTACACAAGTCAACCCCACCTCCACATGGTGCAGACCGGAAACCATGACCAGGTCATGGGCTAACGGGGCTATGGCTCGCCATTGGGGATGGACTCCCTATGGTCAGATTTGTGTCCTAAACCTGCGACAGGCCTAGCAAGCCGACAGGAGATCTTCATAGTGCTCGTAGAAAAATTAAGACGTATAAACGGACTGACACAAACGGATATCGACCATGCAATGTTAATGGACTACGAGATAGATTAGCGACTCAAAAAATAGGCACAATGAACGTCTGCGGTTTCAGTAGTAAAGAAGACGAGCTTATAGAAACAATGGAAGAGAGGAAAATTGGACTGATTGGACTAGTAAAGAAGAAGAGCTTATAGAAACAATGGAAGAGAGGAAAATTGGACTGATGAGAATAGCGGACACCAGAACAAAGGGGAAAGGATGCAAGGAGCTCCACCGCAGTTACACGTTTGTCTACTCTGGAGTAGAACATCAAGAAAGGGCAAGGCACGGTGTGGGAATAGTCATCGAACCACGACTAGCAAAAGGAGTACAAGAAATAAAATATATATCAGAAAGAATCATAACAGTGAGAATAAAAGAACAAACAATTACACAATATGTAAAAATATAGGCACCATGTAATGCAAACAAAAATGAGCAAGAATGCGAGGACTTCTACGAAGACATCCATGACGTGCTAAATAAAATAGATAAGCAGGACAACATCGTAGTTATGGGAGACTTCAATGCAAGACTAGGACATAACAGAGTGGGCATAGAAAAGCATCTGGGAGCATTTGGAGATCAGCATAATGAAAGGAACTCTAACGGAAATAGGCTGATAGAGCTATGCAGCCAACACGACCTCTATATAACAAACACATTCTATAAACATAAAGACTCACAAGTATGCACCTGGTATAAATGGAATGATCTAGATACTGAAAGCCAAATTGATTTTATATTGACTAGAAATAACAGAAAGAGAAATATATTAGATGCAAGGGCAGTGCCCAATTTAAGTATAAACACAGATCATAAAGTAGTCGTTGCAACAATAAGAACCATCAGAAGAAGAAAACAAAGAGCAGGAAAATACATGCCATGCGAATCAGTAAACTTAAAAAACCTTAAAGACGAGGCAGTAAGGGAAAATTATGAGAAAGAACTAACTGAAATCTTTGTAAAATTACCTATAGAAAGAAAGACAGTGGAAGAAGAATGGGGGATGTTCAAATCAAGCATTTTAAATACTGCAAAAATAACACGTGGAACCACGAAGAAACGCAAAACACGGATAAAGAAAATAACAAGTTGGTGGAACGCAGAAGTAAAGAAAGCAGTTAAAGACAAAAAGGAAAAATATAAAAAGTGGTCGAAGAGCAAACAGGAATGTGATTACATAGAATATAGAATAGCGAGAAGACATGTGAATAGAATAGTAAAGAGGGGAAAACAAAAAGACTGGGAAGAGTATGGAGAAACCCTAAATAAAAACTACAAGGCGGTAACTAGAAACTTCTACAAAAAGATAGTGGAACGCGAACCAGAGGAGAACCCTTTGACCCAACTGAAATAATTAACAGCGAAAATGGACAACCAATAAGTGAATAAAAACAAATCCTAATAAGATGGAAGCAGTATTTCGAACAACTTCTCAACATCCAATCAGATGTCACAGGAATTCAAGAAACCTACACATATGCCACCGCAGAACTAGAACCAGACATACTAAAAGAAGAAATTATAGAAGCCATCAGATTAGCCCCATTGAACAAATCACCGGGACAAGATGAAATACCAACTGAACTAATTAAAGCAGCAAGAGAAGTAGGAACAGCATGGCTACGTAGACTATTCAACCATGTTTGGGTAGAACAACAGACACCACGAGACTGGGGAAACGCCATAATTATACCAATTTGAAAAAAATCAAAACAACAACAACAAAGGCAGCAAAAGAGATTGCACACAATACAAAGGCGTTTCACTGTTGAGTCATACTGGGAAAATATTTTGCAAAATTCTTGAGAAAAGATTACAACTACTATAGAACCCCAGCTAAGCGAAACACAACTTGGATTTAGGAAAAACAAAGGATACACTGATGCCATTTTTGCACTTAGACAACTTATAGAAAAATCAATCGAATTCAATGAAACACTCTACTTAGCCTTTGTCGACCAAGAAAAGGCATTTGATAGAGTAGATAGAAACAAGCTGTGGGAAATCCTTAAACAATATGGTGTGAGTACACATCTAACAAACCTATGTAGAAGCTTATATAACAACAGTGAATGCATAGTGAGAGCAACTGGAGGACACTCAGAACTCTTGACCATAAGATCCGGAGTACGATGAGGTTGTGTCCTGTCCCCTCTCGTGTTCATAACATACATAGACAACATATGTAAAGAAACCAGCCAAGCAGAGACAGCAAGAATACCGCATGGCGAGAACACAGAACAAGAACCATCTGGAAATCTAACCATTAGAGAACTCCTGTTTGCGGACGACCAAGCACTAATAGCAAAATCAGAAGCTGAATTACAAGACCACATAAATAGTCTAAACGAAATGTGTAGGGATCATAACATGAAAATTAGCACAAGAGGTAATGACTATAACTAAAGAAAAAAACAACAACAATTCACCTAAACGAACATCCCTTGAAACAAGTAAAGTGTTTCAAGTGCCTAGGAAGTATAATATCATCAAATGGCAGATCAGAAGACGAGATCGAAAATGGATGCAATAAGGCACACCAACTTATTGGACAAATGGCACCAATACTAAAGAACAAACATTTATCAATAACTACTAATAAAGTACTTTACAATACAATCTTCCTACCAACTCTATGCTACCAATGCAAAACCTGGACAATGACAGAAAAGGTCATTGGTACCTTGCCGTCTTGACAGACGATAGTTTGTGCTGTAAAAAGCATAACAACTATTACCTATGGCGGTAGCGAATGTGACTGATAAGGCCTATTCGCGTTGTAAATGTCCGTTCACAGTGGGTGCATGTGAACACGTGGTCATTTCCACCATCATGCACCATCTTACGTCTCACACGCTCGGTGTGTGACTTAATGACAGAAAAAGAGAAAAGAAAAATCACAACAACAGAAATGAGATTCCTGAGAAGAATACTCAAGTATCAAGAAGAGATAGGATCAGAAATGAAGAAATCAGGACTAAAGTGGGGGTTAAAGCAGCACTAGATTTTATTAGAAAGCAGCAAGTCAAATGGTTTGGCCATGCAAGTAGGTTACCAGTTGGACGGATGAAAAAGCAGAGTCCATGGGAATATCGATACATGAAGCCCATAATCGGGCACTCTTACGGTGTTTATATTTCACCTCGACATCGCAAGGTACAAGAGGAACATGACGAGATGAGATGAGATGAGAAGAGATGAGATGAGATGAGATGAGAAGAGATGAGATGAGAAGAGACTACTAGAAGTAATGTGCGTGGACTACGCTTGAGTTCAAAGTGAGTAAGAGCAAAAAAATTATTATTTTGTATTTGCACGTCTCTATTCTATTTGTATTTGCACATCTCTATTCTATTTGTATTTGCACATCTCTATTCTATTTGTATTTGCACATCTCTATTCTATTTGTATTTGCACATCTCTATTCGACTTTCTCGATATAATTTCGAGATACATGGCACGGGCTGATAGTAGCAAATGGCTGACTAACTGTAGCACCAAGTCGTCTTGACAGACGATAGTTTGTAAAATGGATTTATACCCCTCAAATGCACAATTTTGTGTTCGCATATCCTATTTACAGGACATCGCTGTCAACACCAGCATTTTACCGCTGTTGTTGATTTCTTGGGAAGATTATGCTCAGTAGTTTGCCATTGCTTTCTGAGCGACCGGCTTAAATACCCCTGTAAGTAACCAACGAGGCGCGATCCGGTATCGAAAGTCACGCAGCTGCGTTACCCTACGTGGATATACGGGATTACGGAGAAAGTCGTTAACTCCTAGGGCAGGGAGACCGGCTAAAAGCACAATGCTTGGGCTGAAATTAGATATCACGTGTTGCCCATGCAGCATGATCTCTCTCTCTCGGCCTGCCTAGTTTACTCCAGAGGAAAGGTAACACCAATACGTCTAGAACAAGACAAACTGCAGAAGCTGCCGGATCAGTAAAGCCATGCTCTAACTGTCCGTCTGTCAGAGCTCCCATCCTAGACCAGTAGCCGACCACGGCTTGGGGCCTGCTCTGCCCTGCCATGACATTTAGCCTTTAGGTTGCATTTCATTGCACTGGGATAAGGCTCGTACCCTCATAATTGTGCTCCTCCATCCGCAACCGTTGGCACAATGAGGGATGTTGGGTTTGGTGAGCGTTTTGGTGAGAGTTTAGTAGCGAATAAAGCCATCAACAATATTACAGAACTAGAGATGTGACGATGCATGGCACGGATATATGTTAGTTAATTGCATATCCGCTACAGGACGTAGCAGTCAACCCCATCATCTTTGTCTGTTCGTGTTTCCTGGGCAAGTTTACGTGCAATAGTTTGCCATTGCTTTCTGAACGACCGGCACCCATACCGTTTCATAAAAAAAACTACGTAAGGCGATCTGCTGCCAAATAACCCGCAGCTGTGTTTCGTACGCGGTATGCAGGATTACAAACCTCGTCGGTAACACCTTCGCCACGGAGACGGTAGGTGATTTAACGGACAAATGTTACATGTAACAAAGAGAAACGGAGGGATGCCTCCAGCCTATTTAACGGACAGATGTTACATGTAACAATGGAAAACGGAGGGATGTCTCCAGCCTATTTAACGGACAGATGTTACATGTAACAAAGAGAAACGGAGGGATGCCTCCTGCCTATTTAACGGACAGATGTTACATGTAACAACAGAAAACGGAGGGATGCCTCCAGCCTATTTAACGGACAGATGTTACATGTAACAACGGAAAACGGAGGGATGCCTCCAGCCTATTTAACGGACAGATGTTACATGTAACAAAGAGAAACGGAGGGATGCCTCCAGCCTAGTTTAGGCTGCGTTGATCAGGAAGCCCATGTCAGATTTTAAAATAAATGTGTCTTTTGTAGGTTCAACCCTATGACGAGCCGGCTCCCTGGCCGAGGGGTTAGCAGCTTTCTCCGTTAACACCGAATACTCTCGTGGTTGACGTGAGCGCACGAGAATTAGAAGTGGTTTGAGCCGCGCTAGTGACTTATGAGAGTATGGAGCCGGTCGCTCAGAAAGTCGTGGCGTGCTGATGAGCGTAATCTAGCCTAGGAATCAACATACAGCTGAAAGATGCTGGTGTTGATCGCAATATCCTGAAACAGGATGGAAACGCGGAAAACAAAAAACCCTATGACGACGGCACCGGAAAGTTAGCGTCTAGCCACTAGGATACCGGGTCTCCGTGATGTTGCAAGATACAGTCATGAACCAACGAACGAAATCTATTTTCAAAGGGTCACAAACTGGACATGCAGGGCCGTCTTACATTCGGCCCTTTAAATCACTCATCTTTCGTTCATCAATTCTGCATGTTACATTCACATAGGAAAAAAATCATTGTCAAATGAATACAATTTAGAGTACTAGACCTTTTGTTAGATACACGGCATAGAAAGATGACTGGAATAAAATCATCAATAACAATAGAAAACTAGAGTTAAATGCCACGGAAAGATTATCTCAGATAAGGTTATAAACAACACAAGGGAATTACATGTGTCAAGAAACTACGCCAAATGCCAAGTCACTTGATAATGATGTTTGTGATAACGACGAGGATTATCCCGATGTTGATGTCACAAATGAGGTGCTCTTTCGGTAATATTGCTGCTGATTATGTATTTGTTAAAGTTGTTTTTGTGTCCATTGAGAAGAAAAAAACACTAGAAACATGCAGACAGAAAAATAATGAATACAGCCACAAAACACACGATGTCAAATACAATCTCTTTGCTTCTCCCTTGTCTTTGTTAAAATAAAGTCAAATGCCAATTATATTTGCTCACAATACATTCAACAACTGCACTCTAAATCATCCTTATCATAGACGCCCAGTCGAACAAGAACTTATAAAGAAATCGTCAGCATCGGCTATGTGTTATTTTTATCACAAAATTCAAATATTCTCAAGTTGCGTGACCATGTCACAAATATGCCTTCTTCTTCTGCCTCTGCTGCTGCCTCTGCTGCTGCTGCTGCTGCTGCTGCTGCTGCTTCTTCTTCTTCTTCTTCTTCTTCTTCTTCTTCTTCTTCTTCTTCTTCTTCTTCTTCTTCTTCTTCTTCTTCTTCTTCTTCTTCTTCTTCTTCTTCTTCTTCTTCTTCTTCTTCTTCTTCTCTTCTTCTTCTTCTTTTTTTCTCTTCCCTCTCCTCTTCTTCTTCTCTTCCCCTCCTTCATCTTCTTCTTCCTCTTCTTATCCTCCCGCCTCCTCCTTCTTCCTCTTCTTCTTCTCCTCCCGCTTCCTCCTTCTTCCTCTTCTTCTTCTCCTCCCGCCTCCCCCAAATTACCTTTGGCCATTGTTTAAATATAATGCTAGACACAGTAAACGATTAAATATATTACACATTCCAAAGCCTAGGATTGACTTATACAAATCAAGCTTAACGTACTCTGCAGCTCAGCCGTGAAACAATCTTCCACATGAAATAAAAGACATCACCAATCCCTATTCATATAATCGCAAATTATTCGAACACTATCTCAGTACGGATTATCTTCCCCCTTAATAATACAATTAATTATAATAATAACAAAACCCTAGTATAATAGCCAGTCCCCCTTTGGTAGACCAGTATATTCCACATGGCTAATAACAAGTGTCAGACCATTATCTAATATTACTGTGTCGTGTAGTTTTGATGTTCGCATGTTGCCCATGCCTTTATAATGCATATCTTTTATATTGTTGCTGTTCTCTGTTAGCCTTGAATGATGTGTGAATGAAATAATGTATGAAAGAGAGTGATAGAAGGGCAGAATGTTAGACGGGCCTGCGTGCCCAATTCTTAACCCTTTGAAAATAAAGTTTGTTCGTTCGTTCGTTCGTTCCTCCTTCTCCCTCTTATTCTTCTCCTCTCGTCTCCTTCTTCCTCTTCTTATTTCCCTCTTTCGCTCTTAATCCCCCCGTTGGAACCTAGCCCCCCAACCCTCTCACTTTAAGTCGCCCTACCCTGAACCATCTCAAATAGTTCCTTCCTTGTCTTTCCCATATTATTCCATTCTGTCTCTTCCCCGTGCGCTATTTTTGTTTTTGATTTTTGGGTCTTCCTCTTCTTCTTTTGCCTCGTAGATTCTAGACAAAGTCAATTCTTGTGATGCAATTCTCGGATTTTCTAAACGTGTATCCTATCTAGCGCCACCTATTTTCATAACCTCTTGTTACACCGATATGTGTTTAGTTATCTCCTTCAACATAAATATGTCTGATGGGACAACTTTTAAATGGACAAATCTTTAATAAGGACAATTATTTTCTTTTAAACATATAACCACAATTTCAATGATACAAAATGAAGCGAGAGGACAATGCCCTGGCAAATCACAAAAATGTGAACACAGCCCCATAGCAGATGACACAGGGATTGGTGTTGAGCCTGTACATATTCTAGGTCAGGATTTATGAATTTGTACCTCCAGTTTCCTTCCTCGTCGTCTGTCTTTCCTGGATAATCCCGAGAACACTGAATTCTCTGCTTAAATAAACTTAGTTGCATGTCCTTGTCAGGACGTCGCAGTCAATCGTAGCACTTTTTGGCTGTTTGTGATTCCTTGGCAAATTTACGTTCAATAGTGTGCCATTGCTTTCTGAATGACCGGAACTCATACAATTGTTTTTTTTTTTTTTTTAAACCAACGCTAGATGATCTGCTGCCAAATCTCCCACAGTTGTGTTTCGAACGCGGAATGCGGGATTACTAATACCGTCCGTAACCCTTTGGCCACAGAGCAGGATCTGCTACACATTGTTATTGGACTGGGTCAACCGCTGGATCTTACTGAGTCGACCCCTGGGTCTTACTGGTCTGAAAATAAAATCCTTTCTCCGTTAGGAATTGAACCCGAAGCAATGGACATTTATAAACCAACGGAGTATCACTAATTTCTTGCTTGCATGCCAAATGAGCTTCTGTAGTAAAAATCTTCAATAAACGAGATATAAGAACATCCTGAAAGCATCAATGACTAACTGTGGTATGGCTTTGATAAATGGGAGAACACTGTTGCTGATCGCTGTGTCCAGTGTAGTAAGATCTATACTGCCACGGTGGTTTTCTTTTAGTTGAAAATTGAGGTAGCTACCAACAGGCGCTTCGTAACTAAATTTAAAGCTAAAGGGTGTATTTTAAATGACTGTGCAGTATTTGAAAATATTGCCGATCCAAATTTTGTATTTACCTATTATGTTGCATGAACTTTACATAGGGTGAATACAAAACTTCGACCGGCAATATTTTCAAACACATTGCATAGTCATTAAAAATACACCCTATATCTCCATCTTACAGCTTGTCAGTGTACATCAATACTCACAATACGAAATCAGAGGCACATATATGCAAGACAAGATGCTGACAATGACAAAAACCTCTTCTTGTCTATGTTATTTTCATTGCCCAGTTTTTTCTTACAAAAGGCTAATTTCCCTATTCCACCCCCTCAGTTGATATGCTCCATAAACTCCATGTGTCATTTGATCATGGTTTTAATGATTGATCATGTAACAACTGCAGCACTCACTGCCTCGGTGTTTCTTTTCTTCTGCGCCCACGATATTCTCTACATTATTTTTAAACATCACATCTCCGTTTCTTCCAGATTTTAAAAATATTTTATTACACATTTATAAGCATTCGCATCCATACAGAAGAAAAGATGAGCACTCATATGCACACAGACAGACGTGCTATCATCCACACAAAACGAGAATCCAACACTCACATCCACACAGAAGGGCAGGCCAACATTCACATCCACACATCCACACAAAACGAGAATCCAACATTCACATCCACACAGAAAGACAGGCCAACATTGACATCCACACAGAAAAGAGGCCAACATTCACATCCACATAGAAGGGCAGGCCAACATTCACATCCACACAGAAAGACAGGCCAACATTCACATCCACACAGAAAGACAGGCCAACATTCACATCCACACAGAAAGACAGGCCAACATTGACATCCACACAGAAGGGCAGGCCAACATTCACATCCACACAGAAATACAGGCCAACATTCACATCCACACAGAAAGACAGGCCAACATTCACATCCACACAGAAGGGCAGGCCAACATTCACATCCACACAGAAAGACAGGCCAACATTCACATCCACACAGAAAAGAGGCCAACATTCACATCCACATAGAAGGGCAGGCCAACATTCACATCCACACAGAAAGACAGGCCAACATTCACATCCACACAGAAAGACAGGCCAACATTCACATCCACACAGAAAGACAGGCCAACATTCACATCCACACAGACGGGCAGGCCAACATTCACATCCACACAGAAAGACAGGCCAACATTCACATCCACATAGAAAGACAGGCCAACATTCACATCCACACACAAAGACAGGCCAACATTCACATCCACATAGAAGGGCAAGCCAACATTCACATTCACACAGAAAGACAGGCCAACATTCACATCCACACAGAAAGACAGTCCAACATTCACATCCACGCAGAAAGACAGGCACACACAACATTCTAACAATCGGATGTTCAAGTTTGGGATATTTCTCTTTCGTCCTGACATCGCTCATTCTTGTACCAAAACAAAAAGAATCTATAGTTCTGTAGATTCTATCGAAGATAAAACCACCGAACAATGATACAAATTTCACACAGATAATACAATCTTATTTCACCGTTCGTTAATTAAAAGAAATGCCAGATGAGACCAAATGCTCCCTAAATTCACAAGGGAGGGACACCTCTCTGGGACATCACAGTAAGGTTGGGGTATTACCAAAGATTCTCTTTTTAAAACTCGTCAAACAGTGTACTGCGCCCAATTAAGCCAGGCAGATTTTGAAATAGAATTCACAGGGGATGAGAGGAGACTAAAATTATGACGAAAAGGACGGGAACAAATAT
Source organism: Cepaea hortensis (assembly GCA_963921405.1). Lineage (NCBI taxonomy): Eukaryota > Metazoa > Mollusca > Gastropoda > Stylommatophora > Helicidae > Cepaea > Cepaea hortensis. Next base: position 16,142,647 of record OY992894.1, read on the forward strand.
TAAACATTAAGAAAATTTAACAACCTACATGTTACCTTGTGCTGTCAACAAGACCGCCACTAAACAAAAGGCAACAAGGCGGCAGGTATCGCCGAAGTCTTCTCTTCCCTTTTTCTTTTACCTGTTACCTCCCCCCTCTCACCCCTCCTGTAACTGGCTCTTCAGCGAAGTCGATATGGATGCAACTCGCAATCCCGCATACCAAGTTAGAAACACAGCTGCGGGCGATTTGGAAGTGTGACGAAACGGATAAAGATCGGCAGATCTCTGCATAATATCCCTTTGAAGGGAGTGCGATGCGTTGGTCTCCCTGGAATTAATATCAATTAATAGGGGATTCCCCATCAAAAAATAGTGCGGGGCGGAGCTATTCTAGTTATTTATAGAAAATCTAGAATGTTCCCTCAAGTGCGTACGTGAGAGAGATCTCTAAGTTCACGAGTGCTTCATGCAGCACGGGGTGGTGGAACTTATCGTGACTTTGGTTTTCTTCATGAATCATGAAAGTCACTCGGCCCGTGTAGGCGAGTGGAAGGCGCACTGACTTTGTCGTGAGCAGTCGCCCACCAAACCTCAGCGTAGACAGATCGCAGCCAACAGGCTGATGTAATTTTGATGTCAATATTCGCGGCCAGTGCGGACATCTACAGTCAAGGGTGTGATTCTTCAATCACAGGTTAGTTGAGTACTTATTCTATTATTTAATTGTTGTCGTGATGCCGTGCTGATTCCCGGAATGAATTAATTGCCATCGCAAAATTGAGTTGTCGCGTAGCGTTATCCGTTACAGTTGGCGGTTTGCATTTTTAAGTAGGCTTTATCGATCAGCAATGTAATGTGTTACCTGACGGAACAAGCCGTATGCCACAGCGAGTGGTGTGTAAATAAAATAGGCCGAACGATGTGCTTTACAGTGTGTAGCAGTTACGGGTTTGGTTTATTAATTACGCAGGCAAGGCGACAGTTGGTCCGTCATCACATCAACATGCTAGACGCTGTAAATGATAAGGTAGAGCTTATTATTAGAAATGTGTAATGTGCTTCGTGACATTAGAATGGTAACGTAATTGTTCTATCAGTGATGGTGATGTTTCGAGGAATCAAGGTGAAATCAGCAGTGGTGTATTTGCTGTGTGCAGATAGCAGTGTTATTCCGCGTAAGCCGAATGGCGTTGCATCGGTAGGATAACAATTGATAAGAAGTATTCATGATACTATTGTTACTGCTTGTTGTCATGTCCGTCCGCGAGGATGACCGTGAGTGTTCCATCGTACGTTTGTCTAGGCAGCGGGAGGTAGGCCGGTACCCCCAACCCGATCGGTAATAGGTCCGACCCAATGCAATCGTGCATATCCGATGAGTGAACATACCCGATCGAGGATGATGCGGCACTCCGTAATTCGAGGCCGAGGTGTCTAGATAGATCGAGGTTTGAACCTAACCGTTTCTGTCTCTAATATTCTGCTCTTCTGGAACCCTGACTCGGTTCATGGAGTACTTGGAGTACTGCCGTGAAGTAGTAGTATATGAGGGGCATAACCCCCCCCCCCCCCCAAAAAAAAAGGTGGAGCCAGAGTTTGGTAGTGGAGTCTAGAGGTTTGCTACATTGGATGACGTGACTTAAGTCGTCACGGGACAAGGTACACGAGACCCACAGTAGCTGTGGGAAAGTGTAATGGTGGATGGCCACCACAGCTGTGCTCGACCGGCACAGGTATGACTGACCTGAAAGATAGTCAGTGAATACAAGGGCAACTCAGGATCTGGGGCAGGGATCCCCGACCTGACACTATGGCTGTGATATGATTTTGTTATTTAAGTGTAACAAGTCATGAGTTCTCCTTAGTTAATGCTATAGTAATGAATTATCAGGAGTATAATTCATTATGGACATATAGTTATTAATGTGTGTAATTCATCAGTCCATGGGTTAAGGGTTTGATGAATTGATGAGTCTGTCAGGAAGGAGATGTCCGGCTGGACACCTTCTCGATACAGTAATCCCTACACTGAAAGGAAAGTAAGTGTATATGTTGATTGATGATGGGAGATGAAACCGGATTGGACTGGCACCAGGCGAAGGATGCCTGACAGAGTCATACAGTCGACTCTGGTGCTAGGGGTTATATGTAGCCCAGAAGTGTTACTTGACTGAACAGGTGTGCTATTGCTTTTTCTACCATCATTATGCCTATATATTATAGTGACTAAGTAGATCTATGATGTGATGATTTCATACTCATGTTGGTAGACATGAGGAATGTCTGAGAGGCAGGTGACAGGGTGGAGATGCTGGTAGTCTTTGTTGTAGTTGAGTACTCACACCAACCTCTCCGTGTTTCAGGATCTGTTATTACTATACAGAAGAAGATTCAAGAGCTGCACCATGAGCTCTATGGGCCCACTCATTCCAGTGCCTATCCAGAAGTTGATTGAGGCCATACTGGGAGTGGTTGTCAGATTCTGCAAGATCAATGTTGGAAGGAGCTGAGTGCTGAATAAGTCGGTAGGTCTAGGTTAGGACCTCCGTCAAGAGTCCGACGAGTGTCATCCGATCCTGAGAGGATCCAACACTGAAACGTCTGGTGATTCAATCCAGTGAAGCACTGGTGACATTCAGTCTCTGTGTAAACCTTGGTAATTGCAAGGGAGTGACCTTTCAAGTTGTGCAGAGTGATCATTGTTACCGGTCACCATGACCTGTGTTATATGCTTCTGGCCCGGCTGGGTTATGGGACACCATGTATCAGTTGATGCTTACATAGTGTTTTTACATTGGTTACCTTTATGAAGCCAACATGTGGTCCAGTGAACTAGGACATTGATTACAACATGGGTGGAAACACCAGAGTGAAATGTTTAAGGTAGGGAGCTACCTCATGCCAACGTTATGAACTGTTGACAATGTTTGTGAAGGTAGGGAGCTACCTCATGCCAACGTGATGAACTGTTGACAGTGTATGCTAGGTTGTGATTACTACCTATGGATCAGGGTAGGTACATGATACTGTGTGAAGATCTATTGTCCAAGGACATGGAACTAAGGTGAAGTGTCTAGTCACCTGATAGACTTTACCAGTGACATTGTGTGTTCGTGTGGAGCAACCGCGTATTGTGTAGGTGACATATCAGTGTTGGGTCACTGATGAGATAGAAGAGTGACCTGGCTCTTGTGTATTTTGAGACGGTGCTACATGTATTTTTTCTGCAAGTGGGAGACCGCTAATGTTCTAGGGTCGGCCCAGACTTCATCAAGAGTGTGACGAGGGAAATAGTAGGACAGCAAGGAAGGATCCTTGTTCAGCAGTGCAGTGTCAGTCAGGCAGTGGTACTGCGCTTGATCAGCCCTTGCTTGGTTCTCTGGGTGAAGAGGGAACTTTGGAGAGGCAGCAGACCTTGGAGTTTCAGTCCACTGGAGGAGCCTGGGTGAGTCGCTACCACGACTGGACAACCGCACGAGCTATCGTCCGCCTCCATGATGAATACTCATCTGCGTCTTTGATCTTGTACATAGTTCTTCTAGTCTGGCTTTCAGCCATCCTTCTCTGTGTTGTGGTTGACGTAGTTCAGAATTAAATTTTTGTTCTCTTAGCTATGACTTTGTGCAGTGATATGACTGGTGTCTGGTCCGAGCCCCCTTGGGGTTTGGAACCCTAGGTGAGGGAGGGAAGGTTAAGCTGTCCCGGCTTGTGTGGGGCCTGGTAGATGTAGAGTGCTATTGAGGTGGTTGGAGCAAAGGCAGGGGATAGTATCTATCGTGGCAAACCAGACCAAGCCCCGGCGGTCTTGTCACAGGAAGCAGACCGTCTTGCGTTGGTTTTCATACACTGCTAGGTTTGCCGGTCGTTCAGAAAGCAATGGCAAACTACTGAACGTAAACTTGCCAAGAAACCACAACAGCCAAGAAATGCTGGTTGACAGCGACGTCCTGCAAGGGATATTCAACAAACTTGTTTATCCCCTACTGGGACGTAGATCCTCGTCCAACTCACCTGAGACCGTCCTTTCCTGAGCTATCTCATGCAGCTTCGTCCATGTTCTCCCCAATTTTGCTCCTGTATGTCTCTAATACTCTCCTCCATGTGTTATTATGTTCTCATCTATATCTCCCGCCCTTTGGATTCCAAGCAAAGGTCTTTCTAGTTATACTATTCTGAAATATTACATCTTCTCATATACTAGGGCATGGGAGGGTAAGGTGTGGTGACCTGAATGAATTTCCTTCCCGTGACAACCTGTAATCGCCATTTTATTAGGCTGGACCAACTACTGAGAAAATGATTAGAGAAACAAATCCACACAGATCTGAAGTCATTACACCAGTGAGTTAATGTACCAGCATGCATACACACAGCGGAGTGGTCCAACATAAAAAAAAAATTAGTTTATGAATTAAATAAAATACGCCTTTCTATAAAAGCATATGTCCATAACTAGGAATAGCATGGTTTGCTATAGAAGAACCTAACTATGCTGAATGTCTCAAGCAAAATAATATACGGGGTGTCCGTAAAGTCTGGACACATAGGATAATTGGATAATATTTTTCATTTACTTCAAACATGCAATAGGGAATTCACGTTATTTTATCAATCATTTTGAAGATGTTATCTGAATAAGCCGGTCTCTCTGGCCGAGGGGTTACAACACTTTCTCCGTAATCCCGTTTATCACGCAGAGTCTCGTAGCAGGGCGAGAGCTGGGAGCGGTTCGACCCCCGCTGGTGACTTGAGGGATAACTGAGCCGGCCGCTCAGAAAGCAATGGCAAACTACTGAGCGTAATCTTGCCAAGAAATCAACATACAGCTGAAAGATGCTGATGTTGACAGCGATGTCCTGTAAAGGATATGCAAAACATGTTTTTAAAATCTGAATAAACAGTTGTATTTTTACCCATGTGTCCAGACTTTACGGACACCCTGTACATTACTGAGCGTTTGACCACTAAGCTCGTGCGTTGTTAATATAGTACCAGTAGCAATCTGATTATATGTGCGTCTCGCCTTTCCTCTAAGCGTCGAGCATCGGCCAGATACCCTCGTCACTCCTCACTGTCGCATTCTTGCCAGACCATGGTGATCCATTTCTCCCCCCCCCTCCCCCCGAGGCGCACACGCGCTCTCACAAGGCCGCAACCACGTCTGCCCTATCACGCATCAACACTCCACGAAGTTTTGCAGAGCCAGCCAATCTGTCCGCCTGTTCATTCCCCAGCACACCAGCATGCCCCGGAGAAAATATCCAGACGATGCTTGCCACCCGTGACTTCCGAAGCGAAGCAAGCCACTCTGCCCGAAGCTTGCCTGTCATCACCCTACTCAGCATGCTTTCTGAGTCAGTTACAATCACGATGAAGCGGGTGCAGGGGGTGCGACGGCCCCGGGCATCCAGCCGGGGGGGGGGCATCCAATAAGGGAGAGGGGGCAGCACAGTGCAGTGGGAGGGGAGGGGGAATGAATTAGGGAAAGAACAATTTAGGGGCATCCAATCAAGAGGTTTGCCCCGATCATCAAAGAACCCCTGCACGCCACTAGTAAGGGGCCTACGACAGGTCTAGCAAACTGGTAGGGAATTTACTTGATCCTATAAAAATGATGTTCGTGAATCGTGGAGGAAATAGGAGAAAAGGCGCTAGCCACAGGCGCTGCAACTTCAGTAACCCCTCACAACGACGCCTGACGGCAAATCTGGAAGAAACAAACTAAATAGGGAACCTCAGAAAATGGTACTAGACAATTTTCTGGGAATTGTCTGGGCAAGAACTGCGAAGAGGAAGGGGACTGGACAACCCGCCTCATATATAGTAGCCTAGAAGACGCGAAGGTCTAACACTTCATACCCCACAGGTCGGGCGCCTGTGGGACCAGGTGGAGAAAGCGCGGAACAGACTGAAAACCCGCATGTGGAGAGAATGATATGGCGGGGTTCGGCAGGGATTCTTGACTAATCTCAAAACTGAGAGGGAAGACCAGGAGAACTTTCAATCAGATGGCAGTTGGAACGATTAGGAGTATGACTCTTCGCTGGCTGTTGAATGAGGGGACGGAGGGCGTATGGGAATGTCCTGAGTGCAATGATGTCGTTTCTTAGATAAACTAAACTAAACCCCTCAGGGAGTATCTGCAATGGGGTAGATTTATTTACTTGGGGTGCAGCGATAGCGCAGTGGCTATTATCCTTGTCTGCGGAATGTTTAAAATAACACAGCATACGATGGATACAAGGAAGTGTCCTTCCCCGTGGGTTACTGGGACCCCAAGGAGAACCAAAGAATGGTAACACTGTAACCTAGCATGCAACCGCAAGAGGCTATTAATGAGAATTCCGCCTGTGTGTTACAGAGGCCCTCAATGGCAGCAAAGAACAGTAGCACTGCACAATATCAGGCATGACATTGGAGGCGGCCCAGGAAGGGTTGTGCTTAAGACAGACTACCCCATCACGTTGAAAAATTCATCCAAAAAAATCCAAACAACCATGAATAAGTAATATTTAACCAAAAATACTCAGTCAACCAAAAAGAGATAAAACTAGTATATTGTTTGTCCATCAAGAATGATGATGACCATTCATTTCATCCAGTGCGGTTAAAAGTATGGAGCCGTGAGGTCTAACATGGCTGATATGTGGGCAAAGAATGCGTGACGTTCCAGGAGGAGGATCTCCTGCTGTGGTTTTTTTTGTCCAGCCTTTTCTTCACAACTTTTGCAGTCCTGGTTGCTTCACAAGTGACTGCACCCTTGCGTAATGATGAACGCCACAAATTTCAGTCTTTGACATCAGTCTCCCAGGTGTCATGATGAACCCCAAAAACTTTCAGTGAGATTTCCAGAGTGTCTTTAAAGCGTTTCCTCTGGCCGCCTTGGCAGCGTTTACCACAACGCAGCTCGCAGTAAAAAAAAATCGTATAGGAAGCCTGTGATCTGGCATGCGAGTCAAGTGACCAGCCCAGCGAATCTGATTCTTCATTAGTAGAGTGTGGATACTGGGCATGGACGCTCTTTCTAGGACTCCAGTGTCTGGGATCTTGTCTTTAATCTTCAATAGCTTCCTAAGACACACTGTGTGGAAGTGGTTTAATTTCCTAGCGTGTCACTGATAAACAGTCCAGGTTTCACAATAAACAAATGTTATTATAGAAGAGATATGACGCGTGCGGAGAAAGCCGTAAGGAATCTAGGACGCTGATTAAATGTCTTTCAATTAGGAAGAGCTCCAAGATCGGCACCTGGAATGTTTAACATTATGTATGAATTAGGTAAAACAGCACGGGTGGCAGCAGATATGAAATAATATAATGCTCGCATCTTGGCATTGTGCGAAACAACTTGGACACGAACGGATGAACAATGTTTGAGAACAGGTGAAACAGTGCTGCACTCAGATCATAAAGAGAACAATTATCTCCTCCCCTCCCCCGACAATGAAGGAGTGGCCTAATGTTTTATAAAGAAGCAAAGGAAGCATTACTAGAGTGAGAAGCAGTAAGCTCTAGAATAATAACAGCAAGTTGATTTATTTGTTTTTGTTTTTCTTCGGGATTTGAGATTTAAACATTGAGCACAACTTGAATCTAGTGCTTCCACATTGACTCTAGTGCTTCCACATTGACTCTAGTGCTTCCACATTGACTCTAGTGCTTCCACATTGACTCTAGTGCTTCCACATTGACTCTAGTGCTTCCACATTGACGTGGACAAGGCCTTGGGTTCGCGCCGGAATACGATCAGCGTTGCCTGTAGTGGGTTGTGCTCAATGTTTAAATAACAGCAAGATTTAGAACTACTATAAAAAGGGTTGGGGGGGGGGGGAATAGATGCCAAGAAATGTTTTGGGGAGTAAAGGCGGTCTGCGTTATGATGTTCGTCCATCATGAATGATGAAGACCATTCATTACATCCACTTAGTTTTGTCCATCAAGAATGAAGGACAATTTGGATGAAGAGAGACTTGCGCAATGAATTGGATTATATTGAGGAAGAGCTGCGCAACTTCGTCGACTTCACTCTCTCACCTGCATCCATCTGATTCCAGTGGCAAGATATGTCAAGACAACTGGAGACGGACACAGATGCAGTGGAATTTAGGCTGCCACAGGCCAGTTATCCCTGTATGTATTAGCTCTTAAAAACAGATGGTAGCCTTGAGGCTGGCGAATTCTGTTTCGGAATAATCTATCGGACAGACTGATTCCTTCCGCAGGTTTACCTACGGAGGGACAGTGGGGTCTGCGTTATACTGACCTATGGCCTCTCGAATGCCCGTTCGTTTATACAATATGGGATTAGTACCATATACCCGGTATTCATCAAAGCGTGTAGAAAGAACCCTTTACTTAATTAATTACTCACTACATAACCCAATTAACACCCAGAAAGAGAAAGATTGAATAGAAAGGTATCTATTTAATTGTAATAGGTATATCCTCATCTGCCTCGTTCCTCTGTTGAGGGAAGTATCTCATACTTAGTTACGAGCATCAGAGATTGGCTAGTCCAACTTCAGTTTGCATTTGTGTCACATTTACTGCCTCTGGGGAGATACCGTTCAAGGTAGCCGACTCTGCCTGCCCGTTGTTAGTTTTCTTTTCTAGTAATTTTCCAGAGCAGAGATCTTGTGGTCTACTACTTAACATCTCCTGCTTTTCGCTCTTATCCTAGAATGTTAGCTATCTGAACTCTCTACCCAAGAGATCAATGCAACATATGATATCATTATAAACTATAGGTTCTTCTAAAATGTCTATGCCCTCTACTGGGATTCAACCCGTGAGACTTCCGGACTTGGACTGGACACCGCAGGCTCTCAGTCATAGCTTTCCCAAGACTCCTTACTCTCCCGACACTATTTCTTGCTAATTTTGACCTCCCGCAAAGCTGAAAATACCGGTAAAAGGGACCCAATTTCTGGCACGAGAAAATTTTCAGGAAGCAACAGCAACGCACCACCCCATTCTCAAAGAGGTCTTCCTGAAACTGATTCCAACAATAGTGGGACAGCTGGGAAAAGTGAGCCCAGTCACAAAGACAGTATTTTGAATGGGGATATGGGCTTCAAACCTCCAGGTGAGTTAACTGTATATTTCCTCGGAAAACTAGGTTTCAGAGTTGATTTAGAGAAATCAGAAAAAGAGTATTGATAACGAAGATTATAATGATGATCTCTCATTCAATATCATGTACCATGCCAATAAGCGTTTCGCCATCTCACACTTTCACCAGAGTCGTGAATGCGCTTTTTGTTCTCGTCTCGACCATGCCATGTGACAAAACCACCCAGATATTTACTTCTCTGAATTCATCTTGTTTTCCCCCCTCAATCTTGTTAGTTGTCACCAAGGTCTTGGGTTTATTTCGTTTCATAACGTGTCCAAAAGATGTTGACCTTTTACGTCTAATTTCTCTAATCAGTTTACGGTTTTCATTTGCTTCTTGTAGGACTTGCTCATTGATTTTTCCACCTGTCCATGGCACACATTGAGAAAACCTGAGAATAGTATAACTAACAATAAGTACATACACTCACCTGTGGCGTTTCAGTCCCTGAGCTTCATCAGCTGAAGATAAGCGTGTTGGTCAGTAAGCTTAGTATGTACTCTTGGTCGATGAGCTCACATCGGACTCCCGTGTATCCGATTGGACACCTGTGGAGGTCAAGGTTGACGTTATAAATAATAAACAAAGTAAATAATGTAGCAAAGCAAAAAGTAAGATCCCTTAACACAGTGGTTCTCAAGCTTTTTTGGCCCGTGCCTCCCTTCACCATATTTTAAGAACGTAATTCCCCCCTTCCTATCAAAAATTTGGCCCGTGCCATAACGTCATCCCCCCCCCCCTTTCATATTTACTACCTAAAATTCCCCCACCCCTACACAGTATACGTAAAAATGGAAGGTAAATATGTTAAAACAGGTCTAGACATCCACATAAAACGTGATTTGTGGGTCTACTTACTTTATAAAATGAATTTTAGAAGGAAGAGACGCGCATAACTGTAAAGTATGAAGGGAAAAGCAATATCAAGTAATCAGGTCTTGTATTAACGCGATCTTGAAATTATCTTCATTCCCCCCCCCCCCCCCCCCCTGGAAACCATAAAATTCCCCCCTGGGGGGGGGGATTCCCCACCGGTTGAGAACCACTGCTTTAACACGTCTTAAGTCACACATGACATAAGGTGTGAGACTCTTGTTTTAATAGACCAGTCGGCACTCTATAGGTGATGTGGACCAGTAGTGGTGTGGATCAGTGGCGATGTGGACCAGTAGTGATGTCGACCAGTGGTGATTTGGACCAGTGGTGATGTGAACCAGTGATTATATGAACCAATGATTATGTGGACCAGTAATGATGTGGACCAGTGATTATGTGGACCCGTGATGATGTTGACCAGTGGTGATGTGGACCAGTGATTATGTGGACCGGTGATGATGTTGACCAGTGGTTATGTGGACCAGTGGTTATGTGGACCAGTGGTGATGTGGACCAGTGATTATGTGGACCAGTGGTTGTGTGGACCAGTGGTTATGTGGACCAGTGGTTGTGTGGACCAGTCGTGGTGTGGACCAGTGGTGGTGTGGACCAGTGGTTATGTGGACCAGTGGTGGGGTGGACCAGTGATTATGTGGACCAGTGATTATGTAGACCAGTGATTATGTGGACCAGTGGTTGTGTGGACCAGTCGTGGTGTGGACCAGTGGTGGTGTGGACCAGTGGTTATGTGGACCAGTGATTATGTGGACCAGTGGTGATGTGGACCAGTGATTATGTGGACCGGTGAAGATGTTGACCAGTGGTTATGTGGACCAGTGGTTATGTGGACCAGTGGTGATGTGGACCAGTGATTATGTGGACCAGTGGTTGTGTGGACCAGTGGTTATATGGACCAGTGGTTGTGTGGACCAGTCGTGGTGTGGACCAGTGGTGGTGTGGACCAGTGGTTATGTGGACCAGTGGTGGGGTGGACCAGTGATTATGTGGACCAGTGGTGATGTGGACCAGTGGTGATGTGGACCGGTGATGATGTGGACCAGTAGTTATGTGGACCGGTGATGATGTGGAATAGTGGTTATGTGGACCAGTAGTTATGTGGACCGGTGATGATGTGGACCAGTAGTTATGTGGACCGGTGATGATGTGGACCAGTAGTTATGTGAACCGGTGATGATGTGGACCAGTAGTTATGTGGACCGGTGATGATTTGGACCAGTGGTGATGTGGACCGGTGATGATGTGGACGAGTGGTTATGTGGACCGGTGATGATGTGGACCAGTGGTGATGTGGACCGGTGATGATGTGGACCAGTAGTTATGTGGACCGGTGATGATGTGGAATAGTGGTTATGTGGACCAGTAGTTATGTGGACCGGTGATGATGTGGACCAGTAGTTATGTGGACCGGTGATGATGTGGACCAGTAGTTATGTGGACCAGTAGTGATGTGGACCAGTAGTGATGTGGACTAGTGGTTATGTGGACCAGTGATGTTGTGGACCAGTGGTGATGTGGACAGTGGTGATGTGGACCACTGGTGATGTGGACCAGTGGTGATGTGGACCAGTAGTGATGTGGACCAGTAGTGATGTGGACTAGTGATGTTGTGGACCAGTGGTGATGTGGACAGTGGTGATGTGGACCACTGGTGATGTGGACCAGTGGTTATGTGGACCAGTAGTTATGTGGACCAGTAGTTATGTGGACCAGGGGTGATGCGGACCAGTGGTGATGTGGACCACTGGTGATGTGGACCAGTGGTTATGTGGACCAGTAGTTATGTGGACCAGTAGTTATGTGGACCAGGGGTGATGTGGACCAGTGGTTATGTGGACCAGTAGTTATGTGGACCAGTAGTTATGTGGACCAGTAGTTATGTGCACCAGTGGTTATGTGGACCAGTGATTATGTGGACCAGGGGTGATGCGGACCAGTGGTGATGTAGACCTTTATTAACTTTTAACCCCTTGACTCCCGACTTTCCCGTCATAGCCACATTTCCGGTGGAGCCGCTTTGTAATGATCATACACGCAGATTCGTTCACACACGTGTTCAGTCCATAACAAGGAAAATAATGAGTAACACACACACACAAACGCACGCACACACACACACACACACACACACACACACACACATATATATATATATATATATATATATATATATATATATATATATATATATATATCGTAGATTGAGTTGACTGTTTATTTTTTGTGCATCAAATACTTCGATTATATCATGTGTTTCATAGAGATTGTGTCGACTGTGCTACATAGCTCGTGGCGACTGTGTTACATAGATCGTGTCAAAGGTTTTTCATAGATTGTGTAGACTGTGTTACATAGATCGTGTCCTCTGTTGTTAGTTTCCTTAAACGCTACTCGTTCCTCCCTCTTTCAGTCTTATGTTCCCTTCCTCTGTCGTTATTTCCCTTAAAAACTACCCATGCCTCTCTCCCAAATCTACAGGATCGGCAACAGGCAGGCATCACAAATGTCACGGGGAACTTGTATCCAGGTGAGTCTGGTTTTTGACGTGGGAAACATGTCAAGCGAAACGGGACTTCTGTTTACCTGCAGACGTCGTCCCACCTGTCTGCTCAACTCAATACGCCCACCTGTCTCCTTTCTTGGCTTCAGACTCATTCAACTGCAAGATGTCACGACTACCTATATAGCCCATGTTATGTAAGACTTTTACTGTGAAAGTAGATCAAAGAAGAAAACAAAAAGTGTGCTATGTAAACCAGTACTTGTAATGCAGATCTAGAAGAAGTCGAAAAGTGTGCTATGTAAACAAGTACTGGTAATGTAGATCAAGAAAAACAAAAACAGTATGCTATATAAGAAATGTATGTGGAAAGTAGACCACGAACAAGAAAACACCTTGTGTAAGACAAGTTCAGTATCCACACTCTACTAATGAACAATCAGATTCGCTGGGCTGGTCACTTAACTGCCAGATCACAGGCTCCCTAAACGAATTTTTTTTTTACGGCGAGCTGCGTTGTGGTAATCGCTCCCAAGGCGGCCAGAGGAAACGCTTTAAAGACACTGAAACTCTCACTAAAAGCTTTTGGAATTCATCTTGACACCTGGGAGACTGCTGCCAAAGACCGAAATTCCTGGCGTACATCATTACGCAAGGGTGTAGTCACTTGTGAAGCAACCAGGACTGCAAGAGCTGTGATGAAAAGGCAGGAGAGAAAAACCACTGCAGGAAATCCTCCTCCTGGAACGTCAAGCATTCTTTGCCCACATTGTCAAAGAACATTTCGAGCCAAAATACCAGCCATCTTAGAACTCGCGGCTCCATACTTTCAACCCCACTGGATGAAATGAATGGTCATCATCATTCTTGATGAACAAACAACACAAAAACACTTAGCAGATATACCGTAGGAGAATACACATGTTATGCGATATGGGACAGATTAAGTACAAAATATGTAGATCAAGTATAAAGCAAATAATGTGCTATATACGACGTGTACTTTTCATCTCATCTCATTTAATCTTATCTCATCTCATCTCATCTTGTTCCTCTTGTGCCTTGCGGTGTCGAGGTGAAGCATAAACAGCGGGAGAGTGCCCGTTTATGAGCTTCATATATCGAGATTCTCATGGACTCTGTTATTCCCTCTGTCCATCGTTTACACGATTGTCCTCTTCTTCAGGTTTCATTTGGTGTGTACATAATAGCTTTGTCCTTTCCTTTATCTACATTCTAAGTACTTGTCTAATATAGCACAGTGTTTGTTCTTTTATTTATCTACATTCTAATCCTATATATTAGACTAGTACTTATAATGTAGATAAAGAGAAGGACAAACACTGTGCTATGTTAGACAAGTACTTATAATGTACATAAAGGAAAGGACAAACATTGTGTTATATTAGACAATTACTTGGAACGTAGATGAAGGAAAAGAAAAACCCTGTGCTATATTAGACAGCTACTTAGAATGTAGATGTCGGAAAGGGCAAACACTGTGCCACATTACAAAAGTACTTAGAACGTAGATGATGGAAAAGACAAACACTGTGCTATATTACACAAGCAACATAGAACGTAGATGATGGAAAAGACAAACACTGTGCTATATTACACAAGCAACATAGAATGTAGATGAAGGAAAAGACAAACACTGTGCTATATTACACAAGCAACAAAGAATGTAGATGAAGGAAAAGACAAACATCGACATTCTACAAGATCTGAACATCGAAAAAAAAGATTAACCGGAAGCAGTTTACTGCTACATGTTTACGATGTGACAGCGCATCACATATTGTAAGGTTTATGGTGTGATAGCGCATCACATATTGTAAGGTTTAAGGTGTGATAGCGCATCACATATTGTTAGGTTTATGGTGTGATAGCGCATCAAATATTGTAAGGTTTATGTGATAGCACATCACATATTGTTAGGTTTATGGTGTGATAGCGCATCAAATATTGTAAGGTTTATGTGATAGCGCATCACATATTGTAAGGTTTATGTTGTGATAGCGCATCACATATTGTTAGGTTTATGGTGTGATAGCGCATCACATATTGTAAGGTTTATGTGATAGCGCATCACATATTGTAAGGTTTATGTTGTGATAGCGCATCACATATTGTAAGGTTTATGGTGTGATAGCGCATCACATATTGTAAGGTTTATGTGATAGCGCATCACATATTGTAAGGTTTATGTTGTGATAGCGCATCACATATTGTAAGGTTTATGGTGTGATAGCGCATCACATATTGTAAGGTTTATGTGATAGCGCATCACATATTGTAAGGTTTATGTGATAGCGCATCACATATTGTAAGGTTCATGATCTGATAGCGCATCACATATTGTAAGGTTTATGTGATAGCGCATCACATATTGTAAGGTTCATGATGTGATAGCGCATCACATATTGTAAGGTTTATGTGATAGCACATCACATATTGTAAGGTTCATGATGTGATAGCGCATCACATATTGTAAGGTTTATGTGATAGCGCATCACATATTGTAAGGTTTATGATGTGATAGCGCATCACATATTGTAAGGTTTATGGTGTGATAGCGCATCACATATTGTAATGTTTATGTGATAGCGCATCACATATTGTAAGGTTTATGATGTGATAGCGCATCACATATTGTAAGGTTTATGGTGTGATAGCGCAATACATATTGTAAGGTTCATGATGTGATAGCACATCACATATTGTAAGGTTTATGTGATAGCGCATCACATATTGTAAAGTTTATGATGTGATAGCGCATCACATATTGTAAGGCTGAAGACATGTGGGAATAGGTGGCCAATCTTTCCATCACTTTCACAGGCGACGAGCCCCAGCGTCAGACCATAGTCACCACACATCCAGCGCAGTTGTCTATCAATTTCTCCACGGCGCCCTCAATAAACGGAACTACTTTATTTATACTGAAAGTCATGGCAGTTTACAAAGAACTTTGAAGACACGTAGATGCTTGGCCAGCTCAATCTGGCTTCAATAATCTGAAATAAATCATTTGTTAACAGAGTGTGGGATGGGAGTTAGCATGGCCAAATGGATAAGAGCGCTTTCTTTGAAACTTTCGATGTGCTGATGTCAAGGCAGCGGATTCAACCCCTACACCGGTCAGTTGGAAAAAATTGTTGACTTCTTGTCCTTGATTTGGAGACATAAATTACTCAGAAGTCGGAGTGGGTTAGCCCGATGGCGAGGGACACAGATATTTTTTTTCCATATCCGTTACAGACTGTCGCAGTCAACATCAGCATTTTTCAGCTGCTGTTTTTGTACTAGGCAAGATTACGCTTAGTAGTTTGCATTTGCTTTCTGAGCGACCGGCTCACATACCCCTAAGTTATCAACGCGGCGAAAACCGCTACCGATTCTCGCGCAGGTTACGTTACTCACGAGAATATACGGGATTACGGAGAAAGACGTTACCACTAGGCCAGGGAGACCGGACACAGATAATACGGAAAGGTAAATATGGATAATACGGAATAATACGGCATACGGAATAATACGGAATACGGAAAATCAATCCGGTGCAACAAAAGTAGTATTGCCTGTATGGACTACGCTTGAGTTCAAAGCGAGCAGACGTCAAATAAAGAAGTGTGGGTGGAAACAAGAGCTGTGACATGCCACGAACACAGATATTATGCAGGTGTTGAGAAACAGTATTACTAACACAATGACTTCGTGATAGCACGAGGCATGACGCCAGCGGAAGAGCTCGAAGTGCAAAGGGGAAATAATGGAGGTTTAAACGTTGGGATGGAGTGAGTAGTGATTTCCTTATTGTGTGTAGTATATTTATTTTCATGTAGGATTTTTAGAACCTGAAAACGAGAATAAAAAACACCTCGAAACTTTGCAACAGTTGAATTGGTCGTTGGAACTGTTAGTCTGTTCCAAAGAAATTGGACATTCACAGCGTTTCCCTAAGCTAGACTGACAGAAGGCATGGCGCCCGCAAGAATAGGCAGGTGTTGAACGACACAACATCTTAGACTCAAGACACAAATATCAGTGAGTATGAAAATGCACGACCCCTCTGTTGTGTATCCGCTGTATAGTGGTAGAGGGGCTTGCGCGTCCTAATGTCCCCATGGAATTATCAACGTAGGGCGGTCGGCTTCCACATTGTCTGTGGCTGATTGTGAACCCCCCACTCGGTGTGTGGGAATTGTGGAACGCGTCAGTTATGAAGAAGTGAGTTCTATTCCTTAGACGACATTCAACGACACTATAAAAATCGCCAAACATAAAGCTGGCATCCAGATGACAGATGTATTTCTCACCAAACATAAATCTGGCATCCAGATGACAGATCTATTTACAACAAAACATAAAGATGGCATAAAGATGACATATTTATTTATCTCCAAACATAAAGCTGGCATACAGAAGACAGATCTATTTATTATCAAACATAAATCTGGCATAACGATGACAGATTTATTTACCACCAAACATAGAGATGACATGAATATGACAGATCTATGTATCACTAAACATAAAGCTGGAATAAAGACAACAGATTTGTTTATCACCAAATATAAAGCTGGCGTACATATGACAAATCTATTTATCACCAAACATAAAGCTGACATACATATGACAGATTTATTTATAACTAAACATAAAGCTGGCATACAGATGACACGTATTTATCACAAAACATAAAGCTGGCATACAGATGACAGATCTATTTATCACCAAACATAAAGCTGTCATAAAGATGACAGATTTATTTATCACCAAACATAATACTGACATACAGATGACAGATCTATTTATCACCAAACATAAAGCTGTCATAAAGATGACAGATTTATTTATCACCAAACATAATACTGACATACAGATGACAGATCTAGTTATCACCAAACATAAAGCTGGCATAACGATGATAGATGTATTTATTACCAAACATAATGCTGGAATAAAGATGAGAGATTAGTTAGTTAGTTAGTTAGTCGCGGTTCCAACTTCACGGCAACGGGTCGTCCCTATATTGCTCCGTTCCTGTGCCAGTGAATATCACACAAAATGCTCCTCACTGCCCTATGTGAACAATGGAATAGACAGGAGTGTCGGCAAGCCAACAGCCCGCACAGGTACACTGTGCCAAATGCCGCCGCCAGAATGCCAACACAAAAGTCCTCCACGAAAATTAGTTCATCGTCGATGGAAACGGCAGTCACCAGAAAGACTTCATTGACCCGGGTTTTATCCCATATGGCTCAGTCTCTTTCCGCAGGGCGAAACCCACCGAAAGCACCGCACAAAGCACGAACTCCGTAGCTACAGCGCCGACTCCCAGGAGGTTCCTGAAAAAAGTACTCGTGAACCGAAAAGGCAAACCAGTCAATCCAGCAACAGCCGGCCGCCATCGTTCCGAACACGTAATTCACGCTAAAAACAACCGCGGACCGATGCAAAAGCATACCACGCTTTTATTTATCACCAAACACAATTTATCACCATTAATTTATCACCAAACACAAAGCTGGCATAAATATAACAGATGTATTTATCACAAAACAAAAGGCTGACATGACAGCCTGAGGTCTGTTTATTTCAAAACGTCAAGATGAAATGAAGAATTCTGCTATAATTAATTAGAACACACTTTGCATGCACTACTATGTAGCATCCAGTCCCTATTTGTCACAACACGTTGCGGTTGTTGTTGATGATGTTGTCGTTGTTGTTGCTGTTGTTGCTGATTGTGAATCTTCTGGATGACTACTCATTTTAACTCTACAGTCCGCTGCACAATCCACGAAAACCTCTGAGGCCTTAAAAGGACTGCATCCAAACATCCATCGGAGTCAGGTTGGTGCAGAGACCCGGCACCTGTGACGAAACGGATAAAGAACGGCAGATCTCTGCATAATATCCCTTTGAAGGGAGTGCGATGCGTTGGTCTCCCTTGAATTAATATCAATTAATAGGGGATTCCCCATCGGAAAATAGTGCGGGGCGGAGCTATTCTAGTTATTTATGGAAAATCTAGAATGTTCTCCCAAGTGCGTACCTGGTAGAGATCTCTAAGTTCACGAGTGCTTCATGCAGCACGGGGTGGGGGAACTTATCGTGACTCTGGTTTTCTTCATGTATCATGAAAGTCACGCGGCCCGTGTAGGCGAGTGGAAGGCACTGACTTTGTCGTGAGCAGTCGCCCACCAAACCTCAGCGTAGACAGATCGCAGCCAACAGGCTGTTGTAATTTGGATGTCAATATTCGCGGCCAGTGCGGACATCTACAGTCAAGGTTGTGATTCTTCAATCACAGGTTAGTTGAGTACTTATTCTATTATTTAATTGTTGTCGTGATGCCGTGCTGATTCCCGGAAGGAATTAATTGCCATCGCAAAATTGAGTTGTCGCGTAGCGTTATCCGTTACAGTTGGCGGTTGCATTTTTAAGTAGGCTTTATCGATCAGCATGGGGGGTACGGGGTGTCAGGCATTGGTAGCACCTTTGGTAAGGATGGCTCTCATGTCCTTTCAGGACCCATCCCCCACTGGTCCAAGTCTGACATCCAGCTCGTGCCTGTGGCTCCTAGTAGCTGTCAGCATGCGACAGCGGCCACCCCCCGGGCAACAGCTGTGAGAGGCTGGCTAAACCAGGCATGGGTATCCGATTTGGTGTCAAACCAAGAGGTAAACTAGGGTATGCCTACCCAGCATGTGAAGACAGGATTCGGCAGACTGCGCGGAAGAAATCATTCCTGATTCAACGGGCAAGACGGCATTTACCTGCAAAGCGTTGTGGAACGTAATGAGCACGGCAAGGCACGTAGAGCGCCCTGGTCATCCACTGCACCTGTATTCGTCTCCAATCGTCTCGACTTGTCTTGCCACTGGACTCAGATGGACTCAGGCGAGAGAGTGAGGTCGACGAATTGCGCAACTCTTCCTCACTTTAATCCAAGTCATCGCGCAAGTCATTCTTCATCCAACGTCACATATCACCTTCAAGCCCTGTGGCGATGGGCGAGCGGCAAAGCGGCAGGCGTGGGTACGCTGGCAGCCGTAGTCGCAGACCTGCACACAGGCGGCTCAGGCCATATGGTCGTCTTCTACTGACCGGAGCAGCAGTGGGATTCGGCAGCCCCCTGAGCGACTGAGCAGCCCTCTATAGGAACACACTGCTCACCTCCATAGCATGAGGAAGGGGCTAGAAAAGGTGCCCTAAACATTGTCTGCTTCATCACTACCTAACCAGCTAGCCGCGGTTGGTGGGTACCCTTAACTGCGGTCGACATACAAAGAAAGATAAAACAAGCAAAGCTAAAAGAGTAAACCATATTCCCTTAACAATTGGAACTTGGAATGTACGCACCCTACTTGACAGAGACAGCGCGTCGGGTCCAGAGAGACGAACAGCACTGATTGGGAGAGAGCTGGGCAGGTACAACATCGACATTGCAGCCTTGAGCGAGACACGGCTTGCAGAAGAAGGCCAAATCTGTGAAATTGGTGCCGGCTACACATTTTTCTGGAGTGGAAGGAAAAGCGAGGAAAGACGCCAATCTGGTGTGGGATTTGCCATTAAGTCGGCCCTGGTCGGCAAATTAGCTGGATTTCCAAAGGCTATAAACGACAGGCTCATGACCATGAAGTTGCCTCTGCTGAATGGAAGGAAGCACGCAACCATTGCGAGTGTCTACGCACCAACTATGACCAACGAAGACGATGTCAAGAACAAGTTCTATGAGGACCTGCACAGTGTATTAACATCTGTTCCCAAAGGAGACAAACTTATACTCCTTGGGGATTTCAATGCCAGAGTAGGCACGGACACCACCTCTTGGAGTGGCATTATTGGAAAGCATGGAGTCGGAAATTGTAACAGCAATGGACTCCGCCTCCTTCAGACATGTGCCGAACATGATCTCGTGATTACGAACACAATTTTCCGTCTCCCCATGAGAAATAGGACATCGTGGATGCACCCTCGCTCGAAACACTGGCACCTCATTGACTATGTCATCGTCAGGAGGAGTGACAGACAAGACGTTCGAGTGACAAAATCCATGTGTGGTGCCGAATGTTGGACAGACCATCGTCTCATTGTCTCGAAAATGAACATCCACATCAGGCCACCACGGCGTCCCCAAGGGGCGAAAATGCAAACAAAGCTAAATGTCACCCGCCTAAACAGCAAGAAAATGCAGCAGTCGTTTGAAAATATGCTGGAAGACCGCCTCAAGCCCAATGCTGAAGCTAAACAGGATACAGAAACAGAATGGAGAGCCCTAAAGGACACAATTTATAACACTGCTATGGAAATCCTGGGTCCAGCCCCCCGAAAGCATAAAGACTGGTTTGATGAAAATTCCGAAGACATCAACCAATTGCTGGCCGAGAAACATCTTCTCCTCAAGGCACATTTGAATGACCCAAAGTCAACATCAAAAAAAGATGCTTTCAAGAACATTCAGAGAGTTGTGCAGCAGAAACTTCGGCACATGCGGGACTCCTGGCTGAGCAGCAAAGCTGATGAAATTCAGGGCTTTGCTGACAGACATGATATGAAAAACTTCTACGACTCACTGAAAGCGGTCTATGGTCCTTCATCACCAGGCATAGTTCCCCTCCTCAGTGCAGACGGGGGAACATTGATCACCGATAAGAAAGAAATCCTCCAACGCTGGGCAGAGCATTTCAGCAAAATCTTAAATGCAACTTCCTTCTTCGATGATGAAACCATCAACTGCCTTCCTCAAGTTCCCACCAATGAGACACTTGGTGACCTGCCAACCATAGTGGAAATAAACAAAGCCATCCAGCAACTCTCCAGCGGCAAGGCACCTGGTCCTGACTCCATCCCAGCAGAGATATACAAGGCAGGTGGGCCGGTCCTAACAGAGCAGCTTCACCAAGTCTTCACAAACATATGGATGAACGAGACCATGCCACAAGATTTTAAGGACGCGTCAATAGTCCACCTTTACAAACGTAAAGGAAACCGCCAATCCTGTGACAACCACCGAGGCATCTCCTTGCTTTCAATTGCAGGGAAGATACTCGCCAGAATTCTTCTCAATCGCCTCACAGCCCATCTCGATCAAGGTCTTCTTCCTGAGAGTCAATGTGGCTTCAGAAAAGAACGTGGAACTGTTGACATGATTTTCGCTGCAAGGCAGCTGCAAGAGAAATGTCAGGAACAGAACTGCGAAATGTTCTCCACTTTCATTGACCTTACCAAGGCTTTTGACACAGTCAGCAGAGAAGGACTGTGGAAGATTATGGCAAAATATGGCTGTCCACGAAAGTTTGTCCAAATAGTGCGGCTATTTCATGACGGCATGCAGGCAAGAGTACAGGAAAATGGTGAACTGTCTGAACCCTTTCCTGTAACCAATGGAGTGAAGCAAGGATGTGTCCTGGCACCAACACTGTTCAGCCTCATGTTTTCAGCCATGTTGATGAATGCCTTCGAGAACGACGACATTGGAATAGACATCAACTACCGTATGGATGGAAAGTTATTCAATCTCAGAAGGCTGAAAGCTAAAACCAAAATTGACAGCGGCACCGTCAGAGAGCTCCTGTTTGCTGATGATTGCGCTCTATACGCCAACTCAGAGGCGGACATGCAACATAATGTTTCAGCTTTCTCACATGCCTGTGCCAACTTTGGGCTCAATATCAACTTGGAGAAGACTGTAGTTATGTACCAGCCAGCTCCAGGGAATAATCACACTGTGCCGAATATCAAAGTGAATGATCATAGACTAAGTGTTGTGGACAAATTCACCTATCTTGGCAGCACTGTGTCACAAGCTGCCACAATCGATGACGAAGTGAATGCAAGAATCTCCAAGGCCAGTGCAGCCTTTGGCAGACTGTACAAGAATGTATGGGACAGAACTGGAATAAGCCTGCAAACAAAGCTAAAAGTCTACAAAGCAGTTGTATTATCCACACTGCTATATGCCTGTGAAACCTGGACTGTTTATCAGCGACACGCTAGGAAATTAAACCACTTCCACACAGTCTGCCTAAGGAAGCTACTGAAGATTAAATGGCAAGACAAGATTCCAGACACTGAAGTCCTAGAAAGAGCATCCATGCCCAGTATCCACACTCTACTGATGAAGAATCAGATTCGCTGGGCTGGTCACCTGACCCGCATGCCAGATCACAGGCTCCCTAAACGAATTTTCTACAGCGAACTGCGTTGTGGTAAACGCTCCCAAGGTGGCCAGAGGAAACGTTTTAAAGACACTCTGAAAATTTCACTGAATGCTTTTGGAATTCATCATGACACCTGGGAGGCTGCAGCCAGAGACCGAAATTCGTGGCGTGCATCATTACGCAAGGGTGCAGTCATATGTGAGGCAACCAGGACTGCAAGAGCTGTGAAGAAAAGGCAGGACAGAAAAACCACTGCAGGAAATCCTCCTCCAGAGACGTCAAGCATTCTTTGCCCACATTGTCAAAGAACATTTCGAGCCAAAATAGGCCTTATCAGCCATCTTAGAACCCACGGCTCCACACCTTCAACCCCACTGGATGAAACGAATGGTCATCATCATTCTTGATGGACAAACAACATCGATCAGCAATGTAATGTGTTACCTGACGGAACAAGCCGTATTCCACGCAAGTGGTGTGTAAATAAAATAGGCCGAACGATGTGCGTTACAGTGTGTAGCAGTTACGGGTTTGGTTTATTCATTACGCAGGCAAGGCGACAGTTTGTCAGTCATTACATCAACATGCTAGACGTTGTAAATGATAAGGTAGAGCTTATTATTAGAAATGTGTAATGTGCTTCGTGACATTAGAAGGGTAACGTAATTGTTCTATCAGTGATGGTGATGTTTCGAGGAATCAAGGTGAAATCAGCAGTGGTGTATTTGCTGGGTGCAGATAGCAGTGTTATTCCGCGTAAGCCGAATGGCGTTGCATCGGTAGGATAACAATTGATAAGAAGTATTCATGATACTATTGTTGCTGCTGGTTGTCATGTCCGTCCGCTAGGATGACCGTGCGTGTTCCATCTTACGTTTGTCTAGGCAGCGGGAGGTAGGCCGGTACCCCCAACCCGATCGGTAATAGGTCCGACCCAATGCAATCGTGCATATCCGATGGATGAACATACCCGATCGAGGGTGATGCGGCGCTCCGTAATTCGAGGCCGAGGTGTCTAGATAGATCGAGGTTTGAACCTAACCGTTTCTGTCTCTAATATTCTACTCTTCTGGAACCCTGACTCGGTTCATGGAGTACTTGGAGTACTGCCGTGAGGTAGTAGTTGGGAGGGGCATAACCCCCCCCCCCCCCCCCCAAAAAAAAAAAAAAAGGTGGAGCCAGAGTTTGGTAGTGGAGTCTGGAGGTTTGCTACATTGGATGACGTGACTTAAGTAGTCACGGGACAAGGTACACGAGACCCACAGTAGCTGTGGGAAAGTGTAGTGGTGGATGGCCACCACAGCTGTGCTCGACCGGCACAGGTATGACTGACCTGAAAGATAGTCAGTGAATACAAGGGCAACTCAGGATCTGGGGCAGGGATCCCAGACCTGACACTATGGCTGTGATATGATTTTGTTATTTAAGTGTAACAAGTCCTGAGTTCTCCTTAGTTAATGCTATAGTAATGAATTATCAGGAGTATAATTCATTATGGACATATAGTTATTAATGTGTGTAATTCATCAGTCCATGGGTGAAGGGATTGATGAATTGATGAGTCTGTCAGGAAGGAGAGGTCCGGCTGGACACCTTCTCGATACAGTAATCCCTACACTGAAAGGAAAGTAAGTGTATATGTTGATTGATGATGGGAGATGAAACCGGATTGGACTGGCACCAGGCGAAGGATGCTTGACAGAGTCATACAGTCGACTCTGGTGCTAGGGGTTATATGTAGCCCAGAAGTGTTACTTGACTGAACAGGTGTGCTATTGCTTTTTCTACCATCATTATGCCTATATATTATAGTGACTAAGTAGATCTATGATGTGATGATTTCATACTCATGTTGGTAGACATGAGGAATGTCTGAGAGGCAGGTGACAGGGTGGAGATGCTGGTAGTCTTTGTTGTAGTTGAGTACTCACACCAACCTCTCCGTGTTTCAGGATCTGTTATTACTATACAGTAGAAGATTCAAGAGCTGCACCATGAGCTCTATGGGCCCACTCATTCCAGGGCCTATCCAGAAGTTGATTGAGGCCATACTGGGAGTGGTTGTCTGGTTCTGCGAGATCAATGTTGGAAGGAGCTGAGTGCTGAATAAGTCGGTAGGTCTAGGTTAGGACCTCCGTCAAGAGTCCGACGAGTGTCATCCGATCCTGAGAGGATCCAACACTGAAACGTCTGGTGATTCAAGCCAGTGAAGCACTGGTGACATTGTCTCTGTGTAAACCTTGGTAATTGCAAGGTAGTGACCTTTCAAGTTGTGCAGGGTGATCATTGTTACCGGTCACCATGACCTGTGTTATATGCTTCTGGCCCGGCTGGGTTATGGGACACCATGTATCAGTTGATGCTTACATAGTGTTTTTACATTGGTTACCTTTATGAAGCCAACATGTGGTCTAGTGAACTAGGACATTGATTACAACATTGGTGGAAACACCAGAGTGACAGGTTTGTTAAGGTAGGGAGCTACCTCATGCCAACGTGATGAACTGTTGACAGTGTATGCTAGGTTGTGATTACTACCCATGGATCAGGGTAGGTACATGATACTGTGTGAAGATCTATTGTCCAAGGACATGGAACTAAGGTGAAGTGTTTAGTCACCTGATAGACTTTCCCAGTGACATTGTGTGTACGTGTGGAGCAACCGCTTATTGTGTAAGTGACATATCAGTGTGTGGGTCACTGATGAGATAGAAGAGTGACCTGGCTCTTGTGTATTTTGAGACGGCGCTACATGTATTTTTTTTCTGCAAGTGGGAGACCGCTAATGTTATAGGGTCGGCCCAGACTTCATCAGGAGTGTGACGAGGGAAATAGTACGACAGCAAGGAAGGATCCTTGTGCATCGGTGCAGTGTCAAGCAGGCAGTGGTACTGCCCTTGATCAACCCTTGCTTGGTTCTCTGGGTGGAGAGGGAACTTTGGAGAGGCAGCAGACCTTGGAGTTCCAGTCCACTGGAGGAGCCTGGGTGAGTCGCTACCACGACTGGACAACCGCACGAGCTATCGTCCGCCTCCATGATGAATACTCATCTGCATCTTTGATCTTGTACATAGTTCTTCTCGTCTGGCTTTCAGCCATCCTTCTCTGTGTTGTGGTTGACGTAGTTCAGAATTAAATTTTTGTTCTCTTAGCTATGACTTTGTGCAGTGATATGACTGGTGTCTGGTCCGAGCCCCCTTGGGGTTTGGAACCCTAGGTGAGGGAGGGGAGGTTAAGCTGTCCCGGCTTGTGTGGGGCCTGGTAGATGTAGAGTGCTATTGAGGTGGTTGGAGCAAAGGCAGGGGATAGTATCTATCGTGGCAAACCAGTCCAAGCCCCGGCGGTCTTGTCACAAGATAGAGTGGGGGCTCGTCCGGGATCTTCTCTTTGTTCTGACATCTCGTAGGAATAGGTTATAGTGTCATCTGTCCTATACCTATTGTCTACTTGACGAGTAGGGCTTTACCTTTCGAAACCTTTAGAAACCTTTCTCTTCGACGTGGACAGACAGTTAGTTAAGTTAGTTTAGATACATAGTTACAGTGTTGGTTGGAGTACAGTTAGCATTGTGATTGGGTATTGCATATCTATACTGATACTAAGTTACACTAAGCATGGCTACTCGTACTTTAGATTTAGCTAAGGTGCGGGCATCTGCAACTGAGTTGGGATTGGCAGGTGAGGAGTTTAAAGCCTATGTACTGGAAGTAGAGAGAGACTTCAGAGCAGAAGAGAGGGAGAGAAGAAAGTCAGAAATTGAGCTGGAAGCTCGAAAGGTAGCACTTGAAGAGCAAAAGTTGGTGGCAGACCAACAAGCACAAAAACTGGCAGCTGACCTAGAGTCTAAGAAATTAGATGCTAGGAAGTTGGAAATGGAACATGAGTTCCGTATGAAGCAACTTGAGGTAGAGGCTAAATCGGTTGGTGAGTCTGAGGGAGCAGTAGGTGGAGTAGCTTTACCTAGCTCATCAGTAGCCAGCAGACCAGCTTACCATGCTATGAAATGGCCGTTTCCACCATTTGAACCGGACCAAGAGAAGATAGATCAATTCTTAGAGAAGTTCGAGGCAATGTGTAAAGCTATGGGTTTAGAGCCTGAGCGTTGGAATCTTAAGCTTTCACAAGGACTCCGTGGCACCGCGTACGAAGTGTATGCGCGTCTTCCCCCAGGGATGGAAAATGATTATCCAACCCTGAAATCGGCTCTTTTGAAAAGATGCGAAATGACAGCCCATGCTTACAGGCTGAGGTTCAGAACTTCCAAGAGAGAACCAGGTGAGATGTTCTCGGCCTATAGTGTGAGGTTGAACTCATACCTGTTGAAGTGGATGGCATTGGCCAATTTCAAAGAGGATTATGAGAGTCTGAGAGAGTTGATGGTGGTGGATCAAATGAAAATGCAGATGTCCAAGCCTTTAAGGAATTTCTTAGGGGAAAATGGGGCGGAAAGGCTAGACATAGTAAATAAGTTAGCTGAAAGGTATGTGGAAGTCTATGGCGAGACTGGGGATTCCAGTCAGACTGATTCACAGAAAAGGCAGAAGGGGCTTGATCAGAAGCCCAAGACCAAGGGTCCCAAAGAATCATCCAATGTAGCAGATCCTGTGGTAAAAGACTCTGGTAAGAAACCCGATAAGCAAAGCCCTCCCGCCTCCCCAAAACGGAAGTGGAGTAAGTGGTGGTGTAAGCACTGTAAGTCTCCTTCCCATAATACTGTAGATTGTCTGAGGAAGCCAAAGGACTTGCACTTTGCGTGTCTCGCCTCTACTAGAGGTAGACCTAGCGAGACCACACCTAAGGGTCGGGAGAAACCAAAGTCTAAGAAATCACCTGTGATCGAAACGATAGAGGTGAATGGGAAGCAGGTGGAATGTCTATACGATACAGGATTGCAGTTTGAAGCTGTAATCTCATCCCACCTTGTGAGCCCAGGGCAGCTCACCGGCGAGACAAGAGAATTTCAGCTAGCCATGAGGAGCTCTGTAGCTATGGACTTGCCGATTGCTCGGATTGACATTCGGTGCAGGTACGTTACGGGTAGCATCCAGGCGGCTGTGCTGCCTGATCCTATTTACCCTTTGATCCTCGGTCGTCCGCATGTATTCCTGGGGGACCCCAGGGAACATTGTCTAGTGAGCGCTAGGCAGGCCAGGGCTAAGGATGGAGAAAGGCAGTGTGGTAAGGAAATAGACCATTCTCTTGCGAGGTTAGTGAGCAGTGCTCAAAGTAGGGACCCGACTTGGCGTCCTTACTTACTGGAGGTGTCCCAAAGTCCTGTCCCGCCAACTCCGGGTCAGTTCTATGTAGAAAACCGGTTGCTTTATCGTAGAGCCGGGCAAGGGGATAGCCAGTACGGTCAGATGGTAGTCCCTACTGACTACAGATCCCGCTTGGTACATAGAGTGCATACCATATCCTTAACCGGACATAAGGATGTGGGGACAACAGTCCAGTGTCTTTCCAGCCACTACCACTGGCCTGGAATGACAGGCGACGTGCGGAGATATATCCGGTCGTGCCCAACGTGTTGTCTGGCAGCACCAAAGCACAAGACCAAAAACGGTTTATCTCTGCAGATTGGAGATAGGGTTCTCGCGCTTCTCCCAATCGAGGGGGCGGAATTCGAACTCGGATGGCAGGGCCCTTTTCCTGTGGAGCGGATAATGTCCCGATCCACGTATGAGGTGAAGGTCCGCGGGGAATTGCGTAAGTTCCATTGTACTCTCCTTCAGAATTTGGAGAGGTCCGAGGTAGTTTCTCCACAAGATAGTGCGACTACCATCGCGCTAGATTCGGTTCTGGGTCCAGACGAGGGCGAGGAAGACTCAGTCCTACGCAGTACATCCTGTGGGGAGGGTCTGCGGTCTCCTGAGCGTTCAACCGTAGATAGGGCGAACGGGCTCCGTCGGGTAGAGGCCCATGGTGTTAAGCACACTGGGAATCGAGGTCGGACAGGCGATGTCACATCTGGCACGACGGGATCGTCGGGTGACTCGATACGCCGACAGGCTCACTGTCCTTACTCGCGGGAGAGAAGGCAGGAGCAAGGGTACTCCAGACGAACCTGGAGTAAGCGACCATTCATTTCGGTCGACATCCGCGAACAGTCCACGAAGGTGATGCCTAGTCGGGATAGGAAATATCCTATTGTCGGAAGGGACGAACGAACCTTCAGTAAAGTAACCGATGGCCTGCAACAGGTGGATGCGGAACAGTCCAGTGTAGACAGATCCTGTAAGCCAATCACCAGGCCGTTACGTTTCGGGCCTAATCGCTGGAGATAACGTATGTTTGAGGCGGTGGTGGGTGATCCAGCATCCATACCATTCTGGTGGATCTCCGCAGGGAAAGTGAATGTTATGGAACGTCTTTTCCTGGGAATCCAATCTTGATAGAGTAGAGGTTCAGAGTTCAGACCGATCTTTGTCTAGTGAGTTCGACCGGGTCGGCCATCTTAAGTGGGGGCCTATGTGACGAAACGGATAAAGAACGGCAGATCTCTGCATAATATCCCTTTGAAGGGAGTGCGATGCGTTGGTCTCCCTTGAATTAATATCAATTAATAGGGGATTCCCCATCGGAAAATAGTGCGGGGCGGAGCTATTCTAGTTATTTATGGAAAATCTAGAATGTTCTCCCAAGTGCGTACCTGGTAGAGATCTCTAAGTTCACGAGTGCTTCATGCAGCACGGGGTGGGGGAACTTATCGTGACTCTGGTTTTCTTCATGTATCATGAAAGTCACGCGGCCCGTGTAGGCGAGTGGAAGGCACTGACTTTGTCGTGAGCAGTCGCCCACCAAACCTCAGCGTAGACAGATCGCAGCCAACAGGCTGTTGTAATTTGGATGTCAATATTCGCGGCCAGTGCGGACATCTACAGTCAAGGTTGTGATTCTTCAATCACAGGTTAGTTGAGTACTTATTCTATTATTTAATTGTTGTCGTGATGCCGTGCTGATTCCCGGAAGGAATTAATTGCCATCGCAAAATTGAGTTGTCGCGTAGCGTTATCCGTTACAGTTGGCGGTTGCATTTTTAAGTAGGCTTTATCGATCAGCAATGTAATGTGTTACCTGACGGAACAAGCCGTATTCCACGCAAGTGGTGTGTAAATAAAATAGGCCGAACGATGTGCGTTACAGTGTGTAGCAGTTACGGGTTTGGTTTATTAATTACGCAGGCAAGGCGACAGTTGGTCAGTCATTACATCAACATGCTAGACGTTGTAAATGATAAGGTAGAGCTTATTATTAGAAATGTGTAATGTGCTTCGTGACATTAGAAGGGTAACGTAATTGTTCTATCAGTGATGGTGATGTTTCGAGGAATCAAGGTGAAATCAGCAGTGGTGTATTTGCTGGGTGCAGATAGCAGTGTTATTCCGCGTAAGCCGAATGGCGTTGCATCGGTAGGATAACAATTGATAAGAAGTATTCATGATACTATTGTTGCTGCTGGTTGTCATGTCCGTCCGCTAGGATGACCGTGCGTGTTCCATCTTACGTTTGTCTAGGCAGCGGGAGGTAGGCCGGTACCCCCAACCCGATCGGTAATAGGTCCGACCCAATGCAATCGTGCATATCCGATGGATGAACATACCCGATCGAGGGTGATGCGGCGCTCCGTAATTCGAGGCCGAGGTGTCTAGATAGATCGAGGTTTGAACCTAACCGTTTCTGTCTCTAATATTCTACTCTTCTGGAACCCTGACTCGGTTCATGGAGTACTTGGAGTACTGCCGTGAGGTAGTAGTTGGGAGGGGCATAACCCCCCCCCCCCCCCCCCCCCCCAAAAAAAAAAAAAAAGGTGGAGCCAGA
The DNA here is from genome assembly GCA_963921405.1 of Cepaea hortensis. Classification (NCBI taxonomy): domain Eukaryota; kingdom Metazoa; phylum Mollusca; class Gastropoda; order Stylommatophora; family Helicidae; genus Cepaea; species Cepaea hortensis. The sequence continues at coordinate 16,173,131 of OY992894.1, forward strand.
GTTTGGTAGTGGAGTCTGGAGGTTTGCTACATTGGATGACGTGACTTAAGTAGTCACGGGACAAGGTACACGAGACCCACAGTAGCTGTGGGAAAGTGTAGTGGTGGATGGCCACCACAGCTGTGCTCGACCGGCACAGGTATGACTGACCTGAAAGATAGTCAGTGAATACAAGGGCAACTCAGGATCTGGGGCAGGGATCCCAGACCTGACACTATGGCTGTGATATGATTTTGTTATTTAAGTGTAACAAGTCCTGAGTTCTCCTTAGTTAATGCTATAGTAATGAATTATCAGGAGTATAATTCATTATGGACATATAGTTATTAATGTGTGTAATTCATCAGTCCATGGGTGAAGGGATTGATGAATTGATGAGTCTGTCAGGAAGGAGATGTCCGGCTGGACACCTTCTCGATACAGTAATCCCTACACTGAAAGGAAAGTAAGTGTATATGTTGATTGATGATGGGAGATGAAACCGGATTGGACTGGCACCAGGCGAAGGATGCTTGACAGAGTCATACAGTCGACTCTGGTGCTAGGGGTTATATGTAGCCCAGAAGTGTTACTTGACTGAACAGGTGTGCTATTGCTTTTTCTACCATCATTATGCCTATATATTATAGTGACTAAGTAGATCTATGATGTGATGATTTCATACTCATGTTGGTAGACATGAGGAATGTCTGAGAGGCAGGTGACAGGGTGGAGATGCTGGTAGTCTTTGTTGTAGTTGAGTACTCACACCAACCTCTCCGTGTTTCAGGATCTGTTATTACTATACAGAAGAAGATTCAAGAGCTGCACCATGAGCTCTATGGGGCCTCTCATTCCAGTGCCTATCCAGAAGTTGATTGAGGCCATACTGGGAGTGGTTGTCTGAGTCTGCGAGATCAATGTTGGAGGGAGCTGAGTGCTGAATAAGTCGGTAGGTCGAGGTTAGGACCTCCGTCAAGAGTCCGACGAGTGTCATCCGATCCTGAGAGGATCCAACACTGAAACGTCTGGTGATTCAAGCCAGTGAAGCACTGGTGACATTCAGTCTCTGTGTAAACCTTGGTAATTGCAAGGTAGTGACCTTTCAAGTTGTGCGAGGTGATCAGTGTTACCGGTCACCATGACCTGTGTTATATGCTTCTGGCCCGGCTGGGTTATGGGACACCATGTATCAGTTGATGCTTAAATAGTGTTTTTACATTGGTTACCTTTATGAAGCCAACATGTGGTCCAGTGAACTAGGACATTGATTACAACATTGGTGGAAACACCTGAGTGACATGGTTGTGAAGGTAGGGAGTTACCTCATGCCAACGTTATGAACTGTTGACAATGTTTGTGAAGGTAGGGAGCTACCTCATGCCAACGTGATGAACTGTTGACAGTGTATGCTAGGTTGTGATTACTACCCATGGATCAGGGTAGGTACATGATACTGTGTGAAGATCTATTGTCCAAGGACATGGAACTAAGGTGAAGTGTTTAGTCACCTGATAGACTTTACCAGGGACATTGTGTGTTCGTGTGGAGCAACCGCTTATTGTGTAGGTGACATATCAGTGGGTGGGTCACTGATGAGATAGAAGAGTGACCTGGCTCTTGTGTATTTTGAGACGGTGCTACATGTACTTTTTCTGCAAGTGGGAGACCACTAATGTTCTAGGGTCGGCCCAGACTTCATCAGGAGTGTGACGAGTGAAATAGTACGACAGCAAGGAAGGATCCTTGTTCATCAGTGCAGTGTCAGTCAGGCAGTGGTACTGCGCTTGATCAGCCCTTGCTTGGTTCTCTGAGTGAAGAGGGAACTTTGGAGAGGCAGCAGACCTTGGAGTTCCAGTCCACTGGAGGAGCCTGGGTGAGTCGCTACCACGACTGGACAACCGCACGAGCTATCGTCCGCCTCCATGATGAATACTCATCTGCGTCTTTGATCTTGTACATAGTTCTTCTAGTCTGGCGTTCAGCCATCCTTCTCTGTGTTGTGGTTGACGTAGTTCAGAATTAAATTTTTTATGTTCTCTTAGCTATGACTTTGTGCAGTGATATGACTGGTGTCTGGTCCGAGCCCCCTTGGGGTTTGGAACCCTAGGTGAGGGAGGGGAGGTTAAGCTGTCCCGGCTTGTGTGGGGCCTGGTAGATGTAGAGTGCTATTGAGGTGGTTGGAGCAAAGGCAGGGGTTATATGTAGCCCAGAAGTGTTACTTGACTGAACAGGTGTGCTATTGCTTTTTCTACCATCATTATGCCTATATATTATAGTGACTAAGTAGATCTATGATGTGATGATTTCATACTCATGTTGGTAGACATGAGGAATGTCTGAGAGGCAGGTGACAGGGTGGAGATGCTGGTAGTCTTTGTTGTAGTTGAGTACTCACACCAACCTCTCCGTGTTTCAGGATCTGTTATTACTATACAGTAGAAGATTCAAGAGCTGCACCATGAGCTCTATGGGCCCACTCATTCCAGGGCCTATCCAGAAGTTGATTGAGGCCATACTGGGAGTGGTTGTCTGGTTCTGCGAGATCAATGTTGGAAGGAGCTGAGTGCTGAATAAGTCGGTAGGTCTAGGTTAGGACCTCCGTCAAGAGTCCGACGAGTGTCATCCGATCCTGAGAGGATCCAACACTGAAACGTCTGGTGATTCAAGCCAGTGAAGCACTGGTGACATTGTCTCTGTGTAAACCTTGGTAATTGCAAGGTAGTGACCTTTCAAGTTGTGCAGGGTGATCATTGTTACCGGTCACCATGACCTGTGTTATATGCTTCTGGCCCGGCTGGGTTATGGGACACCATGTATCAGTTGATGCTTACATAGTGTTTTTACATTGGTTACCTTTATGAAGCCAACATGTGGTCTAGTGAACTAGGACATTGATTACAACATTGGTGGAAACACCAGAGTGACAGGTTTGTTAAGGTAGGGAGCTACCTCATGCCAACGTGATGAACTGTTGACAGTGTATGCTAGGTTGTGATTACTACCCATGGATCAGGGTAGGTACATGATACTGTGTGAAGATCTATTGTCCAAGGACATGGAACTAAGGTGAAGTGTTTAGTCACCTGATAGACTTTCCCAGTGACATTGTGTGTTCGTGTGGAGCAACCGCTTATTGTGTAAGTGACATATCAGTGTGTGGGTCACTGATGAGATAGAAGAGTGACCTGGCTCTTGTGTATTTTGAGACGGCGCTACATGTATTTTTTTTCTGCAAGTGGGAGACCGCTAATGTTATAGGGTCGGCCCAGACTTCATCAGGAGTGTGACGAGGGAAATAGTACGACAGAATTTGGAGAGGTCCGAGGTAGTTTCTCCACAAGAGAGTGCGACTACCATCGCGCTAGATTCGGTTCTGGGTCCAGACGAGGGCGAGGAAGACTCAGTCCTACGCAGTACATCCTGTGGGGAGGGTCTGCGGTCTCCTGAGCGTTCAACCGTAGATAGGGCGAACGGGCTCCGTCGGGAAGAGGCCCATGGTGTTAAGCACACTGGGAATCGAGGTCGGACAGGCGATGTCACATCTGGCACGACGGGATCGTCGGGTGACTCGATGCGCCGACAGGCTCACTGTCCTTACTCGCGGGAGAGAAGGCAGGAGCAAGGGTACTCCAGACGAACCTGGAGTAAGCGACCATTCATTTCGGTCGACATCCGCGAACAGTCCACGAAGGTGATGCCTAGTCGGGATAGGAAATATCCTATTGTCGGAAGGGACGAACGAACCTTCAGTAAAGTAACCGATGGCCTGCAACAGGTGGATGCGGAACAGTCCAGTGTAGACAGATCCTGTAAGCCAATCACCAGGCCGTTACGTTTCGGGCCTAATCGCTGGAGATAACGTATGTTTGAGGCGGTGGTGGGTGATCCAGCATCCATACCATTCTGGGGGTCCTCCGCAGGGAAAGGGAATGTTATGGAACGTCTTTTCCTGGGAATCCAATCTTGATAGAGTAGAGGTTCAGAGTTCAGACCGATCTTTGTCTAGTGAGTTCGACCGGGTCGACCATCTTAAGTGGGGGCCTATGTGACGAAACGGATAAAGAACGGCAGATCTCTGCATAATATCCCTTTGAAGGGAGTGCGATGCGTTGTCGTTGTTGTTGCTGTTGTTGCTGATTGTGAATCTTCTGGATGACTACTCATTTTAACTCTACAGTCCGCTGCACAATCCACGAAAACCTCTGAGGCCTTAAAAGGACTGCATCCAAACATCCATCGGAGTCAGGTTGGTGCAGAGACCCGGCACCAAAGTATCGTCTTAGCGGGGTCTGTGTAGATGAGTTCGCCTTCCCCTCTCCAGCTCAGAAACCAGCGGTACTGGAACTTTATATTGGCGGAGCAGTCATATAAGCATGTAACCCACGGGAAGGTTAACGCGGTCAACAAATGCCCGCAGAAGTCGGATGTGTCGGCCTAATGGCGCAAGAACGCAGCTCTGCTGTAAACAGGCACAACGCAATCACGTCTGGAATAAAATCTCTCCGGATGAACGCAGAAGAAGAAGAAGAAGAAGAAGAAGAAGAAGAAGAAGAAGAAGAAGAAGAAGAAGAAGACGAAGACGAAGACGAAGACGAAGAAGAAGAAGAAGAAGAAGAAGAAGAAGAAGAAGAAGAAGAAGAAGAAGAAGAAGAAGAAGAAGAAGAAGAAGAAGAAGAAGAAGAAGAAGAAGAAGAGGAAGAGGAAGAGGAAGAAGAAGAAGAAGAAGAAGAAGAAGAAAAAGAAGAAGGAGGAGGAGGAGGAGGAGGAGGAGGAGGAGGAGGAGGAGGAGGAGGAGGATGTAACCAGATCAAAACTCAAGACAGCACACAAAGACCGGAAGAGTCTGTTAATAAGACGTTGTTTGTCAATAAGGTATTTTGTCTGTTAAAGGATGTCTATAATATATGTAAACCTATGTGCGGGCTGTTGGTTTGTCGAAGCTCCTGTCTGTTCCACTTTTCACATGAGGCAGTCGGGATCATTTAGTGTGATATTCACTGGCACAGGAACGGGGCATTGTGAGACAACCCTTTGCCGTGAAGTTGGAACCGCTACTAACTAACTAACTAACTAACTAACTAACTAACTAACTAACTAACTAACAGATGTCTGTTAATAAGGCACTGTCTGTTAATAAGGAACTTTAAGTTAATAAGGCCCTTTCTGTTAATAAGGCATTGTCTGTTAATAAGACGTTATCTGTTAATCAGGCATTGTCTGTTATAAAGCGAATGTTAATAAAGCAATGTCTGTTAATAAGGCATTGCCTGTTAATAAGACGTTGAATATTAAGAAGGCATTGTTTGTTAATAAGATGTTTAATGTTAATAAGGCACAGTCTGTTAATAAGACGATGTGTGTTAATAAGGTAGTGTCTGTAAATAATGCATTATCTGTTAATTATTGTGAGGGCTGGTCTGGTTCACAAGATCAGTCCCGAGTCTAGCGTTCGTTGTCTCGGATGGATGTGTGAGGTGCACCAAACTGGGATCCTCCCAGCCAACACAAGTTAGCGAGGCAGGCGTTTCGAGAATGTAACCGCATCGTGCAGCTAGGGTCGTGGTTTGAGCGGGCAAAAGAGCAAATTTGTACGACCGTACTACAAAGTCTCGATAAGCGCCCACTCTCTCTCGATGAGTAGTGGGCCTGCAGTCGGTAAGCTGGTATAGCTTTTCGGTCAGTCCTGCCGGCGTAGCTTGAAAGCTCGTCGGTAGGCGTCCAGTGGTTTCGCATATATCACCTTATACCGGGAGGGTGCGCTTTAGCGATGCTGCTCTTGACCTGCGTGTGCGTGAATAGTCCGTCTGTTCAGTAGTCACACGCTAGACGGAGATTTTCCCGCAATTTAGACGAGCAATATCTCCTGCGAGCGAAATCTCGTTGGTCGCATGTGTGTGTGTGATCTGTTCTGGCGATTTTCCTGTCTGTCCGTTTGATATCTGGCTGATCCCATCAGTAGAAGTATGCTGTCGTAAGGGTTTGAAGGTTCTCGTAGGATTTGCTCCATAAGGCTACCATATGTTTCGACAGCAAATATCCAGGGATAACTGGCGTGTGGCCGCCTAACGTCCACTGCACATGTGTCCGTCTCCAGTCGTCTTGCCATGCTCGCCACTGGTACCAGATGGACGCAGGCGAGAGAGTGAGGTCGACGGATTTGCGCAACCACTGTCTCACTATAATCCAAACTAAAGCGCAAGTCATTCGTTCTTCATCAAATCAAAAGATGCAATGAATGAATGGTCCTCATCATTCGTGATGGACGAACATCCATTGTCGGTTGTTAAGGTACAGTCAGTTAACAAGGCACTGTTCGTTATTAAAACACCTGGTAAAATTATATTAAAATGTTAGTTGCATGTATTTTGCATGACGTCGCAGTCAACTCCAACATTTTCTGGCAGTGTGAGATTCCTTGGCAAGTTTACGTTCAGTAGTTTCCCGTTGCTTTCTGAACGACGAGAGCTCATACCATTGTATGAAAACCAGCAGCAAGGCGACCTGCTTCTAAATCGCCCGCGGCTGTATCTCGAACACGGTGGGTGGAATTGCAAATGGCGTACTAACAGCGCCATGCAAAATATAAAACCGTAGAGCCAATATGGTAACTTACGGCATAAGTGAGCCGGCCGCTCAGAAAGCAATGGCAAACTACTGAGCGTAATATTGCCAAGTAATCAACGACAGCGGTAAAATGCTGGTGTTGACAGCGATGTCCTGTAAAGGATATGCGAAAAAAAGAGCCAATAAAAGGCATCGCTGTGCTAATAACATGATGCTGATGAATCCGGAGATTGAGTACCCACATCCTTTGAGGGCTTTGTTCGCATCTTTGTTATCTTGTAGCAAGTTCTTTCCACTACAGAGTTCATAAATAAACGCACATAGTATTGTTTGGCACTCATAGAAGGAGAAGAAGGAAGTAGAGATTAGAGGACGCACTAGACAACATAACTATTGAAAGCTATAGTTACTCACCGGGATTTGAACATGTCACCTCCAAATGACATGTGTGAGTGTGTGCGTGTATGCATGTATGTGTATTTATATATAAATATGTGTGTGTTTGTTGGTGTGTGGGTGTGTATGTGAACGAGCTGTGTGTGCTTGGCTTTATGTATGAATGAGCATATATGGGCGTGAGAGTTTTCTACGCTCTTCTCTCTCGTTCTGGTTCTGGTTCTCTCTCTCTCTCTCTCTCTCTCTCTCTCTCTCTCTCTCTCTCTCTCTCTCTCTCTCTCTATGAGGCCGCTTAACGACCTGTATTTTTATGTGTTCTTATCCAGGGAAGAATATATAAAATTCCCGCGTGGCTAACATCTCCTTTGTTTCACTGTGAGTTCCCAGATAAGTACTTTCTCCTTACACAAAGAGTCAGAGAGTTTCCGTAGTCAACCGGGTAGCGCGTCTGAACAAACGAGAACCCCATTAACACGGCATTAAACTATTTTTCCCCCGCATATCCTTTACAGGACTTTGCAGTCAACACCAGCATTTTTCAGCTGCTGTTGATGTCTTGGCAAGTTTTACGTTCAGTAGTTTGCCATTGCTTTTTCAACGACTGACTCACATACCCTCCGTAAGTAACCAACGCACGCGATACGCTGCCGAATCTCGCGCAGCTGTGTTTTCCACGAGAGTATATGGAATTACGAACAACGTCGTTAACATCTTCGCCAGGGAGAACGGCACATTAAAAATAACCAGAACAATTATAGAAGAATCCGGACAATACAATATACAAGTACATCTGTATTCTGTATTCGCTGAGGAAGTCTGTTGTCCGTAAAGTCACCTTCATCTTCGTCCCGGGATATGCGAGAGTCGAGGGAAATGAACGAACTGATAAACTGGCTGGCTCTGCACCCCCTGTAGATGGCCAGCCCATGGATCGTGCCGATGTTATTAACGTCCTTAAAGACATGTCGAGAACAGAAGACTTTGACGTCAGTGAATTCACATCGCTGTCCAGAATGAAAGACTTGGGAGTAAGAATTGGCACGGCCAGACGCGAGAGGTACATCGGGAAAAGAAGGCGCCTCGCCAACCAACACAGAAGTGGCACAATTAGCCACCGAACGCTGATGCTTATGCTGGGGGGAGGATCTGAGCACCTATGGACCTGTCCGGAGTGCAATGAAGATAACCCAACTGATAACTGATAACTGATATGTATTCTCACTTTATACAGTACCCAAAAGCTGTTGACTGCGTGGAACATGTAAGAAGACGTGAAATATTATGGACACGTAAGAAAACGTGAAATATTGTGGACATGCAAGAAGACTTGAAATATTGCAGACATGCAAGAAGACGTGAAATATTGTAGACATGTTAGAAGACGTGAACGTTTTGAAAAGATCATTATGTCGGGAAGTGTATCGGTAGATGGATCAGAGGAAGATCACAAGGTAGGTGGTTTCAAGGTGTGATAGATAATGTACGCATTGCGGCATGACTGGTGATCATGTGATTCCCTCACACTTACTGGTATGACCTATGATGATGATGTTGATAATGATTATAATACTGGGCCGTGTCATAGCCGCTTTGGTTGGCAACACATTTTTACTGATGTTTACTTTTGGCTTCCTGGCTGACACCACAAAGCTCTGACCACTACCATATCACAAAACCAAATGTGAGAGTTCATTCCGACAACTCTATGATTGCGCCATTATGCATAAATAGGATATATAGGAAGGGCCCGCTATACGTCACTTCGGTTTACGTCGTTTCGCTATAACGCCGTTGTCACAATGGGGCATAACTTCACTTTACGTCGCTACGTTGCGCCATAACATCGTGACCTGTGTTGCTGTGCTGCTTTATCGTCGCCATTTTACATTTTGTGCAGTGCGTTTTCCCAGGAGTTTATCGTGTCGTCACCCATAATTATGATTTCAAAGCGCACAGTAAGTGCTGATAGTGTGTCTGGTTGTAAGAGAACCAGGAAAAGTGTTACTCTTGAGGTGAAGTTAGATGTGTTACGTCGTTTTGAGGCTGGCGATCGGGCTGTTGATATCTGTAAAGTCTATGGTTACCTCCAACCACGGTAATGATAATTCGTGCAGGTGCTGACAAAATCAAAGAGGGTGCTAAAAACATAACCCCTTTGAGTGCTTCCAAGATCACTCGTACCAGAAGTACTCTTATGGAGAACATGGAAGCGCTGTTGGTCGTCTGGATTGAAAACCAGAACCAACGGAATATGCCTATGAGCACGATGGTTATCCAAGAGAAAGCAAAGACTCTATATGAAGATCTAGCTAAGAAAGCGGGTGAGAGCACAGTACTAGTAGTGCTAATGATAGGTTTGGAGCGAATCGATGTTTTAATGCCTCTACGTCCGAATAACTCGACCACTCGCCCTCCAGCCCACCTCTATTTATCCAATAAATATCAACAACCATCAAAATAAACAGTGTATAATACACAGTATTTCATTTAATTCTATGGGAAATAGTGTTTCGCTATACGTCAGTTCACTTACAGTCGCGTTTTCCAAGAACGTAACCCCGACGTTAACCGGGACCTTCCTGAATGTTACATTTTTGTGCCACGGCCCGCGGGTGTAAGAGGAAACAAGTGAGCAGACAGTGTTGTGTGTTTGGCTGCTGCGAGGAGCGGATAGCTAATGATATGAATTGGAAACAAATAGGTATATTTAGCTCCTGAGAGAAGAAACGTACTAAACACAAACACGTTGCCCATACCTTACAAGGAGATCCATCGTATACCGGAATACAGGTGAAAATCCAAAATCAGAAGTAATCAATAAATATATAAAATGAATAATAAAATAAATACAGACAAAAGCGTACAATACGACACACATGACGGCCGACGTTTCGATTCTCAGAATCTTTGTCAAGGACAGGACATCACAGATAGATAAAACAACGAAATACAAAAAACAAAAAGCACAACTACTCGGTTCCCATGCTGGAGCAGAAAAGGGAAAGCAGAAAAGGTAAAAGCAGGACAAGTAATGGACAGACTGACATCTTGAACGCCCTCAGGGAAGCGGACGAGTAAATGACTCAAGGGATGGATGTGACTGCAACTCTGACCACATTCCGAGAACATCAAGTTAAACAGCGTGAAGATAGACAAGAGCTCCGTACGAGAAGCCAATGAAGAAACACTCTGTTGGAGATCAAGTGGTGTACAGAAACGTCCTCGCCCATAAAGCACTTGATCATGACAGGCACACAGACATTCTAATCTCACGATTATTATGTGCCATGCCGATTAGCGTGGTCATATCTAGCCATCTCACACGATCACCTGAATCGTGGATCAGCTCTGTGTGTTTGTCTCCTTTACGCCATGTGGCCAAGACGTCTAGATATTTACTTCTCTGCCTTCCCCTTGTTATTTTCCCCTCAATGTTGTCAGTTGTCACCAAACTCTTCAGCTTATATTTTCTCATAACGTTCTCCATAAGATTTCTCGTGTCTGCTCATGATCCAAATTTGAATCTACCGCAACCTAATGAGCGACAGATCCTCGCTGAAGGGATAAATGTACATCCACATAGTTGTCACGAAGTGTTGTTGACGACTCGTCTAAGGGCATGAGGACTAATACGTTTCTGTCTATTCAAACATTTCATCGCTCCTTATACTTGAAATATAAAACGACAACCAAGAAACTGCTACTGCAACAAACCTTTACAAGACGATATTATTTTATATCTTGCAGACTTTAATCTGACGACTCCTGTCACATGTCGACAAACCCAATCGCTCCACAACGAAACACTTGAGAATACACACACTGAATTAACACAAAGAGCGGCATAACTGACAGTTAGCCATGCTCAAAAGACATGCTGCGTCCGAACAGGACGGCAGCCCAAGTCTAACCCCTAGTGACGTTTTTCGTGACGCTTCCCCAGTTTCCCTGTGCACTCTATAATTGTACATTTCGGTGCATCTTTTAGGGAAGCTCCCTTCAGCCTTTCTCATTCTGCTATGTGTCAGTGACTGATATGTGGCATTATGCCCCCCGCCCTACAAATTAAATGATATTATCATTTAATTCATATACATTCATTACCCATGACAAATAGCATCACTGACAACCTAAGTATCAATTGCTGAACATGACATTATGGTTCCCGTTAATAACCCTAAAAAAAAAAAATTACTGATGGGCATGCCCTCCTGCTCACACCCACGGTGAGCGTCATGTGGCCGGCCTATGGGGGGGGGGGGGGTCAGACCAACTAATGATACCATTAGTCCCTAATGTCCTCACTCTAGGTCAAAACCCGGAGTTGTGGACGAGAGTATCAATCGGTATCATGCCGTCTGTATCAGTTGCCGATCCTCGTTGTCGCTGGTTCTGTATATATCTTGCATTCTCATTTAATGGCTGTAGGTGAGGTAGAGGCTGTCGCTGATCAGATTCTAATTTAAGGGATATTTCTAATATTATTAAGTGCCGTACCAATAATACAACAATATAATTCATTCAACCAGCAACGTCATAATAGCACCAGCTCTCTTTGTGTAAATAATTATCACCTAACCAATCATATTTCCGTAAATATTCTAATAAACTAATACTCTTCATACTCCAACATGATAAATCTTCTTCTTCAATCGACTGTTGTAATGTGGTATCATTGCCCAATGCTCATACCTGTATGTAGAGAAGCTAACTCATCATGCTTTAATCTACCCATCGGTGCCTGTAAAATTGCTGACATAACCATATAAGTTAGTATCCATAAATCATCTTTAACTTTCTGACGATGGTATGTCGGTATGATATTGACTGCCTTCACATATCTTGGTACAATTCTAGTGTACTGTTACATCCGCTCAGGGGAGTTGCTTCTACCCCAGTACACCTCACTGCACCCTCACATCACGTGTGTTTTCCTCTGTACCTTTATTATAACAACAATTGACAAACCTTTGCGTATGATCAAGCAGTAAATCAAAACTAATTTGTAAGACCACATGCATAGTCTAAAACCAATATGTACGGATCTTTATACTAACATTTAGCACAAATACAACAGATCAAATGACCATCACCAACGAATACAACAAATAAACACCATTCACTTAGTTTCCTATCATTGAAGTCATGAACAACCTTAATCACGTGCTGGATTCACGTGAGAACAACATGACATTCTTTTATTCATGACGATGTAAATTAAATTAAATTATCCCTTAACTTTCAGGTGTATTAGCCGTTTTTAAATGTCATTCATATTTTAGTATCTAGATTTCATTCTGATAAGTTTTTTCGACCAAATCCCTGTATGTTTTCATTCAATTTAACAACGTCGTGTATTTCTAATTCGTTATTGAATTGTTATCCATCGTTGACACAGAAGTTTGTCCTCTAGTATTCGATATTCCAATACCGACGACTGATGTAATGACTGGGTAATTGGGCATCCATATAAAGTAGGTCTCAAACGTTGTATCATCGATTCGGGCGACTGACTTGCCCTGCTGGAAAAGTTATCGCCTATCCTGAACACGATCGGAATTTCTTCTAGACTCGATATAAAGGAGCACGGTTGACCTAATGGACGTGGATGAGTAATCATCCGCGGGTTTGGCGATTCAATGTTTTTGGGCAAAACGTTAAAATATGGACATTCCTCGGATTTGAAAATGTAGCCAAAAAAATTCGTGATTTGGTAATGAATGACTGAGTATCTCGGCCTTGAGCAACCAGTAAAATCTGCTCACGATTTTAGCTTGATCTCGACTGCATGTAGACTAGTCAGTGTTGGTTGTATTATGATTTCAATTCACAATGTTTCAAGTGAAGTATATTTTTTTTAAAGATGTAATTTTTCTTAATGACGTTTAGTGTACGTTTCCATAAGTTCTGTTTCTCAAGGTTGATTTTTTCCTAAAACGAATATTCCACTGTATAGAACGATTGAAGTAAATTTCATGATTGAATAATCGGACATTGATATAGCGAAGTTTCAAACGATGTATCCAAAGCGATCGATTGGTCTTATTTGAAAATTCTAGTCTATGTTGAATATGTTAATTGGAACTTCTTCTGATCTCGAATATTGATTTGCAGGTTTGGTGATTCAATGTCTTTGAGCAATTTCCCAAAAGTAGTACGATGTGAGAAAATATCCTTAAAGTTGAAATATGCATTGATATCTCTCAGATTTGATAATGTAGCCAAAGAAATATGTATCGACTTTTGACAATGTATTGAACCAGATTTGTAACTTGATAACGTGTGATTGCGTATCCTGGCCATGATTTCAGCTTCATAATTGAATGTAGACTGTTTCGTGTATGTAATTCATTTGGTTTCTTGAAAATCATTGTAAATACTGTACTTTTCTGTACGCACGAATTGTTTTTTTTCTTCATAATGTCTGAATAAACAATATGTTCTGAGAAATTTGTTCATGATTGTGGGATGTGGATTTTAATTCCTGAGAATGATTCGTTAAAATGTCTAGGGGGTATTATTGATTCTCTGTCACTGGTAAGAATGCAGGGTGATCCGGGATATTTACCACAAATCCCAGGAGGAAAGAGTTCCATCCTTGAAACAATGGCATCTGTGTGTAGGTTTCCCTTCCCACTTCATCACCCTTTAAATTAACTATAGATGCTAGAAGGATATTGATTGCTCACAACATATAAACAACCACTTGTTGGACACCACATTTACTTGATGTACACAACACTTTCGGACAAACAGTTCAGGTATTAACTCAAGATCTGCAATTACATATATAGATGTGTAATAAACACTATGCATTTTCAGACAGGCATGGGAATGATATGCAGTATTACAACATAGTACCCAGTGACCCCACAAAAACAACAACAATGTTATCACACACAACATAACAACCACAAATTGGGTCTACTTTCATTTTCCCTCATGATTAAGGCAAATAAAGATAGTAAATAGAACCCAACATAACATGTTTCTGACACCTTTTACCATTCTCTCATTGTTAAAAATAATGAGTTGGTGTCAAAATACTATACCATCTATATACCATTGAAAAAAAAAAAAACTACTGACCTGTTACCTTCAAAAAAAAAAAAAAAACCACACATAAACAGCATTTTGTACTAATTAAATTAATTAATCGAGTCTATCTCCTGGTGTGCGGTTATGGGTCCACCTTTGCTGTCGATTAGATCCTTTTCCCCATTATCTGGGTACCGAATTAATGCACTCAGTTATGTTCTTACTATTTAGTCACTGGTAATTGGCTGGTGCAAATCATTCTTTATAATCCAAAATAGAAATTACACACAATCACAAATCCCTCCGCGAGCTAGAATATTCGAGTACTCTGTTGCAGTAGGCTCGGTGTCTTTTTTTGAAATTTGGGGCCTCAGGTTGGTCTAACTTTCCGGAATTTCCACTTAAGCTCTGCAGAATTTTACTTTACCATCTCACCATACATGGTGCCAAGTAGACGTCCATTCAGCTGCTCTGCTTTTAATATCAGAATCCCAAGTAGTTCAACAAAGATTTTACACCCACCAAGTCGCGAGTCTATAACCCATGGTATTTAGGTTGACATTGGACCAGCAAAGAGTTAGTCGTTGTTATCTAGTCCAGTGTAGAACTTTATATGACTGAGAGGCATCTCATGGTAGTATCTGTGACTAGGGCCACAATTGATCTATACCTACATATATGCACAGATGAATGAATCCAGCACAGTAACAGGTTTGCAAACAATTGGATGATTCCTCTTGTCTTAGCTGCTTTCATATGGTCTTTTATCTGATGGTGTTCAGGGTTTGGAACCTTGAGGTAATCTGGTTTCGTAGTTATGTTTCAGATGATATTAAGTTTGTACCTTGGTTGTATTGGCTTATGTGGTTCAGTGTCTTCTCCCATTTTGAGTTGGTGTTCATAGCTAGAACTTGGGGTTGCATGGCTGGAACCTTATATTTGACTGTTGCAGCTGTGAGATGTTCTTTCGAAGACTTATCTATTGTGGATATTAACTTGGTAATCCAACCAACAGTTGAAGGGCTTTCACTGTTGCTAGTTTTAGTAACTTGTAGGATTGTCCCATAGTTTCACTGATTTTGCTGAGTGATAAGGCTTATGGGTGATACTTCTCAGACGTAAAGCAGACGATACACTGTTGTCAGTTACTCTGTTGATCTTCATCTTTGTAGATTATTAGATCTTGAAGTCCATCCTGGATCTTCCTCCTAAAATAGGACTTAATCACTCACCCAATCAGTTATCTTCAACTTTTCTGTTGCTCGCTATGGAGCTATTGAGCGCCGCAGTAAACATTGAGGTATTTCTAGATCCAGACTATGGTTTTGGACATTCACTTTATGGCTGTTGACCCAGGATCCAGTGTCAGTGATATAGTCCCACCAAATTCAACCACCACCTGCTTCTCTTCTATAGAAAAGGGATGACAAGAATACAACACTAGCATTAACCTACTGTGTTATGGTAAAAGGTTTACAACACAATTACAAACACAAATACAAAACACCAAGGGGAGAAGGGGAAAGGAGTGGGTGTCCATGTTCCACTGTCCCTCATTGCTGAGTGGAGCCATTCTGACTCTTCATAGTGAGTAAGATATTTTCTCACTTATATTTTGTTCTGTTGTTACTGGGACTATTGGATGGGTGAAATCATTCTGTCCATCCAACATGTTGATATTGTCTCTCTCATTCTTTGAAGAGAATAGCCTATACAGAATCCCTGTTGTTTCTAATGCCGCGTCTTCCTTTCGGCACTATAATCATCCTTAGGTCAAGACTATTCGCCATTGGCTTCTTAAGTACTGACATACACATGAATTCTTCTATCAACATCCTCATGTCCCAAGGTGCAACATTAAAATGTATATTCCCACAGTAAAAAATAACAATCAGAACAAAGAAAATTCTCATACCAGAAAAAAAACATACATGTACATTTCTCTGATATTAAGTACATGATAATCATACATAATAATCATAATGATGATGCAGGGAGCCTAGGTTTTTGAATTATCTTCATGAACTAAAACATCCATTGTTTTCCCCCCACTGCGTACAGCACATGAGGATAGTAATCGCTGTGATATGTTTTGCCAATGACTGCTATTATTCGGAGGGTATTTATAAGAATAACCTATGCCGCATGGTCCAGTCTTCTGAATATTGCAAGCAATTTATTCACATCAATCTTCGCTTCTGTTTCTACTACGGTGAGGCGATGCGGAGTGAATCCTATCCGAACATGCATTTACATCACGCGTTTACTTTAATTCTTCATGAATTTATATTCAAACATGGCCTGTCCCTAACACTATTTTATGAAATGATTATATGTTCACCCTCATATGGAGTGGTTACTAATCTGTTAACAAAAGAATGGTACTAAAATTTAGCACTATATTTCCAAGTTACAGATTATAATGTGGCAAAATATTTTATCCCCTGACTAAGTACGAGTCAGGAATATGCGTAATCATTTGTATGTCCCCGCATGGATAAAACACCTTTCTATAGTACATAGATTATTTGCAGATTTCTAAGCATAAATTGTGAGATATTGTTCACAGTGCCTAGAAGTTTTAACATAGGAATATGAAATTGACAGACACTAGTTCTTTACTATGAAGCATGAATCAGGGGTCTGCTCCTACATTGAGAAAATCTCTAGAATGTGTTTCAGACATGAGAGTTGATACTTTACAGTACACATAATATTCATAGATTATAGCACTACTAGTGAGATATAAGTTCATAATGCCTATAAAAGATATTAACATAAGGATTTGAAATTGTAAGACATAGGAAAAATTACAGCGTGGCGCCCACCTGTGTTTCCTTAGTAAACATCATCCAGCCTGGTTTAAGAGAATTGTAACTAATTCTTAATTAAACATACTGGTTTATGTAATACATAAATATATCTTAATAATGTAGATAACATACCAATAGCTTGAAGAGAATCATGGTTTTAAAGGCAACATGCCTTCTCCCCGAAGGGAAAACTTTTACATGTCTGTTCTTTGTGTCGTACTGACCAAAATGGCTACACTGGCCTTTGTTTTACAATCAGTCGACGACTGTTGGCCAGGTATGTAGGCCAAAATAAGGCCAAATTAATTAAGCTGCCACGGTCCGTCTATCGCTGTTTTATTTTCTCCTACATTAAGTAAGTTACTTAAACAGTAATTGTAAGGGTTTGTGTATTTTTAAGGGAGTCCATAAATAGGAAAGGGTAGGGACGTTTTTATTATACCACAGCTCCCATGTAACAAGGCTTTCTGCCTAGCAGTTAACAAAGCCGTGTCCTTCTTTCCAATTTCCCCATAGCTGTTGAGGTGACCCTTCTCCAGAGCATCCAGCCACCTCTCCTCATCCGATGTTTCGTGGTCGTCATCAGTACCAGCCTTCCTGGAAGCCTTCCCTTCAGGAGTTCCCACAACAGATCAGCTCTGTACGACAGACATGGCATTCTTGGTTGCCATGGTTTCTCCACCAATCTTTAACTTCAGCTTGATCGATGTTTTGGGAGACAAAAGACCGATGTTTTGCTATTGTTTCATCTCTTTTTTATGTTTCTTGTGCGTTTTAGAAGGTGGTTCTCCTGGACTGTCATCATAAAAATCCATGTTTGCAATGTAAAGAATGAACCAATTAAAATATATTCGCTATTTTCAAGACTGAAAACTTGACAACCATTGGCATATCACTGGTCGAAGCAGAAGCAGAATGACTGCAGTTGGTTACTTTTTTTTTTTTTTTTAAACTTGTATTGAGTGTTAAAGTCGTTGCAAAGTGTATTGTTTGTGTTTTTACAGAGCGTTGCATGTGAATGTGTAGGTGACATATGCGCAAAAACTACAAATATTTTATACATTTTGACATTTCTATATTGAATTTGTTGTAGGGTAAAACCTTACAACTGTAACAACTATAGGGGTATCTCACTTCTGTGTATTATTGGGAAAGTATTTGCCAGAATTGTCCTGCACAGACTTGAAGTCCTGGGAGATCAAGTCTACCCCGAATCACAGTGCGGCTTCCGTCAGAACCGGTCTACCATTGATATGATATTTTCATTGCGACAGATGCAAGAAAAATGCCGGGAACAAAATCAGCCACTGTTTATTGCCTTCATCGACCTCACAAAGGTATTTGATTTGGTCAGTCGTGAGGGTCTGTTCAAAGCTCTAAAGAAGATTGGCTGCCCACCAACTCTTCTGTCCATTGTGGAATCGTTCCACACAGGCATGAAGGGTATAATCAAGTTTGATGGCTCAACTTCAGAAGAGTTTGAAATCAAGAGTGGAGTTAAGCAAGGTTGTGTACTAGCCCCCACCCTCTTTGGGATATACTTTTCACTTCTACTGAAATATGCCTTTCGTGATCAGGATGATGGTATATACATTCACTCACGCTCAGATGGTGGCCTCTATAATGCTCAGAGATTGAAGGCCAAGACCAAAATTAGCAGGGTACTAATCAGAGAGTTGCTTTTTGCGGATGATGCTGCGATTACGACCCACTCTGAGGAAGAATTACAACATCTACTATCTGCATTCTCCAATGCTTGTTCTGAATTTGGTTTAACAATTAACAAAAAGAAGACACAGATTATGTCACAAGGTGCACATGGGGTACCATCAATCTTTATTGACGACGCTGAACTGGAGATAGTAGACCATTTTACATATCTAGGATCAGAGGTAAATAGCAAATTATCCCTCGATCAGGAAATCAACATCAGGATTGGCAAGGCAGCAACAACAATGAACATGTTAGCAAAAAGAGTCTGGGAGAACAGGAAGCTTACTGCCAAAACAAAAGTCCTCGTCTACCAAGCCTGTGTCCTTAGTACTCTTCTTTATGGCAGTGAAACCTGGACAACTTACTCACGCCAAGAGAAACGTTTAAACAGCTTTCATATGCGGTGTCTGCGAAGAATACTTGGTATTAAGTGGCAAGACAAAATCACAAATACTGAAGTATTGGAAAGATCAGGTTGTGTGACGGTGTATTCCATGCTCAGTCTTCGTAGACTTAGATGGATAGGACACGTTAGGAGGATGGATGATGGTAGAATACCAAAGGACATCTTTTTTGGTGAATTACAGACAGGTAGGAGATCTCAGGGTCGGCCTCTACTACGATACAAAGATGTGTGTAAGCGGGACATGATTGATACAGGCATTGATAATGCACATTGGGAGCAAGTCGCCACTGAACGTGTTGCATGGAGGGCAACTATCAGAAATGGAATAAAGACAAAGGAGAAAATGATTGCAGATAAAGCACACACAGAGCGTGAGAGACGTAAGATGGTGCAAAATGGTGGAAATGACCATGTTTTCACATGCACCTACTGTGGGCAAACATTTGCAGCAAGAATTGGCCTTACCAGCCACACTCGCCACCGCCATGGATCGTAGTTATTAAGCCTTTTTGAAGCACAATGTACCAAACTATCGTCTGTCAAGACGGAAAGGTGCCAATGAATGGAAAACCTTACAAAAACAAACGCATGATGATAGTGCACCGATATTATTTCCCCTGCCGCCTCCCTCTCCTGTCGGCTCTAAAACTCCAATACTATCACCCCGGCTTGGTAATGATGTAACTGGCAGTATAAAATGTCTGAACCGATCGGAGATGGCGGCAGCAGTATCAACAAATAAACAGTGTCAAGATGGTGGGAATGGGAGGTGTAAACAGTATCGGGGTTTACAAGGCAGAAAGGGTAGTGGTTGCATTTATAATGTTTGTGTTGTTACATGCGTTCTGTGTATTTAGTGTTTGTGTAGGTGTATTTACGGAGCGTTGTTTGTGGGCGTGTATGTGACGTGTACATATTTTATTCATTGGGCGTATTTACATGTGAAGGGGAGTAGATAGGGAGAAGGATAATCCTTTCCATTCTTGTTTCCATTGTCACAAACCCACCCATTTGGACCCACCACTCTAATGCCCTCATCAACACTCTCTGGTATTGATGGTAAAGGCAGGATAATTTTTGGAACCAAAGGGTGATTGTATCAGCAAAGGCAAACAAAACAAACCATGAGCAATGTAAAAGGGGGGGGGGGGTCACATGGGAGATGAGGTTATATATTCATAAAGGTGACTATAATAATGATGCAAATAAAACCAAATACATCAATAATAATGATGACAAAACATTTGACTACTAAGGATGATAGCAGTACTGATAGTAACAGCAATGATAATAATAGTTATGATGATGATTTAACTTTCCAAGACTGTGATTCCTAGGAATGGTGTTAGCATAGCATAGCAGGTACATATAATTGCAAACATGTAATGTTTAATAATAGTAGAAGTAAAGGGAGTTGGTTATCTTTTTCTTCTTGCTTATTTTTTTGTTTTTTTTGTGTGTCTTATTTGTAAGGGTTCATTCATTTTTCCCTTTCCTCCTTTTTTTTTTTTTTTTTTTTTGTAAAAAGTAAACAAGCATCTGAATTATCACACATTTTAACAATCTTTATTTTTTTTTTTAACGTTTATTTCATACAAATCAATGTATATTTACAAGGTGTAATGTGTGTTTCTTTTGTTTGTGTATATTACAGAGCGTTTCCGTTTGTTAGTGTCAGGTGTCACATGTGTGAATAAAACAAATACATACATATATACAGTTATATTATGACATTTATGGCATAGTGCATGTAAACGCGCGCACACACACACACAAACACACACTCGTACACATGCGCGTGCAAATACATGCAACACACACACACACACCTGCATCCACACCCAGACGCATACATATGCTACTGCCAGCGACACAGACACACATCCACAATATATTTCATGTTGCACATTCGATTGTAACAATCTGTGCAGCAGGTTACGTAGAGAAATAATTTACACGTTGTGAAGAGAAATCAGCGATCAGGACGTCCATTGGGGTGACAGTCGTTAACATCGTGCACGGAGCTTGCAGTGTTGAAACATTGTATATATTGCATTAACAAGTACATTTTTTCATTTTTAGCAGTAAAAGTATTTGAAACTTTAGGATGTCAAATTACTGTGTTAACTGTGAATAAGTGGTGTCATTATATTAAACATTTAACAATTAATGCAGCTAATTGCTTCTGTAGAAAAAAAAAACGTTGGCGAGTTATGTCCCTTGCAAACAATAACATGAATATTGTGTTCCCATGAAAAAGAGGTATTTGTTTCCCCTTAAATTTCGCTTACCCAGTGCACAGGTCGTCGAGAGCACGCACGATAGCTAATGGTTAGCCCGTAGATCATGTAATTGAGTCCCAACTATTGCTCCCGGGTTGACAGCCGAAACTAAGCACCATGAAATGTTCTGGAATGTAAAGGCGAAGTTTGCGCTATTGACCACATCATCCATTGAGTGCCAATTGTTGTACAAAAATGTGGCACTGCCAGCTGAAGGGAATGACATACACACCTAACTAGTACCAGATGAGGAGCTTCGGATGTTAATGTTGTATATACTCCTGTCGCGAAACGCAAGTGGGTCTCAGAGGGACAACACAGTACCCACTCTGTCCCACCCCGTCTCGGTGGCTAGTCCACATTTTAAGGCGGGTGATGTGTGGCGGGGGGGGGGGGGGATTTCAGAGTTAAAAAAAAGAGTTAGGACCGTCTTCTGGGTCCTTGAGATGTTATGTATCGGGATTGTCATGAACTTCACGGGTCCCGAGAATCATCACTCAACTCTTTGAGTGTGCGTAGATCTTTTCTGTTGTAAATCGCACATTCAGATAAAACTCGGGGAATGCTGAGTTGCATTCACTTTCGTGAGGTAATGCTCGGAGATCTTCGGCAGGTTCCGTGAGTGTGTCCTTCCGGGACCTGACACGAAGAGGCCATTCGGTAGCAAGTCATCAAGAAGGGAGGCCGCTTCTATAGCCAGCTGTATAATTGGCATCACAGGGAGACGGGGAGAATGTTCTACATCGGAAGTTGTTTTTGTTGAAGCTATCCTTTCACGGCCGTGTCCACCAGCTGTAATCTATGCAACTCTTATGGAATCAGGGATTGATCTACAGTGGTGACATTGTTATCCTTGAGACGAGAGGCCGTGTCTTTGACCAGCTGTATCATGTTGTAACTTTGGGGATCCAGAGAGTGGACCTACAGCTCAAAGCTTGATGAACTTACCGGGTCGCTGTCTGTTGTATAGTTGTTCCTAAGTTTAAACGGTAACACACTTTTATACTTGGCGTCACTTAACTAAAGTTTGTGTTTCAGTTGTGGGTTGATTCTTGACCAGGCCGGGCGGTTGCGGCCGTAGCTTGTGTTCTGACCGAGATGTACAAGTTGACCTCGGGTCAGGGGACACCAGCTGTATGTTAAGTATTGACCATGACTGTAAAAGTCAGTCAGTCAGTCAGTCAGTCAGTCAGTCGAGGTTCCAACTACAGGCAGCGGGTCGTCCCCATTATGCTTCGTTCTTATGCCAGTGAATATCACACAAAATGCTCCCTACTGTCCAGTGTGACAAGTAGAATAGACAGGAGTCTCGGCAATCCAACAGCCCGCACAGGTACACTGTGCATAATGCCGCCGCCAGAATGCCAACACAAAATTAATCCACGAAAACCACAGTTCATCGTCGATGGACTCGGCAGTCACCAGAAAGACCTCATTGACCCGGGTTTTCTCACATGGCTCGGTCTTTTACCGCAGGACGACCCGCCGAAAGTGTCGCATAAAGCACGAACTCCGCAGCTTCAGCGCCGACTCCCGGTAATCTCCTGAATAATGCACTCGTGAACCGAAAAGGCAAATCAGTCTATTCAGTAACAGCCGGTAGCCATTGTTCCGAACATGCAGATCACTGTACAGGACAGATGTAAAAGCATTTCCCGCGAATTTCACAGCTCACATTGTCGCCCACGCACTCACTCAATAGCAGGGCGACGGAACCATGTACTACAAGTCAAACATGAGGAAAATGCGATTGCAAACCGTAGCTGCAAGCATAAACACGCCACAGGCCTTAAAGGTTCAACGCCTAACCGCCATGTTTGCGACCGGAAGTCCTGGCTGTAGAAAGATAACTAACTATGATAACAACTTGAAACTAGTTTATTTTTATACATATATTGTCCCTTTATTTCTCAACATAATTTCCACAAACATTGATGCATGTATCCCATCGTTTTATCAGTCCTCCCAAACCGGCTGCATAGAACTGCGTGCCCTGTTTTCTAAACCACGTTTTCACTTCACATTCAACTTCGGAGTCTTTCGTGAAATGTCTCCCGCCAAGGTAGGTTTTCAGTGGACTTAGCCCGTAGCGATTTCCCGTAAAGCGGTGCATAGTTGGGTAGAAAACGTTACGAGGGTGAGTCAATAAGTAAGTCACACAGTTCTGTGGGATGACAGGTAAACGAAGAATCACTTTTACGCATCTCTTTCGTGTAACGGCAAATGGACTTAAGTACCCCATGACCTCAAGACCCATGTTAACGGTAGCGTGGCTACTGGTATGGTCTCCAAGGTGGTTGTGGAAACGTTTTCATTCCCAAACAACGCATAATTTGTGAGAGAGACCAACAAAAACACGGTGACGAGAATTAGAGATGTATGAAAGAAATAGATGGAGACCAACAAAAACACTGTGACGAGAATTAGAGACATATGAAACATGTGAGGATGACAAGGACGAAGCTTCAGTAGATAACAAAAGAATGCGTAGAATGAGTTGGATGTTGGCCTATCCACAGAGGATATCAGACGGAAAAAGAAGAAGTATAGGAAGAAGAAGAAAACAGGAGGAGGGGGAGAAGGATGAGAAATAAGAAGAGAAAGAATGGGAGAAAGCGGAGAAAGAGGAGGGGGGAGAAGAAGATACACGGTATTGTTAGACCACTTGATCTACAAAAAAGACACCAATAATCCGGATATTACAGCAAGAGCATTGAAACATTCTGTTCTCATTTAACCCCGCGAAAAACCTGCACAAAAGTGTTATTTCTGTCACGTCGGATTCCTGGCTAGTATATCCGTAAGAACTCGACAGGCCAGAAAGAGAACCAAAAAGTTGTGTTTACAAATTTTAGTCGCGCTCAAAATGTTGCCTTCCAGTTTACAAATAGTTTCTAAATATAGACATAGTTTGTATATTAGCCTGTAAATGAGTGCACATGAAGCATCGCGGCTCAGGTAAGCTTCTCATAGGATGTGTGGAGCCACTCTGTAATCAGCTCGTCTTCTTGCATAAAGAGGGGCCTTCATTCTAGATTACAGAGAAGAAGCGGTCAAAAAGCGGCCGCTGTTTTTTTTTTTCTGCTTCGCTGTCCGCATTTACTGCTGTTGTGGGGTTGTTTTCTTTGTGTAAACGCAAGATCATGATGTGGCACCCCGAGTGGCGCAGGCAATCATACTTGTTCATAAATATCCGTCCTCTGTGCTCTTGATAATTTCGACGCATGATAGAGAAGTCCGAGTCATTCATTACTTCCGCGATCTTTACAACTTTCCCCCCCCCCCCCCCCCGCATATCCAGGACATCGCTGTCAACATCAGCATTTTACCGCTGTCGCTGATTTCTTGGCAAGATTACGCTCAGTAGATTGCCATTGCTTTCTGAGCGGCCGGCACACTTATTCCAATTCTCGCGCGCTGCGTTACCCTACGTGGATAAACGGGATTACGGAGAAAGTCGTTTAACACCTTGGCCAGGGATACCGATTTTACAAATTTACTACTCGTAAATAATCATCATCATGTGCCATGCCGATACGCGTGGGCGGTCATATTTCGCCATCTCACACGATCACCAGAGTCGTGGATCAGCGTTGTGTTCTTGTCTCGACCATACCACACGGCCAAGCCATCCAGATATTTACTTCTCTGCGAGAATACAACTGATTGATTGATTGATTGATTGATTGATTGATTGATTGATTGAGAACTGACATATCCCTCTGAGCAAACCCAATTCCAGCAGGAATTTGACAAGACATAGATGCTGATGATCCCAGTAGCAAACTGGTTGTGAACAATTCTGAGCGCTCCCCTACTCCGCTCAACATCACAAGAGAAGATATGGTAGGGTATCCCTCGCTCAGAGTAATAATCCTGTGACCGAATCAGTCACAAATAGGATATTAATTTGAACATGATTGGTTGGTTAGTTAGTTAGTTAGTTAGTTAGTTAGTTAGTTAGTTAGTTAGTTAGTTAGTTAGTTAGTTAGTTAGTTAGTTAGTTAGTTAGTTAGTTAGTTAGTTAGTTAGTTAGTTAGTTAGTTTGTTAGTTAGTTAGTTAGTTAGTTAGTTAATTAGTTAGTTAGTTAGTTAGTCGCGCATCCAACTTCACGGCAACGAGTCGTCCCTATTATGCTCCGTTCCTGTGCCAGTGAATATCATACAAAATGCTCCTCACTGCTCAATGATAAAAGTGGAACAGACAGGAGTCATAGAAAGCCAACAGCCCGCACAGGTACACTATGTATAATGGCCGGCAGAATGCCAACACAAAATTCCTCCAAGAAAAAGACAGTTCATCGTCGATGGAAACCACAGTCACCAGAAAGACTTCATTGACCCGGGTTTCATCCCACTTGGCTCGGTTTCTTTCCGCAGGGTGACCCGCTAAAAGCGTCGCACAAAGCACGAATTCCGTAGCTCCAGCGACGACTCCCAGGAGTCTCCTGAAAATGCACTAATTTGACTAACGAGATTGTTGTCCAAAGAGGGTAATGGCGAATGAAGTCCGAATGCATTTTCTTATATGTCCCGCCTTGCCAGAGCTCCGCCAAAACCCCAAGTACGAATCTGAACACACGTTGCTTCGTCTGTTAGTGTATCTCTTCAGCTGGCATTCGTTCATATATAATCTTCACAATGTCTGTCTTGTTAAGTTTTGAGTGGTGCGGGTACCAGCACCCTTGTAGGCAATAATCTGCTCGCTCGTTGCCTCGCATTCTAGCATGACAAGGTCAGTACACCCGTGTAAAGGTAACTTAGTGCCTTGTAGACAGCTGGGCAACCAAACGGCTATGGGCATTAGACACCCCCCTGATTTATACAGACGCATTAGATGAGTTAACGGATCTGAAAGTTCTAGGCTGTTCTCTCTCTCTCTCTCTCTCTCTCTCTCTCTCTCTCTCTCTCTCTCTCTCTCTCTCTCTCTCTCTCTCTCTCTCTCTCTAGTTATCTATCTTTTTCTATCTCTACTTCTCTCTCTAGTTCTTTCTCACTCTCTACTTCTCTATCTCTTTCTCTATCTAGTTCTCTCTCTTTCTGTCTCTTGTTCTCTCTCTCTCTCTCTCTCTCTCTCTAGTTCTCTCTCTTTCTCTCTCTCTCTCTAGTTCTTTCACTCTTTTTCTAGTTCTCTCTCTCTCTCTCATTATCTTTCTTTATCTCTCTCTCCTTCTCCCTCTCTCGCACTAGTTCTCTCAGTATCTCTCCCCCCCCCCTCTCTCTCTCTTTCTCTCACTCAGCTAGGTTAGTTGAGTGCATGTCATTTACAGGACATTTCTACATACTCCATATTTTATTGTCTGTTTATGATTTATATGACAATTTTAGTTCAATAGTTTGCCATTACATTTCTGAACGACCGAAGTCTCATATCATCGAAATCAACGCACAGACTGCTTCCAAATCTTCTGCGGCTGATTACGAACCCTGGACTCGGTATGCCGGGGAATGGTGGAACTGCGCGTCGCACTATCCCCGAGGCCACAGATTGTAGAAACGTGAGCAACTGAATTACGTGACTGGTCATTCCTACATACGAATATCTCGCATACCCTACCTTGCCAACGTCTCGCCGTCCTATTCATGCATTGTTTTGTGAATCTTGGAGTCGCACCCAACAGTAAATTCTGAGTGCTCCAGCTACTCAGAATTGAGACTCAGCAGTCACTTCTATGTGTTTCAGCTACTGGCATGTCAAAGAGTGGCAAGGAACCTAATAGAGAAGATAGAGGTAGAACTATGGAAAGAGACCTAAAGAGGATTAGAAGAACATAGCTATCTAGGCAATAAGGACAGAATGAACAGAAGCACGAGTGAGAACTATAAATAGTTCTCCAACTGGACACACTCGTGTCCAAACAGGGGACACTGAAAGACGTGAGCTGGAGTGCCCACAATAGAAGTGTCCAGGAAACACCTGTAACGTTAAACAGTTGACCAGTTACTAACTGCGTGCTGGAACTCCAAGCACGCAAACTAGCTGCTGCACGTAGAGTCAACTGCTCGTGGCTGAACACGCCACGAATATCGTCAGACCGCGACTCGACAGCGTAGAGGACAGACGACAGTATTCGCTCTGAATACTTTGTTGCTTATAAAGGACAATAGCAATAGTTGTGACTTAGCCTTAGATTTGATAGACATTACCATCGATCTCATCTTTCATACAACATCATTACGATATACCATGATGTGTATTACCTATGTAATTATCTGCTCGCAGATGTACTGCACAACGAGCTAATAAACTTGTATTATACTTGTATCCTTTTGTACGTTCTCATTTCGAGTGGTACAAAAGCGGAATCCTTGTATGCCTGTCAAAGTTAAGTTGTTGACAGGCAGGATCCGATTTGGTGTCAGAAGGTGGGGCTTGAACCACCTTCAAGCACTTTTCACGACCATTTTCCCACATAAAGTGTAAAAATTTGTACTAATATACGATGTGTCATTCCATCGATGAAAATTTGGAAATTTAAACTGTGATTTCTGTAAACGATAAATATGTATTTAAATCACAAGTGTAACGTTTATTTTTGAATATTTGTGATATTACTTTCATTATGTCAACATTCATTGAAGTTACCCACGAACTTGTGCAAAGTCAAATTTATTTTGTACATTAGTAAATTAGAAGTCAAGCTAAGGTCATACAGCACAGCTCAGTCAGAGACAAGTAGATAGTGAAGACAAGACGACAAGCGACTGTTCATTCAACGATTCATCTCACATTCATTTGACGATTCATTAATACGATCATACCATTCATATCATTATATCATCCATATTATACACATCACATTTGTAATTTACCGATCGTAAAAACTGGCATACAACAGTCAATTCTGAGTGCTCCAGCTACTGGCACTACTGGCATACAACAGTCAATTCTGAGTGCTCCGGCTACTGGCACATCTGGCATACAACAGTCAATTCTGTGTGCTCCAGCTGCTGGCACCCAACAGTCAATTCTGAGTGCTCCAGCTACTGGCACTACTGTAGCCAGCACACCCGCCCACTCGTCACCCCACACTCCAGCATGACCAGGACAATACACCCATGTGAAGGTAACCAAATGCCTTGTAGAAACCTGATGAACTAACGGTTAAAAAACAAGCAGACCCGAACAAACAATGTTGGCAGAAATCTGGTGCACTGAACTGAAATAACCACACCAAGGTGCAACGTATTCCATCATTTCGTTCTAAGTGTACGAGGACAGAAGTAGAAGAAGATTATTTTCATCCTTATGTCAGGGAAACAGCAGTAACAGGTGGGAGGGAGAGTCGCAATTTTAGCCAGATAAAAACGTTGACATGAAAAATATCTCAGCTGTTCACCAGTTTTCTCTAAGACTGGCCCCAGCTGTGAAAGCCCAAACTGGTAGATGCATGCAGCGTTGATTAACGTGTCTAGGAAAATATTTTGTTGAAAATAAGTCACCAAGAATCTTGGCACTAACAGCCAGAAAACAGGAAGTGTGTAATGAGTAATTATTTTTAAATATTCGAAATATACTAGACCAAAAAAAAAACGTTTAGATCTGCTAGTGTGTTTGTTATTTGGTTCATGCTTGGTTAAGAGCAATCTTTGAGACCTGTCTGCATCATCGTGTTGCATGGCTTTTGCAGAAAGGTGCTCTCATGGTGAACCTAAGACCTATAGTGCTTTTATGATGATCCTAAGACCTATAGTGCTCTCTTGGTGGTTCTAAGACCTATAGTGCTCTCATGATGGTCCTAAGACCTATAGTGCTCTCATGATGGTCCTAAGACCTATAATGCTCTCATGGTGGTCCTAAGATCTATAGTGCTCTCATGGTGGTCCTAAGACCTATAGTGCTCTCATGGTGGTCCTAAGACCTATAGTGCTCTCATGGTGGTCCTAAGACCTATAGTGCTCTCATGGTGGTCCTAAGACCTATAGTGCTCTCATGATGATCCTAAGACCTATAGTGCTCTCATGGTGAACCTAAGACCTATAGTGCTTTTATGATGATCCTAAGACCTATAGTGCTCTCATGGTGGTTCTAAGGCATATAGTGCTCTCATGGTGGTCCTAAGACCTATTGTGCTTTCATGATGGTCCTAGACCTATCGTGCTCTCATAATGATCCTAAGATCTATAGTGCTCTTATGATGGTCCTAAGACCTATAGTGCTTTCATGATGATCCTAAGACCTATAGGCTCTCATGATGGTCCTAAGATCTATAGTGCTCTTATGATGGTCCTAAGATCTATGTTGCTCTCATGATGGTATTAAGACCTATAGTGCTCTCTTGCGTTGCATGTCCTTTGCGGGACGTTACCATCAAACTCAGGTTGATCTTCTAGGTAATTTTACGTTCAGCAGTTTGTCATTACCGTCTCCCTGGCGAAGATGTTTAGGACGCTGTTCGTAATCCCGTAAACTCACGTACGAAACACAGATGCGCGAGATTCGGCAGCGGATCGCGTCGCGTTGGTTTCTTACGGAGGGTATGTGAGCCATTCGTTCAGAAAGCAATGGCAAACTAATTAACGTGGGGCTTTCCAAGACATCAAGAGCAGCTGAAAAATGCTGGTGTTGACTGCAATGTCCTGTAAATAGAATGTGCAAAAAAACTTTGTCATTATGCCGGCTCCGTGGCGAAGAGGTAACGGACGCGTTTAATGATTCCGCATACCAACGTTCGAAACATTGCTGCGCGCGATTTGGCAGCAGACGGCGTTGCGTTGATATTTTATGAAAAGGTATGGGTGCCGGTCGTTCAGAAATCAATGGCAGACTACTTAATGTAAGCGTGTCAAGGGATCACAACAGCAAAAATGCTGGTGTTGACTGCAACGCCCTGTAAAGGATATGCAATTAACTGTAACATTGGTTTTGAAACGAGAAGTCATCGTGAAAGTCCAACTTAACACCGATGTAAAAAAAATTAAACCCCTTACCCCGCCGTGCTCTTTGGTGTATGGGTTACGAATGCAATTCGTAATCACGCATACCTCGTTCGAAACACAACTGCGGGCGATGTAGAAACATACCGCCTTGTGTTAGTTTCCGTACAATAGTATGAGCACAGGTCGTTCATAAAGCAATGGCAAACTGCTTAATGTAAACTTGCCATTAAAATCACAAATAGCCAAACAAGTGCTGGGGTTGACTGCGGCATTCTGTAAAAGATATACAACTAACCTTTTAACCCCGCCATAAACGCACCGGAAATTGAAAAACGAGCGTTCATATACTTTCGATCGCGGAGACTTCCTAGGGTGCCGTACACGTGAAATACCACACGCGGAATTGAGGCTCTACACCACTACACTAGGGGCATTGCCATGCGTGCTCCGTCCTCTCCCCTAGCAGCCAGCGAAGGGTTCTCGTGCTGTTGGCACCAGCGACAACCTGATTGAACGTCCACCTGCATTTCCCTCCACGGTTTGAGTGTTGTCCTGACCCTCTGTTATCGCCCAGTCGAAGCAGCCTCACCAGACGTGGGTCCTGAGTTTTGCTGTATTGTTCACTCCATCCCAGAGAACCTTCACCACTTCAGTCTTTTCATCTAGCTCTTCGCTCACACGAGCAAAAACCAGCAGCCAGCCTATCGGCCTGTCGTTTCCTAGACGAAAAAAAAAAAACAAAGGCGCGGGGAGGGGACTTGACGGAGTACAAATTCTGTCTACATGTAATACTTGTGAGGCCGGGTCAAGGGTAGACTTGGCTAATGATGATATCTTTTTTCAGAAGTTCCTAGATAGCCGGGAACCGAAGTACACGTGTTCCTTCAGCGTGTCGCTGTTGTCAGTTTGAAGCGAAAGATTCACATCCTGGTGCATATAGAATTCTGTCCAAGTCAGTGTTTGAGGTTATGAGTTACATGACGAGTGTGAGTGCTGACTAGCAGACTGGACTATAATGAACTAATATGTACACATATCTCATTCTTCTAGAATCTTCCAAGATTGAACTTGTGTGGTTTTATACAGGAATACTGAGATGTGGTTTTATATAGAAATGCTGAGATGTGATTTTATAGATTGTTGAGATGTGGTTTTATAGACTGTTGAGATGTGGTTTTATAGACAGTTGAGATGTGGTTTTATAGACTGTTGAGGTGTGGTTGTAAAGACTGTTGAGATGTGGTTTTAAAGACACATGTCGATATCTGGTTCTGTACAAAAATGTTGAGATGTGGTTTTATACAGGAATGCTGAGATATAGTTTTATTCTTCTTCTTCTGCTGCGTTCATCCGGAGTTTTTTTTTTCTTTTTCGGACGTGATTGCGTTGTGCCTGTTGACAACAGAGCTGCGTTCTTGCGCCGTTAGGCCAACACATCTGACTTCTGTGTGCATTTGTTGACCGGGTTAACCTTCCCGGGATATAGTTTTATTCAAGAATGCCGAGAATAAATTAAACTGAAGAAACGAGTGAAGAGGATGTTTTCACAGAACCCAGTCTGCGAAGAGAATTAGTCAATTGTGTCAGAAGTAGACAATCCGCATTCCTTAGACATGCCAAGAGAAAGGGTAAATTGATAACATCGTGATAACATGAGCGCTGCAAGGAAACAGCAAGACTCGGAAA